>CM065811.1:134868000-136118000 GCA_033398695.1 Orobanche coerulescens | reverse complement strand
TAGTGGGACTGTCAGGTTATGACAATTTGGACAGTCGGGTTTTGTGAGTCGTAATATTAGTACGACTGCACAAGTCATTCATTCATCGAGTCGTCGTTAGTTGAGACTAGTATCGCGAGACCTCGAAGCTTCATATGACCTGTGTAAGGACTCGATTCTCTTTATGTTCATACATTCATCATGTCATTAATTATTCATGCTTTGTTGAAACATATATGTGATATTAGTGTTATGATTGATTCATGACTAATTGTTTTGGAGCACGTGTGACTTGTGTAAGCGTTAAGGGTCAACTCATTCATCAGTTAATAATCCTCAATCATCATTTTGATCTCATCACTCAGTTAATTCATTCATCACTCAGTTAATTCATTCATCACTCAGTTAATATCATTACTCAGATAATTCATTCATCACTCAGTTAATTCATTCATCACTCAGTTAATTCATTCATCACTCAGTCAATATCATTACTCAAATAATTCATTCATCACTTAGTTAATTCATTCATCACTCAGTCAATATCATTACTCAGATAATTCATTCATCACTCAGTTAATTCATTCATCACTCGGTTAATTCAATCATCACTCAGTTAATTCATTCATCACTTAGTTAATTCATTCATCACTCAGTTAATTCATTCATCACTCAGTCAATATCATTCATCACTCAGTTAATTCATTCATCACTCAGTTAATTCATTCATCACTGATTCAATCTCATTGCTCAGTTAATTCATTCACCACTCAGTCAATCTCATTGTTTAGTTAATTCATTCATCACTCAGTCAATCTCATTGTTCGATTAATTCATTCATCACTCAGTCAATCTCATTGTTCAGTTAATTCATTCATCACTCGGTCAATCTCATTGTTCAGTTAATTCATTCATCGCTCAGTCAACCTCATTGTTCAGTTAATTCATCCATCACTCAGTCAATCTCATTGTTCAGTTAATTCATTCATCACTCAGTCAATCTCATTGCTCAGTTAATTCATTCATCACTGATTCAATCTCATTGCTCAGTTAATTCATTCATCACTCAGTCAATCTCATTGCTCAGTTAATTCATTAATCATCCAGCCCAACTCACGGTTCAGTTGTTGATCTTGTGGATCGAATTTTCAACCTTGTTAACTTGTTCAAGGTAATCATTTCAGGAATTTCATCAGGTAATCATGTTACCTCATTTGATCTTTCATGCAATCTTATCATATTCTGGCGTCATGTGGACGATCATTTTACTGCATTATTAATGCATTCATTATGTTAAAGTATGTATGCTCATTATCATCATTCCGTAACGTAATCATAATGCGATCTTACTACAACCCGTGCATCATACAAGGGGTCCTGCCAAGCTTCGAGAGCCAGTGGTAAGGACATTCATCACCGGTTTTGAACAAGTTAATTCTTGCTCGGTAATAGTACAATCATTCCTTTCATTTGTCGTTCATTCATTCATATAATTCATTCATCATATATCAATCACGTTGAGACTCATAATTATCAAACTAATCATTCACTTCACGGGGAACAATGGTTCCAATCATTTCATTTGAGTTATCACTCATTGCGTTATTAGTTCACCTCGGTGAGTCATTCTTGATCCTTGTCGGATTTCTTATCATTTATCATTCATCATAGTCACTCTCGTTTTTGGTAACCTTTCGGGGTCATATTAAGCGGTGAGTTCAGATTTGAGTCTTCGTTGAATCGTTGGGATCGAGGAGATCGATGATATGGAGGATATCGATGTTGGGTACATTTGAAATGTAGCCTTGTCTTTCGGATGACTGTATAACTCAATCCGTAATAATGTATCATGGTTGTGGATCATTTATTGTTGATCTATTTTATAATGATCGTATTTGAGAATCTTGAGATTTTGAGATCGTTTGATGCATTCCTTTTGGTATTGTACCGAGATTTCGTGATAATCTGGGTGATTGTTTATTGTGATTCGAGAGGTCAAGTCATGGGGACTTGGGCGTGCGACAGATATGGTTCCGAGGACTATATGTGCATTGCTGTTCTTCTTTGGAGGTGAATCAGTGTTTGTATGGGCATCCGATGCTGATGAGAAGCGAGATTTCAGTTCTGGTGTATCTCATTGAGTTTTCCTGGCGGGATATTGCTTCTCCCAACTTGTTTTAAGTTTCGGGACGAAACTTCTTTTAAGGGGGGTAGTATGTAATATCCACGATATCGATTTCCAGTAATTTTTTTTCTGGTGTAATTCCATCTTAGCAACTCTATTGTGACCTTTTCCTCATTCCGAGAATGATTAATTCTACACTTTTTGTCATCCGAGTTCGTCTCGGTGTCGTTCTGTTGAATTCCGTGTTCTTAAGCGACTTTTCCACGTATGAGTTCGACTTTGTAAAATCACAATTAATTCTTGGAAACTCCAAAAATTCTGAATATTTTCAATATTATAGAGAATCAAGTTAGATTTCCAATGGTTCAAACGGTGAGTCAATCGGAGTCCGGACGAAGGAGTTATGGTCGAAATAGCTAAGGCTGCACCATGTGCCTTTTGGTGCTGGAGCGGGCTGTACTGCGGGCCGCGGCCCCTTCTGGCCGGGCCGCGGCACAAAGCCAATGTGCTGGGCAGTTTTTGGCCGTGGGCCGCGGCACACTCATCCTGTGCCGCGGCACACAGTACAGGTTTGCCTATATCAGCGTTTTCTTGTGGAATCATCCTCATTTCATCACTCTCCTTCTTCCTCTCCTCCTTGGGCGATTTGTGGGCGATATTTTGGGCGATTTAGCATCATCAAACTCAAATAATTTCATCTTCTTCAAGTTGTGGTGTGGATTAACAACATGTTTGTGGATTCTTCATCCTAATCAAGGTAATTTCTTGAAATCTCCTAAAATTTAATTTTTGGGAGTTTTGGCTTTGATTTCATTTTTCGTCCGAATTTGATGAATCGGTTGATGTTTGTAAACATTATTAATCATGTTCTATGGATTGTATATCTATATCTTCGATTCGTTCAACCCGATTGATGATTCTTAAGTTCTTGAGGAACTTTGAACATTTAGTGTTCGATTAAATGTCTCAAAGAGTTTCCTTCGATCGTTGTGTTGTTTTCGTTCGATATTGTGTTATTGAATGAATTGTATTTCATTAAAGGTTGTTCGAGCACTTATATTTATCGGAGGATGCCGTTCGTTGTTCGTGGATGTATTTCATCGCCTTCGGTTGAGGCAAGTTTTATACTTGTACTAGTCAATGAGATTAATGTTATCATATATGTGTGTGAATGTGTTGTATCATTCCGAGACTTAGTCTCTTCATGAATTCATTGATATTAAGAGATCGTTCGATACGATACCTTTTGGAAATTATGCCAAATGTTTTTATTGTTCGTTAATGGCCAGTTCAAGGCATTGTGATACTCGTTGTTAATGTTATTATCGATCACCGGTTCGCGGTATCGATGTATCGATCGTTGTTGTTGATATTAATGTTGATTTAAGACATCGTTGTAATCATTGCTATTAATGTTGGAGTTTTGTCCTTCATGTTGTTTTGGCCGATTAAAGGCGTTGACGTATTCATTTCTCTTCTTCGTTGTCGGTAACCGATTAAAGGTGCCGAGACATCCTTCGTATCATTGTTATCGGTTGGACATTCTAAGGCAATCGAGGTATTGAATTTGGGCTGTCGAGGATAGTTCCCATCCGTTGTGTCGTTGTTATCGATTGACCACTCTAAGGTAATCGAGGTATTGAATTGGGACTGTCGAGTACAATGCCCATCCGTGAGTCATCATTATCGTGTTGGCCGACTCAAGGTAGCACACTATCTTAATTGTGATACGGCTTCGTGCCGTGGCTTCGGCCCTAACTGTGATACGGATTCATGTCGTGGCTTCGGCCCTAACTGTGATACGGCTTCGTGCCATGTCTTCGGCCCTAACTGTGATACGGCTTCGTGCCGTGGCTTCGGCCCTAACTGTGATACAGCTTCGTGCCGTGGCTTCGGCCCTAATTGTGATACGGCTTCGTGCCCTGGCTTCGGCCCTAATGGTGATACGGCTTCGTGCCGTGGCTTCGGCCCTAATCAATAACAGCTGCGGGCTGTTTGGCTTCATGTGATTGTGATATTTGACAGCTTCGGCCGAGTGGCTTTCAAGCCTTTATTATTGTCCTGGTAATTTCATTGGAGCTTTCGGGCATTGTGATTCATAATTAATTCAGTTCTGGTTTGGTTCATGTCGTGTAATTCATTGTGGTACTCTATAATTATGATTCGCCGTTGGGCATTTACGTTCTAACCTGTCGAACAGGTATTAATAGTATGCCGTGGGCATAGTATTTCATGAATACTCGGTTCTTACCTTGGTTTGTGAGCATCTCGTATTATTATTATCATTGTACCGTTTCATTCTTCCTTTGGATGCATATCATGTCATACGTGTATTTGATGTTTATTATCTGGATGACTGACCCCATGGGGGCGGAACATGTTTTCATGGTTTAGGTGATTGCGAGGAGAGACTTGAGACACAGGGGCATGATGATGGCGACGAGGCATTCGAGCGATACTAGTCCGAGTTGTTCATGTTGGTCAGTCAGTTAGAGTGTTCTCTAGTTTGTCAGTCATTGTCGTTATGTTTTACCCGAGCAGATGCTCGTGGATGTTGTTGTATTTTATTTTTGGCCATGTAGGCCCATCGTTGTCGTTGAAATTCCTTATCGGAATATTGTGTCGGATATCATGGTAGGGACTATGATTTTCCCTTGTTGTTTAATTTAATGTATTTTAGTCATATTCGCCTGGTGGATCTCCTGGCGTGGGGTCTACGGAACTATAATAACCCAATAGGATTTGGGGGTGTTACAGAAGATGGTATCAGATATTTGGGTTGTGAGATACCCTGATATGTGAGTTATGTGGCTCTACCGATGCGGTAGTAGTGGGACTGTCAGGTTATGACAATATGGACAGTCGGGTTTTGTGAGTCGTAATATTAGTACGACTGCACGAGTCATTCATTCATCGAGTCGTCGTTAGTTGAGACTAGTATCGCGAGACCTCGAAGCTTCGTATGACCTGTGTAAGGACTCGATTCTCTTTATGTTCATACATTCATCATGTCATTAATTATTCATGCTTTGTTGAAACCTATATGTGATATTAGTGTTATGATTGATTCATGACTAATTGGTTTGTAGCACGTGTGACTTGTGTAAGCGTTAAGGATCAACTCATTCATCAGTTAATAATCATCAATCATCATTTTGATCTCATTACTCAGTTAATTCATTCATCACTCAGTTAATTCATTCATCACCCAGTCAACATCATTACTCAGATAATTCATTCATCACTCAGTTAATTCATTCATCACTCAGTCAATATCATTACTCAAATAATTCATTCATCACTTAGTTAATTCATTCATCACTCAGTTAATTCATGCATCACTCAGTCAATATCATTACTCAGATAATTCATTCATCACTCAGTTAATTCATTCATCACTCAGTTAATTCAATCATCACTCTGTTAATTCATTCATCACTTAGTTAATTCATTCATCACTCAGTTAATTCATTCATCACTCAGTCAATATCATTCATCACTCAGTTAATTCATTCATCACTCAGTCAATATCATTCATCACTCAGTTAATTCAATCATCACTCAGTTAATTCATTCATCACTCAGTTAATTCATTCATCACTCAGTTAATTCATTCATCACTGATTCAATCTCATTGCTCAGTTAATTCATTCACCACTCAGTCAATCTCATTGTTCAGTTAAGTCATTCATCACTCAGTCAATCTCATTGTTCGGTTAATTCATTCATCACTCAGTCAATCTCATTGTTCAGTTAATTCATTCATCACTCAGTCAATCTCATTGTTCAGTTAATTCATTCATCGCTCAGTCAACCTCATTGTTCAGTTAATTCATCCATCACTCAGTCAATCTCATTGTTCAGTTAATTCATTCATCACTCAGTCAATCTCATTGCTCAGTTAATTCATTCATCACTGATTCAATCTCATTGCTTAGTTAATTCATTCATCACGCAGTCAATCTCATTGCTCAGTTAATTCATTAATCATCTAGCCCAACTAACGGTTCAGTTGCTGATCTTGTGGATCGAATTTTCAATCTTGTTAACTTGTTCAAAGTAACCATTTCAGGAATTTCATCAGGTAATCATGTTACCTCATTTGATCTTTCATGCGATCTTATCATATTCCGGCGTCATGTGGACGATCATTTTACCGCATTATAAATGCATTCATTATGTTAAAGTATGTATGCTCATTATCATCATTCCGTAACGTAATCATAATGCGATCTTACTACAACCCGTGCATCATACAAGGGATCCTACCAAGCTTCGAGACCCAGTGGTAAGGACATTCAACACCGGTTTTGAACAAGTTAATTCTTGCTCGGTAATAGTACAATCCTTCATTTCATTTGCCGTTCATTCATTCATATAATTCATTCATCATATATCAATCACGTTGAGACTTATAATTATCAAACTAATCATTCACTTCACGGGGAACAATGGTTCCAATCATTTCATTTGAGTTATCACTCATTGCGTTATTAGTTCACCTCGGTGAGTTATTCTTGATCCTTGTCGGATTTCTTATCATTTATCATTCATCATAGTCACTCTCGTTTTTGGTAACCTTTCGGGGTCATATTAAGCGGTGAGTTCAGATTTGAGTCTTCGTTGAATCGTTAGGATCGAGGAGATCGATGATATGGAGGATATCGATGTTGGGTACATTTGAAATGTAGCCTTGTCTTTCGGATGACTGTATAACTCAATCCGTAATAATGTATCGTGGTTGTGGATCATTTATTGTTGATCTATTTTATAATGATCGTATTTGAGAATCTTGAGATTTTGAGATCGTTTGATGCATTCCTTTTGGTATTGTACCGAGATTTCGTGATAATCTGGGTGATTGTTTATTGTGATTCGAGACGTCAAGTCATGGGGACTTGAGCGTGCGGCAGATATGGTTCCGAGGACTATATGTGCATTGCTGTTCTTCTTTGGAGGTGAATCAGTGTTTGTATGGGTATCCGATGCCGATGAGAAGCGAGATTTCAGTTTTGGTGTATCTCATTGAGTTTTCCTGGCGGGATATTGCTTCTCCCAACTTGTTTTAAGTTTCGGGACGAAACTTCTTTTAAGGGGGGAAGTATGTAATATCCGCGATTTCGATTTCCAATAATTCTTTTTATGGTGTAATTCCATCTTAGCAACTCTATTGTGACCGTTTCCTCATTCCGAGAATGATTAATTCTACACTTTTTGTCATCCGAGTTCGTCTCGGTGTCGCTCTGTTGAATTCCGCGTTCTTAAGCGACTTTTCCACGTATGAGTTCGACTTTGTAAAATCACAATTAATTTTTGGAAACTCCAAAAATTCTGAATATTTTCAATATTATATATAATCAAGTTATCTTTCCAATGGTTCAAACGGTGAGTCAATCGGAGTCCGGACGAAGGAGTTATGGTCGAAATAGCTAAGGCTGCACCATGTGCCTTTTGGTCTTTGGGCGGGAGCATCTTGCGCCGCGGCCTTACGGCCGGGACGCGGCACAAAGCCAATGTGCTGGGCAGTTTTTGGCCGTGGGCCGCGGCACACTCATCCTGTGCCGCGGCACACAGTACACGTTTGCCTATATCAGCGTTTTCTTGTGGAATCATCCTCATTTCATCACTCTCCTTCTTCCTCTCCTCCTTGGGCGATTTGTGGGCGATATTTTGGGCGATTTAGCATCATCAAACTCAAATAATTTCATCTTCTTCAAGTTGTGGTGTGGATTAACAACATGTTTGTAGATTCTTCATCCTAATCAAGGTAATTTCTTGAAATCTCCTAAAATTTAATTATTGAGAGTTTTGGCTTTGATTTCATTTTCCGTCCGAATTTGATGAATCGGTTGATGTTTGTAAACATTATTAATCATGTTCTATGGATTGTATATCCATATCTTCGATTCGTTCAACCCGATTGATGATTCTTAAGTTCTTGAGGAACTTTGAACATTTAGTGTTTGATTAAATGTCTCAAAGAGTTTCATTCGATCGTTGTGTTGTTTTCGTTCGATATTGTGTTATTGAATGAATTGTATTTCATTCAAGGTTGTTCGAGCGCTTATATTTATCGGAGGACGCCGTTCGTTGTTCGTGGATGGATTTCATCGCCTTCGGTTGAGGCAAGTTTTATACTTGTACTAGTCAATGAGATTAATGTTATCATATATGTGTATGAATGTGTTGTATCATTCCGAGACTTAGTCTCTTCATGAATTCATTGATATTAAGAGATCGTTCGATACGATACCTTTCGGAAATTATGCCAAATGTTTTTATTGTTCATTAATGGCCGGTTCAAGGCATTGTGATATTCGTTGTTAATGTTATTATCGATCACCGGTTCACAGTATCGATGTATCGATCGTTGTTGTTGATATTAATGTCGATTTAAGACGTCGTTGTAATCATTGCTATTAATGTTGGAGTTTTGTCCTTGATGTTGTTTTGGCCGATTAAAGGCGTTGACGTATTCATTTCTCTTCTTCGTTGTCGGTAACCGATTAAAGGTGCCGAGACATCCTTCGTATCATTGTTATCGATTGGCCGTTCTAAGGCAATCGAGGTGTTCAATCATTCATCATATCATTGTTATCGGTTGGCCGTTCTAAGGCAATCGAGGTATTCACTCATTTATCGTGTCATTGTTATCGATTGGCCGTTCTCAGGCAAATCAAAGTGTTCAATCATTAATTGTATCATTGTTATCGATAGACCGTTTTAAGGCAATCGAGGTATTGAATCATCCACTGCATCATTGTTATCGATTGGCCATTCTAAGGCAATCGAGGTATTGAATTGGGGCTGTCGAGGATAGTTCCCATCCGTTGTGTCGTTGTTATCGATTGACCAATCTAAGGTAATCGAGGTATTGAATTGGGTTTGTCGAGTACAATGCCCATCTGTGAGTCATCATTATCGTGTTGGCCGACTCAAGGTAGCACACTATCATAATTGTGATACGGCTTCGTGCCGTGGCTTCGGCCCTAACTGTGATACGGATTCATGCCGTGGCTTCGGCCCTAACTGTGATACGGCTTCGTGCCATGGCTTCGGCCCTAACTGTGATACGGCTTCGTGCCGTGGCTTCGGCCTAACTGTGATACGGCTTCGTGCCGTGGCTTCGGCCCTAATTGTGATACGGCTTCGTGCCGTGGCTTCGGCCCTAATGGTGATACGGCTTCGTGCCGTGGCTTCGGCCCTAATCAATAACAGCTGCGGGCTGTTTGGCTTCATGTGATTGTGATATTTGACAGCTTCGGCTGAGTGGCTTTCAAGCCTTTATTATTGTCCTGGTAATTTCATTGGAGCCTTGGGGCATTGTGATTCATAATTAATTCAGTTCTGGTTTGGTTCATGTCGTGTAATTCATTGTGGTACTCTATAATTATGATTCGCCGTTGGGCATTTACGTTCTAACCTATTGAACAAGTATTAATAGTATGCCGAGGGCATAGTATTTCATGAATGCTCGGTTCTTACCTTGGTTTGTGAGCATCTCGTATTATTATTATCATTGTACCGTTTCATTCTGCCTTTGGATGCATATCATGTCATACGTGTATTTGATGTTCATTATCTGTATGACTGACCCCGTGGGGGCGGTGTAACACCCTCAAGATATTCGAGGTATATTACAGCGCCGTGAATCCCTATATGGGACCCACCAGGCTGAACAGCATCATACTCATCGACTCACATAAACGACAGAACAATACCATGTCATAAAGACGCAAAACAGAATAATCCACCCGGTTCAACCGGTCAATATAACATCATCATCCAACACAACATAATAAGCAACAATACAATCCGAACGAACAAGAACCCTTAAGTACTCGAGTACAACTATTAGTTCAAAAACCACAAAAGATGAAAAGGTAAAAGACACTAAGACGTCACTCGTGCACAATCATCACGCACGGCCATCATCCGTATCTTGGTCAGCCTTGCTCGTCTCGATGAACTGACTGAAATTCATAAAACGAATTTCCCCAAAGCGGGTCCCAGAGGGTTAGCAATTACGCTAGTACAAATAACGGATGAACAACTTACATCTTACACATATAGTAAATGCATGCAATAAAGAAAACCGTTCGAAAGCACTCATTTCCGGAAATGCCAATATCAAATCACATTTGTAAAATTCACCACAATTAACCGTCGATCCACACCTCCGTGGACCCCTACCGAGACCCCGTCGGATCTAACCTGTAGTGGTTAAAAGCAAAGCTCGTCGATCCACACCTCCGTGGACCCCTACCGAGACCCCGTCGGATCTAACCCGTAGTGAGCATACACACACACACACAATTTCTCATACACTACTACTATGTCAAGATCGTAAGTTCATAAGGATACTTGCCTCGATTAAATAGACGATGACACGAGCGGAGCGGAAGAATCAAGCACAACCGCGAGGAAGCGAAAATGAACCTAACGATTCGAATAGCACAATCACAACCACTTCTAAACGATTATGGAAATGGAATACACCCGGAAACCCGCCTACGATTCATGTATAATCGAATAAAAATAACAACGAGGGTGGACCACAACCAAACCCTCTCGATTTCGCAAAGCTATGAAAATATACCATGAATCCGTAGGAAAACTAATGATATCAACAAGATTAATCATATTCATCATGAATCCACCAATAAAACGGAACGAATCAGAAGAAAATCCCAAAACCCCCAAATTATCCAAAAGTAGGGTTCTAAGAGATTTACCGTGGATTAAGATGAAAGATTCGTGTTGATGTTGTTATAATACTCCAAGAACTCAAGAAAGATGTTGGATGAGATGATTGGAAGAAGAAATCGCCAAGAAGGTCGCCCCGGAATCGCCTTCGCCGCGGAGAGAGGAAGAAATGAGGATTTATGATTATCTCGGTCAACTCCCTGGTTTATATAGCCAGGGAGTGTTAGCGCACGCTAAAACCTCAAGGTTAGCGTGCGCTAACGGGATAAGATTTCAAACCCTACCGTTAGCGTCCCAGTCCAGTAGCCAGGTTTTTGGCCGTTAGCGTACGCTACTCGAAACGTAGCGTGCGCTAATAACCTCTCGGTAGTGCGCGCTATCGACCAATAGCGTGCGCTACCTGAACATCAGCCGAGTCTAGTAGCCAAATGCCCAAAACTCACCTGACCCGTTAGCGTGCGCTACCATACAAGCGTAGCGTGCGCTAACTAGCATCTGATTGAGTTCAGTAGTAAGCGCCCGATCGACAGTCACACTAGCGCGCGCTACTGAACAACTTAACGTGCGCTAGTCTCCCGATATTAGCGTGCGCTAGACAAGATAGCGTGCGCTAATCCGATAGTCCAGAGGGCTGGGAGCTGAACTGCCACTCCCAGGGCTAAATCGTTAGCGTGCGCTACGAAGTAAACGTAGCGTGCGCTACAAAGGGACTTCTAGCGTGCGCTATGCAGAAAATTAGCGTGCGCTAGGTACGGAATATAAACGGTCTACAACACCAGAATACGAATGAAACATCAAACGGAACACCTCACAACGCATCATAGCATAGAATGAATCCACGGCAACCCCGAAACGGCGGTTCCGCACAACAATTACGAGAATCAGATCAATAGATGACGGAAGAGTTACATTGAAAGATACACGAGGGTCGCTACAATCGAGAAATACACCGAAAATAAAAATACAAGGGGAAGAAAAATGCGGATATTACAGGCGGAACATGTTTTCATGTTTTAGGTGCTTGCGAGGAGAGAGTTGAGACACAGGGGCATGATGATGGCGACGAGGCATTCGAGCGATACTAGTCCGAGTTGTTCATGTTGGTTAGTCAGTTAGAGTGTTCTCCAGTTTGTCAGTCATTGTCGTTATGTTTTACCCGAGCAGATGCTCGTGGATGTTGTTGTATTTTATTTTTGGCCATGTAGGCCCATCGTTGTCATTGAAATTCCTTATCGGAATATTGTGTCGGATATCATGGTAGGGACTATGATTTTCCCTTGTTGTTTAATTTAATGTATTTTAGTCATGTTACTTTGGTGGATCTCTGGCATGGGGTCCACAGGCTAATAACTTGATAGGATTTGGGGGTGTTACAACTAACTCCACCTGGATAAGACTATTACTGAGTTGCATGGGATGCTAAAATAAACTGAGACAATAAGAAAGTTGTTCCTAATGTTTTAATGGTTCAAAATAAATGGAATAAAAAGAAAGGGAATAAGATGGCCCCGAAAGATAAAGGTAAGGATAAAATGCAAATATTGCCTAAAGCCAAACCTAAACCTTTCAAGAAGTCATCGAAACAACCCAAAGAGGGGACTTGCTACCACTGCAATGAAACTTGTCATTGGAAAAGGAATTGAAAGGTTTACCTGGAAGAAATGAGGAAACGGAAGAGCGGTGAGACTGCTGCTTCAGGTATTCTTGTTATAGAAGTCAATTTATCTACTTTTTCATCATGGGTATTAGATACCGGTAGTGAAGCTCACATTTGTGTGAATGCGCAGGGGCTGCGAAAGAGTAGACAACTGGCAAAAGGTGAAATGGACCTACGTGTTGGAAATAAAGCAAGAGTTGCTGCCACTGCCGTAGGGACTTATTATATAAAGCTACCTAGTGGACTTATATTGGAACTTAATGGGTAGAAATATTGTATCAGTTGCTTGCCTTGATTTGGAAGGATATGACTTTACTATTAAGAATAGTGTAATGTCCATATTTAATAAAAGTATTTTTTATGGAGATGCCTTGATGAGTGGGAGATTATATCCCATAAACCTTGAAAGTTCCAAATCGGTCTATAACTTGAATGTCAAAATACTTAAATCAAATGATTTAAACCAAACATTTTTATGGCATTGTCATTTGGGCCATACAAACGAGAAACATATAACCAAACTCCATAATGATGGAATCTTGGACACATTTGATTTAGAATCATATGATAAGTGCGAATCTTGCTTATTAGGCAAAATGACCAAAGCTCCTTTTACGGGCCATACTGAGAGAGATGCAGATTTATTGGGCTTAATACATACTGATGTATGTGGACCAATGAATACAAATGCTAGAGGAGGTTTCCAATACTTCATAATGTTCACAGATGACTTAAGCAGATTCAGATATATCTACTTAATGAGTCATAAGTCTGAGCCGTTCACGAAATTCAAGCAATTTCAAAATGAAGTACAAAATTAGTTAGGCAAAACTATTAAGGCGCTATGATCAGATCGTGGTGGTGAATATTTGAGCTATGAATTTGACAATCATCTCAAAGATTGTGGAATTGTTTCACAACTAACTCCACCTGGAACATCTCAATAGAATGGTGTGTCGGAACGGAGAAATTGAACCTTGTTAGACATGGTTAGATCGATGATGGGTCAAGCTGATCTTCCAATTTCTTTTTGGGGTTATGCCTTAGAGACTGCGGCATTCATTTTAAATCGAGTACCATCTAAATCAGTTCAAAGCACACCATATAAGATATGGACAAGGAAACAACCTATTTTGTCTTTCCTTAAGATTTGGGGTTGTGAAGCTTATGTGAAGCGACTTATCACTGATAAATTATCACCCAAATCAGATAAATGTCTTTTTGTGGGATATCCTAAGGAAACTAAAGGATATTACTTTTACATCCCATCAGGGAACAAAATGTTTGTTGCTCGATCTGGAGTATTCCTTGAGAAGGAATTTATTTCCAAGAAGAATAGTGGGAGCAAAATAACTCTTCATGAGATGAGAGAGCCACAAATAGATACTGAACCTTTAGATAAAACTGATTTAAACTCACATAGAGATGTTGAGACCACTTCTTCTACACTAGCTCCATGTAGGTCTATACGTTATCATCGTGAACCTGAGAGATATGGATTTCTCATCACAAATGACAAAAATGTGGAACTCATGGATCTAGATGAGCCCACAACCTACAATGAAGCAACTACTAGCATTGAATGCGAAAGTTTACTTGAAGGGATGAAATTCGAAATGCAATCCATGTATGATAATCAAGTATGGACTTTGATTGATCTTCCTAAAGGTTCCAAAGCAATTGGTTGCAAATGGTTCTTTATAAAGAAAAAGGACATGGATGATATTGTACAAACATACAAATCACGACTCGTGGCGAAAGGATACAGACAGACTCATGGTATTGACTATGATGAAACATTTTTGCCAGTCATAATGATTAAATCAATTAGAATTATACTTGCCATAGCAGCATATTATGACTTTGAGATATGGCAAATGGATGTCAAAACCGCTTTTCTTAATGGAAGTTAGATGAGGATGTGTATATGATACAATCCGAAGGTTTTTTCGATCATAATAATCTTAATAAAGTATGTAAGCTTCTAAAAGCCATTTATGGTTTGAAGCAGGCATCCCGAAGCTGGAATCTTCGTTTTGATGAAAAAATCAAAGAGTTTGGTTTCATTAGAAATCAAGATGAACCTTGTGTATACAAGAAGATTAGTGGGAGCGTAATTGTTTTTCTAGCACTCTATGTGGATGATATCCTACTCATTGGAAATGATATCCCTACTTTGCAAAGTGTTATGATTTGGCTAAGTAAATGTTTTACAATGAAGGTCTTAGGGGAAGCTGCCTATATAGTGGGTATAAGGATTAATAGAGATAGATGTAAAAGGCTTCTTGCCAAGACAAAGTACATATGTTAACAAGGTACTGAAACGGTTCAGTATGCTTAATAGTAAGAATGGGTTCTTACCTATGTCACATGGCCTAAAGCTCAGTATAACTCAAACTCCTTGTTCGAAGGAAGAGAGAGATAGAATGAGCTTGATACCTTATGCTTCGGCTATAGGATCTATCATGTATGCCATGATATGTACTAGACCAGATGTATCATTTGCATTGAGTGCAACCAGCAGATACCAGTCTGACCCTGGTGAGGCTCACTGGACCGTAGTCAAAAGCATACTTAAGTACTTGAGAAGGACTAAAGATATGTTATTGATATATGGTGGTCAAGATAGTGACTTGGTCCTTAATGGCTATGTCGATCCCAGTTTTGAGACAGACCAAGATGATTCAAAATCATTATATATTTTGCTTGAATGGTAGTGCTGTTAGCTGGAAGAGTTCCAAACAACTAACCACAACTGATTCTATAACGGAAGCTGAGTACATAGCCGCTTCGGAAGTAGCTAAAGAAGCTGTTTGGATGAGGAAGTTCATTGGTGAACTGGATGTGGTTCCTAGCATTGTTGATCCAGTAATTTTGCACTGTGATAATAATGGAGCTATTGCACAAGCTAAAGAACTAAGATCATAACAAGCATCCAAACACGTAATTAGAAAGTTTCACCTCATTCGAGAGATTGTCACTCGTGGTGACGTGAAGATATGCAAAGTTCACATGGGTAATAACATAGCGGATCCTTTAACCAAGCCGCTTTCTCAAGCGAAGAATGATGGTCATATAAAGGTTATGGGTCTTCAGTCTATGTCTGTGTAGGACTAAAAGCAAGTGGGGGATTGTTAGTATAATGCTCTAAGTCTACTGTTTAACAATAATGTGGAGACATTTATTATTTAATATTGATTATATTATTGAATTAATATTCTCCTTATGATCATCAAGTATGTGACTTGATAGTAAAGTTCGTTAAAGGATTAAAGAATATTTATTTTAGATATCCCTAGTAATATGATTACTAGTATGATAATGATACGATGACTATGTTTTACTGGTCATGAACATGAGATGTTATATCACGTTATAGATACATGTAGAGACATCGTATTGGATATTACTTAACAAAGAGAATTATATATGGATTAAGTCATTATAATTCCTATGATTGTTATATATTATCTAAGTCCTTATTACCTAAAGACACTACAGTTTCCTATATAATGAGTATCGTATTTTAACACAATACCAACGTCTTCTGTAACAAGAGACCATACAGTTTGTGATCAGATACGGTACGATTTATGCAGAGTGAAGTAGTTTGTCCAGAGGGGACTTGTCCCTCTTGTAAAATGGAGAAGATATCCACGGGCCCTTGATAAGTTAAATTATTTAAATGCATGACCATGCTCAAATTGATCAATAAAGAGTTATTAATAAATATTTGAATTGGATAATTGTAACTTGAGATCAAGAATATTAATTAAGCTATATAAGGTCGACTTATCCATGACTTATGCTTAATTAGGATATCGCGCGACGAGAGGATTAAATATTATATAGTAACGGGATTTCGTTTGTGCCGTCGAATTAATGCTTTTAATACGGGTAGTCATAATGTCTAGATAGAGGCCGCTTATGATTTATGAGTTGTAAAATTATTTTTATTCTAATTGCCGTATTAATTAGAACCTACAAGGTCACACACTTAAACGAGTAGAGCAACTATTTTGTTCCGATTAATTATGGTTGGTGAAAAGATTGGTGAACCCTTAGCCATTCTGAGGACTATAAAAGAGCGTCTTGTGATAGCCTCACTTAAGAATAAATCACAAGTGAAGACATATTTGTGGAGAGAGAATCAAAAATCTGATTTTGATGTTTCTCTCTCTCAAAAGTCTTGAAGATATATTCAAAAGTTGAATAATCAAAAGGATCAAGAATATATCTTCATATCTTTGAAGGTTGATTCTTTGACCAAGAAAGTATTTTGAATACTCTTCTAATCTTCATCTAATTTTATGAGTTTGATCTTTAATAACATATTGAATAAGATTTATAGTTGTTATTTTAGATCAAAGTTCAAGAACATTTGAATAATATTCTTGGTGTTCTTGTTCTTATCATAATCAAGAACATACCTATATTCAAATTGATTTAAGTGAAATCTTTGTTGAATCGGAGCTAGCAATCCGTTAGACGCTCGGGACTTGTTCGTTGTGTGGATACCGTAGAGGACGCTTGCTTCTTGCAATGTATCTAGAAGGCTCGATCGAAAACACACTACAAGAGGTAACAATCTTGTTCTTCGTACTTTGATAATATACTTGGATCCTCGGAGTAAGCCCATAGCCCCCATAAAATATTCTAAATTTATCAGGGATTCATTCTCAATATTGGCTAGTAGTGATATTATTAATCGAGAATAAATATTTGAAGACATGATGTGTCTAAATCACCACATAGATATTTTACCGGCATATCACATCATCTTTCGGTGCCATTATTACACATTATTATCAACATGGAGTCGTCGCCCCCATATGTCATATTATGTTCATTGTTCAAATATAGAACCGCAGTTCATGCGCTTTAGGATATAAACTATTCAAGCGCGGAGTCAATCTCATATGTGTAATTCTAATTTTTAAATAGATTATTATTGTATTCACAAAATCCACCCATACTGAGTGTTTGAATATCATCATGGATTCAATGCTCTCGAATCTTCATAAATATTACCCATCTCTTCCAATGAATATCATAAAAAGAATTTATCTAGCTCAACTCGAAAGATTAAGGGTGCTAATAAAAAATGGTATTTTATAAGATATTCGATGGTTGATCAAACCACAAGTTTGATTATCTAGAGAATTTTCAAACTCCTTTAAGGATGAACGGGAATGCTATAGTCATGAAAAATTGATCTCAAAAGATTCAATTTGTAAGTCCATTTTGTCGAAGTTGGTATAAAATAAATAGCAAAATAATGCAAGTTAATGCTTTCTATTTTTCTTAACAAATGTTATTTTCTAATATTCAAATTTCTCAACTGCCGACCGATAACGTCATTTTAATTGAAAAATATAATATCATATTTGTCGTTTTCTTTTGCAGTTTTTTCAGAAAGAAAATAGTAGAAATAATTACTTATCTATCGCTCATATTTCAATGAAAATAGTGAAGTCATTCGTCCTTTAGCAAAAGTTTGTTCTTTAAATTTGGGATTTAGCAATCATAAAATGTATCTCTCATTAAAATATTTTGAAAGTATATTGTAGAGAGGTGGAGTTTTTAGAATCCTTATATAGATCTTATACAATTGAAACTGTATGTATTTTAGGTGGATCCAAACTGATAGGTCAAATCCAATGTATCAATATGGCATATCAACAGGTAAAAGAATTAGGAAAGTACAAAATCAATATATTGTATGGAGGGAGTAATTACAGATTCTTATGCAACATTTCTATGGCTGCAACATATTCGCGAATAAAAGTAACAAGTGCCTTACACTTTTTCACAATTAGAACCACTATTATAGCGGGTTCAACTGGATTGATGCTTCAAGCACAGTCTATGCATGATAGCATGATATATATGGTGAATAATAGTGATGCATTTATTATTCTTCCAGGTGGCTATGACACACTCAGTGAGATCGTAATATAACATTATGGGCTGAGTGGGAATTCCATACCAAACCAATATGTTTGCTGCATATTAATAATTCTTTCAACGATTTGCTTGCTTTTCTAGATCAAGGAGTAGATCATAAGTTTATCTCTCATTTAGTGAGAGAAGTACTTTTATCTGCCAACAGTTGCTGATTTATTTATAAAGTTCCAATCATCTATTTTATTTTAGAAATTTGGAAGTCAAAGCTCACCAACCACAGACTATTGTTGTCAAGCGAAAAAGAAATTTAGATCCATTAGATTTCTCATTATAAACCATGATGTCAGGAGGTGGCAGAGTTACAGAATTTTTCACTCCCGAGGTGCACTTTTTTTTTATGGATTTCATATGTATTTTCTATTTCATATTGCCGAGTGTATACTGCTTTTTCGGCTAGTTTCAAAATTTTTTACCTCGACTGTTTTGTGCTTCTTCCAGCAATAATAAGATCTTCTTTTTTACCTTTTTGCAAATACAGTATTCTCATGAATATGTGACATGTGCTTCTCCATGAGCATTGTCATATTAATATGATTTCATATGATCCCACCATGTGATATAGACAACATGGGATTTATTGAACATGTTTCCAGTGATAGTTTTAATATCACTTGTTAAATGATCCCAACATGTGATATTATCAGCATGAGATTTTCTTTAATTAATCGGTGATACCTTATGGTATCAATTTGCTCAATTCCCTCCAGTTGTCTTTAATAACCACAAAGATGGGATATTATTTTCATCAACTGCTTTTTCTTCGAGAGCATGATTTGAATCATTGATCAACTATTTCTCCAGAATATGATTTATTTTCTGCTTCTTCGGAAGCAAGATTTATGAATCATTCATGTGGTATAACCAACCACGATGGTGATGTATAATATTTGAGTTGCATAAACATCCATCTTATGATAATTTGACTCATCACATGAGATGTATTGTTAATATGTAAAACCATTGAACTCACCACATGAGAGTTATTGTAATGGTAGAAAATGAACTCAACAAATGAGTGGCTTAACCCACCACTTAGAGATAAATAAAATAATAAGATTTAATTATAAAATAATTAACTGCTTTGACTAGAGCATGATCATCCATCGGTTTCTTCATCGTCAAGGTGTTCGGTGATACGTCAAATTATTGAATACCATAGCCAAAAGCCAGCGACAGTGCCGCCTAGCCGGCACTCGGCACCATATAAAATATTATATAAAATTTCCACAATGCAAGGTTATGTATAACAAGTCCTTTTCAGTTTCCCAGAGTTAATGTACTAATTCGTACATTCTAATAAATTTTGATAATGATGTATATTAAAGAGTTGTTATTCGTATTAATATTACTATCAAATTGAAACTCTCGTGAATAAATCATAATGGTAACAAGAAAAATTAGTTTCGATAATATATGTCTTTTATATGTAAGAAAAAACAAATTTATAGTCAAATGAATTAAAAGAATATTTTTTATATTTTATTTTATTTGATAATATATCTTACCTTTTAAAAAAAAAATCTCTTGCCTTTACAGCTATTAAGCAGTGTCCTGTCCCGTGACAAACAACTGCCTTATTTTATCACGTATTCTTTATATATATATATATATATATATTTTATGAGAAATGATAGGGCAACACTCTCAACCACACCCCCAAACACACCTGTGCTTTATGGGTATTGTACCGCGTGTTTTACTATTAATTTTATTATAATATTATAGAAAATTTTATCTGTAAAGCATGTGGTACAATACCCATAAAGCACAGAGTGTGTATGAGGGTGTGGTTCAGGGTGTTGCCCTATCACCCCTCTTTTTTTATATCTTTTGCTTATTTTTTCTGGGCAATGATACCCCAACACCTAGTAGCCAACACCCCATCAACACCTAGTGGGCTACACATTAAAAAAACACCCCAAATCCCTCGCGGGTGTCCTCCTCTCCCCCATTTCAACTTGCCTTTCTCTCTCTCTCTCTCCCTCCGCTCCCCCACCCCCCACCCAATCCTCCCTTTCTTTTATTTTTTTTTCCTTTAGTTCAATGTTCAGTGGAAGAACATTTTTATATTTTTTGTTGGATTTTGTTTTTGTAATTATGGCCAAAAGACTTTATGGCAAGAATTCGAAAAAACATCAATTATATTTGTGTAGTTTATCTAATGTAGTGTTATTTTTCTATTGTCCCTATTTTGTTACATTTAAACTGCGATATTTAACAATCATTCAAAGCTGCTATTTAAGAATTCTAAAAAAAAATTGCTATTTAAGAATCAAATGTTTGAACATGTCGTTCCATAACAAAAATAGCAAGAATCGTTGTTCATCATTTAAAATAAAAAATTCTTGAAAACAAAAACCACTTTATAAAAGTCACCTCAATACAAAAGTCACCTAACAAAACTCACTAAACAAAAAAATTAAGACAAATCATTTGTGCTTTGTGCTCCTTGTGATGAATGTTCGGCTTCAAAAGTGGCATTTCGATAATTTGGGTTTTGTATGCTTTGTGCTCCTACTGCTCCACCTACCGACTAAAATGGATTTTGATAACCCTGAAAAAATAAAAAAAATCATAAATATTTGACATATTATGAAAAACAGGAAATACAAAGTATATACCAGATACGGAAAGTTTCCTCCAATTCCCATATATGGTTGAAATGCGAAGCTTCCTGCGGCTATCATATTTGGAGCTCCTGTGTATGGAGCATTTGAAGCATTTGTTTTCTTTCTTGAACCCAATTTTTTCTTTGCAACTTTCTCAACATTGCCAACCATCCTTTTAGTTGGAGGCCGCCCCTTGCTACGAGTAACAAATGGATCAATTATCTTCACACTCTCTTTTGTTACTACAATATCATCAGGATGTGAGTTTGTGTCATCATGAGCGTTTGAATAGGCAATACCATCTCCACAACTTTCAGCCTTCTCCTTTATGGTCGCTTTCATTGAAAACACTAGTGACATCACATCGTCGGTCCAATCTTGATTACCCGATGCAACCTCGGCAACCTCAGAGAATTCATTGCACATTTTCTCATAATGACACACTTCTGGCCTATCCGACCAATTGTCATAACTGATCCGAATTTTAGTGTGCCTCCTTTTAATATTTTTACTCCACCTTCTCAGGAAATACTTGCTAGGTAATTCATCATAAATCTCTCTATGGTTATAGACCACAAGTTGATGCGTACACATTATTCCTGCAGACTCGAATAATTGGCAATCACAATCAACATTCTTGGTGTCATCATTAAAAATTAGCTTGTAACTTACCGTCCGATATCCAAAATCTTTAATTTCAACACGTTCACGTACTTGATATTCAAAAACGGCGCCAATATCCTCCTTAACCACAGTCAAATGACAATTAGACTTTCGATTGAACTGTTCCTGGAACTCTTTAAATTTAAATGCGCGTGTAAGCACTCTGAAATTGTTTCTCAATCAACCAAAGAGATACTAAGCCGTAGGTGGAGTTGTACGAATTGAAATCTTCTAACTTCTCACTTTATACCCTTTTGCCCAATGCATTCTCATATTGTTCAACAAACTGATTCAAAGTGGTCTTCGAGTGGATGTACCCATCAAAGAAAGAGTTCATGCTTTCACTCCGTTGCGTGGTTGACATTCCCGCCCAAAAACCATCATTTAGAAAAGAAGGTATCCAACAATGTCTCTCATTATATAATCCAGATAACCATTCATTGTCCTGTAATTGAAATTTGTTAATGAACTCTCTCCAAGCATCTTCAAACTCAATTCTTGACAATGAATTGTGAACTGCTCTTTTCATAGCATATTTGATTGATTTATATTCATTGTATCCTTTTAATTTTTCAGGCAACTTTCTCATAATATGCCATAAGCACCATCGATGTCGTACATTGGGAAAAACCACCTCTATTGCTTTTTTCATAGCTCTATCTTGATCTGTGATTATTGCACTGGACGAACAACCAAACATACATTTAAGCCATGACTGAAATAACCAAATAAATGTATCAGCATTTTCACTTGAGACCAGTCCACACCCTAGTAAAACCGACTGCCCATGATGATTAACCCCTATGAAAGGCGCAAATGGCATGTCATATTTGTTCACTAAATATGTAGTATCAAATGTAACAACATCACCAAATTCTTTGAATGCTGCCCTACTCCTTGCATCAGCCCAGAAAACATTCTTTAATCGATCTTCATCATCCAAATCCATCAGGTAGTAGAAGTCGGAATTGTCAGATTGCATTTTCTCAAAATAATTATACATCGCATTAGCATCACCTTCGACAAGTTGTAAATGCCTAACTTGTCTCACATAATTTCTGGCATCCCTCTCCGTAAATGGAACATTTCATGACCCCTCGATGCAACCACAATTGAATTAAAACTCTTGTTCTTTGGAATCCCAGCTTTATCATTTAAAAGAAGTCTTTTTTCACATTTGACCCAATGTGCCTATTGCACTTGTAAAATCGGGATTTACTTGGACTCATTTCATGATTATGATTAAGTTCAACTGTTCTCACCAACCATATTCCAGCGGGGCTACAAAGTGCCGTAACCTTTGCTTTGCAATCAATTTTGGAGGTTGGCCGCATCTTAAGTAGGTTGCTTGATTTGCTCTTGTGCTTGGCACCACGAGTACACTGAAGAATCACATATGACACCAACCCGTTACTTTTTTTTTGTGGATCTCTTAAATATGGCAAAACCTAATTCCCTCGCATAAGTGGCATAAAAAATCATGAGTTCTTCCAAAGATATAAACTCCATTCCTTTCATAGGTTTGATAATCTCAGTCGAACTATTCCCGCCCTCAATCATCAAACACTCATCTTCCTCGTCAACATCAAAATCAATCATGTTTTCAAGTTCAAGAATCGCACCTTCTTCCTCGTCAACACTTGGCTCCATAGGAACACATGGTATTTCGTTTTCCATAAAAATGAGGTTGAGAGAGCCCGAGAGTACGCTGCGACTGGAGGGAGGGAGAGAGAGCGACCCGCGAGCGACCCGATAGCGAAGCCTAGACCCAAAATCGGGATCCCCAACAGCAAGAGAGGTAGGCCGAGAGAGGGAGGAGGGAGAGACAGAGAGAGATAGATGCAGGGGGAGGATTTGGTAAGGGTGACTGGAATTTTTTTTTACGCCGGGAGGGAGGAAGTCCGAGAGAGGGAGGATTGGGTGGGGGGTTGGGGGGAGAGCCTGAGAGAGAGAGAGAGAGAGAGAGAGAGAGAGAGAGAGAGAGAGAGAGAGAGAGAGAGAGAGAGAGAGAAAGGCAAGTTGAAATGGGGGAGAGGAGGACACCCGTGAGTAGGGTTGTTAGCGGTCCGAGTGAACCCGAAACCCGGTCATGAACCGGACCGAAATATCCAGGACCGAAACTCACCCGAAAACTAACGAGTTCGGATTCGAGTTTTAAACATTGAGCCGAAACCGATAAGACCCGGACCGATAAAACCGAAAAGAAACCCAGTAATAGCGAATGTCGTCGCGGATGCTTTGAGCCGCAAATCGGCATCTCTTCAAATGCTCGAGGTTCTTACATCTCAGACGAAAATTCGTCAGAATTTAATTGAGCAAGGGATAGAAGTTTGGCTTCAACGAGTACAAGGACAGTTGTCTACTCTTGAAATTACTTCGTCCTTGGTTGATGACATCAAAGGAAAGCAGTGGAGTGACCCGATGATTTCTCAACTGAAGGAAGATGTAATTAAAGGAAAAGCTCCGTGATTTATGGTTCACGAGGATAGTATTCTGAGATTTCAGGGCAGGCTTTGTGTTCCGAATGATTTAGAGTTGAGGCAGAGAATTCTCCGAGAATCTCATGCTACGCCTTATTCAATCCACCCCGGGACGAGTAAGATGTACAAAGATTTGAAGCGCAATTTTTGGTGGAATAACATGAAGAAGGATGTCACGGAGTTTGCACTATGATGCTTGACGTGTCAACAAGTCAAGATCGAACATCAACGACCAGCGGGGTTGTTGAAACCGCTTTCCATTCCCGAGTGGAAGTGGGAAGACATCTCTATGGCCGAGAACTCGGGCCGGAATGAATATGATTCGGGTAATTGTCGATCGGTTGACCAAGTCTGCACACTTCGTGGGTATTAAGGATACTTGGGGACCTGATAGATTGGCTAGAACCTTTATTGCTGAGGTTGTAAGGTTGCACGGTGCTCCCAAGACCATTGTTTCTGATCGAGACGGCCATTTCGTATCGCATTTTTGGCAGGCCGTTCATCAGGCTTTGGGTACTGAGTTGAGATTGAGCACTTCCTTCCATCCTCAGTTGGACGGTCAGACAGAGAGGACGATTCAGACTTTGGAAGATATGTTGCGGGCTTGTGCCTTAGACTGGAGTAATGATTGGGAGCTTCACTTACCGTTGATCGAGTTTGCTTACAATAATAGTTGGCATGCGTCGATCAAAATGGCACCATTCGAGGCACTTTATGGTAGGAGATGTAGGTCACCATTATGTTGGGACGAGGCTTCTGAGCTAGTTGGGACGGAGCCGGATACGTTGATGGAGAATAAGGAAATTTCTATTATCCGGGACCGATTGCTGACTGCCCAGAGTCGTCAGAAATCTTATGCTGATACTCGTCGTCGACCTTTGGAGTTTGAAGTGGGGGATCACGTCTTACTCAAGGTGTCGCCGACCCGAGGAGTTTTCCGCTTTGGGAAAAAGGGGAAACTTAGTCCGAGGTACATCAGACCTTTCGAGATATTGGACAGGGTCGGAGATTTAGCTTATCGCTTGGCGTTGCCTCCAGCTTTGAGTCACGTCCATAGTGTTTTTCATGTGTCTCAGCTGAGGAAGTATGTGCCAGATCCGAGCCACGTTATCGACTACAGTGAGATTGACGTAGCCGAGGATATTACTGTTGGGATTCCAAAAATAAAACGAAATACGCAGCGGAAATAAAAAATGAATCCCAAACAGGATCGATCAAGTAACGTATATACGAAAATATAAATAAGAAGATAAAAATCATACCCTTGAAGCCTTTAAAATAAATCTTCGTAAAAATGGATGACGATCACGAACCCCATCACGAACACGAAATCCCTTCGTTCCAAGCACCAAAAATTCGAAGCCTCTACTTCACATGCGTCGGAAGTTGCCCGGAAAAATTCGATAGCAATCTGTTCTCTAAGAACATGGCTAGGAATTACTATAAGAATTTATATCTTATTTTCTTTCTTAATCTTTCTCAACTAAAAGTGAAAAAAATAAAATAAATATCTCTCTCTCCCTCAAGATGTCTCACGACAGTGAGCTGCTCCAGAAATTGAAGATGGAGTTTTCAAGTCTTCCACTCTCCTCATATGTATTTGTTATATTATATCTCATATAATAATCACATATCATGTAGTTAATCATTTTGAGAAAAGAATCTCAACTTATTAATTCAAAACATGACAACACACATGCAAAGTGGACATGTGAGGGCGGCGGCTATGGTATGAAGTTTCCTAGAAAACGAGCCGAGTTACTCGGCTCATGTACCGGACGTTCGTCAAATGACTCCGTTAAATACACTCTGTTTAATTACCAATGTATTTATATAAATTAATTAATTCAATTAATTAATTATATCAAATACAAATATATTTCTCTAAAAAATATAATTTATGAATTAAATTATTTACCCGGTAACTTAATTTCAATTCATAAGACCGCAATTTTGATTTATCCAATAAATCATAATTTAGATATCCAATATCTAATATTAATAGAGAGATAATAAATTCACATTTATCCGTCAACGCTCCTAATGTGCGAATCCGTAGGTCCGTCTCAGCTGGCATTGGAAGGAACCAATGAGTGCGGGCATCACTTAGCCAGCCTAGCGGGCCGCACTCTAAACCCCAACTGAGAACGAATGAAGGGATCATTCCAGAACCATTATGTCGTGAATACTATATACGTATAGACCCTTCATCAGATGTCCCGGTCAAGTCTTCGGGTCACGGTAAAGTCAAACCCTACTGTTGACTAAACTCTATACATGTCTTAATGCAAATCAAGACCGACTGATTAATAGTGTATCTAATACGACTATATCAGAATGCTTTGGCCAAAGACTTATGATCTTATTTTCCATTAACCGTATAGGACATTCGCCTGCTCACTAACAGGAGATAGAATCCTTTCTTGGCGTACAAGAATATCGCTGCACGCCCGTATAGTCCGCACTTCGAGGTCGACTCAAGAATTAAGCAAATGAGTCTAACTACTCTAATGACAAACTAAACGTCACAGCACATCTTCTCTCGAACCTCAAGTCAAAGGTCCACGTATACTATCACAACCTTTCGATTCGTCATCGACTCTCCGAGAGTGAATACCGTGTGACTGAATCGAGTATGAGTCGTGTTTGATTATACTGGCCCCACCAATATACTTATAACTATGCTATCAAGACGTGCACACGTCCTAGCATCAGTTATACAAGTCGTATTAAAACTTAATGCCCATTTTAAGTTTACTGACTTGCGAACAATTTACGTAAATAAACTTTAAACACTTCCAGTGCATTTTCTCTTATCCCTTAACGAGAATGGAATGTTCTATTTATTTACATGGACTTCACTTCAATGTTTACCAAGTCAAGAATGCAATTGAAATACAATAAACAGTGAATGAATTATATTGCCTTTTTATTAATTATTCCATAATTACAAGTACAATGCCCTTACTCTCTCATCCCCTGAGTGTAACACCCCGAGATATTCGGAATAATTACAGCGCCGTAAACCCTTTAAGTAAGGATTTACAAGGCTGATTTAAAAGAAATGTAAATAAAAGACATCAATACTGCGGAAATTCAAGTTTACAAAACCATTCAACTGGTTCAACGAGTAATTAATACAACCATATCGAAATGATATTAATACGACACGCGTACTCGAGTACTGAAATCAAAACAAGAAAATAAATCACCGACAACAACAAACATCACTGAACCCCTTCGTCGTCACGTCGGTACTGTGGCTGTTTCCCTACTCCTCGGCTACCTGAACATCAAAACAAATGTCCACCCCCTAAGGGGTTAGCGAAACGATGCTAGTACAAGTATCATATTAAACAATTCGAATATGCATCAACAATACATAACAAGATACACCACACAGACTTCCGCTACCGGAATCCGACAATGCGAATCCACAAGATTCTATTAATACAGCAAGGGTATTCCAATGATCCAGCGCCCTCAGCATAGATCCCAAGATGATCCCGTCGGACCAACACGAGGTGGAAATAACCCGTCCAATGATCCAGCGCCCTCAGCCTAGATCCCAAGATGATCCCGTCGGACCAACACGAGGTGGACATCCGATCCAGCGCCCTCAGCATAGATCGTACAACGTACACAAACACGACTCATGCATACACATATGCCAAATCATTATGTTCATGAACATGAACATACAATCACTAGATAACGAATATCATGACAATTCAACAAAAATAATTTCCATGTTCAACAACATGAATAAACCACAAACATGTTCAAAATACCAATTTTAACACATTACGATACTTGCCTCGAAGATGGCAAGAACGAAACACTTCAATGATCTCAACACACTCGAAGGCCGCCTCCTTCGATCAACGTAGCAAGCTCGAACCTTAACAAAAGAAATGATATACAAATCATCTCAAGTCGAACGATGGCCTAACAATTCGGTCTACGGCCCAAAAGCTCAAAATATGCAGTCTGCCTGAACCACTTAGCGTACGCTACGTGCTATATGTAGCGTGCGCTAAGCCTGCCTGTTAGCGTACGCTATCGTATAAGCCTAGCATACGCTAGCCACGGACTGACAGTTCTCTCTGATCAGCCGACTGACTCGGCTGATATCATAACGTACGTTACGTACCACACGTAGCGTGCGTTAACTTATCCCCGATAGCGCACGTTAACTTACGTATGTTAGCGTGCGCTAAACGTGCATGGCGATTACTCGATCAAAACTGGATTGAATGGTGATGAACTCATGAATTCTATGGTGATAAAACAAGTCATCCCCGAGCATATCATGCTAATAAGGTTTGTGAAAGTTCTATACGTACTAAATGACTATGAGGTACAAAGATATGTATAATCATCACAACACCATAGTTCATCTTAGATCTTCAAGGGATATCCTAAGTTCAATCCGTTATAAGTCTCAAAACGTACGATTCTTCTATAAGAACGCATAAGAACTTGAAAATCTCCATATACTGATCACAAATCGGTTTAAAAATGCTTAGGAGTCCATAAACTAAAAAGGTTCAAAGGTTCATGCGATGAATAAGTGCCGAAACGTCGAAAATATCCTTCTAACACATGATGATCGATTGTAAACGAATCTAATAGACTATCAAAACATGATCAAACGTCCTTTAGAACACTACTAATATTGGTGAAGAATCACCTACCTCAAAGTAGTGAAGAACACGGAGAAAATCGAAGCAATCCAACGTCGAAGGCTCGAACACCAATCCTCAATGATCTACAATCTTCAATCACGAGCTAGGATGTTGATATGAGGTGTTTAGGATGTAGGAAGTTATACTCTAAGTGTAAGAATTCGGATGAGGGAGAAGAAAGGACTGAAAATACGAAAAGGATGCTGTCCTATTTATAGGAAATGGTTATTAGCGCGCGCTAGTCCCTGCTCGTAGCGTGCGCTAACGGCTACTGACTTCACTGTACTTCAGCACTTAGCGTGCGCTATGCACATGCCTGTAGCGTGCGCTAAGGCGTTGACTTGGCTTTTCCCGAAAGCCGTCCAGGTTCATCCCGACACAATCCGACCAAGATTCTCGGCCCGATCTCACCTACCATACGTCTCAATCAAATTGACCACGCATAGCGTGCGCTAATGTTGCTTTGTAGCGTGCGCTATGGATCCATGTTAGCGTACGCTACACATAGCCGATAGCGTGCGCTACATGCGCAGAATTACAATATTTAAATCACAATCATGAAATCATACGCTCGACAACATCGGATTATGAAATACGGAGAATAATACTCAGACAAAAGTACAATAATTACAATATCACAAGTTCCAACAACATATCAGAAATCTCGGGTATTACATCCTTCCTCCCTAAAAAGAAGTTTCGTCCCGAAACTTAAGATGAAAACAACTCCGGATATCTAGACTTCATACTGTCCTCCGTTTTCCAAGTGGCCTCTTCCACTCCGTGTCGCGACCATTGTACTTTAACCAAATGTATTGGTTTATTCCTCAATTGTTTGATCCGACTCTCAAGTATCTTGATTGGTCTCTCTTCGAAGGTGCCATCATTAGCTATCTCGATCTCGTCGAATTCAATGACGTGACTGGGGTCCGGTACATACTTCCGCAATTGGGATACGTGAAACACATTGTGAACGTGACTCAGCGATGGCGGTAAGGCCAACCTGTATGCTAAATCTCCAACCCTCTCGAGGATCTCGAATGGTCCAATATATCTAGGACTAAGCTTGCCTCTCCTTCCAAAACGGAAAATCCCTTGTGTAGGAGACACCTTCAATAGTACATGGTCTCCAGCGTCGAACTCTAGAGGGCGACGACGTACGTCTGCATAAGACTTCTGTCGACTTTGGGCGGTCAACAGTCTCTCTCGAATCAAAGTTATCTTCTCTTGAGTCTGAATTATCAATTCCGGTTCCGTCCCAATCAAATCCGAAGAATCATTCCAGCACAAGGGTGATCGACATCTTCTCCCGTACAAAGCTTCAAATGGTGCCATCTTAATTGAAGCATGCCAACTATTGTTATAAGTGAATTCGATCAAGGGCAAGTGAACTTCCCAATCAGTTGACCAATCCAACGCAGAAGCTCTAAGCATGTCTTCTACGGTTTGAATAGTCCTTTCAAACTGACCGTCCGTTTGGGGATGATAAGCCGTGCTAAAGTTGAGCTCAGTTCCCAAAGCCTTGTGAACTGCTTTCCAGAAGTGCAACACGAAGCGACCATCTTGATCTGAAATAATGGTCTTCGGCGTCCCATGCAATCTGACTATCTCCGCAATAAATACTCGCGCCAATCTCTCGGGTCCCCATGTATCTTTAATTTCTAGGAAATGAGACGACTTGGTTAGTCGATCAACTATAACCCAAATCATGTTCATTCCCGTTCTAGTCCTTGGCATACTGGTGATGAAATCCATCGAGATGTCCTCCCACTTCCATTCAGGGATCGGAAGCGGCTTTAACATTCCGGCAGGTCGCTGATATTCAATCTTAACTTGCTGTCAAGTCAAGCACCTCGAAACGTACTCTGCTACGTCCTTTTCATATTTCCCCACCAGAAGTTTTGTTTTAAATCCTTATACATCTTACTGCTGCCCGGGTGAATAGAATAGGGCGCACTGTGTGCTTCCTTCAGAATAGTCCATCTCAAATCATCATCACCGGGAACGCAAAGTCGACTCTGAAATCTCAGAACTCCATCATCTTGTATCACGAATTCTGGGGCTTTTCCTTTCTTTACTTCATCACATAATCGAAGGATCAGAGAATCGTCCAACTACTTAGACTTGATCTCCTCGACTAGTGATGAAGTCAGTTCCATCACATATAGTTGCCCTTGAATTCCTGGTGCCCATACTTCAATCCCTTCGCGGATCAGTTCTCGTTGAATGCTGGTTTGGGACGTAAGAGCTTCCAATAATCGAAGAGAAACAGGTTTATGGCTCAATGCATCGGCTACTACGTTTGCTTTCCCCGGATGATAGAGAATCTCCAAGTCGTAATCCTTGATCAATTCCAGCCACCTTCTCTGCCTCATGTTTAATTCTTTCTGACTGAAAATGTACTTGAGGCTCTTATGATCGGTACAGATCTGACAATGAGTGCCGTACAAATAATGTCTCCAAATTTTCAATGCAAAGACTACAGCTGCTAACTCCAGATCATGAGTCGGGTAATTTACCTCGTATGGTTTCAACTGCCGAGAAGCATAGGCAATCACCTTATCTCTTTGCATCAACACACATCCCAGACCCTGATTTGAAGCGTCGTTGTACACCATGAATCCATCAGTTCCATCTGGTAATGCTAATATAGGTGCTGTCGTCAGTCTCTTCTTAAGTTCGTCAAAACCAGCCTGGCATTTCTCATCCCACTTGAACTTTTGAGTTTTCTATAACAGCTGAGTGAGCGGACGAGCAATTTTGGAAAATCCCTCTACAAAGCGGCGATAATATCTAGCAAGTCCTAAGAAACTCCGGACTTCTTTCACGTTATTAGGGGCTTCCCAATCCAAGATTGCTTCGACTATCTTTGGGTCCACCTGAACTCCGTCGGCTGATATCACATGCCCAAGGAAAGTTACCTCCATGAGCCAGAACTCGCATTTTGAAAGCTTTGCATACAGCTATTCCTTCCTCAAGGTGCTCAAAACCACACGCAAATGTTCGGCATGCTCCTCTGCGTCCTTCGAAATTATCAAGATGTCATCAATGAAGACGACCACAAATTTATCCAAGTATTCCAAGAATACCCGATTCATCAATTGCATGAATACCGCAGGAGCATTGGTAAGTCCAAACGACATTACTACAAATTCATAATGTCCGTACCGGGACCTGAAAGCAGACTTTGGTATATCTGATTCCTTAATCCTCAACTGATGGTATCCTGATCGCAAGTCAATCTTCGAGAATAGCCTTGCCCCTTGCAGTTGATCAAACAAGTCGTCGATCCGAGGTATAGGGTACTTATTCTTGATCGTCATCTTATTGAGCTCCCTGTAATCAACACACAGTCGGAGGGATCCGTATTTCTTCCGGACAAAGAGAACGGGCGCTCCCCAAGGAGAAACGCTAGGTTGAATATAGCCCTTATGTAACAATTCCTCCAGTTGCTTCTTGAGTTCATACATATCGGTTGGCGCCATGCGGTATGGTGCTCTGGAAATAGGAGCTGCTCCAGGCTCTAATTCGATAGTGAACTCCACTTCTCTCTGTGGAGGTAACCCAGGTAGTTCGTCAGGAAATACGTCTGAGAACTCATTCACAACTGAAATAGATGAGAGTTCTACTCCTTCCTCTTTCCTCATGGCATAACACCAAAGTCCATGACATCCTTGCTTCAGTAATTTCACGGCTTTCATTGCTTTGATCAATTTTCCCGAGCTTCTTGGTCTCCATCCTTGGAATAAGTGTTCAGATCCGTCATCAGCAATGATAGAAATGACTCTCTCTCGGTAATTCAGAATAGCTCCATAACGATTGAGCCAATCGTCTCCGAGAATTAAATCGTCACCGCAGATGTCAACTACAATAAGATTCGATGGCCAATCTCTCCCTCCTATAGATACTGGAAAATCTCTAGCCTCTAGGGTTCCCATAATTCTCTCTCCGCTCGGCAACCCCACAACATATGGTTCACAATCAAATAAGCACGAGATTCTTAAACGATTTACACAGTTCAATGATACGAAAGAATGTGTAGCTCCGGAATCGAATAAAACACTAACTGGTTGCAAAAGGATCTGAATCGTACCTGATGCAACAGCAGTGTTCTGATCGTCAGATTTCCTCATCTCATACAGGCGCGGAGGAACGGACCCAGCACTGGATGTCTCTCTCTTCCCAACGTTCTGATGCTGAAATCCGCTCTGTTGTGTCTGGTTCACACTTGTCTCATTCGGAACTGGCGTTGGAGTGCGAGTACCAAAATATCTAGTAGCAACTCCACAGAAGGCCGTACGGTGCCCTTCTTGTCCACAATCGTAACAAGTCACAGAAGATGCGGGGCAATCACGTCGAATATGCCCTGCTCGACTACAATTGTAGCATTTCTTTGATGCGTCCGAAACTGCTGATGTTGCCCGGAACTTCTTTCCACCTCTAGAAGGATGTGAAGGTTTCCTAGCCGAATAAAAGGAAGACTGGCCCTTGCGGGGCCCACCACTCTTGTTCTCTGAAAAGCTGCCGATCACCTTCTGCTTCTTTGCCTTTACTGATTTCTCCACCGCCGCCTCTTTCATGTCATAGGCCAGCGCTTTGTCTTGATACTGTCGCAACGTAGTACACTCGAATCCGGACATGTACTGCTGAATCTCCGGCTTCATCCGCATATCAAAATAAAAAATCTTTTCTGCCTCCGTTCTGACCAAGTGTCGCACACAAGTCAGCTGATGATTAAAAGTTTTGATTACATCTGTCACAGGTGCTTCTGAACTCTGTGGTGAGAAAAACTCTCGGATCTTTGCCTCTCTAACTCGATGAGGACAATACTGTGCTTCCATCATTAGTTTGAATTCCGTCCAGTCCGCATTATGATCCTCGGGTCGAATAGCTTCCCACCAATCAAAGGCCTCCCCAGTTAGAAAATACTGGGCAATGGGAACCTTCCGGTCCTCGGGACAGTTAAGACCCGCGAATATCTTCTCTAAATCTTTAAGCCAGTGATCCCAAGTAAGTGCCTCAGCAGATCCGTCAAATTTTGGCGGGTGCAATTTGACCACTTCAGCAAGCCATCTGTCTCCCCGGTTATCCTCGTGGTGCTGTTGTCCCATCGCTGTCTGCATGCGGTCGACTACCTGGGCGAACTGATTTATCTGCGCCACCAACTGTTGAAGCACTCCCGGCATGTTAGGATTTGCGTCGTTATTTGCTGATCCTTGCTGCCCTCCAGAATAGGAATCGGTTCGACTAGCTGATAATTCCGGGGTAGTTGCGGAATCCTCCTGTCTCATGTTACCCCGTCCGCGTCCACAACCGCGTGCGCGTCCACGACCTCCTCTCAACATACTGAAAACACAATTCCTCAATATCTAGGACAAAGTATTCGAAATAAAGCCCGTCAATACTCACAAAACAGTAATTAAGTAAAACGGTAGTATAAGGGATTAGGAGACTTACAACCACGGTCCACATGACGACTTTAGGCTGAACAGTGATGTTACGAACGACCCATAAATCAAATAATGTAAACAGACCCAACTAAAACCCGACTGCCAAGATATCCATGAATCTTAGCTCCGATACCATATTCTGTAACACCCCGAGATATTCGGATTAATTACAGCGCCGTAAACCCTTTAAGTAAGGATTTACAAGGCTGATTTAAAAGAAATGTAAATAAAAGACATCAATACTGCGGAAATTCAAGTTTACAAAACCATTCCACTGGTTCAACAAGTAATTAATACAACCATATCGAAATGCTATTAATACGACACGCGTACTCGAGTACTGAAATTAAAACAAGAAAACAAATCACCGACAACAAGAAACATCACTGAACCCCTTCGTCGTCACGTCGGTACTGTGGCTGCTTCCCTGCTCCTTGGCTACATGAACATCAAAACAAATGTCCACCCCCGAAGGGGTTAGCAAAACGATGCTAGTACAAGTATCATATTAAACAATTCGAATATGCATCAACAATACATAACAAGATACACCACACGGACTTCCGCTACCGGAATCCGACAATGCGAATCCACAAGATTCCATTAATACAGCAAGGGTATTCCAATGATCCAGCGCCCTCAGCATAGATCCCAAGATGATCCCGTCGGACCAACACGAGGTGGAAATAACCCGTCCAATGATCCAGCGCCCTCAGCCTAGATCCCAAGATGATCCCGTCGGACCAACACGAGGTGGACATCCGATCCAGCGCCCTCAGCATAGATCGTACAACGTACACAAACACGACTCATGCATACACATATGCCAAATCATTATGTTCATCAACATGAACATATAATCACTAGATAACGAATATCATGACAATTCAACAAAAATAATTTCCATGTTCAACAACATGAATAAACCACAAACATGTTCAAAATACCAATTTTAACACATTACGATACTTGCCTCGAAGATGGCAAGAACGAAACACTTCAATGATCTCAACACACTCGAAGGCCGCCTCCTTCGATCAACGTAGCAAGCTCGAACCTTAACAAAAGAAATGATATACAAATCATCTCAAGTCGAACGATGGCCTAACAATTCGGTCTACGGCCCAAAAGCTCAAAATATGCAGTCTGCCTGAACCACTTAGCGTACTCTACGTGCTATATGTAGCGTGCGCTAAGCCTGCCTGTTAGCGTACGCTATCGTATAAGCCTAGCGTATGCTAGCCACGGACTGACAATTCTCTCTGATCAGCCAACTGACTCGGCTGATATCATAACGTACGTTACGTACCACACGTAGCGTGCATTAACTTATCCCCGATAGCGCACGTTAACTTACGTATGTTAGCGTGCGCTAAACGTGCATGGCAGATTACTACTGACTGAAAACTGGATTGAATGGTGATGAACTCATGAATTCTATGATGATAAAACAAGTCATCCCCGAACATATCATGCTAATAAGGTTTGTGAAAGTTCTATACGTACTAAATGACTATGAGATACAAAGATACGTATAATCATCACAACACCATAGTTCATCTTAGATCTTCAAGGGATATCCTAAGTTCAATCCGTTATAAGTCTCAAAACGTACGGTCCTTCTATAAGAACGCATAAGAACTTGAAAATCTCCATATACTGATCACAAATCGGTTTGAAAATGCTTAGGAGTCCATAAACTAAAAAGGTTCAAAGGTTCATGCGATGAATAAGTGCCGAAATGTCGAAAATATCCTTCTAACACATGGTGATCGATTGTAAACGAATCTAATAGACTATCAAAACATGATCAAACGTCCTTTAGAACACTACTAATATTGGTGAAGAATCACCTACCTCAAAGTAGTGAAGAACACGGAGAAAATCGAAGCAATCCAATGTCGAAGGCTCGAACACCAATCCTCAATGATCTACAATCTTCAATCACGAGCTAGGATGTTGATATGAGGTGTTTAGGATGTAGGAAGTTATACTCTAAGTGTAAGAATTTGGATGAGGGAGAAGAAAGGACTGAAAATACGAAAAGGATGCTGTCCTATTTATAGGAAATGGTTATTAGCGCGCGCTAGTCCCTGCTCGTAGCGTGCGCTAACGGCTACTGACTTCACTGTACTTCAGCACTTAGCGTGCGCTATGCACATGCCTGTAGCGTGCGCTAAGGCGTTGACTTGGATTTTCCCGAAAGCCGTCCAGGTTCATCCCGACACAATCCGACCAAGATTCTCGGCCCGATCTCACCTACCACACGTCTCAATCAAATTGACCACGCATAGCGTGCGCTAATGTTGCTTTGTATGGATCCATGTTAGCGTACGCTACACATAGCCTATAGCGTGCGCTACATGCGCAGAATTACAATATTTAAATCACAATCATGAAATCATACGCTCGACAACATCAGATTATGAAATACGGAGAATAATACTCAGACAAAAGTACAATAATTACAATTTCACAAGTTCCAACAACATATCAGAAATCTCGGGTATTACACTGAGTGGCATTCGAGGGCATATTCCTAACAATCTCCCACTTGCACTCAATGCCACACATCATGGTATCCAATACCCATGTTCTTCAGATGTCTTTCTAAGACGGCCTGAGATAATGGCTTAGTCAGCGGGTCAGAGACATTGTCTTCTGACTCTACTCATTGCAATGAAACATATCCTTTTTCCACCATCTCTCAAACGATGTGGTATTTTCTGTCTATATGCTTGGTGTTGTGGTAAGCCCTAGGCTCCTTGGCTTGGGCGACAACTCCATCATTATCACAGAATAGTGATATTGGCAGCTCCGCATTAGGCACCACTTGAAGTTCTTGCATAAACTTCTGCATCCAAAATACTTCTTTGCTAGCCTCTGAGGCAGCTTGATACTCTGCTTGGCAGGTGGAATCTGCAATAGCAGTTTTCTTGGAGCTTCTCCAAGATACTGCTCCTCCATTGAGAGTAAACAAATACCCAGATGTCGACTTAGAGTCGTCATTGTCTCCTTGAAAATCAGAATCGGTGAATCCAATCACCCTCAGTTCTCCACCACCGTAAGTAAGAACCAAATCTCTAGTTCTTCTTAAGTACTTAAGAATGTTCTTTACGGTAGTCCAGTGTTCCCTACCCGGGTTTGCTTGAAATCGGCTTACCATACTCACAGCATAGGCTAAGTCCGGTCTCGTTCACAACATAGCGTACATGAGGCTACCCACTGTCGAGGCATAGGGTACCTTACTCATCTCTCTTGTCTTCCTCACTTTGAGGACACATTTTCGTGGTGAGATGAATTCCATGTCGCATGGGAAGGAACCCTCTTTTAGATTCATACATCTTGAATCTTCTTAGGATTTTATCTATATAGAGGGCTTGGGAAAGTCCTATCATTCTTCGTGGTCTATCTCTGTAAAGACGGATCCCTATAATATAGGAAGCTTCTCCCAAGTCTTTCATGTAGAACGTTTTAGAAAGCCAAGCTTTCACAGTACTGAGCATTGCTACGTTATTTCCTAGAAGTAGAATATCATCTACATATAGTACTAAGAACGCAATGTTGCTCCCACTGACCTTTTTGTAAACACATGGTTCCTCCTCATTTCGTACGAAGTCAAAGTCCTTGACTGCTTCGTCAAATCGAAGGTTCCAACTCCGAGAAGCTTGCTTTAGCCCATAAATGGCTCGTTGCAGCTTACACAACTTATCAGTCCTTCGAAGTGGAGGTTGTGTTACAATAGGTTCAGTTCCTTATCCCTAATCAGATGTCTCCTTAGGACCTTCATTATGCTCTTCCAAAGAGATATTTCTACCCGAGCCACCTTCCTGAATGATTCATCCTCAAAGAAGTGCGCTTGTAATGCCACAATGACCCTATGGTCTTCTGGCATGTAGAATAGATAACCCATCGAGTCCTCTGGGTATCGAATGAAACGTCCTTTGATGGACCTCGCTTTCAGTTTGTTCACCTTAGCCTTCTTGACATAGGCTGGATATCCCCAAATCCTTATGTGATTAAAGCTTGGTTTCTTACCATTCCACATCTCATGCGGAGTGATAGGAACGGATTTGGAAGGACATCTATTAAGGATATAGGCAGCGGTTAGTAAGGCATACCCCCACAGGTAAATAGGTAAATCAGTGTAATTTAAGAAAGAGCGAACCATGTCCAACAAAGTTCGATATCTCCTTTCTGAAACACCATTTAACTGTGGGGTTCCTAGCGGCGTCAATTGTGAAACTATTCCATGTTCTTTAAGGAACTCATCAAACTTTGTGCTCATATATTCGCCACCTTGGTACGACCGAAGTGCTTTGATATGACAACCAGTCTGTTTTTCAACTAGGGCCTTAAATTCTTTGAATTTAGTAAAGGCTTCAGATTTATGTTTCATTAAGTACACAATCCCATACCAAGTATGATCATCTGTGAATGTTATGAAATATTGATATCCGTCTTGGGCTACTTCTAAAGCACCATAGACATCGGTATGTACCAATCTAAGTTTATCGGCAGCCCTTTCAAAAGTCCCTGTGAAGGGGGACTTAGTCATTTTGCCTCTAAGGCAAGATTCACAAGTTGGATAGGGTTCTACACCTAATGGACTTAAAAGTCCATTTTTCTCCATTTTCTAAACCTTGGTCTGACCAACATGACTAAGTCTAAGGTGCCATTTAAAAGCTTGATTAGTATCTTGCCTACTATGTTTCCTAGTTATAGTGTTCATTGCTGTTTTATTTTGCATGTTCAGATGATATAAACCATTCAACAATGTAGCTGTGCCAACCAATTTATTTCGAAAATAAATTTTACAACTATCATTTCCAATGAATAAACAAAATCCTTTCCGGTCCAAGACTGGAATTGATACAATGTTTTTATGCCCCTTGGGCAAAACAAGTACTTCATCTAATGTCAAAATAAAACCGGATTCTAAACCCAGTAGGATTGATCCAATATCGGTTGCCTCAACACTTTGTCCGCTTCCGACAGTGATCATTATTTCCCCAGCTTCAAGTTTTCTACTTTGTTCCAGATCCTGAATCATAGTATAAATGTGAGAAGTGGCACCTGAATCCAGAATCCATGAAGCAGAATATACAGTTGCAGAACAATTTGTTTCAAAAACAAAAAGTTCCGTACCTGATGCGCCATTAATCTTAGGACAAGTCCTTCGCGGTGGCGACTCACCGCATTCAAGGCATTTGTCCGTAGGTTTTGGACCGCCTACCTTTTGAACCTTTTGGGCCTTGCCCTTTCCTTTTTGTACCCCTTTCTTGGGTTTGTACTGCTCGTAGGTCTTTTTCTTCTTGTTCTTGGACCTCCGAGGCCCATAAGAAATCACAAGAGCAACCTCTCTCGGTTTAGTCTTCATATTAGACTGCGCCGTCACCAGTTTATTCATTAGCCCAGCTAATGTGCATGTAATTTCATTACAATTGAAATTTATTACAAACTACGTGAAAGAGTCAGGGAGATATTGAAGGATGAGATCAATTTCAAGGGATAAATCCATATTAAAGTTGAGCACCTCGAGCCTCTCAATAATAGAGATCATCTTGAGGACGTGGTCTCCCACTTTCTCTCCTTCTTTCATCCTAGCACTGAACAACTGCTTTGATATCTCATATCTAGCAGTCCTACTGTGCTCTCCATAAAGTTCAGTTAAGTGTGCGAGAATCTGCCTAGCAAAAGTTATTTTCTCGTGCGCTCTCTGTAGCTTATTTGTCATTGAGCCCATCATAAAGCCACGAACTAGCACGTCATCCTTGACCCATTTTTCATGGACGTCAGTATCTTCCTGATTACCCCTGGTTCGGATTGCAGTCGGTGGAATGTCCGCCTCCAAGACGTATCCCAGAGACTCCATACTGAGTACAATCATCAGATTCCGCAACCAGTCAACAAAATTGGGTCCAGTTAGGAGATTCTTTTTGTAATATCCACAATTTCGGATTTTCGGTAATTTTATTTTTTCGGCAGAATTCCGTTTCGACGACTCTCTTGGGACCGTCTCATCATTCTGAGAATGATTAATTCTGTATTTTTTGTCATCCGAGTTCGTTTCGGTATTGTTTTGTTGAGTTCCGTGTTTCTTAACGACTTTTCCGCACTCGAGTTCGATTCTTGTGAATCTCGTTCGAAATTCTTGTTTGAGTTTCCGTAAGTCCGTTTAACTTTGTTAGACGTGTTGTGAACCGGTTTGGTTATTCGATCACGTATCGTGATTTTCGGACGTTTTGGGCCATTTTCGTAATTTCCCAAAGTTTGGGGTAATTACTTTCCGTTGTCGAATTTCGAGCCTTCGGGTGGTCGGAATCATGTGTTCTCTCAGTGTTTGGATTCGTCTTTACGAGTACTTCGTAACCGTGCTTTCGGTTTATGTTCGTGTCGAGTTTGGGATTTTCGGACCGTCGGGCGACCGAGTCCTTCTGGCCGGACTGTGCGAAACGGCCACAGAAACGGCGCGCCAGTGCCGTGTCTTGCGCTGGTCGGCCAGGACCAGCAGCTTGTCGAGACACGGCCGAGACACCGGCCGATCTGGACATTTCTTTGCTGCGCCGTGTCCGTGGCAGCTATAAATATGGCGGAAGCGATCGGGTTTTTCTTCATTTTTCTCACTCGTTTCTTCCTCTTCCGCGGTTGGAGCTTTGATGATCATGGAGGGATGTTGTTAGGGGTTAAATCCATGAAGTTTTGAAGTTCATAACATCGATTAATCCTTCCATAACTTGCTCCGATCGACCGAATCAAGGGTCGAATTCTTGTGAAGAACTCGAGTCGGAACCCTTCCATTCGTTGTCTTCTTCGGGGTCCGAGCTTCCCGGTCGAACCGTGTTCTTCGGAGCGTTTGGTAGCGGTTATTAAGGCAAGTATCTTATTATACGACTTGTATCTTGCGACTAGTAATTACGTATGATATGTATGATGATTTTGCTTGCCTTCGTAATTATGTTCCGTTTGAGTTGGTTGTGTTTTCCGTAATTTGAAGGCTTTGTGATAATAATGTTATATTAGTATACGTGTTAGGCGTTGTGCCATTTGTGCAGGATTGCGACGTACATATGGGATGGTTGTACACTCGGTTGTGCAATGTATTGTGTATCGAACGTGTGTTATGCTGGTTATGTGTCGTTGATTGACGATAGTTGTTGCGAGTGTTGAGATTGTGTTATGTGCGTGGGATGTACGATTTTGTGGTGATCAATGTGATTGATTAATTGTGCTCATTGTTGTATGTAATGTGGAATGGCTTGATATTTGATGATTATGATTTTGTTGCCCAAAATATTTATCCGAAGATTAAATACTGCTGGAAGACGGACAACAAACAACAATTGCGGGAGCACTTCCGAGAAAAGATAAATAATACAAGATTTGCCGGGTTTGTTAGGCCCGGGCTTGAATGCTCTCGCGAGATGTTATTAAGACAAATATTCGTGGATACAAGTATTAAAGTGAGAAATCTAAGTACAATGAGTGTAAAAAAACTCTGTTAATCCGGCTCTTGAGCAAAGCTCGATGTTCTTCGTCCCTGCCGATCGTCTGCTTGATGAGAGAGGGAGAAGAAGTACCGAATGATAGCTGTTGCCAAGAGTTGGAGATAGCCAAGTGCTGTATATTTTGCTTCTGTATTGCGTATGAAATGCGAGAATGCCAGAGAGTTGGACGAGTGCAGGGAGCCTTGTATATATAGGGGCAGCCGGGTCTTGTCTTCTGGCGGGCGATCGCCTTCCGGCCATTATAATAATGGGGCGATCGCCTGCCGGCCAATATTATAATGGGGCGATCACCCGGGCTGTCGGGCTAAAGTCCAAGGAAGATGCTGGCAGTCTGCCTAAAGTCCAAGGCTACAGCCGGCAGCCAGCTGGGCGGTCCAATGAGGAGCCAGCACGCGTCCGGAGTCACTGTCACATGCGGCCCTACTGATAACTTTCGGCGGGCTTGTCGGCTGGTGGACGGATGCTGACAGGCTGTGGTCAATGATCCGCGAATTGCGGATCTTGTCTCGGCTCTTGCACGTGGTGTCTATCCTGAGGCTCGGCCTTTGCCGGCCGAATGACTATCGGCAGGATGCGGTCGTCTCTAGCTGGTCACTGAGGGTCGTCATCGGCCAGTTGATGAGGGTCGGCATTGGTTGGTCACCAAGGGTAGGTCGGCAGATGCCGAAAGGTGATCGTCCGCTAGTCGGTCGCCAGGAGTCGGTCGCCAAGTACCGAGAGACGATCGTATTGATGTCGATCGCTCGGCACCAGGACTTGTCCTGGGACCTTCGGTTGGACGATACATCTTGTCTGCGGGGCTAAGGCTAGGTCGCCCGGTCGCTGGTCGGCAGCTCTGCCTCGGCTGCTCAGCAGTGGCTAGGTCGCCCGATCTCCGAGGCGATCGCCGGTCGGAGAGTATAATTCTCGACACAACATATGAGTTGTGTCGTGTCGATGTGTGTGTGTGTGTTCCAGGTAGGGTCTGACGAGGCCTCTGGAGTTCGGTACATGATGTGTACGAACAAGGTGTGTAATCCAGGTAGGGTCTGACGAGGCCTCTGGAGTTCGGTACATGATGTGTACGATCAAGGTGTGTAATCCAAGTAGGGTCTGACGAGGCCTCTGGAGTTCGGTACATGATCTGTACGAACAAGGTGTGTGATCCAGGTAGGGTCTGACGAGACCTCTGGAGTTCGGTACATGATGTGTACGAACGATGTTTGTGGCCGGGTAGGGTCCGTTGAGGCCTCCGCAGTTCGGTACATGATGTGTACGAACAGTGTGTGTGGTCCGGGTAAGGTCCGTCGAGGCCTCTGGAGTTCGGTACATGATGTGTACGAACAATGATCGTGTATCAGTGATTATTTGGGTAACATTTTAAATATGGGTCTCGGACTCATAATGATATATTATCTAGTGTGCTTTGAAACGAGAATCGGGTTAAGGCCCTAAAGTTTTACGAAAGGTTTTGTGAATCAGGACTTGAGGTCTTAAAGGTTTTGAAAATCTAAAAAAAATTCCCCAGATGATAATCTTATTTTCGAATGCTTCATAGCTTATCTTCCCTTGTGAAAACCTCCCGGGAATATTTTGATACTTGATTATTATATTGGATTCACGATTATTATTTGCTTGTTACATTTCGTATGATTTGATACTTGCACTAGTAAAACAGTGGAGTTTTACTAACCCCCGAGTAATCGGGGGGTGGATGTCTGTTTTGCGTCCAGGTACATGCAGATTCAGGGGAGCAGTCACAGGATTGACAGAAGAGGATAACGAGCTGCGATACTAATCATGAGTCGAGAGTTGTTTTGATTTTTGTTGTGTTGTCAGAGTTGATTTCAGTCTTCCGCTGTATTGTGTTTCGACCCCTGTGTGGGTAATGTTATTTAAGTCAGTTTTATCGATTGGGTTGTGTGACCTCATCGGTCTGTGTATTCACGTGTAAGTGACCATATCGATCTATATCATTTTATTGTTTGACCCTGGCTGCGCAAGCATTTGGTTGTTTATGGATGTTTAGCCTGGTAGATCCTTGTGGAAAGGATCTACGGTGTGTAATATTCCCATATGGTTTTGGGGGTGTTACACTTTTCAAGTAGTATTGCAAGTGGGTTTTTAGCCATTTTTGGAGAGATTCAGTTTCGTTTTCTGCAAAGATTTAGAGAAGATTCAATTAGTGACTTGTTTAATTATGACCGAGTATAGAATTTAAGGGCTTTCTTTATTCATAACTCGGCTCCTACTATTTTATCGGCATTTACATACTCCCATGTTAAATCCGAAAGTCTTGGGTGACTTCATAGTGGTGATCGATTTCTTTACAAAGTTTAATAGAGGGCAACCCATACGGTTTCTATTCTATTATTCTTTATAAAGTGGTGTCTAATACCAACCCATCTAATGGATGATTCGATCTTCTTTTACCCCTAGTTCACTTGCCCTCAACCCATTCGGTTTCTATGGCTCGCTGAACTATCTAAGTTTAAACCGTCAACTCCTATTAGTCTGACAATTGAATCTTACTCGGCAACCCATACGGTTTATAGGGGTTTGATTTGTCACAACAAAAGGCATCTAATGCACTCTAGGAATTTATCAACTTTCCCCAAAAATATTATCCCGACATACTCGGAAGAATAATATTCCGGTTTAGATTTCAATTTTCCATGAGTTTGACGGAGGGTAGGAAACCTCGTAACCTTTATAACTTAGTGTGTTTGTAGTCGGGAGAATTTCGCGATTAATGTTACACTTTGCACATTAATTCATTTATACGCGCGTTTGTTGGTTTGTCAATCATTCAAAATGAAAATGTAAACTTGATAACCTAGTTACTACCAACATATAGCTCATGGACCTAATTCCTAAGTACTGGACCAAGCGAATGACCCAATAAATAAAAACACAGTCTTCGAATCTTCGTTTTCTCGGTCGGTTGTCTTCGGTCTTCATCATACCCAAAATAATAATTACATCATTGAAAAATTGCATCCTATACAAATTTTTCTAGTAAATATAAATAGGCTTAAAGCGGCCTTTACAACCCAATCGAATCGAACAAATCAAAAACTAAGTCCACGAGCTATATCACCATCACATGAGGATTCCATACAACATGTAATGGCAACGAAATTAAACAATTAATTTTAATATAAATTAATCTAATTAATCTATAAATTAATCTATTCAATTTCTACTATATTAATCCAATTAATATAAAGTGGCATTAAAATTAAATAATCAATTAACATATTAATCCAATCAATATAAAATTAATTTGTTCAATTTTAATGGTATTAATCCAATTAATACTAATAATCGTCATTTAAATTCATTCGAAGTAATCCGGCCAAAATAATATTTTCGTTTAATTTATTTCCCTTAACTAAAGAAATATTTCAAATATTAATTTAGTCAAATTTAAATCCAATTTAAATTTTGGGAAATAATTACAATGAAATATAAACTTAAAGCGAGTCCGGACAATCGGTTTAGGCCCGGCCGCGGCACGATTCAAAATCGGGCCAAAACCCAGAACATGTCGGCGAGCCATGCTCGGCTGGCGAGTCTGATCGGCAGTGTACTGCCTCTCGGCAGTGCGGCCGAGCATGGCGAGCATGATCGGCGGCACAGGCGGCGGCCCGAGCGGTGTTGCACCACCGGCTGCCGTGACCCCGTTTCTTCGTTTTTCGGCTCGTTTCCAAAAACGTGATGCTACAACGAACAATTTAAAATCTACGATTATTTCAAACATGATTCTAAATCATAATCATCATCCAAAAGCATTCAAAATGCACAAAAAATCGTATATACGGCAACATTGACCTCTCTCCGATACCACTGTTGGGATTCCGAATATAAAACGAAATACGCAGCGGAAATAAAAAACGAATCCCAAACAGGATCGATCAAGTAACGTATATACGAAAATATAAATACGTAGATAAAAATCATACCCTTGAAGCCTTTGAAATAAATCTTCGTAAAAATGGATGACGATCACGAACCCCATCACGAACACGAAATCCCTTCGTTCCAAGCACCGAAAATTCGAAGCCTCTACTTCACACGCGTCAGAAGTGTAATACCCGAGATTTCTGTTATGTATTTAGAACTTGTAATATTGTAATTGTTGCACTTTGATCTGAGTATTATTCTCCGTATTTCATAGTCCGGTGGTGTTAAGTGTATGATTTCACGAGTGTGAATTAAATTTGTGATTCTGCGCATGTAGCGCACGCTACCGATTAAGTATAGCGTACGCTAAGTTGGATCCATAGCGCACGCTGTGGACGAACCTTAGCGCACGCTATGCGGGGTCAATATGATTCAGACGTGTGGTAGGTGAGATCAGGCCGGGGATCCTTTTCGGATTGTGTCGGGATGAACCTGGACGACTTTTGGGAAAGAGCCAAGTCAACGCGTTAGCGCACGCTACTCACATGAGGGTAGCGCACGCTAAAGGCTGAGTACAGTGAAGTCAGTAAGCTTCGTATGGCCGTTAGCGCACGCTATGAATAGGGACTAGCGCGCGCTAATAACCATTTCCTATATATAGGACAGCATACTTTTTCATTTTTCAGATATTTCCCCTTTCCCAAATCCGAATTTTTGAGCTCAGAGAGTTACTTCCTCCCCCCTCAAACCCCTCATATCATCCTCCTAGCTCGAGTTTGAATATTGTAGATCATTGAGGATTGGTGTTCAAGCTCTCGGTGTTGGATTTTCTTCAAGTTCCTTCGTGTTCTTCGCTGCTTTGAGGTAGGTGATTCTTCGCCAATATTAGTAGTATTCTGAAGGACGTTTGATCATGTTTATCTAGTCATTTAATTCGTTAATAGTCGAATCATCACGTGTTAGAAGGATATTTTTGACGTTTCGGCACTTATTCTTCGTATAATCCTTTGAACCTTTTAGTATATGGACTCCTAAGCATTTCTTACCGATCATGACCAGTAGGTGGAGTTTATCAAGTTGTTACGTTGTACACGTTGGAATCATGTGTTTTGGAATGTAAGACGATGGAACTTAGATTATTTCTTGAAGATCGTAGAGGAATTACGATATTGAGATAACTATCCGTATATTTGTATCTCATAATCATAGAACTTCCACAAACCTTATTAGCATGATATGCCCGAGGATAACTTGTATTATCACGGTAGAATTCATGAGTTCTTCACCATTCAACCCAGTTTTCGGTTTGCAGTATTCTGCCATGCAAGATTAGCGCACGCTAACATGTGTGAGTTAACGTGCACTATCGAGGTTCGGTTAACGCACGAAACGTACGTAGCGTACGTTATGAGACGGCCGAGCAGGCGCGATCCGTGGCTAGCGACGCTAGTCTTATACGATAGCGTACGCTAACAGTCCGGCTTAGCGCACGTTACGTATAGTACGTAGCGCGCGCTAAGCAATCCAGACAGCTTGTTTATTTTTGAGCTTTTCGGCCGTAGGCCGAATTGTTAGGCCATTGTTCGACTTGAGATGATTTGTATATCATTACTTTTGTTAAGGTTCGAGCTTGCTACGTTGATCGAAGGAGGCGACCTTCGAGTGGGTTGAGATCATTGAAGTATATCGCTCTTGTCATCTTCGAGGCAAGTATCGTGATATGTTAATATTGGTATTTTTGGAGCATGCGTGTGATTATTCATGATGTTGAACATGATATTTACTTCGTTGATTGCCATGGTATTCGTTATATAGTGTTTATATGTTCATGTTGATGAACATAATGATTTGGCATATATGTATGCATGAGTTGTGTTTGTATACGTTGTACGATCTATGCTGAGGGCGCTGGATCGGAAGTCCACCTCGTGTTGGTCCGACGGGATCATCTTGGGATCTAGGCTGAGGGCGCTGGATCATTGGACGTGTTATTTCCACCTCGTGTTGGTCCGACGGGATCATCTTGGGATCTATGCTGAGGGCGCTGGATCATTGGAATACCCATGCTGTGCAATGGAATCTTGTAGATTCGCATTGTCGGATTCCGGTAGCGGAAGTCCGTGTGGTGTATCTTGATATGTATTGTTGATGCATATTCGAATTGTTTAAATATGATACTTGTACTAGCATCGTTTTGCTAACCCCTTCGGGGGTGGACATTTGTTTTGATGTTCAGGTAGGAGAGCAGAAAGCGACCACGATGCGACGTGACGACGAAGGGGTTCAGTGATGTTTAATGTTATTGGAGATTTGTTTTCTTGGTTTGGTTTCTGTACTCGAGTACGCGTGTCTTATTGATATTAATTCGATATGGTTGTATTAATTATTCGTTGAACCAGTTGTACGTTTTCACAAACTTGAATTTCCGCAGTATTGATGTCTTAGATTTACTTTCCTTTTTAATTAGCCTTGTAAATCCTTACTTAAAGGGTTTACGGCGCTGTAATTATTCCGAATATCTCGGGGTGTTACAGAATATGGTATCGGAGCTAAGATTCATGGATATCTTGGCAGTCGGGTTTTAAGTTGGGTCTGTTTACGTTATTGATTTACGAGTCGTTCGTAACATCACAGTTCAACCAAAAGTCGTCATGTGGACCGTGGTTGTAAGTCTCCTAATCTCTTGTACTACCGTTTTACTTAGTTCTGTTTTGTGAGTATTGACCGGCTTTATTTTTGAAAATTTCGTCCTGGATATTGAAAAATTGTGTTTTCAGTATGTTGAGAGGAGGTCGTGGATGCGGACGTGGTCGTGGACGCGGACGTGGAAATATGAGACAGGAGGACTCCGCAACTATCCCAGAATTATCGGCTAGTAGAACCGATTCCCATTCTGGAGGGCAGCAGGGATCGGCGAATGACGACACAAATCCTAACATGCCGGGAGTACTTCAACAGGTGGTGGCTCAAATAAACCAGTTCGCTCAGGTAGTTGATCGCATGCAGACAGCGATGGGACAGCAGCACCACGAGGATAACCGGGGAGATAGATGGCTTACTGAGGTAGTCAAATTGCACCCGCCAAAGTTTGACGGATCTGCAGAGGCACTTACTTGGGATCACTGGCTCAAGGAGTTGGAGAAGATATTCGCGGGTCTTAACTGTCCCGAGGACCGGAAGGTTCCCATTGCCCAGTATTTTCTGACTGGGGAGGCCTTTGACTGGTGGGAAGCTATTCGACCCGAGGATCATAATGCGGATTGGACGGAATTCAAACTAATGATGGAAGCACAATATTGTCCTCGTCCAGTTAGAGAGGCAAAAATCCGAGAGTTTTTCTCACCACAGAGTTCGGACGCAACTGTAACAGACTTAATCAAAACTTTTAATCATCAGCTGACGTGTGCCCGACACTTGGTCAGAACGGAGGCAGAAAAGATTTTTCATTTCGATATGCGAATGAAGCCGGAGATTCAGCAGTACATGTCCGGATTCGAGTGTACTACGTTGCGACAGTATCAAGACAAAGCGCTAGCCTACGACATGAAAGAGGCGGCGGTGGAAAAATCAGTAGAGGCAAAGAAGCAGAAGGTGACCGGCAGCTTTGCAGAAAACAAGAGTGGCGGGGCCCGCAAGGGCCAGTCTTCCTTTTATTCGGCTAGGAAACCTCCACATCCTTCTAAAGGCGGAAAGAAGTTCCGGACAACATCAGCAGTTTCGGACGCATCAAGGAAATGCTACAATTGTGGTCGACAGGGCATATTCGACGTGATTGCCATGCATCTTCTGTGACTTGTTACGATTGTGGGCAAGAAGGGCACCGTGCAGCTTTTTGTGGAGTTGCTACTAGATCCTTTGTTACTCGCACTCCAGCGCCAGTTCCAAAGGAGATGAGTGTGAACCAGACGCAGCAGAGTGGATTTCAGCAGCAAAATATTGGGAAGAGAGAGACATCCAGTGCTGGGTCCGTTCCTCCGCGCCTGTACGAGATGAGGAAATCTGAAGATCAGAACACTGCTGTTGCATCAGGTACAATTCAGATCCTTTTGCAACCAGTTAGTGTTTTATTCGATTCCGGAGCTACACATTCTTTCATATCATTGAACTGTGTAAATCGTTTAAAAATCTCGTGCTTAGTTGATTGTGAACCATATGTTGTGGGTTTGCCGAGTGGAGAGAGAATTGTGGGAACCCTAGAGGCTAGAGACTTTCCAGTGTCTATAGGAGGGAGATATTGGCCATCGAATCTTATTGTAGTTGACATCTACGGTGATGATTTAATTCTCGGAGACGATTGGCTCAACCGTTATGGAGCCATTCTGAATTACCGAGAGAGAGTCATTTCTATCATTGCTGATGACGGATCTGAACACTTATTCCGAGGATGGAGATCGGGAAGCTCGGGAAAATTGATCAAAGCAATGAAAGCCGTGAAATTACTGAAGCAAGGATGTTACGGACTTTGGTGCTATGCCATGAGGAAAGAGGAAGGAGTAGAGCTCTCGTCTATTCCAATTGTGAATGAGTTCTCAGATGTATTTCCTGACGAACTACCTGGGTTACCTCCGCAAAGAGAAGTGGAATTCACCATCGAATTAGAGCCTGGAGCAGCCCCTATTTCCAGGGCACCATACCGCATGGCGCCAACCGAGATGTATGAACTCAAGAAGCAACTAGAGGAATTGTTACAGAAGGGCTACATTCAACCTAGCGTTTCTCCTTGGGGAGCGCCCGTTCTCTTTGTCCGGAAGAAAGACGGATCCCTCCGACTGTGTATTGATTACAGGGAGCTTAACAAAATGACGATCAAGAATAAGTATCCTATACCTCGGATCGACGACTTGTTTGATCAGCGCGCAAGGGGCAAGGGTATTCTCGAAGATTGACTTGCGATCGGGATACCATCGGTTGAGAATTAAGGAATCGGATATCGAAATCGCTTTCGAGATCGATGCAGGCATTATGAATTTGTAGTGATGCCATTTGGACTTACCAATGCTCTGCGGTATTCATGCAATTGATGAATCGGGTATTCTTGGAGTACTTGGATAAATTTGTGGTCGTCTTCATTGGCGACATCTTGATATATTCGAGGGACGCAGAGGAACATCGAACATTTACGTGTGGTTTTGAGCATCTTGAGAAAGGAACATTTGTATGCTAAGCTTTCTAAATGCGAATTCGGCTTAAGGAAGTAACCTTCCTTGGGCATGTGATATCATCCGACGGAGTTCGAGTGGACAGAAGAAAGTCGAAGCAATCTTGGAATGGGAAGCTCCTAATAACGTGAAAGAAGTCCGGAGTTTCTTAGGACTTGCTGGATATTATCGCCGCTTTGTAGAGGGATTTTCCAAAATTGCTCGTCCACTCACTCAGCTGTTGCAGAAAACTCAAAGGTTCACGTGGAATGAGAAATGCCAGGCTGGTTTTGACGAACTTAAGAGGAGGCGATGGCGGCACCTATTTTAGCTTGCCCGAGAGGCGATGGATTCGTGGTATACGGACGCTTCAAATCGGGGTTTGGGTTGTGTGTTGATGCGAAGGATAAAGTGATTGCTTATGCTTCTCGGCAATTGAAACCGTCTGAAGTTAATTATCCGACTCATGATACGGAGCTAGCATTTGTGGTCTTTGCCTTGAAAATTTGGCGACATTATTTGTACGACACTCATTGTCGAGATCTTCTGAGATCATAAGAGCCTCAAATACATTTTCGATCGAAGGAATTAAACATGAGGCGAGAGAAGGTGGTGGAATTGATCAAAGATTACGACTTAGAGATTCTCTATCATCCGGGAAAGCAAATGTAGTAGCCGATGCATTGAGCCGTAAACTGTTTCTCTTGAGTGTTGGAAACTCTTACGTCCCGGACCGGCATTCAACGAGGCGATCCATGAAGGGATTGAAGTATGGGCACCGGGAATCGAGGGCAACTTTATGTGATGGGCCGACTTCACCACTAGTCGAGAAGATCAAGTCCAGCGGTTGGACGATTCTCGATCCTTCGATTAGGTGATGAAGTAAAGAAAGGAAAAGCCCGGATTCGTGATACAAGATGATGGAGTTACGAGATTTCAAGGTCGACTTTGCGTTCCGATGATGATGATTTGAGATGGACTATTACGAAAGAAGCTCACGGTAGCCCTATTCTATTCACCGGGCGTGATAAAATGTATAAGGATCTAAAATAAAACTTACGGTGGGGAATATGAAGAAGGGCGTAGCAGTACGTTTGAAGTGTTTGACTTGTCGTGAGGTCAAGATTGAGCATCGGCGACACTGCTTAGGAATGTTAAGGCCGCTTAGATCCCTGAATGGAAGTGGGAGGACATCTCGATGGATTTCATCACCAGTATGCCAAGGACTAGAACGGGAATGAACATGATTTGGGTTATAGTTGATCGACTAACCAAGTCGGCTCATTTCCTAGGGATCAAAGATACATGGGGACCCGAAAGATTGGCGCGAGTATTTATTGCGGAGATAGTCAGATTGCATGGGACGCCGAAGACCATTACTTCGGATCGAGATGGTCGTTTCGTGTCGCACTTCTAGAAAGCAGTTCACAAGGCTTTGGGGACTGAGCTCAACTTTAGCACAGCTTATCATCCCCAAACAGACGGTCAGTCCGAAAGGACTATTCAAACTGTAGAAGACATGCTTAGAGCCTGTGCTTTGGATTGGTCAACTGATTGGGAAGTTCATTTGCCATTAGTTGAATTCACCTACAATAATAGTTGGCATGCTTCAATTAAGATGGCACCATTTGAAGCTTTGTACGGGAGAAGATGCCGATCACCCCTGAGTTGGGATGATTCTTCGGATTTGATCGGGATGGAACCGGAATTGATTATTCAGACTCAAGAGAAGATAGCGTTGATTCGAGAGAGACTGTTGACTGCCCAGAGTCGACAGAAGTCTTATGCCGATGTACGTCGTCGCCCTCTAGAGTTCGACGCTGGGGACCACGTACTATTGAAGGTGTCTCCTACACGAGGGATTTTTCGTTTTAGGAGAAGAGGCAAGCTTAGTCCGAGATATATCGGACCATTTGAGATCCTAGAGAGAGTTGGGGATTTAGCATACAGGTTGGCCTTACCGCCATCGCTGAGTCATGTTCATAATGTATTTCACGTATCCCAACTGCGGAAGTATGTACCGAACCCCAGTCACGTCATTGATTTCGACGAGATCGAGATAGCTAATGATGGCACCTTCGAAGAGAGACCAATCAAGATACTTGAGAGCCGGATCAAACAATTGAGGAATAAACCAATACAATTGGTGAGAGTACAATGGTCACGACATGGGGTCGAAGAGGCCACTTGGGAAACGGAGGACGGTATGAAGGCTTTATATCCGGAGTTGTTTTCATCCTAAGTTTCGGGACGAAACTTCTTTTTAGGGAGGAAGGATGTAATACCCGAGATTTCTGTTATGTATTTAGAACTTGTAATATTGTAATTGTTGCACTTTGATCTGAGTATTATTCTCCGTATTTCATAGTCCGGTGGTGTTAAGTGTATGATTTCACGAGTGTGACTTAAATTTGTGATTCTGCGCATGTAGCGCACGCTACCGATTAAGTATAGCGTACGCTAAGTTGGATCCATAGCGCACGCTGTGGAGGAACCTTAGCGCACGCTATGCGGGGTCAATATGATTGAGACGTGTGGTAGGTGAGATCAGGCCGGGGATCCTTTTCGGATTGTGTCGGGATGAACCTGGACGGCTTTTGGGAAAAAGCCAGGTCAACGCGTTAGCGCACGCTACTCACATGAGGGTAGCGCACGCTAAAGGCTGAGTACAGTGAAGTCATTAAGCTTCGTATGGCCGTTAGCGCACGCTATGAATAGGGACTAGCGCGCGCTAATAACCATTTCCTATATATAGGACAGCATACTTTTTCATTTTTCAGATATTTCCCCTTTCCCAAATCCGAATTTTTGAGCTCAGAGAGTTACTTCCTCCCCCCTCAAACCCCTCATATCATCCTCCTAGCTCGAGTTTGAAGATTGTAGATCATTGAGGATTGGTGTTCAAGCTCTCGGTGTTGGATTTTCTTCAAGTTCCTTCGTGTTCTTCGCTACTTTGAGGTAGGTGATTCTTTGCCAATATTAGTAGTATTCTGAAGGACGTTTGATCATGTTTATCTAGTCATTTAATTCGTTAATAGTCGAATCATCACGTGTTAGAAGGATATTTTTGACGTTTCGGCACTTATTCTTCGTATAATCCTTTGAACCTTTTAGTATATGGACTCCTAAGCATTTCTTACCGATCATGACCAGTAGGTGGAGTTTATCAAGTTGTTACGTTGTACACGTTGGAATCATGTGTTTTGGAACGTAAGACGATGGAACTTAGATTATTTCTTGAAGATCGTAGAGGAATTACGATATTGAGATAACTTTCCGTATATTTGTATCTCATAATCATAGAACTTCCACAAACCTTATTAGCATGATATGCCCGAGGATAACTTGTATTATCACGGTAGAATTCATGAGTTCTTCACCATTCAACCCAGTTTTCGGTTTGCAGTATTCTGCCATGCAAGATTAGCGCACGCTAACATGTGTGAGTTAACGTGCGCTATCGAGGTTCGGTTAACGCACGAAACGTACGTAGCGTACGTTATGAGACCAGCCGAGCCAGACTGCCAGTCCGTGGCTAGCGCACGCTAGTCTTATACGATAGCGTACGCTAACAGTCCGGCTTAGCGCACGTTACGTATAGTACGTAGCGCGCGCTAAGCAATCCAGACAGCTTGTTTATTTTTGAGCTTTTCGGCCGTAGGCCGAATTGTTAGGCCATTGTTCGACTTGAGATGATTTGTATATCATTCCTTTTGTTAAGGTTCGAGCTTGCTACGTTGATCGAAGGAGGCGACCTTCGAGTGGGTTGAGATCATTGAAGTATATCGTTCTTGCCATCTTCGAGGCAAGTATCGTGATATGTTAATATTGGTATTTTTGGAGCATGCGTGTGATTATTCATGATGTTGAACATGATATTTACTTCGTTGATTGCCATGGTATTCGTTATATAGTGTTTATATGTTCATGTTGATGAACATAATGATTTGGCATATATGTATGCATGAGTTGTGTTTGTATACGTTGTACGATCTATGCTGAGGGCGCTGGATCGGATGTCCACCTCGTGTTGGTCCGACGGGATCATCTTGGGATCTAGGCTGAGGGCGCTGGATCATTGGACGGGTTATTTCCACCTCGTGTTGGTCCGACGGGATCATCTTGGGATCTATGCTGAGGGCGCTGGATCATTGGAATACCCATGCTGTGCAATGGAATCTTGTAGATTCGCATTGTCGGATTCCGGTAGCGGAAGTCCATGTGGTGTATCTTGTTATGTATTGTTGATGCATATTCAAATTGTTTAAATATGATACTTGTACTAGCATCGTTTTGCTAACCCCTTCGGGGGTGGACATTTGTTTTGATGTTCAGGTAGCCGAGGAGCAGAGAAGCGACCACGATCGACGTGACGACGAAGGGGTTCAGTGATGTTTAGTGTTATCGGAGATTTGTTTTCTTGGTTTGGTTTCTGTACTCGAGTACGCGTGTCTTTTTGATATTAATTCGATATGGTTGTATTAATTATTCGTTGAACCAGTTGTACGTTTTCACAAACTTGAATTTCCGCAGTATTGATGTCTTAGATTTACTTTCCTTTTTAATTAGCCTTGTAAATCCTTACTTAAAGGGTTTACGGCGCTGTAATTATTCCGAATATCTCGGGGTGTTACAAGAAGTTGCCCGGAAAAATTCGATAGCAATCCGTTCTCTAAGAACACGGCTATAAATTACTATAGGAATTTATATCTTATTTTCTTTCTTAATTTTGACTGCATGATATGTGATTATTATATGAGATATAATATAACAAACACATATGAGGAGAGTGGAAGACTTGAAAACTCCATCTTCAATTTCTGGAGCAGCTCACTGCCATGAGACATCTCGTCGTGTAAGATTTTTACGGACCACAAGAGTCTGAAGTACATCTTCAGTCAGAAAGAGTTGAATATTGTAATACCCGTACTTTTTCTTGACTGTTTGACCTTGCCGTTATTCTTATTTTGTCGCTCTGTAAACACTTGGAGATGTTGTTTATATTGTTATTGAGTTTCGTATCTTGTTTGGGTCACGATCGTATTGTTTAGACCTTGCGGAAGTGTTCTGGGCCAGAGAAATAGCGCACGCTAGGCCTAGGCTAACATACGCTAATTCTGATTGATTAGGGCATGCTAGATCTGAGCCGTAGCGCGCGCTAAGGGACCAGTCAGGTCAGAACCAGTAACTCAGACTGCTCTCTGGACTGGCGGATTAACGCACGCTAGGAGTTTGTTAGCGCACGCTATTCGTGGTTAGTAGCGCACGCTAACATTCGTCCGTAGCGCACGCTAATGGGGCCGGCAGAAGCCACTGGACTACCAGGTGGTTCCGCTAGCGCACGCTAATGAAGGAGGCGTAGCGTGCGCTAGACTGGGCAGATATATATAGGACAGTTGACTTCCATTTCGTCATTTTTCATCTTCTTCACTCCTTTTCGACGGGAATAGCTCGGGAGGGATGTTTTTGGGCAATTGGAAGCGATCTTCCTTCTATCAACAACATATTTGGTTGGAGAACAAGGATTTCACAACATCTAATCCATCCTAACGTCCGAATCAAGGTAAAAATCCTTAGAACCCTATTTTTGGGAATTTTGGGATTTTTCGTAGATTCGTCCGAATTATTCGTTTTGAAGCTTGAGGACCTTGATATTATGATGTATCTATCCCGTATGCATGCTTTTCCTACGATTTTACGGATTGAATTGTGCCGTTTTCGGACTTGTGAGGGTTTGGATGATTTTCCAACCTCTAATTGTTTGTCCGTATATTTCCATGAATCGTAGATGGGTTTCGAGAGTTTCTTCATGTAATTTGAGTATGGATAATTGATTATCATATTCCTTGCGAATCTTTTAGGTGCCGGAAGAGCGTTCTTGGACCTACCGAACTCATACCCTTTTTCCGTTTGATTTCTCAATGTCTCAAAGGCAAGTATATATTTATGATTGTACATTCTCAACTTTGAAAGTAAGTTATATTAATAGCATGAATATTTACATCCACTCTGGGGTGGGCCGACGGGTCCCCTGAGGGTTTCGTAGCCTCTGGTGCGATTCCACGGATGATATGAACGAACCACTCTGGGATGGGCCGATGAGTCCTCTGAGGGTTCCGTAGCCTCTGGTGCGGTTCCATTGTATTCATATATGTATTGATGTGATGCTATGAGATTTAGTTATTCCGGAATACTAGTCTTGAATTGATGAATTGACGGTTACATTTACTTTATTGTCGAGAAGTATTGTGTTTCATACTTGATATACTTGCACTAGCTATTCGACGGCTAACCCCTTTATGGGGGAAATACTTTTTATGTATTTCAGGTTCCATGAGAGTGGATAGGCAAGTATCGGGTCGGCACGAAGATGGTGGGCAAGTGTGATACTGTGTCTTTCCTCCGGTTATATTCTGAGTTTTCCATTCAGTGTTGTACTAGAATTGTTATTGAATACTCGAGTATTGTTTCTCCAATTTTCCTTGATGTTCCGGCTTGTGTTTGCCGAGGTACTGATTTGTGTTGTGATGTCTGTTGATACAATGGTTATGTCTTGAACACCTTTTGTATTGTTCTTCGTTCCATTGTATTTAGACCTTCTCGGTCAAAATTTATAGTTCCGCATATGTTTAGCCTTGTGAGTCCCACGGTGGGGCTTACGGCGCTGTAATATTCCCTGAATAACTTGGGGGTGTTACAAATATGAGACAGCGTAGGTGGTTAGAGCTAATTAAAGATTACGACCTGGAGATACTTTATCATCCAGGTAAGGCTAACGTAGTGGCTGATGCGTTGAGCCGGAAGCTGATGGCATTACAAATGTTAGAGGTACTTACGCCACAGAGCAGGATCCAGCGGGATTTGATTTGTCAGAATATCGAGGTTTGGGTTCAAAGAGTTCAGGGTCAGTTATGTGCGTTAGAGATCACTTCGTCCTTGACAGATGATATCAAGGTGAAGCAGTATGATGATTCGTGTTTGGTCTAGTTGAGGGAGGATGTGAGGAAGGGGAAAGCCCCTGGATTTGTGGTTCACGATGATGGCGTTTTGAGATTTCACGGCAGATTATGTGTACCGAATGACATTGAGTTAAGGCAGAAGATTTTGAGTGAGGCTCATACTACGCCTTATTCCATACATCCTTGTACGAGCAAAATGTACAAGGATGTGAGGAGTAACTATTAGTGGAGCAATTTGAAGACGGACGTTAGCGAGTTTGTGGCGAAGTGTTTGACCTGTCAGCAGGTTAAGATTGAGCATCAGCGGCCGGCAGGGTTGCTATGACCACTTCCCATTCCGGAATGGAAATGGGAAGACATCTATATGGATTTCATTACCGGGATGCCTAGGACTCGGACTGGAATGAACATGATTTGGGTTATTGTTGATCGACTAACCAAATCAGCTCATTTCATGGGTATTAAGGACACTTGAGGGCCACAGAGGCTGGCACGAGTGTTTATTGCAGAGATCGTGAGATTGCATGGGACTACTAGGAGTATTGTTTCAGATCGAGATGGCCGGTTTGTATCACATTTTTGGTAGGCTGTTCATCGAGCTTTGGGGACTGAGTTGAGACTCAGTACGTCTTACCACCACCCTCGGGGCGACGGACGGTCGGGCGGACGATCCAGACGTTGGAGGATATGTTGAGAGCCTGTGCCTTAGATTGGAAGGATGATTGGGAGTCGCACTTGTCGTTGATCGAGTTCACGTACAACAATAGTTGGCACGCCTCGATCAAAATGGCACCATTTGAGGCATTGTATGGGAGGAAGTGCAGATCGCCGTTGTGTTGGGACGATGCATCCGAGCTGATTGGTACTGTAACACCCCGAGATATTCGGAATAATTACAGCGCCGTAAACCCTTTAAGTAAGGATTTACAAGGCTAATTTAAAAGAATTATAAATGTAAGACATCAATACTGCGGAAATTCAAGTTTACAAAACCGTACAACTGGTTCAACGAGTAATTAATACAACCATATCGAAATGATATTAATACGACACGCATACTTGAGTACTGAAATCAAAACAAGAAAACAAATCACCACCAACAACAACAAACATCACTGAACCCCTTCGTCGTCACGTCGGTACTGTGGCTGTTTCCCTGCTCCTCGGCTACCTGAACATCAAAACAAATGTCCACCCCCGAAGGGGTTAGCAAAACGATGCTAGTACAAGTATCATATTAAACAATTCGAATATGCATCAACAATACATAACAAGATACACCACACGGACTTCCGCTACCGGAATCCAACAATGTGAATCCACAAGATTCCATTAACACAGCAAGGGTATTCCAATGATCCAGCGCCCTCAGCATAGATCCCAAGATGATCCCGTCGGACCAACACGAGGTGGAAATAACCCGTCCAATGATCCAGCGCCCTCAGCCTAGATCCCAAGATGATCCCGTCGGACCAACACGAGGTGGACATCCGATCCAGCGCCCTCAACATAGATCGTACAACGTACACAAACACAACTCATGCATACACATATGCCAAATCATTATGTTCATCAACATGAACATACAAACACTAGATAACGAATATCAAGACAATTCAACGAAATAAATCTCATGTTCAACAACATGAATAATCGCACGCATGCTCAAAATACCAATATTAACATATTACGATACTTGCCTCGAAGATGGCAAGAATGAAACACTTCAATGATCTCAACACACTCGAAGGCCGCCTCCTTCGATCAACGTAACAAGCTCGAACCTTAACAAAAGGAATGATATACAAATCATCTCAAGTCGAATGATGGCCTAACAATTCGATCTACGGCCCAAAAGCTCAAAATATGCAGTCTGCCTGAACCACTTAGCGTACGCTACGTACTCTACGTAGCGTGTGCTAAGCCTGCCTGTTAGCGTACGCTATCGTATAAGCCTAGCGTACGCTAGCCACGGACTGACAGTTCTCTCTGATCAGCCGACTGACTCGGCTGATATCATAACGTACGCTACGTACTAAACGTAGCGTGCGTTAACTTATCCCCGATAGCGCACATTAACTTACATATGTTAGCGTGCGCTAACCGTGCATGGCAGATTTCCACGGACAGAAAACTGGATTGAATGGTGATGAACTCATAAATTCTATGGTGATAAAACCAGTCATCCTCGAGCATATCATGCTAATAAGGTTTGTGAAAGCTCTATACGTATAAAATGACTATGAGATACAAAGATATGTATATCATCACAACACCATAGTTCATCTTAGATCTTCAAGAAAATATTCTAAGTTCTGTTCGTCCTACGTTCCAAAACGCATGATTCCAATGTGTAGAACGTAACAACTTGGTAATATCCGTCTACTGATCACAAATCGGTTTGAAAATGTCTTAGGAGTCCATATACTAAGACGGTTCAAAGGTTCATACGATATATAGTGCCGATACGTCAAAAGTATCTTTCTAACAAGTGATGATCGATTAAAAACGAAATAACTGGATATCAAAACATGATCAAAGTCCTTAAGAACACTACTAATATTGGTGAAGAATCACCTACCTCAAAGTAGTGAAGAACACGGAGGAAATCGAAGCAATCCAACGTCGAAGGCTCGAACACCAATCCTCAATGATCTACAATCTTCAATCACGAGCTAGGATGTAGATATGAAGTGTTTAGGGTGAAGGAAGTTATGCTCTAAGTGTAAGAATTCGGGTTATGGGAGAAGAAAGAACTGAAATCACAAATAGGATGCTGTCCTATTTATAAGAAATGGCTATTAACGCGCGCTAGTCCCTGCTCGTAGCGTGCGCTAACGGCTCACTGACTTAACTGTACTCAGCACTTAGCGCGCGCTATTCACATGCCTGTAGCGTGCGCTAAGGCGTTGACTCGGCTTTTCCCGAAAGCCGTCCAGGTTCATCCTGACACAATCCGACAGGGGTCCCCGGCCAGATCTCACCTACCGCATGTCTCAATCAAATTGACCACCCATAGCGTGCACTAATGTCCCTTTGTAGCGTGCGCTATGAATCCATGTTAGCGTACGCTACACATAGCTGATAGCGTGCGCTACATGCGCAGAATTACAATTTTAAATCACATACACGAAATCATACGCTCGACAGCATCGGATTATGAAATACGGAGAATAATACTCAGACAAAAGTACAATAATTACAATATCACAAGTTCCAAATACATGTGAGAAATCTCGGGTATTACATCCTTCCTCCCGAAAAAGAAGTTTCGTCCCGAAACTTAAGATGAAAACAACTCTGGATGTCTAGCCTTCATACTGTCCTCCGTTTCCGAAGTGGCCTCTTCGACTCCGTGTCGTGACCATTGTACTTTAACCAAGTGTATTGGTTTATTCCTCAATTGTTTGATCCGGCTCTCAAGTATCTTGAGTGGTCTCTCTTCGAAGGTGCCATCATTAGCTATCTCGATCTCGTCTAAATCAGTGACGTGACTGGGGTCCGGTACATACTTCCGCAATTGGGATACGTGAAACACGTTGTGAACGTGACTCAGCGATGGCGGTAAGGCCAACCTGTATGCTAAATCTCCAACCCTCTCGAGAATCTCGAATGGTCCGATATATCTTGGACTAAGCTTGCCTCTCCTCCCAAAACGGAAAATCCCTCGTGTAGGAGACACCTTCAATAGTACATGATCCCCAGCGTCGAACTCTAGAGGACGACGACGTACGTCTGCGTAAGACTTTTATCGACTCTGGGCAGTCAACAGTCTTTCTCGAATCAAAGCTATCTTCTCTTGAGTCTAAATTATCAATTCCGGTTCCGTCCCGATCAAATCCGAAGAATCATCCCAACACAGGGGTGATCGACATCTTCTCCCGTACAAAGCTTCAAATGGTGCCATCTTAATAGAAGCATGCCAACTATTATTATAGGTGAACTCGATCAAGGGCAAATGAACTTCCCAATCAGTTGACCAATCTAATGCACAAGCTCTAAGCATGTCTTCTACCGTTTGAATAGTCCTTTCGGACTGACCGTCCGTTTGGGGATGATAAGCCGTGCTAAAATTGAGCTCAGTCCCCAAAGCCCTGTGAACTGCTTTCCAGAAGTGTGACACGAAATGACCATCTCGATCCGAAATAATGGTCTTCGGCGTCCCATGCAATCTGACTATCTCTGCAATAAATACTCGCGCCAATCTCTCGGGTCCCCATGTATCTTTAATTCTTAGGAAATGAGCCAACTTGGTTAGTCGATGAACTACAACCCAAATCATGTTCATTCCCGTTCTAGTCCTTGGCATACTGGTGATGAAATCCATCGAGATGTCCTCCCACTTCCATTCAGGGATCGGAAGCGGTTTTAACATTCCGGCAGGTCGCTGATGTTCAATCTTAACCTGCTGACAAGTCAAGCATTTCGAAACGTATTCTGTTACATCCTTCTTCATATTCCCCCACCAAAAGTTTTATTTAAATCCTTATACATCTTACTACTCCCCGGGTGAATAGAATAAGGCGCGCTGTGAGCTTCCTTCAAAATAGTCCGTCTCAAATCATCATCGTCGGGAACGCAAAGTCGACTCTGAAATCTCAGAACTCCATCATCTTGTATCATGAAGCCTGGGGCTTTTCCTTTCTTTACTTCGTCACATAACCGAAGGATCAGAGAATCGTTCAACTGCTTAGATTTGATTTCCTCGACTAGTGATGAAGTCAGTTCCATCACATATAGTTGCCCTTGAATTCCTGGTGCCCATACTTCAATCCCTTCGCAGATCAGTTCTCGTTGAATGCTGTTTTGGGACGTAAGTGCTTCCAACACTGGAAGAGAAACAGGTTTACGGCTCAATGCATCAGCTACAACGTTTGCCTTCCCCGGATGATAGAGAATCTCCAAGTCGTAATCCTTGATCAATTCCAGCCACCTTCTCTGCCTCATGTTTAATTCTTTCTGACTGAAAATGTACTTGAGGCTCTTATGATCGGTAAAGATCTGACAATGAGTGCCGTACAAATAATGTCTCCAAATTTTCAAGGCAAAGACTACAGCTGCTAACTCCAGATCATGAGTCGGGTAATTAACCTTGTATGGTTTCAACTGCCGAGAAGCATAGGCAATTACCTTATCCTTTTGCATCAACACACATCCCAAACCTTGATTTGAAGCGTCGCTGTACACCATGAACCCATCAGTTCCATCTGGTAATGCTAATATATGTGCCGTCGTTAGTCTCTTCTTAAGTTCATCAAAACCAGCCTGACATTTCTCATTCCACGTGAACTTTTGAGTTTTCTATAACAGCTGAGTGAGCGGACGAGCAATTTTGGAAAATCCCTCTACAAAGCGGCGATAATATCCAGCAAGTCCTAGAAAACTCCGGACTTCTTTCACATTATTAGGAGCTTCCCATTCCAAGATTGCTTCGACTTTCTTCGGGTCCACCTGAACTCCGTCAGCTAATATCACATGCCCAAGGAAAGTTACTTCCCTAAGCCAGAACTCGCATTTTGAAAGCTTTGCATACAACTGTTCCTTCCTCAAGGTGCTCAAAACCACACGTAAATGTTCGGCATGCTCCTCTGCGTCCCTCGAATATATCAAGATGTCATCAATGAAGACGACTACAAATTTATCCAAGTATTCCAGGAATACCCGATTCATCAATTGCATGAACACCACAGGAGCATTGGTAAGTCCAAACGGCATCACTATGAATTCATAATGTCCATACCGGGACCTGAAAGCAGTCTTCGGTATATCTGATTCCTTAATTCTTAACTGATGGTATCCTGATCGTAAGTCAATCTTCGAGAATACCCTTGCCCCTTGCAGTTGATCAAACAAGTCGTCGATCCGAGGTATAGGGTACTTATTCTTGATCGTCATCTTGTTGAGCTCCCTGTAATCAATACACAGTCGGAGGGATCCGTCTTTCTTAGGACAAAGAGAACGGTCGCTCCCCAAGGAGAAACGCTAGGTTGAATATAACCCTTCTGTAACAATTCCTCCAGTTGCTTCTTGAGTTCATACATCTCGGTTGGCGCCATGCGGTATGGTGCTCTGGAAATAGGAGCTGTTCCAGGCTCTAATTCGATAGTGAACTCCACTTCTCTCTGCGGAGGTAACCCAGGTAGTTCGTCAGGAAATACATCCGAGAACTCATTCACAACTGAAATAGACGAGAGCTCTACTCCTTCCTCTTTCCTCATGGCGTAGCACCAAAGTCCGTGACATCCCTGCTTCAGTAATTTCACGGCTTTCATCGCTTTGATCAATTTTCCAGAGCTTCCCGGTCTCCATCCTCGGAATACGTGTTCAGATCCGTCATCAGCAATGATAGAAATGACTCTCTCTCGGTAATTCAGAATAGCTCCATAACGGTTGAGCCAATCGTCTCCGAGAATTAAATCATCACCGTAGATGTCAACTACAATAAGATTCGATGGCCAATCTCTTCCTCCTATAGACACTGGAAAATCTCTAGCCTCTAGGGTTCCCACAATTCTCTCTCCACTTGGCAAACCCACAACATATGGTTCACAATCAAATAAGCACGAGATTTTTAAACGATTTACACAGTTCAAGGATACAAAAGAATGTGTAGCTCCGGAATCGAATAAAACACTAACTGGTTGCAAAAGGATTTGAATCGTACCTGATGCAACAGCAGTGTTCTGATCGTCAGATTTCCTCATCTCGTACAGGCGCGGAGGAACGGACCCAGCACTGGATGTCTCTCTCTTCCCAACGTTCGGCTGCGGAAATCCACTCTGTTGTGTCTGGTTCACACTCGTCTCCTTCGGAACTGGCGCTGGAGTGCGAGTACCAAAAGATCTAGTAGCGGCTCCACAGAAGGCCGCACGGTGCCCTTCTTGTCCACAATCATAACAAGTCACAGAAGATGCGGGGCAGTCATGTCGAATATGCCCTGCTCGACCACAATTGTAGCATTTCTTTGATGCGTCCGGAACTGCTGATGTAGTCCGGAACTTCTTCCCACCTTTAGAAGGATGTGGAGGTTTCCTAGCCGAATAAAAGGAAGACTGGCCCTTGCGGGGCCCACCACTCTTGTTCTCTGAAAAGCTGCCGATCACCTTCTGCTTCTTTGCCTTTACTGATTTCTCCACCGCCGCCTCTTTCATGTCATAGGCCAGCGCTTTGTCTTGATACTGTCGCAATGTAGTACACTCGAATCCGGACATGTACTGCTGAATCTCCGGCTTCATCCGCATATCAAAATAAAAAATCTTTTCCGCCTCCGTTCTGACCAAGTGTCGCACACAAGTCAGCTGATGATTAAAAGTTTTGATTACATCTGTCACAGATGCCTCCGAACTCTGTGGTGAGAAAAACTCTCGGATCTTTTCCTCTCTAACTGGACGAGGACAATAATGTGCTTCCATCATTAGTTTGAATTCCGTCCAGTCCGCATTATGATCCTCGGGTCGAATAGCTTCCCACCAATCAAAGGCCTCCCCAGTTAGAAAATACTGGGCAATGGGAACCTTCCGGTCCTCGGGACAGTTAAGACCCGCGAATATCTTCTCTAACTCCTTGAGCCAGTGATCCCAAGTAATTGCCTCAGCAGATCCGTCAAATTTGGCGGGTGCAATTTGACCACCTCAGCAAGCCATCTGTCTCCCCGGTTATCCTCGTGGTGCTGCTGTCCCATCGCCGTCTGCATGCGGTCGACTACCTGGGCGAACTGGTTTATCTGCGCCACTACCTGTTGAAGCACTCCCGGCATGTTAGGATTTGCGTCGTCATTCGCTGATCCTTGTTGCCCTCCAGAATGAGAATCGGTCCGACTAGCTGATAATTCCGGGGTAGTTGCGGAATCCTCCTGTCTCATGTTACCCCGTCCGCGTCCACGACCGCGTCCGCGTCCACGACCTCCTCTCAACATACTGTAAACACAATTCCTCAATATCCAGGACAAGGTTTTCGAAATAAAACCCGTCAATACTCACAAAACAGTAATTAAGTAAAACGGTAGTATGAGAGATTAGGAGACTTACAACCACGGTCCACATGACGACTTTTGGCTGAACAGTGAAGTTACGAACGACTCGTAAATTAATAACGTAAACAGACCCAACTTAAAACCCGACTGCCAAGATATCCATAAATCTTAGCTCAGATACCATATTATGTAACACCCCGAGATATTCGGAATAATTACAGCGCCGTAAACCCTTTAAGTAAGGATTTACAAGGCTAATTTAAAAGAATTGTAAATGTAAGACATCAATACTGCGGAAATTCAAGTTTACAAAACCGTACAACTGGTTCAACGAGTAATTAATACAACCATATCGAAATGATATTAATACGACACGCGTACTCGAGTACTGAAATCAAAACAAGAAAACAAATCACCACCAACAACAACAAACATCACTGAACCCCTTCGTCGTCACGTCGGTACTGTGGCTGTTTCCCTGCTCCTCGGCTACCTGAACATCAAAACAAATGTCCACCCCCGAAGGGGTTAGAAAAACGATGCTAGTACAAGTATCATATTAAACAATTTGTATATGCATCAACAATACATAACAAGATACACCACACGGACTTCCGCTACCGGAATCCGACAATGCGAATCCACAAGATTCCATTAACACAGCAAGGGTATTCCAATGATCCAGCGCCCTCAGCATAGATCCCAAGATGATCCTGTCGGACCAACACGAGGTGGAAATAACCCGTCCAATGATCCAGCGCCCTCAGCCTAGATCCCAAGATGATCCCGTCGGACAAACACGAGGTGAACATCCGATCCAGCGCCCTCAGCATAGATCGTACAACGTACACAAACACAACTCATGCATACACATATGCCAAATCATTATGTTCATCAACATGAACATACAAACACTAGATAACGAATATCAAGATAATTCAACGAAATAAATCTCATGTTCAACAACATGAATAATCGCACGCATGCTCAAAATACCAATATTAACATATTACGATACTTGCCTCGAAGATGGCAAGAATGAAACACTTCAATGATCTCAACACACTCGAAGGCCGCCTCCTTCGATCAACGTAACAAGCTCGAACCTTAACAAAAGGAATGATATACAAATCATCTCAAGTCGAATGATGGCCTAACAATTCGATCTACGGCCCAAAAGCTCAAAATATGCAGTCTGTCTGAACCACTTAGCGTACGCTACGTACTCTACGTAGCGTGCGCTAAGCCTGCCTGTTAGCGTACGCTATCGTATAAGCCTAGCGTACGCTAGCCACGGATCGATTCTCTCGATCACCGACTGACTCGGCTGATATCATAACGTACGCTACGTACTAAACGTAGCGTGCGTTAACTTATCCCCGATAGCGCACGTTAACTTACATATGTTAGCGTGCGCTAACCGTGCATGGCAGATTACCACGGACAGAAAACTAGATTGAATGGTGATGAACTCATAAATTCTATGGTGATAAAACCAGTCATCCTCAAGCATATAATGCTAATAAGGTTTGTGAAAGCTCTATACGTATAAAATGACTATGAGATACAAAGATACGTATATCATCACAACACCATAGTTCATATTAGATCTTCAAGAAAATATTCTAAGTTCTGTTCGTCCTACGTTCCAAAACGCATGATTCCAATGTGTAGAACGTAACAACTCGGTAATATCCGTCTACTGATCACAAATCGGTTTGAAAATGTCTTAGGAGTCTATATACTAAGACGGTTCAAAGGTTCATACGATATATAGTGCCGATACGTCAAAAGTATCCTTCTAACAAGTGATGATCGATTAAAAACGAAATAACTGGATATCAAAACATGATCAAAGTCCTTAAGAACACTACTAATATTGGTGAATAATCACCTACCTCAAAGTAGTGAAGAATACGGAGGAAATCGAAGCAATCCAACGTCGAAGGCTCGAACACCAATCCTCAATGATCTACAATCTTCTATCACGAGCTAGGATGTAGATTTGAAGTGTTTAGGGTGAAGGAAGTTATGCTCTAAGTGTAAGAATTCGGGTTATGGGAGAAGAAAGAACTGAAATCACAAATAGGATGCTGTCCTATTTATAAGAAATGGCTATTAGCGCGCGCTAGTCCCTGCTCGTAGCGTGCGCTAACGGCTCACTGACTTAACTGTACTCAGTACTAAGCACGCGCTATTCACATGCCTGTAGCGTGCGCTAAGGCGTTGACTCGGCTTTTCCCAAAAGCCGTCCAGGTTCATCCCGACACAATCCGACAGGGGTCCCCGGCCAGATCTCACCTACCGCACGTCTCAATCAAATTAACCACGCATAGCGTGCGCTAATGTCCCTTTGTAGCGTGCGCTATGAATCCATGTTAGCGTACGCTACACATAGCTGATAGCGTGCGCTACATGCGCAAAATTACAATTTTAAATCACATATACGAAATCATACGCTCGACAACATCGGATTATGAAATACGGAGAATAATACTCAGACAAAAGTACAATAATTACAATATCACAAGTTCCAAATACATGTCAGAAATCTCGGGTATTACAGGTACCGAGCCCGATATGGTAGTTGAGACGAGAGAGAAGATTGCTCTGATTCGCGATAGATTGTTGACAGCCCAGAGTCGGCAGAAGTCTTATGCCGATGCGCGTCGCCGGCCGTTGGAGTTTGAGGTGGGAGATCATGTTTTGCTTAAGGAGTCACCGACACGGGGAGTTTACTGCTTCGGCCAGAAGGGTAAACTTAGTCCGAGATATATTGGACCGTTTGAGATTTTAGAGAGAGTTGGAGAGCTTGCCTATCAGTTAGGCTTGCCGCCGTCCTTGAGTTACGTGCATAACGTATTTCATGTTTCCCAGCTTAGGAAGTACGTACCGGACCCTAGCCATATTATTGATTTTGGAGAGATCGAGTTGGGACCCGACATTACCATCGAGGAGAGGCCGATTCAGATTTTAGAGCGTCGGGTGAAGCAACTTCGTCATAAAACTATTCCTTTGGTTAAAGTTCAATGGTCGAGGCATGGATCCGAGGAAGCCACATGGGAGACGGAAGAGAGTATGCTGTCGAGATATCCTGAGATATTCGCGTTGTAAGTTTCGGGACGAAACTTATTTTTAGGGGGAGAGAATGTAATATCCATACCCTCTATTTTTGGTAATTTCTATTTTTGGTGTATGTCCGTTTCGGACGACTCGCTTGTTACCGTTTTGAAATTCTGAACCTATTTTGTTCTTGGAGATTTTCCATTTGGACGAGTTTCGGGGATGTTTTTGCATAATTTCATCTTGAATTATATCTTGTCGCATGTACTTTCGGTTTGTTAATCCGACGTCGTATCATGATTTTCGGGCACTTGGGCCATTTTTGTAATTTCCCATAAGTTTAGGGAATTTCACTTTGTTTGTTACATTACGGACTCTACGATGATCGGGATTATATTCTCTTTCAACGCTCAGCTTTGTCATCTTGAATATTCCGTGTTTATGTTCCGAATTCTGGTCTTGCTTCGCGTTTCGATATTTTTGTACTGTTGGCAGCAGTGTACTGAGCAGTACTGGACTGCTGCCTGAGTAGTGCACGCTACTCCGGATTTACTTGCATGCGCAATCACTGTGTGGTTAGCATACGCTAACCTGGGGTTCGTAGTGTGCGCTAACGATTTCAGCGGTCTGGACAGTAGGTTCAGTATTTCGGTACTGGACCAGGTAGCGTACGCTAATTCAGCGTTAACGCGCGCTAATTCCTAGCATTAGCACACGCTAATCATGTTAGCTTGCGTACGCTAACTGGAGGACAGTAGGCAGACTGTTCTTCCACGCCCCGTTAGCGCACGCTAATGCTTGTGCGTAGCGTGCGCTAAGACTGTTTAATATAAATAGGACAGCAGCAGTCAACTTCATCATTTTTCCATCATTTCTTATCATTCTCGGCTTTGAGCGATTCCAGACGAGGGTTAGGGCCAATTCCGACTGAATATCATCATCCACTACCGTCCGTGCATTCCTTGCGTGAATTCTTCAAGTTCTTAACACTTTCCACCATCCGAATCAAGGTAAGAATCCCTGAAACCCTTGTTTTGAGATTTTAGGGAATTTTTGGGGATTTTTAGGGATTTGACTCTTTTAGTCCGAATTATCATTGGATTATCGCTAGACTTCGATCGTGTACTTGTAATCCTTCATTTTTATTGATGATTTGTGATTTTAAACTCCAAATTTTCCATTGTTCGTCACTTATAGTCGACGATACCCAAGTTATGTTCGACAAATGGTTGCAGCGGGTAGAACTAGGATGTGTTCCAATGTTTTCGTAGTTTTAAGATTGGTTGTTCATCGTTATTGTGTTAGGACTGGATTTGTGAAGATTATTCGGGCCAAAACCTTTCCGTTCACCGTTTTCCTTCACGTCGTATTAATCAGGCAAGTACATGTATTATATTTCATTATGTGTGTATGGATTTGATGCGAATGATGTAAAGTGTATTATTGAATTAATGTGATTGTTACTCTTCCACCTGGGGATGGCATGTGGCCTCTGGGGGCCGATACTAATGGGTACGGCCACGGAAGTGGACTTGGGTGCCGATACTAACGTCCGAATCAAGGTAAAAACCCTTAGAACCCTATTTTTGGGAATTTTGGGGTTTTTCGTAGATTCGTCCGAATTATTCGTTTTGAAGCTTGAGGACCTTGAGATTATGATGTATCTATCCCGTATGCGTGCTTTTCCTACGATTTTACGAATTGAATTGTGCCGTTTTCGGACATGTGAGGGTTTGGACGATTTTCCAACCTCTAATTGTTTGTACGTATATTTCCATGAATCGTAGATGGGTTTTGGGAGTTTCTTCATGTAATTTGAGTATGGATAATTGATTATCATATTCCTTGCGAATCTTTTAGGTGCCGTAAGCGCGTTCTTGGACCTACCGAACTCATACCCTTTTTCCGTTTGATTTCTCAATGTCTCAAAGGCAAGTATATATTTATGATTGTACATTCTCGACTTTGAAAGTAAGTTATATTAATAGCATGAATATTTACATCCACTCTGGGGCGGGCCGACGGGTCCCCTGAGGGTTTCGTAGCCTCTGGTGCGATTCCACGGATGATATGAACGAACCACTCTGGGATGGGCCGATGAGTCCTCTGAGGGTTCCGTAGCCTCTGGTGCGGTTCCACGGTATTCATATATGTATTGATGTGATGCTATGAGATTTAGTTATTCCGGAATACTAGTCTTGAATTGATGAATTGACGGTTACATTTACTTTATTGTCGAGAAGTATTGTGTTTCATACTTGATATACTTTCACTAGCTATTCGACGGCTAATCCCTTTATGGGGGAAATACTTTTTATGTATTTCAGGTTCCAGGAGAGTGGACAGGCAAGTATCGGGTCGGCGAATATGGTGGGCAAGTGTGATACTGTGTCTTTCCTCCGGTTATATTCTGAGTTTTCCATTCAGTGTTGTTGTACTAGAATTGTTATTGAATACTCGAGTATTGTTTCTCCAATTTTCCTTGATGTTCCGGCCTGTGTTTGCCGAGGTACTGATTTGTGTTGTGATGTATGTTGATACAATGGTTATGTCTTGAACACCTTTTGTATTGTTCTTCGTTCCATTGTATTTAGACCTTCTCGATCAAAATTTATAGTTCCGCGTATGTTTAGCCTTGTGAGTCCCACGGTGGGGCTTACGGCGCTGTAATATTCCCTGAATAACTTGGGGGTGTTACAAATATGAGGCAGTGTAGGTGGTTAGAGCTAATTAAAGATTACGACCTCGAGATACTTTATCATCCAGGTAAGACTAACGTAGTGGCTGATGCGTTGAGCCGGAAGCCGATGGCATTACAAATGTTAGAGGTACTTACGCCACAGAGCAGGATCCAGCGGGATTTGATTTGTCAGAATATCGAGGTTTGGGTTCAAAGAGTTCAGGGTCAGTTATGTGCGTTAGAGATCACTTCGTCCTTGATAGATGATATCAAGGCGAAGCAGTATGATGATCCGTGTTTGGTCTAGTTGAGGGAGGATGTGAGGAAGGGGAAAGCCCCTGGATTTGTGGTTCAGGATGATGGCGTTCTGGGATTTCACGGTAGATTATGTGTACCGAATGACATTGAGTTGAGGCAGAAGATTTTGAGTGAGGCTCATACTACGCCTTATTCCATACATCCTGGTACGAGCAAAATGTACAAGGATGTGAGGAGTAACTATTGGTGGAGCAATTTGAAGACGGACGTTAGCGAGTTTGTAGCGAAGTGTTTGACCTGTCAGGAGGTTAAGATTGAGCATCAGCGGCCGGCGGGGTTGCTATGAACACTTCCCATTCCGGAATGGAAATGGGAAGACATCTATATGGATTTCATTACCGGGATGCCTAGGACTCGGACTGGAATGAACATGATTTGGGTTATTGTTGACCGACTAATCAAATCAGCTCATTTCATGGGTATTAAGGACACTTAAGGGCCGAAGAGGCTGGCACGAGTGTTTATTGTAGAGATCGTGAGATTGCATGGGACTCCTAGGAGTATTGTTTCAGATCGAGATGGCCGGTTTGTATCACATTTTTGGCAGGTTGTTCATCGAGCTTTGGGGACTGAGTTGAGACTCAGTACGTCTTACCACCCTCAGACTGACGTACAGTCAGAGCGGACGATCCAGACGTTGGAGGATATGTTGAGAGCCTGTGCCTTAGATTGGAAGGATGATTGGGAGTCGCACTTGTCGTTGATCGAGTTCACGTACAACAATAGTTGGCACGCCTCGATCAAAATGGCACCATTTGAGGCATTGTATGGGAGGAGGTGCAGATCGCCGTTGTGTTGGGACGATGCGTCCGAGCTGATTGGTACCGAGCCCGATATGGTAGTTGAGACGAGAGAGAAGATTGCTCTGATTCGCGATAGATTGTTGACGGCCCAGAGTCGGCAGAAGTCTTATGCCGATGCGCGTCGCCGGCCGTTGGAGTTTGAGGTGGGAGATCATGTTTTGCTTAAGGAGTCGCCGACAAGGGAATTTACCACTTCGGTCGGAAGGGTAAACTTAGTCTGAGATATATTGGACCGTTTGAGATATTAGAGAGAGTTGGAGAGCTTGCCTATCAGTTAGGCTTGCCGCCGTCCTTGAGTCACGTGCATAACGTATTTCATGTTTCCCAGCTTAGGGAGTACGTACCGGACCCTAGCCATATTATTGATTTTGGAGAGATCGAGTTGGGACCTGACATTACCATCGAGGAGAGGCCGATTCAGATTTTAGAGCGTCGGGTGAAGCAACTTCGTCATAAAACCATTCTTTTGGTTAAAGTTCAATGGTCGAGGCATGGATCCGAGGAAGCCACATGGGAGACGGAAGAGAGTATGCGGTCGAGATATCCTGAGATATTCGCGTTGTAAGTTTCGGGACGAAACTTATTTTTGGGGGAGAAAATGTAATATCGGTACCTTCTATTTTTGGTAATTTCTATTTTTGGTGTATGTTCGTTTCGGATGACTCGCTTGTTACCGTTTTGAAATTCTGAACCTATTTTATTCTTGGAGATTTTCCGTTTGGACGAGTTTCGGGGATGTTTTTGCATAATTTCATCTTGAATTATATCTTGTCGCATGTACTTTCGGTTTGTTAATCCGATGTCGTATCATGATTTTCGGGCACTTGGGCTATTTTTGTAATTTCCCATAAGTTTAGGGAATTTCACTTTGTTTGTTACATTACGGACTCTCCGATGATCGGGATTATATTCTCTTTCAACGCTCAGCTTTGTCATCTTGAATATCCCGTGTTTATTTTCCGAATTCTGGTCTTGCTTCGCGTTTCGATATTTTTATACTGTTGGCAGTAGTGTACTGAGCAGTACTGGACTGCTGCTGTAACACCCCCAAGACGTTCAGGGCATATTACAGCGCCGTGGACCCCACACTGTGGAATCCACCAGGCTAACATAACAACAAGACATTCGACAACGAAAAACTATCTTTAATAAAACGACAATTCAAATAAAAGACTACAAACCGACCATTAAATTCTGACATCAAATCCATTTCCCAAAACGGGAACACAACATTAACAATTTCAAACAGGAAGTACTCGAGTACTTAAACCAATTTTATAGTACATAAATCCCAAAATCAGACATCAATAGTAACCGACAGACATAACATCGAAACTCAAATACTGGACAATATCATGCTTGCCCATCATCCTCATACGTCCCGAATGCTCGTTTATCCCCACGATCAATACCTGAAATACAAAAAGTATTTCCCCCATTTAAGGGGTTAGCGACAACTGCTAGTGCAAGTACAATCCATTTGAACTACATTCTAATCAGATGAATATATGCACCAAAAAGTCATTTTAGAAAACATTTTATATTCCGGAATATTTACAATCACAAAACACATTATCTCCAACAAATCACAATTCAAAGTTAACCGTTGGTACGAGACTCACGGCCACCGTACCCCGCAGAGTCCCGTCGGACATCCCTGGGTGGCTAACCACAGTTACGCACACTCACGGCAATACGTATCCCTAGAGGCCCCGTCGGACCGTCCCTAGGTGAACATACACATAACCATCCACAACCACGATACAGCCATAATTCAAATACTAGAACATGTAAACAAATGTAAAGTACTTGCCTTTGAGACATTCTTCGAAGAATCGGAAGTGAAAAATGACTACGGATGATCCGAATGGAAAACGACGGTTCCTAAACGAAGAATTAGCATAACTCAGTCCCAACGGACCTCAATAATCGAATGGAATACTCCCAAAACCCCGATTACAATTAACGACAAAAGACGTTCAATCAATACGGGTGAGGGTTTACACAAAATCTCCCCGTATTGATAATTCACGGATTAAAATCAAGGAAACTGGATTTGGAATCATTCAATAATCACCATCGGTGAAGAATATCGTAATCTATATGAACAATTCGGAATTAAACCCTAAAATCCCGAAATCCCCTAAAAACGTCAAAATTAGGGTTCCTGAGGAATTTCCTTGGTTTCTTCTGATGTAAGATGTGAATGTTGTTGATTAATCTCCGTTGGTACTCAATAATCAATCTCTACATGAAATCCACGGATTATTACGGACAAATCGCTCCAAATGCACTCAAGAACACTCACGTCGCGAGAAGGGTTGAATAAGAATGAAAAGAAACGGACCGAGGTTAAGTCGGGTTTAAAAATCTTGCCGATAGCGTTAAATGACGTTAACACAAGATGTTAACGCGTGCGTTATGATGGTTACGTCGTAACCCAATGCCGTTAACGTCGTAACCAAATGTCCATCAATTGTGAAGGGTCATAACGCACGTTATGGATCATGCATAACGACGTTATGCACGTAATGCACGATTACGAACACCATTTCGCACGATCGATTCGACGACGAACTACAACACGAGGATAGAATCAAAAGTGTAAATACGAGGTATTCATAACAACGAAGTTGAGTGCTCGAAAGTAAATGCACTCCCAACTACCGAGGAAATCCAAAATACGACGAGGAGATAAATTTCCCTAAATTTATAGGAAATTACGAAAATGACCCAAGCGTCCGAAAATCACGATACGACGTCGGATTTACAAACGGAAGTCTCAACATGACCAACTCAACCATACGGACTTGTACAAACTAAGAAACAACGGAAACGAACGAGTTTTACGAGAATCGAACGTTCATACGGCAAAACATATCATAAAATGAGATTACGTGAAAACATCATCAAAACTCGTCCAAATGGAAAAACTCTAAGAACAAAGTAGATTCGAATGTCGAAACGGTTACAAGCGAGTCGATAAAAATAGACATACACCAAAAATGGAAACTGCTAAAAATGGAAAAAAATTACGGATATTACATTCTCCCCCTCTAAAATAAAGTTTCGTCCCGAAACTTAAGAATCAAAAAGCTCGGGGTATCTCGAACGCATATCCTCCTCTAGCTCCCACGTCGCTTCTTCTACTCCGTGCCTCGACCATTGCACCTTAAACAAAGGAATGGTTTTGTGCCTTAACTGCTTGTCACGACGCTCCAAAATTCTGACGGGCCTCTCTTCAAACGTAATATCCTTCTCGATCTCCACGTCCCCAAAGTCAATAATGTGGGACGGGTCCGGAACGTACTTCCTCAACTGGGAGACGTGAAATACGCTATGTACATGACTCAGCGACGGAGGTAAGGCCAAACGGTACGCTAACTCACCGACTCTCTCCAATACCTCGAAAGGTCCAATATATCTCGGGCTGAGTTTCCCCTTCTTCCCAAAACGGAAGACTCCCTTCGTCGGAGACACTCTCAACAGAACATGATCCCCCACCTCAAACTCCAAAGGTCTACGCCTAACATCCGCGTAAGATTTTTGTCGACTCTGAGCAGCCAACATCCTCTTTCTAATCAATTCGATTTTCTCCCTCGTCTCCAACACCAGATCCGGCTCGGTGCCAACCAAATCGGACGGCTCATCCCAACATATCGGTGATCGGCAACGTCGGCCATAAAGTGCCTCATATGGTGCCATCCTAATCGACGCGTGCCAGCTATTATTATAAGTAAACTCAATTAAGGCCAAATGCTCCTCCCAATTACTACTCCAGTCTAACGCACACGCGCGCAACAAATCCTCGAACGTCTGAATGGTACGTTGATCGCCATCGGCCTGGGATGGAGCGAAGTGCTCAAACGTAGCCGAGTCCCCAATGCCTTATGCACCGCCCGCCAAAAATGCGATACAAATCGGCCATCTCATGCGAAATAATGGTCCTCGGCGTACCATGAAGCCTCACTATCTCGAGTGATAAAAATACGAGCCAACTTTTCCGACCCCAAGTATCCTTGATGCCCGGAAAATGTGCCGACTTAGTCGATCGGTCTACAATCACCCATACCATATTCATACCGGTCTTCGTCCTCGGTAAACTTGTGACAAAATCCATAGAGATGTCCTCCCACTTCCATTCGGAGCAGAAGTGGTTTCAATAATCCGGTGGCCGATGCTCAATCTTGACTTGCCGACAAGTCAAACACTTAGCTACAAACCGAACTACCTCTTTCTTCATATCGTTCCACGGAAATTTTTCCTCGGATCTTTATACATTTTACTCGAGCCGGATGGGTGAGTAAGGTGACGCATGAGCCTCTCGCATGATATTCTCTCAATTCCGAGTCGTTCGGAACACACAACCGACCTCGGAATCTCAACACTCCGTCCTCATGAATAACAAATCCGGGGCTTTCCCCTTCTCTACACTCTCCGAAGTGAATAAACATCGGGTCCTCCAGTATCCCGATTTAATGTCCTCGACGAGACGAAGAAATCTCAAGAGTACGCAACGCCGGAACTCTCTGGCGGTACAATCTCAATGCTCGGCTTCATAAAATCACTGAAGTCCCGATGGGCCGTAAGCAACTCAAGCGCTCGAGCGTGCGATTTCCGGCTCAAGGCGTCTGCTACCACATTAGCCTTGCCGGATGATAAAGGATCTCGAGATCGTAATCCTTAATCAATTCCAACCACCTCCTCTGCCTCATATTAAGCTCTTTCTGCGTGAAAATGTACTTGAGGCTCTTGTGATCGGTGAAAATCGACACGACGAGCCATACAAGTAATGACGCCAAATCTTCAACGCAAAAACAAGCTGCGGCCAACTCAAGATCGTGCGTAGGGTAATTCAATTCATAGGGTTTCAACCGACGGGAAGCATAAGCAATCGTCCTCCGTCTTTGCATAAGTACGCATCCGAGCCCTTGGCCCGAAGCATCACTATAAGCGAGAAACCATCATTACCACTCGGTAAGGCCAAAGCAGGAGCGGTCGTCAACCGCTTCTTCAACTCCTCAAAACTATTACGCCTCTCATCGGTCCACACAAACTTCTCCGACTTCGTAATAATCGAGTCGCGGTCGAGCGAGTTTAGAGAACCCCTCGACGAATCTACGATAATACCGGCTAATCCCGAAAACTACGGACCTCTTTCACGTTCTTGGCGGCGCCCAATCCAACACCGCCTCTACCTTATGTGGGTCCACACGAACACCCTCGGCCGAGATCACATGACCGAGAAACATAACTTCCCGTAACCAAAACTCGCACTTTGAGAACTTCGCAAAAGATGCCGAGTTCTCAAAATATCTAACACAATATGCAAATGACGGGCGTGCTCCTCCTCGCTCCTCGAGTAAATCGGGATATCATCGATAAAAGCGACTACACACTTATCGAGGTACTCGATAAAGACTTTGTTCATAAGCTGCATGAACACGGCTGGTGCGTTGGTTAGCCCAAAAGGCATAACCACAAACTTGTAGTGACCGTATCTCGTCCGAAAGGCCGTCTTCGGAATATCGGTATCCTTCACTCGGAGCTGATAATATCCCGATCTCAAATCAATCTTCGAAAACACGGTCGCTCCTTGCAACTGATCAAACAAGTCATCAATCCTCGGGAGTGGATATTTGTTTTTGATGGTCACTTTGTTCAACTCTCGGTAGTCGATGCACAAACGAAGTGACCCATCCTTCTTCTTTACAAATAGGACCGGTGCGCCCCAAGGCGAAGCACTCGGTCGAATATACCCCATGTCTAGCAACTCTCCCAATTGTCTCTTCAACTCAAGCATCTCGGCAGGCGCCATACGGTATGGCGTCTTAGAGATAGGTGCTGCACCCGGCTTTAGATCGACGGTAAACTCAACCTCTCGGCCCGGCGGCAAACCCGGCAACTCATATGGAAAGACGTCAGGATACTCACATACTACCGGAATAGACGAGAGCTCGACTCCCCCTTCTTCCGATCTCAAAGCGTAACACCAATAGCCCGTGCAACCTCCCCGAAGGAGTCTCACCGCTCTCAAAGCGCTGATCAGTAATCTCTGGCTACCCCGCTTACGCCCCACAAAAGAATGCTTGGTACCATCAGAGGCTAACATCGAAACAGTCCTCGTTCTATAATTCATGATCGCCCCATGACGGTCCAGCCAATCCTCACCTGAATCAAATCCTCATCTCTAATATCTACCGCAATGATTAGAAGGCCAATCCCTCCCGCGATACTCACGGAAAAATCTCTAATCTCACGGTCCCCCACGATGCTATCCCCGCTAGGAAGTTTAACAACAAAAGGCTCACAAGCAACAAGGCAATCAACATGCGGGCGCGCACACGGTCCATAGATATAAAAGAATGAGTAGCACCGAGAATCGAACAATACGGAAGCAGGATGGTCAAGGATGTGGACGGTGCACTGTAGCCACCGTCGCGTCGGGATCTCGGCTCGCCTCATCTCATACACACGGGCGGAGCAGGACCCGCACTAGAAGCTCCCCTCTAGAAGGTGACCACGACCTCGACCTCTACCAAAACTCTGCTGGTGAGGAACTGTCGGTGCTGATTCACACTCGGCTCTCCTGCAGTGGAGCGAGATATCGAGTAATCTTGGAGCCCGAGCCGTATCCGTACAAAACTTAGCACGATGACCCATACGACCACAAGCAAGGCACTGGATCGGAGGCCTATCACACTCACTCATCATGTGACCGGACGATCGCGGTTGAAGCACGTAGGACCACGAACGGAACCGGCGGGAAGCAGACCTAGAACGGTTTCCTCGACCAACCGATGGCGGCCCGGCCCCGAAGACTCGCGAACAGTGCGAAGTTTTCGGATACCCTCTGACTTGCCTCCCGTGGCCGGTGGTTTTCTGTTTCTTTCCTTCGGTTGCCGTCTCTGTCGCAGAAAACGACATCTCATAATCCATCGCCTTATTCGATATTCTTTCAAAGTCGTGCACCCTGACCGGACATGTAGTGGCGCACTCTCGGTTTCATCCGCATGTCAAAGTGGCGGATCTTATCAAGCTCATCGCGGACTTGGTTTCTCACATAATGTAGCTGTTGATTGTAGTCCTTGATAGCTTGAGAAATAGGAACATCTTGGGGCTTAGCCTCAAAGAAGGCTCGGATCCTCCCCTCTTTCAGCGCCAGGCGTGTCGTCTTCCATCGATCTCGAAACTCTGCCCACGTAGCTGCCGGTCACGCGGTTTCACCGCTTGCCACCACGTCGCTGCCTCCTTGGCGAGGAAGTCTTGAGCAATGGGTACTTTCCTCTCCTCGGGGCAATTAGCGGCCTCAAACACTTTCTCTATCTCGAATAGCCAATTCTCCCAACCGAAGGGTCGGAAGCACCATCAAGCTGCGGAGGACGCATACGAATCACGTCACGAAGTAGCTTATCATTGCCGGATCCAGTGGCGGAACCGGGTTGGCATTAGCATGGCCGGCAGAGCGGCTCGAGTCGATGGCGTCATCCGGTTCGCTACTTGCCGTAATATGTTGGCCACTCCAACATTCTCATGAGCATTACCGGAGCTAGCGGTGGTCCTGTGACCTCCGGAACTAGGGGGAACACTGTTCGACAAAGAGGGCATCGCCGAATCGGTTCCCGAGTGATCGGACATGGCCGCCCCACCAGGTGCGCCACGTCCCCTACCGCGTCGCGGCGTCGCGTCCTCTACCGGCAGGAATTACGAAGAAGCAACGGGTAAGTACAATTCAAACGCAAAACGCAAAGATACTAAGACAGGAATAGAACAGACGGTGAAACGAGTCAAGTTAGGAAAACTTACGAGCACCGGCATCGAGATGATGGCATAGCGGTGATCTTGTCCCAAAAGCGACACTTAACTAGACCCGAATGACCGACGGCTAGGTATCCATAAACCTAAGCTCGATACCATTTTACGTAACACCCCAAGACGTTCGGGGCATATTAAAGCGCCGTGGACCCCACCGTGGAATCCATGGCTAACATAACAACAAGACATTCGACAACGAAAAACTATCATTAATAAAACGACAATTCAAATAAAAGACTACAAACCGACCATTAAATTCTGACATCAAATCCATTTCCCAAAACGGGAACACAACATTAACAATTTCAAACAGGAAGTACTGAGTACTTAAACCAATTTTATAGTACATAAATCCCAAAATCAGACATCAATAGTAACCGGACATAACATCGAAACTCAAATCTTGGACAATATCATGCTTGCCCATCATCCTCATACGTCCCGAATGCTCGTTTATCCCCACGATCAATACGAAATACAAAAGTATTTCCCCATTTAAGGGTTAGCGACAATCGCTAGTGCAAGTACAATCCATTTGAACTACATTCTAATCGGATGAATATATGCACCAAAAGTCATTTTAGAAAACATTTTATATTAGGAATATTTACAATCACAAAACACATTATCTCCAACAAATCACAATTCAAAGTTAACCGTTGAGTACGAGACTCACGGCCACCGTACCCCGCAGAGTCCCGCGGACATCCACAGGTGGCTAACCACGGTTCACGATACGCACACTCACGGCAATACGTATCCCTGAGGCCCGTCGGACCGTCCTAGGTGAACATACACATAACCATCCACAACAACCACGATACAGCCATAATTCAAATACTAGAACATGTAAACAAATGTAAAGTACTTGCCTTTGAGACATTCTTCGAAGAATCGGAAGTGAAAAATGACTACGGATGATCCGAATGGAAAACGACGGTTCCTAAACGAAGAATTAGCATAACTCAGTCCCAACGGACCTCAATAATCGAATGGAATACTCCCAAAACCCCGATTACAATTAACGACAAAAGACGTTCAATCAATACGGGTGAGGGTTTACACAAAATCTCCCCGTATTGATAATTCACGGATTAAAATCAAGGAAACTGGATTTGGAATCATTCAATAATCACCATCGGTGAAGAATATCGTAATCTATATGAACAATTCGGAATTAAACCCTAAAATCCCGAAATCCCCTAAAAACGTCAAAATTAGGGTTCCTGAGGAATTACCTTGGATTCGTGATGGAAGATGTGAATGTTGTAGATTAATCTCCTTGGTACACAATAATCAATCTCTAAAGGAAATCCACGGATTGTTACGGACAAATCGCTCCAAATGCACTCAAGAACACTCACGTCGCGAGAAGGGTTGAATAAGAATGAAAAGAAAGCGGCGAGGTTAAGTCGGGTTTAAAAGCGCCGACAGCGTTACATGCGTTAACACAAGATGTTAACGTGCGTTATGATGGTTACGACGTAACCCAATGCCGGTTAACGACGTAACCAAATGTCTCAGATCTTGGTGTGAAGGGTCATAACGTACGTTATGGATCATGCATAACGACGTTATGCACGTAATGCACCCTTTGAACACCAATGCGCGCATGTCGATTCGACGACGAACTACAACACGAGGATAGAATCAAAAGTGTAAATACGAGGTATTCATAACAACGAAGTTGAGTGCTCGAAAGTAAATGCACTCCCAACTACCGAGGAAATCCAAAATACGACGAGGAGATAAATTTCCCTAAATTTATAGGAAATTACGAAAATGACCCAAGCGTCCGAAAATCACGATACGACGTCGGATTTACAAACCGGAAGTCTCAACATGACCAACTCAACCATACGGACTTGTACAAACTAAGAAACAACGGAAACGAACCAGTTTTACGAGAATCGAACGTTCATACGGCAAAACATATCATAAAATGAGATTACGTGAAAACATCATCAAAACTCGTCCAAATGGAAAAACTCTAAGAACAAAGTAGATTCGAAATGTCGAAACGGTTACAAGCGAGTCGATAAAAATAGACATACACCAAAAATGGAAACTGCTAAAAATGGAAAAAAATTACGGATATTACAGCTGCCTGAGTAGTGCACGCTACTCCGGATTTACTTACGTGCGCTATCACTGTGTGGTTAGCGTATGCTAACCTGGGGTTCGTAGTGTGCGCTAACGATTTCAGCGGTCTGGACAGTAGGTTCAGTATTTCGGTACTGGACCAGGTAGCGTACGCTAATTCAGCGTTAACGGGCGCTAATTCCTAGTATTAGCGCACGCTAATCATGTTAGCTTGCGTACGCTAACTGGAGGACAGTAGGCAGACTGTTCTTCCACGCCCCGTTAGCACACGCTAATGCTTGTGCGTAGCGTGCGCTAAGATTGTTTAATATAAATAGGACAGCAGCAGTCAACTTCATCATTTTTGCATCATTTCTTATCCTTCTCGGCTTTGAGCGATTCCAGACGAGGGTTAGGGCCGATTCCGACTGAATATCATCATCCACTACCGTTCGTTCATTCCTTGCGTGAATTCTTCAAGTCCCTAACACTTTCCACCATCCGAATCAAGGCAAGAATCCCTGAAACCCTTGTTTTGAGATTTTAGGGAATTTTTGGGGATTTCTTGGGATTTGACTCTTTTAGTCCGAATTATCATTGGATTATCGCTAGACTTCGATCGTGTACTTGTAATCCTTCGTTTTTATTGATGATTTGTGGTTTTAAACTCCAAATTTTCCATTGTTCGTCACTTATAGTCGACGATACCCAAGTTATGTTCGACAAATGGTTGCAGCGGGTAGAACTAGGATGTGTTCCCACGTTTTCGTAGTTTTAAGATTGGTTGTTCATCGTTATTGTGTTAGGACTGGATTTGTGAAGATTATTTGGGCCAAAACCTTTCCGTTCACCATTTTCCTTCACGTCGTATTAATCAGGCAAGTACATGTATTATATTTCAATATGTGTGTACGGATTTGATGTGAATGATGTAAACTGTATTATTGAATGAATGTGATTGTTACTCTTCCACCTGGGGATGGCATGTGGCCTCTAGGGGCCGATACTAATGGGTACGGCCACGGAAGTGGACTTGGGTGCGTGTGTTGATGATCTTCCACCTGGGGACGGTTCGACGGGACCTCTGGGGGCCGATACTAATGGGTACGGCCGCGGAAGTTATTTCTCACCTGGGGACGGTTCGACGGGACCTATGGGGGCCGATACTAATGGGTACGGTCGCGAGTTACCAAGCGTGGATATTTGTGATGTGGAAAACTTGATTATTTACCGTTTTGGTGTAAATGTGATATTCCGGGATATTGATTCTCAAAATGATCTTTCCTAATGATTTGTTTGCGTTGAATCGTGTATGTATATAATGTTGTGTAATTGTGTACTTGCACTATCTATTCGAATGCTAACCCCTTAAATGGGGGAAATGCGTCTTATGCATTTAGTCTTGAGTCAGTGAGGAGTGCACGGGATGCGCACACAAAGGATGGGCTGGCATGATGATGTGGCTCGAGTCTGTATTTTATGTTTTGTCATTGCATTGTCGAGTACTGGAGTTAGACTGTTTACTTTTAAACTTGGTTTAAGTCCCCTGCGTGGGCAATGTATTGGTATTTAATTTATGTTTCACGTACTCCGTTAAAATGTTTTGACCGAGGCCACGGCCTTATTTACTTTTGAGCGCATCTTTTGGGATTCCATTGTGGTTTATGTGTCATGTGTTAGCCTGGTAGACCTCACGAGGGTTCTACGGCGTGTAATGCCCCATTTGTGACTTGGTGTGTTACAGTTAGCGGTCCGGGTGAACCCGAAACCCGATCATGAACCAAACCGAAATACCCGGGACCGGAACTCACCCGAAAACTGACGAGTTCGGATTCGAGTTCTAAACATTGAACCGGAACCCTTATCGATCCGGACCGGATCTACCCGGTAACCTATCGGACCGGATCCGGATCTGGAGAAAACAGGTCCGAACCGGTCCGATAACAGCTCTACCCGTGAGGGATTTTGGGGTGTTTTTTTAATGTGGAGCCCACTAGGTGTTGATGGGGTGTTGGCCACTAGGTGTTGGGGTATCATTTCCCATTTGTTTTTGAAGAATGATATATCAATACCTTACCATCCACACCCACCAACATCTGTTTTGCAGGGTTGTACCGTGTATTTTATATGTAATACAACTTTAAAGAATATTTTACTAATATTGTAATAAAATATTTATAAAGTACACGATACAACACCTGCAAAGTAAGGTGTTGACGGGGTATTGATAGTTGCGGTGTTGATGTATCATTTTTTTTTTCTGATTTTTTTTTTCTTGGTTCTTTTTCGTTTTGCTTTTCTCTTTGCTTATCTGTTCTTTTTCTATTATGTTTCATATTTTCGTTCTCCGTTCTGTTACTTCTTTCTTGATTTAATTAATTTCGGCAAAGCATACACACACACGTATGAAGATATAGTACCTCAGATGCAAGTAGTCCGCTCTTTCATGGGTAAATGCCGCCACTACCGCCGGATCTGCTACCATCCGATGAAAAATCTTCCTCTCAATTCGGATCAGTTCTCCGGGGGCTTTCTCCTGGTTCTGAGTGTCGTCGTTGTTGGAAATATAGGCCCAAATATTGAGTCATCCATATTCCATTCTTTTGGCCTATTAATAAAAAGTCCCGACCCACACACAATGACAGCTCCATTTTGTATATGCCGTTTGATCTGTTTCAAATGATCTTAGCCCTGGATTTTGACCGATTTAATGAGGCAGCTAGTGCTGCTACTTTCACCCGTTCCTCTCCTCCATTTTCTGCGTTCTCTCTCTCACGAGGTCTTCTCATCCATAGCGATTTTTTTGATCTCTTCCATCTTTCTCTTACCCGATATCTCTTATCGATTCTGTCTATATCTCAACGGAATCGATGGCTATATCTATAAATTGGGGCTTCATACCTCCTTTTGAAACACTAAAATCTCCGAGCTATTCTTCAAATTATAATCACTTTTGTGTGACAACTACAATTCTTTTGTGAGGTTTTTTTGAGGAATATGAGAGAGAAACCTTGGGTGAGAATTGTGGTTGATTGATCCGCACTTGGCCGTGTGCAATTGGGTGCTACCGGTACTATCAATATTGAGGAATTCGATTTCAGGAGATTTTATTTGAGCATACTAAGATCCAAAATAAATCTACTAATGATTTTGAAGTTAAAACACGGTTTTATTTTTGTAATTCCAAAATGCAAGGATTCACCTCAAAAGGTTGATCATTTCTTTCCCACTCGTGACACACATGACTCCCTTTAATGGTTGCTCTCGATCACTCATTTATTTTTCGACTCAATATGAAAAAGAATTTCATCGGCGTCATCAAATATTGTGATTGTTCACGAAATTGAGTGTATTGAAATTCAACCACCAATTGATTCAAATATGCTCATAATCTACACCCTTTTAGTGATATATTTCACACCGTTATTTGTTAACGTGTAGCTCTTTTCACCAACACATTTTTTATTTTATTAGGTGATAGCTTTCATACCGTTATTTGCTAACGTGTAGCTCTTTTCACCAACACATTTTCCATCTGTTTTTTTAGATGATAGCTTTCACATCGTTATTTGCTAACGTGTAGCTCTTTTAACCAACATATTTTCCATCTCATGTGAGACGGTAGCTACGCAACAACAATGGGCTAGTCTTTTATTTTTCGCAATATTTTAAGATCCCTAAAATTAGGCAGTTGTTGCTGCTCAACACCTCTCCCTTTTTTTCAACTAGTCTCATTTCACCAATGACTTTTTTTAGGGAATAGAATTTTAGCAGAAAAATCGTTTATTAGCTAAGCATGAAAAATCAAAAACTCCTCAAATTAAGTAAATTTCAGTTCTATTTTTCATCAACCGACTGATTCTTCTTTTCTCAAGGTAACGAATGACTCGATTTTACATGATAACTACAAGGCTTGGAAAGAGAGATTAAGGCTAAAAAATTTTAGAATATACAATTTTTTAATCGGTTAAAACGATTTTAGAAGCTTGTATATAGCTGATTTATTGGTGTTAGAAATCTCACAAATCAAAATAAACAAAATAAATATATATAAAAATATACACTAAAAAAATCAAAGCCAAATAACAAAAATAATCAAAATACACCACAATAATCAAAGCTAAACACACCAAAATACCAAACACACCCACCCCCAAACTTGAAATAGAAATTGTCCTCAGTTTAAAAAAATAAATAATAAAAATCAAGGGAGAAAAGCAGAATACTCCCTGTTATGAAAGTTGATACTTGAGCTAACGTCTTTTTGGATCTGCAAGAAAAAAAATATACGAGGCAAACAACAAAAGAAAAAAAATAAAATATACCCGGAAGTATAACACAATTTTTAAGATGCGCTTCAAGAAAGTTTGAAGAGTCGCCTTACGCTGCCATCAATGCTTTTATTAAAAATAAATAATAAAAATTACAACAGTAAAAATAAACAATACATAAATCGCAAATAGATGGGCGTCAAGAGATAAAAAAGAAACTCCTTAAGCTGCCATCATTTAGCACGATTTTTACACACGACAGAAAATAAAAATAACAAGAGGTCCAATATGGGTTATCGAAAGGAGGAATGAATCCACTTTTTGTTTTCTCACGGTAAAATCTTCAATCCAAACAATATTAGCTAGAGCTGGATCTGGTTGAGGAACCAATTCAATGAGTTTTTTGATTAGTTCTTCTGGTGTTGTTGCAACGACTATGATTCATTTAGCACGCTCGGAAATAAAATCTTATTCAGCAGAGTAGTCAATGAAAGATAGTAAACCATCAAAGAAACCATTGACGTTAAGCAGACTTATTGATTTTTATGAACATTTAGCTGGGCTCTGGTAACCACATGAAAAAGTTCCTCAAGAGTGCCAAAACCACCGGGAAGGGTGATAAAGGCGCCAGAATTATTTATCATATGAGTTATGCGATCTTGCATATTTACAACTCTAAACTCATCTCCAATAGTTACGCCGGTGATTTTACTTTCAGCTAGAGGTTTTGGATTATTCCCAACACTTTTACTCCTTTCATATAGGCAGAAGTAGCAGCGCGTCCCATTAATCCTAGACTTCCTCATCCGTAAACTACATGAATATATTTTTCTCCTAAGGTATGACCCAAGTTGTGGGCTGCTTCAGTAAAGCATGCCTCTATTCCAGAACAAGCTCCACCAAAAATGCAGACTGAGTTAAATCTTATTGTGGAAGATGATGATTCCATATTTGAAAAGAAACTTATTTTAGAGAAAAAGAGAAAAGTACAAGTTTGAGGGATGAATAAAATAAACAAGCACAATGTTTATTTATAGAAGAAAAATAAGGTAAAAATATTTAATAAATCTGTGATTCCGTTAATTGCACTTCAACTACTCAATAGAATACTAAATGTATTTATTGCGTATCACTTTTTTATTCAGAAAAACTCACCATACGACGAAAATAAAATATACTCACGTGTATGTACAGTAATTATGATTGTGGCTCACATCTTCCTCTGATTTTACGTTCAGAAACGACTTAAACGCCTTCTATGATTCGGGGAGAAGCTTCCCATCCAATTTTCTTACAAATTGGCAAACAGGGTCATTTAACGTCAGATTCCCAAGACGTTCATATTCTGGTTTGACTTTATTTTAAAAACATCGAATTCCGTTATGTACGAGTCCACTAGGATGCGTGTCAAGAGAAATTTCAATATTATCTAAATTCTCTTTATTTAGATCATCCTGAATGAACTGAATTTTATCTTCTCTGTTTGTTGATGGAATTCCTAAAGATCGACATTTTGAATTATAGTTCCATCTAGCACATTTAAAGCAAACGGCTATTATCTTTGCTAGTCGTTTCTTGGCATATGAACTTTTTCCAAGCCCTGGTAAAAATATAGTATGTATTTCTGTGAATTCACCTGCTATTCTCACTTTTGCTTCAATAATGAATCTAATGTCAAAAGTTATGCTTTTATTCATAAGCAACATCATCCTTTCAAGTCTTGTCTTGTAAATATTTAAAATGACTTTTTTGTTAAGAAAGGTGTTGTTACCCAAAATATTATCCGAAGATGATATGCTGGAATGGACGAGTAACAAACAAAGTGCGACAGCACGTCCGTGGGAAAATAAATAACACAAGATTTTCCGGGGTTGTTAGTCCCAGGATTGAATGCTCTCGCGAGATGTTATTAATATGAATACTAGTGAGTACAGATATTAATGTTAGAGTACAATTACAGTGAGTGTAAAGACTCTAGTTATCTTAGCTATCGAGTGCTGAAGATTGCCGGAAGAACCAGAGTTGAAGCTCTGTGAGTTATTATTACCAAGATGGAGAGTTTTCTGTATCGTTTTCTTTTAGCGTTATGTGTTCACGTTGTAAACTGTCCTTTTTGTCAATGCTGGAGGCTTCCTATTTATAGGAGAAAGGACGGCTGGGACGTCCCTGTCCACCGCGGGCGACCGCCATTTTCTGCATTTAAATAAGGCGGGCGATCGTCCCAGCACGTGGGACTGTTTCCTTAAAGTCCGTTACTGCTGCTGGCAGCTAGATGCGCGAACCAATGAGGAGGCGACAGGTGCCTCTTCTTGCTGTCCTGGGCGGTCCCACCTTAGGTCCTTTCGGCGGGTATGTCGGTTGGTGAGGCCGTCCTTATCACTGACAGCTGCTGATGGGCTGGAGTAGGGCCTGTTCTCGCGGCGCCTTTTGCGGATCTGCACGTGGGTCTTCACCTGAGATTCGGTCTTCGCAGACTTTGACGGGTGTCGGATTCACACGTTGCATGGGACGATCGTCTCTAGTCGGACATTAGAGGCGATCGCCAGATGCCAATAGACGATCGCCTTGGACGTCGACCGCTAGGTGCTTGCCCAGCATCTGTCTTCTTTAGCTGGCTCCTGACCATTATGCCGATCGCCATCGAGGCGTATAAATCGCCGCACAACAATTGCCCCCCAGCTCGCTCCGATGTTGAAGACGTGGGGTGAGGTGGCACTGCTGGCGATCGCCTGTTTTAGACGAGCGACTCATCTACTTATGAAGCGGATGATCGTCGCCTAGACGAACTGTTTTTGAATTCAGACGATCTCCTTAGGCGCTGGAAATAGCATAAAGTGGAGACGGGCTTTCGAAACGTCACAGGGACACACGTCGCGCTCCCGTTGGGGGAGTCCGACAGTTTTTGTCAGACTTGTCGTCTGGCGTGCCCTCGAAACGATGCGTATGCGGGTTTCGAGGGCTGCATTAAATGCGTCTCCCCCGATGGTTGCACTTCAGCCCCCGAGATTCTGCCTATTTGCACAGAAGTCCCTGATCTCGCCTATAAAAGGGCTATGGCTATTGGAGTTTAGATCTGTATGCGCTCTTGCCTTTAGACGAAGACTTAGCCGAAATTTCTTGAAGCTCTGTGCGCCGATCGTCGTTCTCTCTAGGTAAGAACAAAAATTCTCTTCCCCCTTTTCTCTTCGAACATGCCTGGAGGAGGATCCAATGTGCATGAGGCGGGTAGCACTTCCGCCGCGGCGACTTCGCCTGCCCGGGATGATACCTCCACGGAATTTCATGTGGAAACGGCCGTCGAGGCCATTCGCGCGGGGATTGCACCCGCGGAGGTTGAAGAGCTTTTCAACGAGGTAGACACGGCGACGTCGGAGGCGGCGGAGCAGAAGCACTCGCCGGTAGACGAGGATGAGGCGGTGAGACTATATTGGGAGCAGAACAGTGTGTTCGGCCGGGCCTTTTTAGATTTTGCTGAGCTCATGGAGAGGTTGGCCGGACCACGTCCTCAGTTTGACTTTCGCGCATACTCGGTCGCCCACGCCTATGAGCCCGTGAAGCGGATGTCATCTCGGGCCGCGGACCACCCCCCATGGACCCTCGGTCAGATCCGGAGCTCGGCGACTAAGAAAGACTTGAGTTATTGGAGGGCGGAGTTCCATGTCCCCTCTGATGTCTCGCTGTATGTGCCCGCCGAGAACGAGCGCGCCGACCAACCTCCCAGGGTATGCTCACCGTTAATGAATTGATCATGGGGGCCGGATTGCGGTTCCCATTGCCGTTCTCCATGTCATACCTGTTGTCCGCCTGGAATGTGGCGCCGCTCCAACTGACGCCGAACGCCTGGTTGCAGATCGTCAGTACCTTGACTCTTTTTGGTGGTCACCGGCTGTTCCGTCTACCTTCTGCGCTGGAAATGAACTACCTCTTCAAGCTGACGGCGCAGAAGGGTTCAGTTGGCGGCTACCACATTCAGGTTCGCATGGGTAGGGTGGTCCTCGGGGTGCCGAACAAGGTCTGGGGCGACCTGACGAAATGGTGTTGGGTCAGCGGAGCGTGGAGGTCGGCGGCGAGCGATAAACTAGAGGATGAGTTGGATGTCCCCATCGGATTTCGGGAGAGGAATCCGAGTAAGGGTTTAAACTCTCCCTTTGTTCGGATACACCTTGAATTGATCTAATTTGGTTTCCTTTTTGCAGGCTCCCTTGTTCCAGCGGCCGACGACCTTCCATTTGACTTTTTGATCGTCTGGGAGCGAATCCGCGGTCTACCGGACAACTACATCGACGCCCGCATGGTCAACAACGAAGTTCATTGGTTGAGCGCTCGGTTGTTTCGCTTCCCCCGCCATTTGAAGGTCCCAGGTATAAATTTTTACGATTTTTTTTCGGCTTGACGATCGTCTTTGATTGAAAGAGATGTCTAACCTGGTTGAATGTCTTCTTTGATAGAGATCCACTTCCCCCGCTACTCCGAGCCGCCGAGAGAGATTACTATATCGAACCCCGACCTTATGAACCGTCTCCACCAAGGGAAATAGGCGGGCCGTGCCCCTGCAACGACGACCCATCCTATCCCCGAGGCGAGACCTCTGTTAGCGCCGGTCGTCGAGCCGTAAGCTCGGGAGGAGGAGCAGCTCCATCGCAACCGCAAGAGGCGGAGGCCGTAGGAGCCCTTTCTGACTGTTGCTGTGGAGGCGTCCGTTGTGGTGCCGCCGGTTGCCGCGCCTCCTATTTCTGCTATTCCAATAGCGGAGGGGCCTATGCCCTCGGCGGCCTTCTTAAGGCCATGGCGACCGCTGATGCCCAGACTCCGCGGGGCAAGCCCTATTTCGGCCGCGACCCCGAGAAGGTCGAAAGGTAAGACTGGTTTGATCTTGCTGAGTTAAGCCACTTGTGTAGGGTGCATACTAACTCTTTCTTTTTTGTTGTAGGGTCCACCTTGCCAACCCGAACACCTCGCCGATGGTGCTGGACTTCCTGGCGAGCAAGTCTACCCGCAAGACTAGCGACGTCCCTCACTATGTCTCCCGGGCTATATCCTCCCTTCCGAAGGCTTGGACGACCGACCTGGATGCGATCGCGCGCCGGTGGTCTGGAGATGCCATGCAGGCGACTCTTGCCCTGACCCTCCAAGCGGCGACGATGGCCGCTCAAGCTGTAAAGGATTATGAGGGGCGGCCCTCTACTGCTCGCCTCCATTCGGACCTTGAGACTGCTCGGAACCAGAACGCCGAGTTTGCCGATAGGATCGTGGCCATGGAGAAGGAGTATGCTGAGACGGCCAAGCGAGCTAAACAGGATCTTGACCGGATGAGGCAGGAGCTCGACCGGTCCCGGGCGGAGACCGATTAGATGCGCGACCAGATGACGGAGGCTCATCGGTTGCATGCGGCCTCGCAGTAGGAGGTGACCGGGCTGAAGGTGGTGATGGACCGGCTAAATGGTGAGTTGGAGTCGTCGAAGGGGGAGCTGGCCGCCAAGGTTGCCGAGCTCAAGGATGCGGACAAAACAATCGTAGGGCTGAAGGAGAAGTTGGAGGCGATCGAGACCGATCCCTACCTCAACGTAGAGTACGTCGACGAGTTTGCTTATTACATGGCTTACGCCGACGCCATCCACGCTACCAAGAAGGGAGGGCTCGAGGTCGGCCCTCTGATCGAAAACTTCAAAGCCTACGTGCTTGAGCATCCCTTGCAGCCGGCCTTTCTTCTGCCGATCCTTGACCTCACTGACCTCGGGATAAATCTGAGCTGGTATCCGTCGCCGGACAAACTTGTTCATCCGGAATCCGGTGAGGAAGCGCACGCCAATCCAGCTGCTGGTGACGAAGGCCAGGCGGGGGCGGCCTGAGTGAGACCGTTGTCATGATGTTTTTTCCTTGTAATTTTCAGTTTCTTCTTGTTTTGCCTTCGGGCGTGTATGTACAAATGACTTGAATGAAATAAAATATGTATTTGCATCTGATTCTTTGTTTGTACGATCGCCTCTCTGAATGTTTCGCATACGAATTTACACAAGTGTTTACATAATTGCGCCTGATGCCTTGCTTGTATGATCGTCTGTTAGAATGTTTCACATCATTTTGACTTTGCACAATTGTTTGGAGAGCGTCCGTTGTATGAATAGCTCTGAATGTATTGGTATACTTAAAATTCTTACTTGTAAATTTCTGAACAAAGCCGATCGTCATATGTGGTTCCGTCCTCCTGATCGCATGTAAGGCTCCGCTTTGCCCCTTGTTTTCGTTTACTTAGTGAAAGTAAGGGAACGAAAATAATTCATTTAGTGAGATATCTTTAGTTCGGTTCTTGTGATCTTCAATTTTGTTGATTCCTCGAGGGAGGCCGAGCGTCCCGGCCTGGAAAGATTTCGCACAGTCGTGGGGTTCGATGGAACCGACCTCTACGACTATGTCTTATGCGCGAGCGACATTCCATCTGATGGTTAACTTCTCGCGACTCACTTAATTATGAGGGTCCTCCGTAGGCTACGTTTCGCCTCGCAATGTAGCGAAGGGGCGGTCGGTCTTTGCCTGGAGGAGTACTTGCACAGTGCGCCATCGGATAAATCGACTTCTCTACCGTGGCTTGTTAGCACTTTTCTGCCTAAGAGGGCATACGTTGTGACAGGGGTAGGACGCGATCGCCTGCCTCGGTCCATTCATATTAGATGATGGATCCGAGAACGGGCGAGCGCGTCTACTGATCTGTTTTGGAGGGTCATTCGGCTATGTCCGCCTCGTATTTAAAAGAATGGGCGGGCGATCTTTGCCCAAAGGAACCTTGCATGGACGGGCTATTGGTTCCATCGACTCCCAAAACCATGGCTGTACTTTTCTACCTCGGACCGCCATGTTAGATGACGATCCTCGATGGTATATGTTGTGCTTGGAGGGGCGGTCGCTTGCATAGGTCCATCAGGTTAGATGACGACCTCTTGTAGGGCGATCGAGTCGTCCTTTCTTTTATTTGTTTGTTTGTCAAGGCGAATCATATAGAGGGGATCAGAAAATCTCATTAAACTCATTGTACATTGGGGAACTGAATACAGAGTCTTTATTGGTAGTATTTCTTCAAATGTATGACGTTCCAGGGATATTGGTCCGGAGTGACATCTGGGTGTTGGAGTTCGCAGGCTCCTCTGGTCAACATTTAGATATCCTGAAGGGGCCCTCCCAATTCGGGCCAAATACTCCCGTGTGAGTCTGGACCTTTTTGAGGACTAGGTCGCCCACTTGGAATCGCCTTTCCTTGACCTTTGAATTGAAGAATTTTTTGGATTTCCTTTTGTGGATCGTGTTTTTCATTTCTGAGGTCAGTCGTCGTTCTTCGAGCATATCCAAGTCGATCCGTCGGGCTACATCATTGTCCGTCGTCATTTCTTGTTCAGTTCGGTGGCTGAGGACGGCGATCTCCGAAGGGATCACTGCTTCTGTTCCGAAGGTGAGGGCGAACGGGGTTTCGCCGGTTGAGTTTTGGGTCGTCGTTCGGTAGGACCACAAAACAACTGGGAGCTCGCTCGCCCATCGTCCTTGTTTGGATTTGAGTCTTGCTTTGATCGTGTGTTTGAGGATATTGTTTACAACCTCTACCTATCCGTTCGTCTTAGGGTGGTAAGGGGCCGAGAACAACTTTTTGATTCCACATTTCTCGCAGAATTGCATGACTTCCAAACCGTCGAACTGCTTTCCATTGTCGGAGATGGTAGCCTGGGGTAGACCGAACCGGCATATGATGTTTTTCCAAATGAACTTGATTACTTGTTCTTGGCCGATCTTGTTGAGTGGCTCGGCCTCAGCCCATTTTGTGAAATAATCGAACCCACGATGGCAAATTTACATCCCCCTGGCACCGTCGGCAAGGGACCGATGAGGTCGATGCCCCATTGGGCGAACGGCCATGGACTGTACATAGAAGTGAGCTGCTCGGGCGAGTTTGATGTTCGGGCCATCACTTGACACCTATGACATGATCGGACATAGGCGATCGCGTCTTTTTATAGTGTAGGCCAGAAAAAAACTTGCCTGGTCATTTTGTGGATGAGAGCTCGCCCTCCAGCATGATTTCCACAGATCCCGTCATGGATTTCGGCTAAAACGAGTCGGCCTTCCTCCGGCATAATGCACTTGAGGAGAGGAAGGCTGGAAGCTTGCTTGTAAAGCCGGTCGTCCAATAGGGTGTATCTGGTTGCGCGGAGCTGAAGCTGGCGATCTTTGATACGATCGGCGGGGACCGTTCCGTCCTTCAAGTATTTAATGAATGGGGTCATCCAGTTCTCTTCGACGATGGCAACTGTGGTAATCAGGCTTCTGTCGATCACCGGCTTTGCTGATTTCGTGATTTAGATGTTAGAGAAATCTGCCGCCCCATCTGACGATGCTAGTTTGGATAGGGCATCGGCCTGGGAGTTGTGCTCTCTCGGGACTTGTTCGATCAGCACTTCTTCAAACTTTGTGTACATTTCGGCGACCAATTCTTGGTATTTGATCATTTGTTCGCCGCGCGCCTCATATTCCCCCTTGACTTGGTTCACGACCAAGAGGGAGTCCATGAAGATGTGGAGGCGGCGAACATCCAGGGCGAGTGCTAGATCGAGCCCGCCTACCAAGGCTTCATACTCGGCTTCATTATTGGTCGCACGGAACCCGAAACGCACAGCATTTGTGAAACTTTGGCCATCGGGGCTGATGAGGACAATCCCTGCCCCTGCTCACGAGTTGGTCGTCGATCCATCTACGTACAATTTCCAAGTAGGACGACTGACCTGGATCGGACTGGGTGGGATCGTTAATTCCACCACGAAGTCCGCCAGAGCTTGGCCTTTGATCGCCGTGCGAGGAGGGTAGGTAATACCGTATTGGGCGATCTCCAGTGACCACTTGAGGAGTCGCCCGTTGGTGTCTGTCCGGTGCAAAACCTGCCTTAAGGGGAGAGTCGTTAGAACCTCCACTTGGTGTTCGAAGAAGTAGGCCCTCAGCTTGCGAACACTCATGACTAATGTGTAGGCGATCTTCTCCAGAGGCGTGTAACACGTTTCCGCATCATGGAGCACTTGACTAATGAAGTAGATCGGCAAGTGGGATTGCCCCTCTGTTTGCACTAAAACAGCACTCAGTGCGACCTCCGAGGCCACCAGGTAAAGGAATAGCTTTTCACCGGGGATTGGCTTTGCCAAAATTTGGGGATTAGACAGATACTCCTTGATTTTGGCGAACGCCACTTGACTTTCCTTCGTCCATGCAAATTTCTTATTCTTTATGGTGGCGAAGAATGGCTTGCTTTTGTCTCCGAGCCGAGAAATGAAATGGTTAAGGGCAGCTAGACAACCTGTGAGGCGTTGCACCTGTTTGACATTCCGTGGCTTCTGCATGTCGAGGATCGCCTGGATCTGGGTGGGGTTCACTTCTATCCCCCTTTGGCTCACGATATGCCCCAGGAACTTTCCGGAGCTTACCCCAAAGTTGCATTTCTTGGGGTTCAGTTTCATGTTGAATTTCTCGAGGATGGCGAACGTCTCGGCAAGGTCATTGAGGTGATCTTCCTTTTTGAGGCTCTTGACCACGATGTCGTCAATGTAAACCTCCATGGTCTTGCCGATCTGGTTGGCGAACATCCCGTTGACTAGTCGTTGGTAGGTCGCCCCCGCATTCTTCAGACCGAACAACATTCGGACCCAAAAGTACACATCTTTTTCCGTGTGGAACGACGCGTGTTTTATGTTTTTCTCTGCCATTGGGATCTGATGGTACCCGGCGAAGGCATCCACGAACGAAATCATTTCCCAACCTACCGTGCTATCAACCAAGTGGTCAATATGAGGCATCGGAAAGTGGTCTTTTGGACATGCCGCGTTGAGGTCGGTGAAGTCGATGCATAACCTCCAGGAGTTGCTCGCCTTTTTGACGAGCACCGCATTGGCTACCCACTATGGCTCGACGGTAGCTACTCCGATTAGTTTGTTGTCGAGTAGCTTTTTGACTTCTGTGTCGAGTGCAGCGTATTTCTCAAGACCGAATTTCCTACGTTTCTGGTGAACAGGCTTCCTTGCCGAGTCGATCTTTAGATAGTGGCAAGCGTGTTCAGGACTAATGCTGACCATATCTTGATGCGACCAGGTAAAGACTCCGATGTTCTTACGTAGTAAGCTAATCAGATCATCTTTTAACTCGAGACTGACGCTTGTGCCGATCTGCACTTCCCGCTCCGGGCGAGCCGGATCTATCGTTATACTTTCCAACTCTTCAATGGGGACGGTTGCTTCTCGTTTGGAACGATTTCCGGACTCGATCCTTGGATCAATGTCGAGGCTTGGCTCGAAACCGATCCTTGGCTTGATGTCGTCCGTCAATCGATGTGAGATGCCGTCCTCTTAGTCGGGTTGGTATGAGGTGCTTGGCTCGTCGATCTCCATTGGTTGAATGTCGATCTTCTCAATGTTATAAATGGTACGGGAAGCGTTTAAAGAGAAGTTGCGACACAGGAGTAATTCAAACATTTCTTTGCTATTAGCTGGTCTCCTTTTAAAGTACCGACCGTACCGTCGGCAGTGGGGAACTTGATACAGTAAAAGACAGAAGAGGCGACCGCCTGATCGGACAAAAACTTATCCTAAAAATAGGAGTTTTTGAGTCGCACGCAAATATATACGAGGTAGAATAATGAATGCATTTATCGCGTATCACATTTTTTATTCAGAAAATCTCACCATACGACAAAAATAAAAGATACTCACGTGTATGCACAGTAGTTGTGATTGTGGCTCACATCTTCCTCTGATTTTACGTTCAGAAACGGCTTAAACGCCTTCTATGAGTCGGGGAGAAGCTTCCCATCCAATTTTCTTACAAATTGGCAAACAGGGTCTTTTAATGTCAGATTCCCAAGACGTTGTTCATATTGTGGTTTGAATTTATTCCACAAACATCGAATTCCATAATATACAAGTCCACTAGGATGCGTGTCAAGAGAAATTTCGATATTATCTAAATTCTCTTTATTCAGACCATCATTAATGAACTGAATTTTATCTTCTCTGTTTGTAGATGGAATTCCTAAAGATCGACATTTTAAATTACAGTTCCATCTAGCACATTTATAGCAAACGGCTAGCATCTTTGCTCGTCGTTTCTTGGCATATGAACTTTTTCCAAGTCCTGGTAAAAATCTAGTAGGTGTTTCCGTGAATTCACCTGCTATTCTTACTTTGGCTTCAATTATGAACTTAATATCAAAAGGTATGCTTTTATTCATAAGCAACCTCATCCTTTCAAGTCTTGTCTTGTAAATCTTTAAAATTGCATTTTTGCTTAGAAAGGGAAATCTTTTTTCAATTTTATACAATGTTTCTTCCATGACAAAAAAAATTAAAATGAAAAACGATAAAATATCTACAAATATCAGTTGTTTGTGGGAAACTGAAAAAATACGACTTTGATAGTCACGGAGTACCGTTATCCGCCACTTGACCGGACAGAAGAATAAAAGATGCAGAAATAAAGAAAGATAAAATAACAAGATATAAACAAAAATATACAAAAAAAAAATTATATTTGGCCTAAAACAATCCCCGGCAACGGCGCCAAAATTTGATCGGACAAAAACTTATCCTAAAAATAGGAGTTTTTGAGTCGCTCGCAAATATATACGAGGTAGAAGTAGTTTGCGGTAAGTTCTACCAAGGTCTTTTCTCTCGAGGATTGTCCAACAGGGCTTCGTATAATATTTTGTTACAAATTGCAAGAAATAAATACTAAAATATTCTAAAACATATTTTTGGGTTTTTTAATATTAACTAAATTAAATGCACTATATTTTAAACCAAACTATTTTTAATAAGACTATTTTATATAAGACTATTTTTATACTAGACTATTTATATTAAGACTATTTATACTAGACTATTTATATTAAGACTATTTATACTAGACTATTTATATTAAGACTATTTATACTAGACTATTTTTAACTAGTGAAAATGAATAGAATTAAAATGAGTTGGGAATTTATAAAATCTAGGGGAATACGGGTTCATTAAATTAGGTTTTTAATTAAGTATCGGAATTGATTTATACGGATATAAAATAAAAACGAATGTTTATCGAGTAATCAACTTTTCACCTCTGTACTTTCGTAATCAAAGATGTCTTAATCACTTTTGCTTTTTTAAGATGTTGATAACAAGATTAACACTTGATAGATTGAAAAGATGTGTTTCCAATATACTTAACAATCAATCATGGAGGTTTCACTAGTAGAAATAGGATATGATCAATCTCTATTTAAACCAATTAGTCCTTTTATTTCTCTAACTTGACTATTTTTAGGATAAACGATCGTTCATCGAGTAATCAACTTTTCACCTCTGTACTTTCGTAATCAAAGGTGTCTTAACCACTTTCGCAATCTTAAGATGTTGATAGATTGAAAAGATATGTTTCCAATTCCCTCAATAATCAATCAAGAAGGTTTCATTAGTAAAAATAGGATATGATCAATCTCTATTTAAACCAATTAGTCCTAAAAATAGTTTAAATCAATCAAATACTCAATATATAACCTAATAGAAATCCCCCTTCCCCTAGGAAGAAACATTAGCTACTCATTGGTTTATACAAACTAAAATTATAATAGAAATAATTTATATATATAATATATATAGAAACTTTTAATTACTAGAACTTAATGACAATAGATAAAACTTACTTGAATATGATGAATCAAAGTGCAAGAAACAAACTTCAAAATATAACTTCAAACTTGTTTAAATGTTACAAGCTTACAAAAATTGAAAGTAAAATACTAAGTGCTTATTGATCAAGCACTTTTCAATTACAAACTAAATGAAAGAAAAACTTCAAACCAAGAATGAAATACAAACTAAAATTGAGAGTTCTAAGGAAAATATATTGCTAAAAGAAAGGAGTATTTCTTAGCAAGAAGATGGTTTTGAGAATTGGTAATTGGTAATTGGTAATTGGTAATTGGTAATTGGTAATTTTGCAATGGATGAAGATGTCCTTTTATAGGTGATTTTCAAGAATACAATTGATTATTTAATTCAAAATATCTATTGTAATATCACTTTTTTAATTCTTTGTTCACACTTCACCCATGTCTTTGAATTTTCAGATTTTTGACCAAAAAAATATATTGTGGTTGAGTTCACAAGTTGGTCAAAAGTGGACTAATTTTGCATGGCATCTGCTGAAAAACGGCGATGACAAACGGCCCAGTTTGCCCCGTGTTGTGCGCCGTTTTGTGGTGACTCGGTCTCTTCCGGAATACGCGCGAGGACACGGCGCTAAATGCCGGCCGTGTGTGAAACGGCCCAAGAACACGGCCCTTGTGGTGCCGTATGTGAAACGGCCTACATAACACGGTCCTGTTTGCGCCGTGTTGTAGGTCGTTTTGCCTTGAAAAATTCCCGTCGTTGGATTTGATCTTGTTTTCCGTCCTTTTTGATGCTTCATGTCAGTAATCTGTAAAATAATCATTTTTAGCTCATGTTTGGACATATCTGTAAAATATATATTTTTAATCACAAATCAGTACAATTATGCCCGGAAAAATGAATATTTTGTTTATGAATTTTAGATCAATTATGCACTAATCAAATACCCCACACTTAAATTCTTGCTAGTCCCGAGCAAGACTCTTTATTAATCACATACAAAATAAAAATTAAAATAAGACATAAAATAAAAAATAAAAAATAATACACACAAATTTAAGAAAAATAATTATATATAAAGATAAAAAGAGATCAAAATGCCATTAATACACAATAACCAACTTTATACACTAGATAGAAATGAATCAAGATTCAAAATAAATCTACTAACGATTTTGAAGTTAAAACACGGTTTTTATTTTTGTAATTCCTAAATGCAAGGTTTTCCCCCCAAAAGGTTGATTATTTCTTTCCCACTCGTGACTTCACACGACTCCCTTTAATGGTTGCTCTCGATCACTCGTTTATTTTTCGACTCAATATGAAGAAGAATTTTATTGGCGTCATCAAATATTGTGATTTTTTACGAAATTGAGTGTATTGAAATTCAGCCGCTAATTAATTCAGATCTTGCTCATAAACTACATCCCTTAGTGATAGCTTTCACACCGTTATTTGCTAACGTGTAGCTCTTTTCACCAACACAATTTCTATCTTTTTTTTTTAAAAGGTGATAGCTTTCACACTGTTATTTGCTAACGTGTAGCTCTTTTCACCAATTTTTCTGTGAGACGGCAGCTATGCACAAACAATGGTTAGTCCTTTATTTTTCGCAAAATTTTAAGACCCCCAAAATTAGGCAGCTGTTGCTGCTCAACACTTCTCCTTTTTGTCATTTTTTTTAGGTGATAGCTTTCACACCGTTATTTGCTAACGTGTAGCTCTTTTCACCAATGACTCCCTTTTTCAGTGGTATAGAATTTTTGCGTAAAATCATTTATTAGTTAAGCTGAAAAATCAAAAACTCCACAAATTAAGTAAATTTCGCTTCTATTTTTCATCAACCGACGATTCTTCTTTTCTCAAGGTAACGAATGACTCGATTTTATATGATAACTACAAGGCTTGGAAAGAGAGATTAAGGCTCAAAATTTTTTTGGAATATACAATTTTTTGCCGGTTAAAACAATTTTAGAAGCTTGTATATAGCTAAATTATTGGTGTTATGGCCAGATCTAGAAATTTCACAAATAAACAAAATATATATATATATATATATATATATATATATAAATATACATAAAAAAAATCAAAGCCAAATAACAAAAATAATCAAATCACACCACAATAATTAAAACATACCACCCCCAAACTTGAAAAAGAAACCGTCCTCGGTTTTTTTTTTTAAAAAATAATAATAATAATAATAATAATAAGCAAGAGAAAAAAAAAATACCCCCTATTATGAAAATTGATGCTTGAGCTATGCCTTTTTGGATCTGGATAAAAAAATATACGAAGCAAACAACAACAAAAATATACCCGGAAGTATAACACAATTTTTAAGATGCGCATCAAGAAAGTGCGAAGGGTCGCCTTACGCTGCCATCAATACTTTTACAAAAAACAAAAAATTACAGCAATAAAATAACAATACATAAATCGTGAATAGATGCGCGTCAAGAGATCAAGAAGAAACTCCTTAAGCTGCCACCATTTAGTACGATTATTACTGTAACAGCCCGAAAACAGTGGCTATTACAGTGCCGTGGACCCCCCTACCGGGACCCACCAGGTGATATCACGATCTAGACTTACAACCTGACAACGTGGCACCGTACCACAATAAAAACCCCGATATGGAGTATAAGTTATACATGTCTTTAATACGAGCAAGCTTACACAGGATCCAAATTCGGTACAGACCATATGACGATGGGCAATACCTAACAGATTATAGTACATTCATCCGACACAAAATAAAATGAAAATCACAATAATACATAACCGAATATCAAAAGACTCGGGCCCCCCGAAATAGCATACTTCAAAACCCTCCGTCGCCATTGTGCTCCTCCTGTACCTTGCCCTTTCCTCGCCCTGAAATACAAGTATTTCGCCCCAAACCACAGAGTCAGCTATACATGATAATAATTCTCATGACATTATACAATTCATATATATAATGATCTCAAAGAAAACCATCGACTACTGAATATACCCCGAAGGCGTATAAACAATCAGTCCCAACTGTCGAACATAACCAAATATACGAACGACCATATAATATGGCTCAAGACGGACGTCATAGTACGTCCGATCCGGAAATGTGTCCGTGCACATGTCCACCCCGTATACGGAATCCAGAATATACGTGGGACGATGTACCTAATTAGCCTCACGAACTACGTCTCGTGTGCACGATCTAAATGCGGAAAGCATCCACGCATGATCATCAAGTGCCCGGCGAAAAATCCTACACATAACCAATCGGCGCGCAGATATGACTCCAAAGATGTCACGATACAACATGACAACGAAACTCAACGAATTACACTTTTATCAAGGAATCGAACAACTCACCGAAGTGTCAACAAAGCTCAAAAGGACTGACGGTAACAAGGACGGTAATTTCGGGTATATCATCCCCAACACCATGACAATATGATCAAGAGTATCACGATATCACGAATCATATATTATCAGAACATTTCATACACACGAAACGCATAATAATCACAAGAATTCAACCATCATTATAACCAAGCAAGATAACTTGCCTTAATTCCGTAGATGAATAATCCTTCTTTGAATGGTCAAACGAACGGTATCCTCGTCTAACAATACTCACGTGAACAAGCAACCTTGAATGAAATGTAATTCATTCAACAACACATTCGTACGATAACGGTATTATTACATAAATAATATTCGTAAATTTACTTGAATAAATCAATTATCCTATTGATCACTTTAATGTTCTTATTACAAATCATCATATGTTTATCATGTTCATTCACATATTCTAACATTAATGTCGAATACTTGAAGTTCGGTTTATTACCAAAGTAACATTGTGAAAACATCTTTTCAAATCATCGGCACTTCCGATTACGATATAAGTTTGTGTTAATTACGTTCTTCATTATTTTACCAATAATTACATTAAAAACTGATTCCTATACGAAGCATAAGCTCAAGTTTTTAGTGCACTAAGAACATCATCTTAATTTACGTCTCTTAACATACACGGATTAATGAAATGGAATTCGGCTACTCATCTACCGCATTTCTATCACCATATTCACTACAATCCTCTTAAGAACATTATTAACATATTAATGTAGCGATTAACATCCTTTTAAGTCATCAACGAAATCGATTAACTTGATCATATGAAGATTACAACTTCATTCTATCAAAATCCATTGTTTTACTTTTGAAGAATTTATTAAAAGCCTAGTTATATCATTGGATACTTGAAATTTTAAAAGTAACTTCATCCCATCTTGTGAAGATCATCTTCAAAGGGTTAACATAATTCTTTCAACAATTTTATTACAAAAGTGTTGGTTTAAGAGGCCAAAAATCATGGTTTCATATTACCTTCAAGAATCAATTGAATGTTCAAGACAAGTTTAATATCTCCCACCTCTAATCATTAAGGATTTCATCCTTAACATGTTCCTAGTGTTGAGACTATAATCAACTTCCAATTATCATGTTATACATCAGGTTTCATGTATATCATTATCAACACAATTTCTGGGAGAACTTCAAGTGATACCATGTGCTGAGCTGCCTGTTCCGCTATACTGCGACAACGACGGAGCTGTAGCGCAGGCCAAGGAGCTGAGTTTTCACAACAGCACCAAACATATTGAGAGGAAGTATCATCTCGTAAGAGAATTTGTTCGCAAGGGATACATTGTGCTGCACAGAGTAGACGCGGCCGACAACGTCGCTGATCCACTGACCAAGCCACTTTCTCAGACTATCTTGGAGCGTCATCTGGAGAACATGGGTATTAGATACCATAGTGTGTGGCATTGAGTGCAAGTGGGAGATTGTTAGGAGTATGCCCTCGAATGCCACTCAGAGGATGTTGAGTGAGGGCATTGTACTTGTTATTATGTAAATCATCAATATAAGACAATGGATGTTTCTTTATTTACTGGTAGTTACTGGCATTCCTAACTCGTAAATATACATATAGAAACTAGTCCGTGTATTTGAGAGCAAAATGTTCCACTCCTTATTGGATAAGGGGGTCGGCACTGGAAAGGTTTATGGCTAAAATACTTAATCATTCGCAAGTCGATGAAACTTGACTGGGCGTCAAGTTTATGTGAAGACTTGTATGACGTGTTCTTTGACAAGGAGAGTGCCTGTCGAACACTAATGGTTAGTGGGAGCGCACGTTATAGGTATGCTAATGGGATTAGTATACTCGAACCGACTCACCCTCGATTCGTCACACGGATTTCACTCCGGGACAGTCAATGATGGAATCAAAAGGTTGTGATAGGTATTCGTGAACCTTCGACTTGAGGATTTAGTAGGGATGTGCTTGTGACGTCAAGATTTTCATTAGAGTAGTTCGACCCTATAAACCGGAAGGCGTGGGTCAACCTCGATGTGCATCTTCATGGTCAAGTAGCAGGTCCTACTGAATACCAATATAGAATTCTTTCTCCTATTAGTGAGCGGGTTAAATGTCCTATGCGGTTATTGGCAGATGAGATCATAAGTCTTTGGCCAAAGCATTGAAGCTAGTTGTATTGGATACACGAGAGCTCAATGATCTCGATTTGCATTAACGCATGCATATCGTCAAGTACATATAGGGTTTGACTGACCGTGACCCTATAACTTGAACGGGACATTTGAAAGAAGGGTTTATACGTATACTGGTATTCACGACAGAATGGTTCTTGAATGATCCCAATCATTCGTTCTCAGTTGGGGTACAGTGTAGGCCGCCAGGCTGGATAGGTGGTGCTATTACTCTTTGGTTCCTCCCATTGCTGACTGATACGGACCTACCGAGTCGCGCAATAGGATTGACGATGGAATGTATCAAGCTTATTATCTCATTATGAATATTAGATATTGGATATCTAATTTGGGACATTAGATGTTTAAATCGATTTATTAGATAAATTGACTTACGGCCTAATGAATTAAATAAATTACTGGGTGATTAATTTAATTCATAGATATAATTATTTCTTGGAGAAATTAATTATGTTGTTATGTATTTAATGTGATTAATTGATTGGATTAATTAATCGACACAAATACATCAGAACGGAATAGGAGTTTATCTGTTTGGACTCACGGGAGTCCGAAACGAACCGATCTCATCCCGGCTCCTTCTAGATGGCCGCCCCATTTTCCCTCCTCTTTACTTTGGTCATAGTCTCCACCTTAATTGGTGGATGACTTGAAGTATCAAGGGAACAAGATCTTTTAATTAATTCATTTTAATTATTTGGTCTTGATTTGGGAGGATTTTATGGAGAATAAAATGAAGACTCTCATCACTTGTTTTGGGAAGCCTTTCCAACGTGAGTTAAGAGAAGTGAGAGAGAAAATAATTTTCTAAGTCTTCATCATCTTCTTCAACTTGTTCTTGATTTTTTCTTGGAGAAAATTCAAGATACATTGAGAGATATATATTATACACTTAGAGTGTAATAATAAAAGCTTCATCACCTTGTTCTAGCCGTATCCTTGGAGGATAACGAGGTGAGTGTCATTCCGATCATTTTTACGGCGCGTGGCAAGTAAAGACGCGGTGCTTTCGGCGTTGGATCGTTCAAGGGCTTGAAGCGGAATAGATTCGTAGAGATCAAGCAAAGCTTGGGGAATAGGTCAAGAGAAAGTTACCATTTAATAAACGGACTTCAAGGGTGAGTTTCTTACAACTCTTGCTTTTCGTTTTATATTCGTATATACGTAGCTTGATCGATCCTCGTAGGGATTCGGATCGAATTAATTTTCATTTTACCGCTTCCGCTGGGCCTTCGTTTTAGGCACCGAATCCCAACACTAATGTTCCCAAAACCCCACGTCGTTCGAACACATCATCGTCGCGGTCGGGTGTGAGCGCTATGAGTTCCAAGCCGACATCGTTGATTTTTGGTAAGGTGGGGAGTGTTAGGAGTATGCCCTCGAATGCCACTCAGAGGTTGTTGAGTGAGGGCATTGTACTTGTAATTATGTAAATCATTAATATAAGGCAATGGATGTTTCTTTATTTACTGGTAGTTACTGGCATTCCTAACTCGTAAATATACATATAGAAACTAGTCCGTGTATTTGAAAGCAAAACTTTCCACTCCTTATTGGATAAGGGGGTCGGCACTGGAAAGGATTATAGCTCAAATACTTAATCGTTCGCAAGCCGATGAAACTTGACTGGGCGTTAAGTTTATGAGAAGACTTGTATGATGTGTTATTTGACATGGAGAGTGCTTGTCGAACACTAATGGTTAGTGGGAGCACACGTTATAGGTATGCTAATTGGATTAGTATACTCGAACCGACTCACCCTCGATTCGTCACACGGATTTTACTCCGGGACAGTCAATGACGGAATCGAAAGGTTGTGATAGGTATTCGTGAACCTTAGATTTGAGGATTTAGTAGGGATGTGCTTATGACGTCAAGATTTTCATTAGAGTAGTTCGACCCTATAAACCGGAAGACGGGGGTCAACCTCGACGTGCATCTTGACGGGCAAGTAGCAGGTCCTACTGAATACAAAGATAGAATTATTTCTCCCGTTAGTGAGCGGGTTATATGTCCTATGCAGTTACTGGCAGATGAGATCATAAGTCTTTGGCCAAAGCATTGGAGCTAGTTGTATTGGATATACGAGAGCTCGATGATCTCGATTTGCATTAACTCATGCATAGATTCAAGTACAGATAGGGTTTGACTGACCGTGACCCTATAACTTGATCGGGACATTTGAAAGAAGGGTTTATACGTTTACTGGTATTCATGACAGAATGGTTCTTGAATGATCCCAATCATTCGTTCTCAGTTGGGGTGCAGTGTAGGCCGCCAGGCTGGCTAGGTGGTGCTACTACTCTTTGGTTCCACCCATTGCTGAATGAGATGGACCTATCAAGTCGCGCAATAGGATTGAAGACGGAATGAATCGAGCTTATTTTCTCATTATGAATATTAGATATTGAATATCTAATTAATTGGGACATTGGATGTCTAAATTATTTTATTGGATAAATTGATTTACGGCCTAATGAATTAAATAAATTACTGGGCGATTAATTTAATTCATGAATATAGTTATTTCTTGGAGATATTAATTATGTTATTATGTATTTGATATGATTAATTAATTGGATTAATTAATTAATATAAATACATCGGAACGGAATCGGAGTTTATCTGTTTGGACTCTCAGGAGTCCGAAACGAATCAAACTCGTCCATTTTTCCATCATGGCCGCCCTCCTCCCTTCCACCTAATTTCCCGTTGTCTTTTGTTTCATTTTCTATGGATGATAATGACATGGTGGGGATACCTCTCATGTGAATGAGTTGTATTGTTTGGTGGAAGGTGTATAAAGAATTAAATGAAGACTTGTGATAGAGATCACTTCAATTCACTTGTGCATCTGGGCATTCATACATGAAAGAGAGAGAGAGAGAGAGAAAACTTTTCTCAAAGTCTTCATCATCTTCTTTAATTGTTCTTGGTGGTTCTTAGAGAAAAATCAAGAAATCAAAGAGAGAAAGTGAGTTATACACTTAGAATGTTGTAATCACAAATCAACAGATTCATCATCTAGCTCTAGTCGTATTCTTGTAGGATAGCAAGGTGATTGTCATCCCGTTCGTTTCTCCGGCGCATGGCAAGTAGAGGCGTTGTATTTTCGACGTTAGATCATCCAAGGGCTTGGAGCACATTGGATCGTAGGGATTAACAATTGAAGCTTAGGGAATATCTCAAGAGAAGGAATCCATTTAATCAACGGACTACAAGGGTGAGTTTCTTACATCTCTTGTATTTTCGTTTATATATTCGTATATACGTAGCTCGATCGATCCTCGTAGGGATTCAGATCGAATTAATTTTCGTTTTACCGCTTCCGCTGGGCCTTCGTTTTAGGCACCAAATCCCAACAGTGGTATCATAGCGTAGGTCTTGAAATCGTATATATGATATTGCCATTTGGAATGCTTGATTAGATGGTGAATGATTTGGAATCATTTATAGTCATAATCATGGTATATGTTTTTCGTTCGTTATAGTTGTATTTTTCGTAAGTTTATGTCTAAATATAAATCTTTAATTTTTGGGAAATGTGATTTATATTGAGGATATGAATGTTGAAAAATATATATATTAGATATCCGGTCGAAAACTAGCCTCGAATTACTGTTGGACGGTCCGGGAGTGGTCCGGAAGAAGGGGGCCACGGCCCAGGGCTGTTGCAGCCCAAATTATAACTTTCTGGACTGGGGGCCGTAGCCTGTGGCTCGGGGCCGCGCCTGTGGTCAGGGCAGCTGCCTCGCCGTATGCTTTCCATTTATATAGTATTTTTTAGATGAATGCTTTTTAATGGGGATGTGGTTCATGGACTTAGTTTTGAATCGTTCGGTTTTATTCGATTGGGTTGTAAAGGCCGTTTTGAGCCTATTTATTTTACGAGAAATATTTGTATTTAGGATGCAATTTTTCAATGTAAAATTTATATGTAATGACGAAGACCGGAGGAAAATCCGTTTCGAGAAGATGATGATTCAAGACGAAGACTTGTAATTAGATTACGGAGTTTTTGTTTCTAGGAACGGTCCTGAACTACATGTTGGTAGCAACTAGGTTGTGAATGGTTGTTCATATTGTATGAATGCACAAACGCGCTTAAATGAATTAATGTGCAAAGTGTAACATTAATCGCGAAAATTCTCCCACGACAAATTATTAAGTTTATAAGTTTTCAAGGTTTTCCTTCCCTCCATCGACCTTTCGGGAAATTGAAATCCAAACCGGATGTTCTATGCTTCCGAGTTATCAGGGTAGTCGTTCGGGGAGGATGGATAAATTACCGGGATCACATTGAATGCCTTCGGTTTGAGCAAATTTTATCCAGAGAAAACTGATAGGTTCCCGAATAAGATTCAATTGTGAAACTGATTTGCGTCGATGGTATAAACTTAACTTGTTCAGGAACCATAGAAATCGTATAGGTTGAGGGGAGTGAACAAGGGGAAAAACAAGATTGAATCATCCATTAGATGGTTTGGTGTTGGACACCACTTTATGAAAATTAACAGATTAGAAACCTGTTTGGTTGCCCTCTATTAAGATTTATAAAGAACTCGATCACCACTATGAAGTAGAGCGACGATACTTCCGGATTTCACATGGGAGTGTGTTATTCCGATAAAAATAGTGGGAACTGGGTAACAAGAATAGAAAAGACCTTAATTCTTTACTCAAATCATAATTAAACGAGTCACTAATTAATCTGTCGTACTTAATGCAGACATAACTATCAATATGACAATGAACCCACTCGCAATTCTACTCGAAAAGAACACCTTGAACGGACCTAACTTTGTGGATTGGCTCCGTAATCTGATGATAGTCCTCAGTATAGAGGCACTCGGATACGTCTTCGAGACAGACATTCCGGCGCCTCCAGTGCGGACAAGAGCCAATCAGGAAGAGATTGAAAACCACGAAAAGTGGTTAAGGATGACGTGAAAGTCCGTGCATATATGATGGCTTCCATGTCTAAGGAGATTCAGAGAGCTCATGAGAAAATGACTTCTGCTAGGCAGATTCTATCTCACTTAACCGACCTTTATGGTGAGCACAGTCGAACTGCTAGATATGAGATATCCAAGCAACTGTTCGGTGCAAGGATGAAGGAAGATGAGAAGGTTGGGGACCACATCCTCCAAATGATATCCATGATCGAGAGATAGGAGGCTCTTGATTTTAAGATGGATACTTCTCTTCAAACTGACCTTGTCCTACAGTCTCTCCCTAATTTTTTCTCACAGTTTGTTATGAATTTCAACTGCAATGAGATTGCATGTAACTTAGCTGGGCTAATGAACAAACTAATGACCGCTCAATCTCAGATGAAGACTCCGCAGATGAAGGAGTCTGCCCTTATGATTTGTTCTGGATCTCGGAGGTCCAAGAACAAGAATAAAAAGACCAAGAAGCAGACGGGACCACAAGTCGAGGACCTTAAGGGTAAGGGCAAGGCCCCGATGGTTCCGAAGAGCAAGAAGAAGGACGCTTGTCTCAAGTGTGGTGATCTGGGCCACTGGTCAAGAGACTGTCCGATTCTTCATGGCGCTTCAGGTATAGATCTTTTAATTTTGGAAACAAATTATTGTGCTACTGTATTTTCTACTTCCTAGATACTGGATTCTGGTGCTAGTTCTCATATTTGTACCGTGAATCAGAATCTGGAACAAAGTAGGAATCTTGGAGCTGGAGAAGTTATGATCACAGTCGGAAGCGGGCATAGTTTCGAGGCAACCGACATAGGATCACTTCTTTTGGGTTTAGAATCCGGCTTTGTTTTGACTTTAGAAAATGTGCTTGTTTTTTCCCAAGGGGCATAAAACATTGTATCCATTCCGGTCATGGACCGAAAAGGCTTTTCATTTTTCATTGGTGATGGTTCCTGCAAAATTTATTTCAGAAATAAACTAGTGGGTACTGCTACATTGTTAAATGGATTGTATCATCTAAACCTCAGCAACAAAGTAGTTGTGAATACTATGACTAGAAAACGTGGTAGGGATGAAACCAATCAAGTTTTGAAATGGCATCTTAGACTTGGTCATGTTGGTCAGACCAAGGTTTACAAAATGGAAAAAGATGGACTTATGGGTCCATTGGGATCGGATCCTTTCCTACTTGTGAATCTTGCCTTAAAGGCAAAATGACTAAGTCCCTCTTCACAGGGACTTTTGAAAGAGCCGCTGATAAACTGGGATTAATCCACATCGACGTATGTGGTGCTTTGGAAGCAGCACGTGACGAATATCAATATTTTATTACGTTTACAGACGATCATACTAGGTATGGTTATGTATACTTAATGAAACATAAATCCAAGGCCTTTGAGAAATTCCAGGAAGTTAAGGCCCTAGTCAAGAAACAAACTGGAAATCATATCAAAGCACTTCGGTTGGACCGAGGTGGCGAGGATATGAGTATGGAGTTTGACAAGTTCCTGAAGGAACATGGAATAGTATCACAACTAACACCTCCAGGCACTCCTCAGTTAAATGGTGTGCCAGAAAGAAGGAACCACACCTTGTTGGACATGGTCCGTTCCATTCTGGGCTATACTGACTTACCGATTTACCTGTGGGGTATACACTCCTGACTGCTGCATATATCTTGTACGAATGTCCTTCCAAATTCGTTCCTAAAACTCCACATGAGATGTGGGAGGGCAGGAAACCAAGTCTTAATCACATTAAGATATGGAGATATCCCGCCTATGTCAAGAAGACTAAAGAGGACAAAATGGAAGCGAGGTCCGTGAGGAGTGATCAGTCGATTTTTGATCGTCTCATTCTGTTCTATCGAGTCGCGCTTTCATTTGTTTTTAAGTGTTTTTGCTTTTTTTATGCGTAGTATGTTGTGTTTTTATTTTTTAGGTATCCGGACGAAGATTGTGGTGAAATATGCGCTTTTATGACCAATATTGGAGTTTATGACGATCAAGAGCGAGAACGGAGCCTAAAACGATGAAGATTGAAGCACTACCTGTCGTATTTTCTAATTTCCAGATTCATTAGTTTGAATTAGGAGGTTTTCTATATATGTATGGAGTCCTCGTGAAATCAGCTTCGCAACGATATATTATACGCTGAAGTCCGAGGTGTATTGAGGGAGATATGGCTTCTAGACCACGGCCTCACAGTCCGGACCGCGCCCAGATCGCGATCCAAGTCCAGACCGCGCCCCGGATCGCGATCCAGAATTCAGACCGCGTGGCAGATTTTTTTTTTGGACACCCGGATCGCGATCCCAAATGCCCGGATCGCGATCCAACCCCTGTTTGTGCAGAAAATGCGATTTTCTACACTTTTTGCGATTTTTGACGGGTATATAAAGGGAAACCCTACACTCAACTCCAGAGAGCCGAAATTCTGGAGGAAAAACTCATTTTTTTTCTCAACTTTCTTGTATTTTAAACTTCCAGAGACACATTTGTGAGTGATTTTCATTCCTTGTATGAAGATTTTGTGAGTTTTTGAAGGAAGAACATCAAACCTTCCTCGGGCCTCGATTTCGATTTCGCAAGGGAAGATTTCTACCATGTTTTATTATATGATTCTTGCTATTATTGTTGAAATGATCATGAGTAGCTAATCTTATCATATGGGTGTTTAGATTGAACCACACACATGTTCTTGGTTGTTAGTTTTGATTGATTTTTCGGTATGAGTTTGGGATTGTTCTTCGTAATCTATCGCCGTTGTTGATGATATTTGTGCACGAATATTATTTAGACGCAAGAGAACTTATGATTTAGATCATCAAACCCTTTTCATAGTTGTTATTGTCAAAATCGAGGGTTTTTGTCGGTGTTCGCCATCAAACGACCCGATAGAAGCGATTGTGAATGTTCTAAACCTTATTCCACGATCTTTTGGCGAATTACCCAATCAAAGGTATTAGCTAGTCGATTGTTAGTAGAGATTCATCCCCATCAAAGGAGTTTCTCTTGTTTTCGAAAAGAACAATCGCGATTTTTAGAATTCGCCGCCATCAAATGGGTTTTCTTTTAATTGCGAGCAATCAGTAATTCCAAACCATAAATTCTTTGAGTACCGGAACTAATAATTGATAACGTGTGTGTCGGTGATTCTAAAATCCCATATCATTCTCATAATTGTATTCTCTAGAAATCCAACTTTTAATTCGGTGTTTTTAACGCTTCGATTAATTTAATTTTCCGCACTTGTTTTACGAACTTTTATCTCAATCGAATCATTCACCGTGTTTTAATTTACTTTACTTTTGCCAATTTGACTATTTGCTAAACATAATCGAACTTCAAACCGTTTCAAACTCCTCGAGAGATCGACCTCGGAGTTACTTGCCGCTTCCTACAAAAGCGATTCGTACACTTGCGAGTTTTTAATTTGTTCATTAAGTTTTTGGCGCCGTTGCCGGGGAGTTGGCATTTAATTTTTGATCTTGTTTTAATAGTAGTTGAATTGGTTTTCTCAATCATTTTTCCGTTTTCATTATTTTCGATATCTAAAAAATTTGCTCTAACTTCTTTTGTTTATGCTTGGTAGGAGATCGTTGGGAAACTCGATTCTTCTACCCATAGACGAAGTTCAAAGAATTAGAGCACCAAAAACAATAGCCACATCATCAAGGGCAAACGACGAGGAGAATCCGGATCTTAAAGAGCGACTTTTGCTCAGGGAAGAAAAAGAATGTTGCGCAAAATTTAGATGAAGAAAATATTCGTCAACCGAGGTTTCCGAGATATGAGAATATTGGGCGCAATCAAGGGATACCCGAAGCTCAACAAGGGAGATACTTCTATCCGAGACAACCACCCGTTGGGGTGCAATATGGAGCGAATTATTATCCCGAGCCTCAATATGGGATGAAAGCAAACTACAATATGCCGCAACAACCTCCGGTTGAGCATCTAATGCGGGACTATGCAAATCCCGTGGTTAAGACTGCCGTCTCGTGCATCCAATTAGCACCGGCAGCAAGGAACTACCACATAAGCGGATTTCACATCGAGCAATTGCCCTCATTTCACGGATTAGCACGTGAGGATCCGTTGTCGTTCATCCGAGACTTCTATGTGGCGATTGACAACTTCACATTAAATGGGTTGAGCGAGGATCAACTAATAATGAAGTGCTTCCCTTATACACTCAAGGATGGGGCGAAACAATGGTTGATGACTTTGGCACCGAGCTCAGTAAGAACGTGGGATGAAGTTTACGACAAATTCATTACCAAGTACTTCTCTCATTCGAAGACACAATTGAGAACTCAAATATCAACATTTGGACAACAAGATGGAGAGGCATTTCACGAAGCCTGGGACCGATTCAAGATGCTCCTCATTCAATGCCCACACCATCATTATCCGCTTCAACTACTTAATCAATTCTTTTATGATGGATTGACTCAATATTGCCAAGGTGCGGTGGATAACGCAGCCGGTGGTTCGTTTTGGGGGTTAACAGAGAGACAAGCTTATGACGTATTTGAAATATTGGGAGCTAATTCTCAACAAAAAAGTGTGCGTGTTCGTAAGGGAGTTGTGAACCAAGTAAGCGAGAAGGACGAGATGCAATCTAAAATTGATGAGTTAATGATGGAATTAAGACAACTCAAGACCCAAAATAAATCTTCGAGCTCACGAGTTTGCGAAATTTGTTGGAGACCGGACATGATGCTAATTATTGCCCACATACTTTTCCAAAAGAACAAACCGAACAAGTGAATTGGGCTATGGGACAAAGCACGGGAAGGCCCGAGTGGGAGGAGAGGATAAATAATTATGGTGGAAATGCAAGAAATGCACCTCTCCCGAACACTTATCATCCTGGGCTAAGAAACCATCCGAATTTCTCATGGATAAACAACAACCCGATGCCGTACGACACAAGTGCCCAAGCTCAATACAATGGAGGAAACCGAGCCCAACAAACAACACAAAGTGAACCACCTCCACAACAAAGGAAAGCAATAAAAGGTTCGAATCTTTAGACGCTTCGGTAAAGAAAATAGAAATTCAAATTGGGCAACTTGCTACCGAGGCACGCAGACAAGGAAGGGGTAAACTACCAAGTCAATGTAATACCCAGTTGTAATTCAGTAATTATCACTCAGTAATTATCATTCGGTATTTATCATTCAGTAACTGATACTCAGTAATTTCATTCATTATTGATCATTTGTCACTCAGATTCAGTCATGGTATTCATCATTCAGAGTAATTGTATCGTGTATCAATCGTCATTCATCACTAATCTGATTGGAGTTTCGTGCCGTGTTTATCGTCATTGTCATTTTCGTTGCGAGCTGTGCGTGAGGAGTAGCGCACGCTACGTACTCCTTTTAGCGTACGCTAATTGGGTATAGGTAGCGCACACTACCACTCAGCTTTAGCGCACGCTAAGGTTACTGGGCCGCATCCGTAAGGTACTGGACTGCAGGTGAGTTATAAGTAGCGCACGCTGCGAATGGTAAGTAGCGCGCGCTAGTGAGTTGCAGTAGCGCACGCTATTATGTGGTGTAGCGCGCGCTAAGGTCAGATCAGGTCGAGTCCAGTGGCTACTGGACTGCACTGGATTAATTCTTAGCGCACGCTATGTGCTGTTTTTAGCGTACGCAATCGATATATTAGTGCACGCTAAATAATGGTTGTAGCGCACGCTATCGAGGTCAGATCAGAGGACAGGCAGTTTCTGGATTCCAGTACTGGGCATCAAATTATTCGTTAGCGCACGCTAACTATGAGCATTAACGCACGCTAATGATATGGCCGTAGCGCATGCTACAAAAAGGTACGTAGCGCGCGCTACCGTTTTCGGACAGTGGGTACTGGACTACCCAAATTACCCGTTAGCGCACGCTACGCATTAGGGCTAGCGCACGCTAACCTGGACTGACTATAAATGGGCCAGTTTAGTCAGAGTTCGTCATTTATCATTCTAATCTCTTTCTCTCGTCGGTTCTTGGCGATTTGGGCGATTTTGAGAGTATCCTTCAAGGTGTAATCATCAATCATCATCTTCAAGTCTTTGAGTTGGATTAATCATCACTTCATCATCTCCAAAACATCGAATCGAAGGTATTAAATTCTTGGATCTAGAATTTCGGATTTTTGGGTTTTCCTTCCGATTTCTTCGTGTAAGCTTGGATTATCATTGGAATATGTTAGTTATGGATTATCTACCTTGGATAAATATATTCCTACGGATTTAGTGATTATTTTCGGAATTATTTCAAGAACCCTTGGGGTTGACTTCGGTTAATTGGGGATTTTCCGATTGATGTTGTTGTAATCATGAATTATGGATTCCTAATGGATTATTGATATCATTGAAGTGTTTTGTTAGTTCGAAATACTCATTTTTGGTGTGGGTTTCGACATATTCGGGATTGGATATTTCCGGAGTTGTGTGGTTGGTTATGTATTCGTTGGAATGCCCTATGAGTTTGATTATCGTTGTTTCGACCTTTGGGTTAGTCGTGTTTTGTTGTTTGATGCGTGTATTGAACGATTGTTGGTAATTATTGTTATTCAAGGTTTTTCGAGCGACCAGTATCTTGGTTAGGATGTTGTTCGTGGACGGACATTCTTCATCGTTGTTGTGTAAGTTAAACCTTACTCGGTTAAAAGGATACTCATTCCTTTTGTTGTTGATTGCTCATAATCATAATTCATTCATCATAATATTAATCATTTTGAGACTTGTAATTGTCGAATAATCATTTCATTCACGAGGAACGACGGTTCCAAATCATTTCATTGGGTCATCAATCACGTCACTATTATTTTCATATCGGTGAGTCATCTTGGCCTTGTCTAATTATTATTCATTGATAATCATCATGGTCATTCTCGTTCATGTGACCTTCCGGGTTCATATTGCGTGGCCGGGTGTGGCTGTGTGGAATTTTTAGTCGGGCACACGATGGTCATGTATTGGGTTCACCGATACATCGGACCGTGCACACGGTAACGCTTACCTCCGTGAGACTAATTAGGTACAAGGATGGGTGTGTCCGGTCATTCGTCTTGTACACTTGCACAGAACATTACGGGCGTACTATGATACTCCTCTTCAGCGTAATTCATAACTAAGGATATTTCATAACTTCAGTTAATTCATGATTGTGTAATTTCAACTCTTGAGGATTGTTGTTACGTAATCGACGGCTGGGGGATTTTGTTTTCGTGTCACGGCAAGGCAAAGGCACGGGAAGAGCATGTTGACGGCGACGAGTCGATGATACTAGTAGGGGCCCTACCATTCCGTTTGTTCAGTCATTTTCAGTCATTTTCAGTCATTTCAGTCATTCCGTCATTTGTATTTTTTCCGCTGCAAATTCCGTTTGAGATGTTTATTTATTCAGGGTGGTGTATTTTATCTTCAAATAAAATATACTAGTATTCTGTTTTGTCCTGGTGTAATGTACTTAAACTCCTCATCGGAGTATTTGGTAATATAATGTGGTTCGGTACTACAATTATATTATTTAATTCATCATTTTCATTCGCCTGGTGGGTCCCAGTCGGGGATTCACGGCACTGTAATATCCGCCTAGTTTGGGGTGTTACAGAGTTGGTATCGGAGACAGGTTTTGAATACTACCCTCCAAGTCATGTCTCGTTGAAATCATCGTCATCGGACTAGTATCATGGGACTTTCGCGTCACGTGTGACCTGTGCAAATGCCGAGCCAATCAGACCAAGAACTGTAAGATTTCTAATGCCATGGTATAATTTCTGGCATTAATCATTCATTCATAATTCATCAGTTAACAATCCTCAATCATCATTGTCACTTTGACCAGGACGGTCAGGTTAACTCATTAATCACTCAATTCATTTCATTATTCAATTGTTGATCAGGAAGATCAAATCATTAATCTTGTTAACTCATTCAAGATAATCATTTTAGTAACTTCATCAGATAATCATGTCACGTCAATTAATCATTCATGTAATCGCTGTACTGGAGCGCGTATGCTCATTTTCATCATTTCATAATATAATCATAATGTGATACTCATGCGAGATATATAATCATCATATGACTTTCCACTTCAGTATGGAAAGGGCTGGCAGAGGACGTGGAGGACGAGGCCGTGGAGCGGGCCGAATCCCGAGAGCTCGTGTGAATACACGTGCAAACGCGAGGAATAATGCTAATTCATCGAGCAAATGACGCCGCCACTCATTCACCGGACGCGATCATTCACTATCGGGAGTCGCACAGGACACGGCTCAGTCAGAGGGTGTCCGGGTTGACCCACTCGCTTTTATGCAGGGCATGATGGCCCAAATGACCCAGATGGCTCAGTTGATGGAGACGATGCATAACTCCATCAATCAAAATCAGCAGGCTCCTCCGCCGCCACCTCAAAGGCAAGAGAGGAATGTGAGTAATATCATCGGCGATATCTCTCGCCAGAGGCCACCTACTTTTGAGGGCTCGTCTGAGCCGGCAGATATCATTCATTGGCTCGAGCATTTCGAGAAGCTGTTTGCTATGGTAGAGTGTCCCGAGGGACACAAAGTGTCTGTTGCGGCTTACTACCTGGGTAAGAGCGCACATTCTTGGTGGTTATCGTTGAAACCCACCGAAGGGTCATGTACTTGGGATCAGTTCAAGACTCTCATGATGGAGAGGTATTATCCGGCCCCACTCAGAGAGGCCAAGCTGTCAGAATTGCTCACCCCCGACCCCTCATCAGACGAGGATGTTCTCGCCATTGCCGAGAAATTTCAGGAACTTCTTCCGTTCGCCTCATCTATCATTCATTCAGAGGCGGATAAGATCAAGTATTTCAGCAAGAAGAGGTGAAACCCCGTATGAGACTTCAGTCACTTAATCATAATTGCACCACGTTGGCCGAATTCATTGAGAAAGCTCTCACCTACGAGCTTACTGCTAAAGAAATTGCTAAGCAGCAACCTTCGTCTGCTAGCAAGAAATCGAAGAATCGTAATCAGTCTGAAGGCGGTCAGACAACTTTCAAGAAACCCCGTGCGGGCTCTGCTTTTTCTGAGCGACCTCCTGTGTCGTCTAAACCTGCGGAATCACAGTCTCGAGCGGCCAGTTCGGCCATCACCTGTTATAATTGTGGGGAACTTGGTCACCTCAGTACCAAGTGTCCGAGACAGACTATCACATGTCATAATTGTGGAATTGCTGGGCAAGGCCCGTTTTTACCGTAGGGACTCCAAACCTACTCAGACGTCATCTCAGGCACCTAAGCAGTCAGCCGTTCAGAATCAGGCCACTCAATCAGCGTCGTTTAAAACGACAGGAGCGACTAAAGGTGGAGCTTTTAGCCATCAGACAGGAGCATCCGGTGCCGGGACTAGCAAGCCCCGGATTTATGAGATGAAGAAGACCGATGATCCAGAGGCCTGAATGATCTCAGGTACACTCGATATTCTATCTCAACCTGTGTGTACCCTTTTTGATACTGGTGCATCACATTCATTCATTTCCGAGTCATGTTTGAGTAGACTACGTCTGGGTAGTGCTACTAGTTGTGAGCCTTATGTCATTAGCCTACCTGATGGTAGACGAATTATCGGTAACCGTGAGGTTCAGGATTGTCCGATTCAGTTTCATGGTCGTGTATGGCCAGCAGACCTAATCGTGGTAGATTTGCCGAGGGACGACGTCATCTTGGGTATTGATTGGATGGAGCGTCATGATGCCATCATTAGTGTCCGTAAGCGTATGGTAACTATCATTTCAGACGATGGGGTTGAATGTGTGTTTCAGGGAGGTAATCCCGGCTGTTCTGGTAAGGTCATTAATTTGATGAAAGCAGTAAGGTTACTCAATCAGGGATGTGTCGGTTATTGGTGCTATATGGCCAAAACCAAGAAATCATCAGTAATGTTAACGGATATTCCGGTGGTGAGGGAATATGCCGATGTTTTTCCAGACGAGTTACCTGGTTTGCCTCCACAGAGGGATGTGGAATTCACGATTGAGTTGGAGCCTGGTACGTCCCCGATATCGAAGGCACCGTACCGGATGGCCCCGACCGAAATGCAGGAATTAAAGAACCAACTTGAAGAGTTGTTCGAGAAGGGTTATATTCGACCGAGTGCGTCCCCGTGGGGAGCACCAGTGTTATTTGTCAAGAAGAAGGATGGTTCATTCCGCTTATGTATTGATTATCGAGAGTTGAACAGGGTGACGATCAAGAATAAGTATCCCTTACCCCGTATTGATGATCTCTTAGATCAACTTCAGGGAGCTTCAGTATTTTCCAAGATCGACTTAAGGTCTGGATATCATCAGTTGCGGATCCGAGATTCGGACATCGCGAGGATGGCGTTTCGAACACGCTATGGTCATTATGAGTTTGTGGTTATGCCATTTGGATTGACTAACGCACCTGCGGTATTCATGGAGCTAATGAATCGGGTTTTCATCGACTTTTTGGATCAGTTTGTTGTTGTCTTCATCGATGACATTTTGATTTATTCTCGTGTCCGGGAGGAACACGAGTTTCACCTTCATCAAGTGCTCGACGTGTTGAGACGAGAACAACTTTATGGGAAGTTTTCCAAATGTGAGTTCTGGATGTCCGAAGTGACTTTTCTCGGTCATGTAATTTCATCAGACGGAGTTCGTGTCGACCCTCAGAAGACGGAGGCTATTCGAGATTGGCTACCTCCGAAGAACGTTAAGGAAATCCGAAGCTTCCTCGGATTAGCGGGTTATTATCGGCGATTTGTAGAGGGATTTTCTAGAATCGCTCAACCCTTGACCAACTTATTGCGGAAGGATAAGAAATACACGTGGTCCGACGCGTGTCAACGGAGTTTTGAGGAACTCAAGAGCCGGTTAATGTCAGCACCTGTACTTTCCTTGCCGCAGGGGACGGAAGGATTTGTGGTCTATAGTGATGCGTCCGGACAGGGTCTCGGATGTGTGCTCATGCAGAACGGGAAGGTCATTGCCTATGCTTCACGGCAATTGAGACCTTACGAGGTTAATTATCCGACCCACGACCTGGAGCTAGCAGCCGTGGTGTTCGCTTTGAAAATTTGGCGTCATTATCTTTATGGCGTTACCTGTCAGATATTCACCGATCATAAGAGTTTAAAGTATATATTTACTCAGAAGGAGTTAAATATGCGTCAGATACGGTGGTTGGAATTAATCAAAGATTATGATATCAAGATCCTCTATCACCTGGGCAAGGCGAACGTTGTCGCTGACGCATTGAGTCGTAAGTCCGTTCAGGAGCAGATGCTTGCCTGTTTAACAGTTCAGAAGGAGCTTCAGCAGGAATTCCTTCGACCCGAGATCGAGGTCTGGCTTCAGCGAGTTCAGGGGCAGCTTTGTATGTTAGAGATTTCATCATCACTCGAGGAGGCAATTCGAGAGAATCAGGGTTCGGACCCATCATTGTTGCGCATCCGAGAGGATGTGGCTCAGGGGAAAGCCCCTGGATTTGTGATCCACGAGGATGGACTTTTGCGGTTTAAGAATTGGTTGTGCGTACCGGCGAATGACGAGTTGAAAAACTCGATTTTGAAAGAAGCTCATGCTACCCCTTATTCTGTTCATCCGGGGTCTAGCAAGATGTACAAGGACTTGAAACAAAATTACTGGTGGAGTAATATGAAGCGAGAAGTCGCAGAATTTATTTCGAGATGCTTAACCTGTCAACAAGTTAAGATTGAACATCAGCGACCGGCGGGTATGCTGAAACCTCTTCCTATTCCCGAATGGAAGTGGGAAGACATTTCTATGGATTTCATCACGATTTTGCCGACGAGTCGTCGTGGCATGAATACGATCTGGGTGATCGTGGACCGCTTAACTAAATCAGATCATTTCCTTGAGATCAAAGAGACATTGGGTCCCTAGAGACTTGCTCAACTGTTCATCAAAGAGATAGTCAGACTGCACGGTACTCCTAAAAGTATCGTTTCCGATCGTGACGGACGGTTTGTGTCGCATTTTTGGAAATCAGTTCATCGTGCTATGGGGACTCAGCTTAATCTCAGTACCGCTTTTCATCCTCAGTCCGACGGACAATCAGAGAGGACCATTCAGACATTAGAGGACATGTTGAGGGCATGCGTCCTCGATTGGAAAGACGATTGGGAAGCCCAACTACCACTGATCGAGTTCACGTATAATAATAGTTGGCATGCTTCGATCAAGATGGCACCTTACGAGGCCTTGTATGGTCGTTGTTGTCGATCTCCGTTGTGTTGGGACGACTTATCAGAATCAATCGGCACCGAGCCCGATATGCTTATAGCCGCCCGTGAGAAGGTAACTTTGATCAGGAGTCATTTGTTGACAGCTCAGAGTCGACAAAAATCATACGCAGATAACCGTTGTCGACCATTAGAGTTCGAGGCTGGTGACCATGTGTTGGTCAAGGTATCCCCGAGTCGTGGTATCTTCCGTTTTGGGAAGAGGGGAAAGTTGAGTCCGAGATTCATTGGACCGTTTGAGATTTTGGATCGAGTAGGCGAGTTAGCTTATCGATTGGCTTTACCTCCGGCGTTGAGCCGAATTCATAATGTGTTTCACGTCTTTCAGTTGCGGAAGTATGTTGCCGACCCGAGTCACATACTTCAGTTCGACGAAATCGAGATCGCCGACGATCATTCATATGAGGAGCGTCCTATGCGAGTTTTAGAACGACGAATCAAACAGTTAAGGAATAAGACGATTCCTTTGGTTAAAATTCAGTGGTCTAGACACGGAGTCGAAGAGGCTACTTGGGAAACCGAGGATAGTATGCGGGAGAGTTATCCCGAGTTGTTTGACCCTTAGTTTCGGGGACGAAACTCTTTTAAGGGGGGGTGTATGTAATACCCAGTTGTAATTCAGTAATTATCACTCAGTAATTATCATTCGGTATTTATCATTCAGTAACTGATACTCAGTAATTTCATTCATTATTGATCATTTGTCACTCAGATTCAGTCATGGTTCATCATTCAGAGTAATTGTATCGTGTATCAATCGTCATTCATCACTAATCTGATTGGAGTTTCGTGCCGTGTTTATCGTCATTGTCATTTTCGTTGCGAGCTGTGCGTGAGGAGTAGCGCACGCTACGTACTCCTTTTAGCGTACGCTAATTGGGTATAGGTAGCGCATGCTACCACTCAGCTTTAGCGCACGCTAAGGTTACTGGCCGCATCCGTAAGGTACCGACCGCAGTGAGCAGGCAGCGCACGCTACGAATGGTAAGTAGCGCGCGCTAGTGAGTTGCAGTAGCGCACGCTATTATGTGGTGTAGCGCGCGCTAAGGTCAGATCGGGTCGAGTCCAGTGGCTACTGGACTGCACTGGATTAATTCTTAGCGCACGCTATGTGCTGTTTTTAGCGTACGCAATCGATATATTAGCGCACGCTAAATAATGGTTGTAGCGCACGCTATCGAGGTCAGATCAGAGGACAGGCAGTTTCTGGATTCCAGTACTGGGCATCAAATTATTCGTTAGCGCACGCTAACTATGAGCATTAACGCACGCTAATGATATGGCCGTAGCGCACGCTACAAAAAGGTACGTAGCGCGCGCTACCGTTTTCGGACAGTGGGTACTGGACTACCCAAATTACCCGTTAGCGCACGCTACGCATTAGGGCTAGCGCACGCTAACCTGGACTGACTATAAATGGGACAGTTTAGTCAGAGTTCGTCATTTATCATTCTAATCTCTTTCTCTCGTCGGTTCTTGGCGATTTGGGCGATTTTGAGAGTATCCTTCAAGGTGTAATCATCAATCATCATCTTCAAGTCTTTGAGTTGGATTAATCATCACTTCATCATCTCCAAAACATCGAATCGAAGGTATTAAATTCTTGGATCTAGAATTTCGGATTTTTGGGTTTTCCTTCCGATTTCTTCATGTAAACTTGGATTATCATTGGAATATGTTAGTTATGGATTATCTACCTTGGATAAATATATTCCTACGGATTTAGTGATTATTTTCGGAATTATTTCAAGAACCCTTGGGGTTGACTTCGGTTAATTGGGGATTTTCCGATTGATGTTGTTGTAATCATGAATTATGGATTTCTAATGGATTATTGATATCATTGAAGTGTTTTGTTAGTTCGAAATACTCATTTTTGGTGTGGGTTTCGACATATTCGGGATTGGATATTTCCGGAGTTGTGTGGTTGGTTATGTATTCGTTGGAATGCCCTATGAGTTTGATTATCGTTGTTTCGACCTTTGGGTTAGTCGTGTTTTGTTGTTTGATGCGTGTATTGAACGATTGTTGGTAATTATTGTTATTCAAGGTTGTTCGAGCGACCGGTATCTTGGTTAGGACGTTGTTCGTGGACGGACATTCTTCATCGTTGTTGTGTAAGTTAAACCTTACTCGGTTAAAAGGATACTCATTCCTTTTGTTGTTGATTGCTCATAATCATAATTCATTCATCATAATATTAATCATTTTGAGACTTGTAATTGTCGAATAATCATTTCATTCACGAGGAACGACGGTTCCAAATCATTTCATTGGGTCATCAATCACGTCACTATTATTTTCATATCGGTGAGTCATCTTGGCCTTGTCTAATTATTATTCATTGATAATCATCATGGTCATTCTCGTTCATGTGACCTTCCGGGTTCATATTGCGTGGCCGGGTGTGGCTGTGTGGAATTTTTAGTCGGGCACACGATGGTCATGTATTGGGTTCACCGATACATCGGACCGTGCACACGGTAACGCTTACCTCCGTGAGACTAATTAGGTACAAGGACGGGTGTGTCCGGTCATTCGTCTTGTACACTTGCACAGAACATTACAGGCGTACTATGATACTCCTCTTCATCGTAATTCATAACTAAGGATATTTCAGAACTTCAGTTAATTCATGATTGTGTAATTTCAACTCTTGAGGATTGTTGTTCTGTGTAACTGACCCCGTTGGGGGATTTTGTTTTCAGGTCACGGCAAGGCAAAGGCACGGGAAGAGCATGTTGACGGCGACGAGTCCCAGTGATACTAGTAGGGGGCCCCAGTCATTCCGTTTGTTCAGTCATTTTCAGTCATTTTCAGTCATTTCAGTCATTCCGTCATTTGTATTTTTTCCGCTGCAAATTCCGTTTGAGATGTTTATTTATTCAGGGTGGTGTATTTTATCTTCATATAAAATATACTAGTATTCTGTTTTGTCCTGGTGTAATGTACTTAAACTCCTCATCGGAGTATTTGGTAATATAATGTGGTTCGGTACTACAATTATATTATTTAATTCATCATTTTCATTCGCCTGGTGGGTCCCAGTCGGGGATTCACGGCACTGTAATATCCGCCTAGTTTGGGGTGTTACAGTCAACCCGAGCAAGTTCAAGCTATTACCACCATCCCAAGTGGTAAAGTGATAAATAAAGAGACAATTTCCGAAGCGAAAGAGAGGGGCGATGAGAAAGAAGAATTGCCGAGTCAATCGGAGAAATATATGGTGATTGAAGGGGATGAGTCGAACGATGAAGAAATCCGAGTAACTGCTACTCAATCTTGCGAGACTCGAATTCCTTGGGAGAAATCTAAAGACCCAATCGAGAAGCCAATTGAAGAGAATAAGAGCGAACCGGTCAAATCAATGCATCAAAAGGAGGACCTAGAAAGCTTTGACATGGAAGTTCTTTTCGTGGAGAAAGAAGTTCCCACTGTGAACTTAGTAGCGAGTATTAATTTAACACAAAAACCAATATACTCGCCACTAGATTTGGGGGAGGTGATAACCCCGATGGATTTCGTGATACCAAACATAGAAGAAACATCACCAACAAAAATCATGTCACTTATTCTTCAAGGAAGACATTTCATGGTGATAGTCATAATGAAAATTGAAATGGTGACAAAAGCGATCACAATGGAAATCCATGGATCCACTATCCATATCCTGACGAAGGAAAATGAGCGAAAAATAACGAGCTATGTGGATGGACCTGACACGTTTCCAATTAATCCAGGATAGAAGAAGCTGAAGAGTCGAGCTAAAGACTATAAAAAAGCGCTACTTGGGAGGCAACCCAAGGGAGTTTTTAAATTTTTATCGCTTTTATTATTATTATTATTATTATTATTATTATTATTATTATTGCTTTTATTTGTTTTTTTTTCTATGGTGTGTGTAGGAAATCTAAAAAGGAGGTATTCATCGGAGGAAGAAGCCTAGCCTATTGAAAGTTGAGACCCGAGCACAAAAGCATGGTGCCCCGCGATAAAAAACCACACTTCTTAATCCGGTATTTTTATTTTCTTTCTTTTTAATTTGCGTTTTCGTATTTTTCCTGACTTAATCTTTTTGCTTGGGGACAAGCAAAGTTTTAGGTTTGGGGGGGTGCAACTTCTTCGATTTTTATTTGTTTTTAGTTTGTGTGATGTTTGTTTCCTTTTTTTTTTTTTCTTGCGTGATGTCGTAGTTGGATTGCAAAAACCTTGTTAACTGTTGGGTATATAGATGATTAATCGTGTTTGTACTTGGCTCGTAGAGTTTTATAAATCTAATTGATTGTTTGACCTTGCGTGTGAATGTATAGTTTTGGTTACTTGATTTGACGTGTAAGGAATGAGTATGGTAGTCCAAAAGCCGTGAGTTATTGTGCCTAATTGAACCGTTCACCTTTAGCGGTAAAATTCTTTCATGTGTGATTTCTCTTCTTATGGTTTGTATTCTTTAGAACTTGCATAATTTTGTCGGATGATGTGTTGATATTTACATACATGAGAAATGATTAGGGCTGCCCATTTTTTGTCTTGAACCTACTTATCCTAAAATACCCACCATTTCATATCAATATCCTTGCTAGCCCCGTTGAGCCTTTAGCCGTATTTTTGTTCGAAAAACCCGTATCTTATAGCTCCATATCCAAAATCCATAACTTACCCAAGTATTGGTCCACGTAAGAGCATGAGAGGGTATATTTTGAAAATGAAGGTGTGCAAAGTTTGTGGTTTATAGAGGCAAAAATCTTCTCTCCCATTTCCCTGAAAATAATAAGCCCCACAAACAAAGGTGATCTTAATAATAATAGTGGGATATAAAAGATAGGGTAGGAGAGGAGTGAGCCTAAGAAAAACAAAAGGGAAGTCGTTGGGTTGTGAGAAATAGGCCAATATCATAAGAATTGCACTTAACAAGGCCTAGAAAAAAAGAGAGATATATATACGGGAGAAATGAAGTAGAATGATCGATCTTGCTTTGAGTGTTTATTTCATAAATATGAGGATCATATATGCTCTACTTGGACTGAACTTGTAACTACTAGCCAAATTTTCCCAACTTGAGCCACAGCCCCGTTACAACCCAAAGTAAGACCCTATGACTCGTGTTTTGTGAATATTGATGCATTTGATGAAGAGAAGAAGTGCAAGCATATAGTAGAACTTTCCATTCGAATCGAGTTGAGCGTATTGACCTATCTAAAAACTTTAGAGATGAGTTAATCGATATAATTCAGTGAGGGACTACTAAGACTTGTTTTCTTGCATGTTAGATTAAGTGCCATTGCTATCCATTCATTTGTGAGTTTACGCTTCCATGACGAGTTTTGAGACTTTACGATACTTTACATTCCCGGTTGATTGTATGTATACCCGATGATTAACTTGATTATTCAATCCTTCTCGTTTTATTTATCGTGTGTTTTATTTATTTTTGCTTGGGGACAAGCAAGTTTAGGTTTGGGGGGATTTGATGAGTCAATTTTTGATCGTCTCATTCCGTTCTATCGAGTCGCGTTTTCGTTTGTTTTTAAGTGTTTTTGCTCTTTTTACACGTGGTATGTTGTGTTTTTGTTTTGTAGATATTCGTACGAAGATTGTGGTGAAATATGCGCTTTTATGGCCAATATTGGATTTTATGACGATCAAGAGCGAGAACGGGGCCTAAAACGATGAAGATTGAAGCATTACCTTTCGTATTTTCTAATTTCCAGATTCATTAATTCGAATTAGGAGGTTTTCCATATATGTATGGATTCCTCGTGAAATAAGCTTCGCAACGGTATATTATACGCTAAATTACGAGGTGTATTGAGGAATATATGGCTTCTAGACCACGACCTCACAGTCCGGACCGCGATCCAAGTCCAAACCGCGCCCCGGATCGCGATCCTGTTAGGGATATGCCCTCGAATGCCACTCAGAGGATGAGAGAGTGAGAGTATTTGTATTGTAATTATGAATATTTAATAAGGCAATAATTATTTCTATATTATTGTATATCACTGGCATTGTGATTTAGTATATAGAATAATAGTCTTTGCATTTGAGAGCAAACATTCTACTCCTTATGGAGATAAGGAGATAGGCACTGGAAGTGTTTAGAGCTCGAATGCTTAACTCGTTCGCAAGTCGATAAAACTTAACTGGGCAATAAGTTTAGATAAGACTTGTATAACGTGTACTTTGACATGTAGAGTGCCGGTCTTCACTAAGAGTTAGTGGGAGCACACGTTATAGGTATGCTAATGATATTAGTGTACTCGAACATGACTCACCTCGATTCGGTCACATGGATATCACTCAGGGTTTGTCAATGACTGGATCGAAAGGTTGTGATAGGTATACGTGACCCTTTGACTTGAGATTTCAGTAGGAGATGTGCTTGTGATATTGAGTTAGTCATTAGAGTAGTTCGATCCAATTGCCGGTGGGTGGGGTCAACCTCGAAATGCAACTTAGTGGGCAAGTAGTGACACATCTTTAGTGAAACTATCGCAAGTGCATGATATCGTATCAACTAGTAAGTGGACTTTTTGAGTCCGGTTTATCGATCCCACGAGGAAGTTAGGTTATATATTGAATTATACACTATTTAACTATTTATTATAGAGATTAATATGATTGAAACACATAATTTTAGAGTTTGGGTTGACAATTGCAATGAAAATGCAATAATAGTTCTAAAATTCAAGGAAATATAAGATTTGCTCTAATAATATTTTAATAAAAGATAAAATGAAATAGTTGGGATTACAAATTTAGTTCATCATTAGTTATAGAAGATGGATAGGAGATCATAAGATGAATTTACTTATTATGTTGTGTAGATTCAATTTTCCTTAAAAAGACGGTTTCTCTTTCGAACTATAAAACACCCATTATATATTGAATCAATCCACTATATTTATATGTTGATTGGCTTCAATACATAGCATTAGGTTTTATGAAAATAACTCAAAGAACCATCTAAGGTCTAGAGGTATTTTTCTATCCCCTAGAACAACTTAGAGTGAAGATCATTTGATCTAATCAAACATATTTTCTTTCGAAACATATGAAGACCATACATATCGTCATTTATTGGCCAAAACAATGAAAATCACACACAATAATAAGTAATTCATAATAGATCTTTATACAAACTTAAATAACATGACTAACCTTGTTTATAATCCCAACTTAAGGAACTTAGCCCATTAAGGGTTTATTCAACATATTACAAGCTTTAGTGGTCATTAATAGTTGAAAAAGGGAAAGAATTGATCCTAACTCCCTTAGTAGATAAAGGAGAAAGAAGCAATAAACTCCCTCAACAACATAAGCTATACCACCCTTACAAAAATCACTCAAGAACACAAGTGTGTTCTTCACACAAAAAGAAAAAGTATTACAAAGTGAGAAAATAATAAGATGAATGATGAATGATGATGGATATAAGGGGTCTATTTATATACCTAAAGTCATCTAATAGCTCCAAAACTCCAGCATTATTACAATAGATCGGATCAATGCCAGCCATCCCCTCAATAATACACCAAAAGTATAAAAAATTACACAAATTATTACAATCTGTCAAGAGTTACGGCCGTAACATTTAGGAGTTACGGCCGTAACTAGGATGGCTTACGGCCGTAACATTCTGTAGTTACGGCCGTAACATGGCTTCGTAAATTTGCATTTGTGAGTTACGCCCGTACACGCCCGTATGGAATTCCAGACCTCATTTTTAGCCCAGAATTTCTTAGACTTTGCGTTTTTTGCCCCAAATCTTCTTCGGATGATAACTTTTGATATATAACTCTGATTTTGAATCCGGAAAGATTGACGAACTCATCTCGGAAAGCCCTACAACATGAATACATAAAAACTCAACAAAGAGAATATTTTATAAACATGTTATTTCTTGAGTAAATCAGTAATTCAATCCGATTAAGACTAGATTTACATCATCATCCGATAAAAATAAAATTATTAAAAACTAATTAATTAAAAACAAAAAACGAGTAGACTAGCTCAATTATAGGTGAAATTTATCGATACAAACTATGGATAAGTGTATAAAACTGACACTTATCACACCCCCAAACTTGAATTCTTGCTAGTCCCGAGCAAGACTCTTTATTAATCACACTCCTAAAATAAAAATAAAAATAAGACACAAAAATAATAATACACACATAATTTAAGAAAACTAATCATATAAAAAGAGAAAAAGAGATCAAAATGCCATTAATACACAACAACTAGCTTTATACAATAGATAGAAATGAATCAAGAATCAAAATAAATCTACTAATGATTTTGAAGTTAAAACACGGTTTTATTTTTGTAATTCCAAAATACAAGGTTACCCCCCAAAAGGTTGATTATTTCTTTCCCACTCGTGATACACACGACTCCCTTTAATGGTTGCTCTCAATCACTCATTTATTTTTCGACTCAATATGAAGAAGAATTTCATTGGCGTCATCAAATATTGTGATTTTTCACGAAATTGAGTGTATTGAAATTCAGCCGCTAATTAATTCAGATTTGCTCACAAACTACATCCCTTAGTGATAGCTTTCACACCGTTATTTGCTAACGTGTAGCTCTTTTGACCAACACAATTTCTGTCTCTTGTTTTATTAGGTGATAGATTTCACACCGTTATTTGCTAACGTGTAGCTCTTTTCACCAACTTTTTTGTGAGACGGCAGCTACGCACCAACAATGGTTAATCCTTTATTTTTCGTAAAATTTTAGGATCCCCAAAATTAGGCAGCTGTTGCTGCTCAGCACTTCTCCTTTTCGTCATTTTTTTTAGGTGATAGCTTTCACACCGTTATTTGCTAACGTGTAGCTCTTTTCACCAATGACTCATTTTTTTAGGGAATAGGATTTTTGCAGAAAATCGTTTATTAGCTAAGCATGAAAAATCAAAAACTCCACAAATTAAGTAAATTTCAGTTCTATTTTTCATCAACCGACTAATTCTTCTGGTTGAGGAACAAATTTATTGAGTTTTTTGATTAGTTCTTCTGGTGTTGTTGCAACGACTATGATTTGTTTAGCACGCACGGAAATAAAACCCTTTTCAGCAGAGTAGTCGATGAAAGATAGTAAACCATCAAAGAAACCATTGACATTAAGCAGACCTATTGGTTTTTGATGAACATTTAGCTGGGCTCTGGTAACCACATGAAAAAGTTCTTCAAGAGTGCCAAAACCACCGGGAAGGGTGATAAAGGCGCCAGAATTATTTATCATGTGAGTTATGCGATCTTGCATATTTACAGATCTAAACTCATCTCCAATAGTTGTCCCGGTGATTTTACTTTTAGCCAGAGGTTTTGGAATTATTCCCAACACTCTTACTCCTTCCATATAGGCAAAAGCAGCAGCTCGCCCCATTAATCCTAGACTTCCTCCTCCGTAAACTACATGAATGCATTTTTCTCCTAAGGTACGACCCAAGTTGTGGGCTGCTTCAGTAAAGCATGCCTCTTTTCCATAACTAGCTCCACCAAAAATGCAGACTGTGCTAAGTTTTTTTATGGAAGACGATGACTCCATTTTTGAAAAGAAATATATTTGAGAGAAAAAGGAAAAAAGTACAAGTTTGATGGATGAATAGAAGAAACAAGCACAATGTTTATTTATAGAAGAAAAATGAGGAAAAATTGCTTAACAAGTTTGTGATTGCGTTGATTGCGCTTCAACTACTCAATAGAATAATGAATGCATTTATCGTGTATCACATTTTTTTATTAGGAAAATCTCACCATATGACAAAAATAAAAGATACTTACACGTATATACAGTAGTTGTGATTGTGGCTCACATCTTCCTTTGATTTTACGTTCAGAAATGGCCTAAACGCCTTCTATGAGTCGGGGAGAAGCTTCCCATCCAATTTTCTTACAAATTGGCAAACAGGGTCTTTTAACGTCAGATTCCCAAGACATTGTTCATATTCTGGTTTGAATTTATTCCACAAACATCGAATTCCGTAATGTACGAGTCCACTAGGATGCGTGTCAAGAGAAATTTCGATATTATCTAAATTCTCTTTATTCAGACCATCCTTAATGAACTGAATTTTATCTTCTCTGTTTGTAGATGGAATTCCAAACGATCGACATTTTAAATTACAGTTCCATCTAGCACATTTATAGCAAACGACTATTATCTTTGCTCGTCGTTTCTTGGCATATGAACTTTTTCCTAGCCCTGGTAAAAATCTAGTAGGTATTTCTGTGAATTCACCTGCTATTCTCACTTTGGCTTCAATAATGAATCTTATGTCAAAAGGTATGCTTTTATTCATAAGCAACCTCATCGTTTCAAGTCTCGTCTTATAGATTTTTAAAATGACATTTTTGCTCAGAAAGAGAAATCTTTTTTCAATTTTATTCAATGTTTCTTTCATGATAAAAAAAATAAAAATAAAAGAGAAAATATCTACAAATATCAGTTGTTGTTGGAAACTGAAGAATCCGACTTTAAAAAGTCACGGAGTACCGTTATCCGCCACTTGACCGGACAAACACAATTTAGTACTAAGTTAAAACGTCGAGAAATAGTATCTATAAAAATAGTTTACAATATAAGATTTCAAAAATAACACTTATACTTCCCCGGCAACGGCGCCAAAAACTTGACACGTCTTTAGTGAAACTATCACAAGTGCACGATATCGTATCAAGTAGTTAGTGGACTTTTTGAGTCCGGTTTATCGATCCCACGAGGTAGTTAGGTTATATATTGAATTATACACTATTTAACTATTTATTATAGAGATTAATATGATTGAAACACACAATTTTAGAGTTTGGGTTGACAATTGCAATGAAAATGTAATAATAGTTCTAAAATTCAAGGAAATATAAGATTTGCTCTAATAATATTTTAATAAAAGATAAAATGAAATAGTTGGGATTACAAACTTAGTTCATCATTAGTTATAGAAGATGTATAGGAGATCATAAGATGAATTTACTTATTATGTTGTGTAGATTTGATTTTCCTTAAAAAGACGGTTTCTCTTTCGAACTATAAAACGCCCCTTATATATTTAATCAATCCACTATATTTTTATGTTGATTAGCTTCAATACATAGCATTAGGTTTTATGAAAATAACTCAAAGAACCATCTAAGGTCTAGAGGTATATTTCTATCCCCTAGAACAACTTAGAGTGAAGATCATTTGATCTAATCAAACATATTTTCTTTCGAAACATATAAAGACCATAAATATCTTCATTTATTGGCCAAATAAATAAAGATTGTTAAAACAATGAAAATCACACACAATAATAAGTAATTCATAATAGATCTTTATACAAACTTAAATAACATGACTAACCTTGTTTATAATCCCAACTTAAGGAACTTAGCCCATTAAGGGTTTATTCAACATATTACAAGCTTTAGTGGTCAATGGTAGTTGAAAAAGGGAAAGAATTGATCCTAACTCGCTTAGTAGATAAAGGAGAAAGAAGCAATAAACTCCCTCAACAACATAAGCTATACCACCCTGTTAGGCGTATTTTTATATGCTTATTTATCATTATTTCATATCCATTTTAAGTCTAATCCTGCATAAATGAGCCTTTAATGCACTATCTTTATATGTTTTGTAGGAAATTGAAGTCCGGAAGCTTGAACGGCGAAAAACGGGCAAAAACGACAATTTTTGGCCTGGGGCTGCGGCACCCATATGCTGAGCCGCGGCACACGCACGTCACACAGAGAACGCCGAGCGAACTGTACCGGGGGCTGCAGCACAAGGATGCTGAGTCGCGGCCCAGGAAGAAAATGTTGCGCCCAGGTATAGGCACTGAAGGTTAGGGGCCGCGGCACAGCTTAAGTGAGCCGCGGCCTGTGGGGCAGTTTTGATGTGTTTTTCGCGTTTCGTTGCCATTTCTGAAGCCCGTTTTCGACCTAATCCACGGACGCGTTTTGGATGCTAATGATAGTTATAAATAGGGGTTTAAGGTCTGAGGGAAAACGATATCGAAGGATCGAGGAATAGAGAATCATCGAGGAATCAAGAAGAAGCAGAAAACACCCAGGAGCAGAGAGCGGAAGCTGGAGAATGGAGGAATCCAAGTTCTTCGTCTGCGTTTGATTTCTATGCTTTCTTTAATTCTTTGTGTATTTTTATTTTCTAGCATGTCAGGCTATAACCTTATTCTAGGATTTTGATGAAACCGAGCTTTTGATGAATTAACTTTTGATTATGCATTATCAATATAATTCCTTTTTCTATTGAGTTTTCCCCAATTGTTCTTAATGCTTTCAATTGTGTGGCCTATAATTGAATTGTTTTGATAAAAATTGGTGAGAACCGTTTTATCTTGTGAGATAGGAATATATTCATAGGAATTACGTGGCCTTTCTGGAGATTTCGTACTTTTTGCATATTGTCGAATTAATTCACCTAGGAATAGAGTGGGTTATTCGCCTTAGAAAAATCTATTGACCTCGGGAGAGGCGGTAGAGTATTTTAGCAATCTTCGCCTTCAATAAATTGGGAATTCATTAACTTCATATAATCAAGAGTAATTCGGATAAACTGAGGTGGATTCACAATCCTAGATTAATTCCTTATTTGATTTTCTTTCTTCGAACAATCATTTTCATTATTTATTCTTTTATTATTTTTTCTTTAATTATTACTTGCATCTCAAATTTCAATAGTTCAAATAAAATTTGAATACACATAAATCGGTAATTAGTAAGTCAGTCCTCTTGGGAACGATATCTTACTCATCTCTTTATTACTTGTTTACGGCAACGTGCACTTGCATTCACCGTTGCCGTGGACTGATTATTTTACTAATATCGATTTCAGTATTTCTAGTCTTAGTTTGAACAATTTTTTTTATTTTTGTGTAATTCTTATTATTTGTTTTCCTTTCAGGAATTTCTGGTTAGTGCATGAGAAAATTTGGTAACGAAGGCCTACTACCTTTGGATACTGAACTCGAGCGCACTCTTCGGAAAAACAAGAAGGAAAAGCGCGAGCTACCAGCAAAAGACACCATGACCGATAACACGGAAAATCACGGAGTAGACAACCCCATTCAGCAAGATCAACCGGCATTAGCACTCCGTGATTATGCTATGCCACAAATCAATGAGAACCTTTCGGGGATTCGGCGTCCAACCATCCAAGCGAACAACTTCGAAATCAAGCCGGCTATTATTCAGATGGTGCAAGCAAGCCACTTTTGTGGACTGGCAAACGATGACCCCAACGCGCATATCGCTTCATTTCTCGATATATGTGACACCTTCAAGAATAACAGTATTACCGATGATGCTATTCATCTGCGGCTTTTCCCTTTCTCTTTGAGGGAAAAAGCCAAATTTTGGTTGAATTCATTACCGCCGGGCTCTATCACGACTTGGGCAGAATTAGCACAAGCCTTTCAGGCTAAATTCTTTCCACCATCGAAGACAGCGAGATTAAGGAATGAGATTACTACTTTCGGGCAATTTGATATGGAGTCGCTTCATGAAGCTTGGGAGCAATACAAGGATTTGCTAAGGAGATGCCCACACCATGGCCTACCGGATTGGCTACAAATTCAAACATTTTACAACGGATTGAGCGTTTCTACACGCACTCTTGTTGATGCAGCCACTGGAGGAGCGTTGGTGGGAAAAACGATGGCCGAAGCCCACTCTCTATTGGAAGCGATGGCTGCAAATGCTTATCAGTGGCCTTCCGAACGAGTGAACCCGAAATGAGTGATGAAAATCTCCGATAATGATCCAATATCTACGCTATCGGCTCAAGTCGCCGCCTTGACTCAGCAACTTCAAGCCTTTTCATATGCTCCTTCCCCCGTTACCACTGAATCATGTAATTAGTGCAATGGATCTCATCCTAGCGCGGAATGCCTAGTTGGAAATCCTTTCGAGCAACATCCGATGGAACAAGCTCAGTTCGTGGTGAACGGGAATTGGCAAAATAATCCGTATTCCAACACATATAATCCGGGGTGGCGAAATCACCCAAATTTTTCATGGAAGAACGGACAAAACTTAAACCGACCTCAGTTTACTCAACACCAATAGCAACCTCCTCCCGCTCTAAAGATCTCTCTAGAGGAAGCAATGGCGAAATTGGCAGCAAATACGAGTCAGTTCATGACCCGTACGGAAGCAACCTTGCAAAACCATTCTGCTTCTATTCGCAACTTGGAAGTCCAATTGGGCAAAATTGCTAATGTATTAACAGCTCGCCCTGAGGGTACCTTGCCAAGTACAACTGAGACGAACCCCATAGAGAGTATCAATGCCATTAGTTTGAGAAGTGGGAAGGAATTGTGTGAGCAGCCCAGACAGAACAAAAAGAGAGGTGATGATGACCAGAAGAAAAGTTTGGCGACTGAGGAATCACAAAATTCTAAACCCTCGAAACTATTTCCTGACAATCCGAAGGCATATGTGCCACCCGTCCTGTTTCCACAGCGTTTGCAAAAGCAGAAATTGGACAAACAATTCTCCAAGTTTCTTGACGTCTTCAAGAAACTACATATCAACATTCCATTTGCTGATGCCTTGGAACAAATGCCGAGCTATGTGAAGTTCATGAAAGATATCTTATCTAACAAAAGGAAGCTCGAGGAATATGAGATAGTGGCATTGACGGAAGAGTGCAGCGCCATCTTGCAGAAAAAGCTCCCGCCAAAATTGAAGGATCCAGGAAGTTTCAATATACCGTGCACTATAGAAAATATGTCTTTTGATAGGGCGTTGTGTGATCTCGGCGCCAGCATTAATCTGATGCCCCTTTCCATATTTAAGAAGCTAGGCATTGGGGAAGCCAAGCCGACGACAATCTCGCTACAATTAGCTGACCGATCTATCAAGTACCCAAGGGGGGTAATAGAAGATGTTTTAGTCAAGGTAGATAAATTCATCTTTCCGGCTGATTTCATTGTGCTCGATATGGAGGAGGACCAAGACATCCCAATTATTTTGGGAAGACCATTCTTAGCTACCGACCGAACTCTCATTGACGTGGAAAAAGGGAAACTCACTCTGCGGGTTCAAGATGAGCAAGTCACTTTCCAAGTGTTTCAATCCTTTCCGTGTCCAAGTAGTGTCGAGAAGAGTTCACAAATTGAAAGTGTAGATATCTTTGCGAAAGACGCACACCGGGAGAGTTGTTGGTCGAAGTGTTCAGAATCCATTTCAGCTGCCCCGACGTCTAATAAAAATGAAGAGCGAATCATGTATCTTAAGCAGTTAAATATGTCATCTTCAACATCCATTCATCCACCATCGATAAAATCTCATGCTGTCATAAGTTCGCCCTTGGAGTTGAAAATTAAGCCGGATGTCAAACGAGTACCAAGTCAACTGCAAAAATGGGTGTTTTGGGAGGCTACTATTGTTAAAGCCGGTTCGCAAAGAACGTTGGATATCCAAACCAAAAGTCGAACGGTTGAAATTTAATGGTCAACAATTTAAATCACGGAATAACGGTTCGATGGAATGTGAGGAGTCCAAATGGTCTTTGCGAAATGCGAATTGATTTTCAAAAAGTCCGGCTGAAGACTATAAACTTAGCGCTTCTCGGGAGGCAACCCGAGTATTAGTTGTAGATTTTTGTTTTTCAGTATTTTCTTGCATTTTTGGATCTTTATTTTTCGTCATTTTTGCTTTGATTCGCTTATCCCTCACGTTCTTGGTGTTTTCTTTTGAAGATTCTGTGCAGGAATATCCTTAGGGGAAAATTTAACCCTGGGCCGCGGGACAAGGATAGTGAGCCGCGGCACAAGGATAGTGAGCCGCGGCACACACAAGTTGAAGGAAAAAGGCCAAACGAACTGTACTCTGTGCCGCAGCACAACCTTACTGAGCCGCGGCACATTCGGTCCCTGAGCCGCGGCACATAGGCACTGAGCCGCGGCATGCCAAATGTCCAAGAAACGCCCAGGAAGCTATACTCCGTGCCGCGGCACGGAGCAATTGAGCCGCGGCACCCATATCTTGAGCCGCGGCACATGACGACATAGCAAACACGCCCAGCAGGCTGTACTCTGGGCCGCGGCTCACTTAAGTTGTGCCGCGGCCCCTGTTCGGAAGATCAAAAGCCCAGGTATCCTTCATATACTCGATCGGCCGGCACACCAGGTAAGTTCTTCCCCTTCCTTCGCATAGCGCTCGGCTGAACCCCTTCTCAACTCTTCTTCTTTCTTGCATACTTCAATCCAAGCAAGGTAATTCTCAATTTGTTAATCCTAATTGATACATGATTTGTAAAGTAAGGTATTGTTATTCATTCGATGTGTTGTGTCACGATTTATTCATCCCGACAGGCGATCGACAATAAGGCCGAGCGACCTAGTCAACTCCAGTCAAACTATGGTTAGCTCGCCAAGTCGAAGATATCAAACCACCATCAGTTACCTAGCGATCGACTCCCAAGGCGATCGCCCTTTGGCAGCTGGCGATCTACTCTACTAACCAGCTAAGGGCAATCGACCTGTGCCCCGAGCAGAGACGATCGCCCATCAAAGTCATCAAGGACTGGATCTCAGAAAAGCACCCACGTGCAGATCCACCAAAGGCGCTGACAAGATATTCTGCTGACAGACAAGATCTTTTGACCACAGCCTGTCACCTACCTCACCTACCAGCATGCGCGCTGAAAGTTGTCAGTGGGACCACCCGTGACAGCAACTCAGGACGCGTGTAAGCTCCCCATTGGACCGCACACTGATCGCCAAAGCAACTCCTGCAGACTTTGAGGGGACAGGCCCATGTGCTAAAAGACGATCGCCCGATTATTATATTGCAAAAAAGGCGATCGCCCGGCGTATCCAAGCCCTATAAATAGAGAACCTCCTCCTACTGGAAAAAGGTTGGGAATTCACTTAACCTACAGTTCACATTCTCTCACATTCCGATACATACACGGAAATACTGAAGAACATACATATCATCAAGCTCCCGGCTACCTCACCGGAATCCATCTCAGGACTTCTCTCTCCAAATCTCTCGTCCAGAAGACGATCGACAGAAGCAGCAAGTCTCCACTAGACAGATTCCAAAGGATTCATAAGCCCCGGAGCCCAAGCATCCAGATAAATACTCGCCGTGAGAGACGGTCGATCTCTCACCGCCGCGACTGTTCATCACCTTTGTTACAAGAACTCACAGAGCATCAAATCTGTTCTTCCGGCAATCTACACGCTCACTAGCTAAGATAACAAGAATCTTTACACTCATTGTAATTGTATTCTTACATTAGTACTTGTATCCCCGAATATTGGTATTAATAAGATCTCGCGAGAGCATTCAAGCCCGGGACTAACAACCCCGGCAAATCTTGTGTTATATATCTTTCTCACGGAAGTGCTCTTGCATTTGTTTGCTATCCCATCCGTTCCAGCAATATCTATCTCCGGATAATATTTTGGGTAGCAACACGATGATGAATAAGTTGTTAGTTTTTCAAAGTTCTTGTTCAAAGGTTGAGTTGGGATATGACATTATTGATTGATTTTGATGGTATTTGTTGATTATCTGTGGATTGTTAATGTTGTTTGTCATTGTGTCATGACCATATCGATTGATGTTGTTATTTTTGGGGATTGAATTTAGCCATTATAATTCTTGTTCTTCATTCAAATCCATGCATGCTAAGCGTTTGATGAAATGCGTCAATGAAAAACTTTGAGCCAAACGTTTTTAAAACTATATGCAACGAATTATTTTATCGGATTACATTGTATCCCAACCCTTACGTCATGCTTAAACTGGAAAGCTCAGCCTGTTTTTTCCTCTTACAATGGTGCAAGACTCTTTATTCACGTTTCGTGTATTTTAAATCAAAAGTGGTGTAATTTTCCTTAAAGGTGGCTTAATTTCCGGTGTTTATCTTTTCAGGATCCTCGTTATGGCTAGAAAAAAGAAAGATTAGGACGAGGGCTAGGACACAATCACCGGCACCAGTTCCTGAGCTGACATTAGAGGAGTACTTGAACTTTTCTTTTATTGCATATTACATTCTGTGTACATTGAGGTCAATGTACGTCCTAAGTTTGGGGGGGGGGGGGGGTACTTTTAGTTGCGTTGTATTTATTCGTTGCTATTTTTCGTTATTTTTGATGCTAGCCTTGCTTGTCGTGTTGTTATTTGCACTCGTGAATTTTTTTGTGCTTCTTTGTGTAAAACTGATGTTATGATACTGATTTCTCTTTGAAGAAACGGGTGAGTTTTGGTCGAGTTTGCAGTCAGCGATATCTGTTTCCTCTGAATATTCATTTAGGTCTATATTTTTTCGTTATTGTAGAAATTTTAGCAGATAAGAAAGGAGACATACGTGTTTTCAAATCACCGTCTATACATTTGGTTACACTTTTCGCGTAGCTAGTCGTCCAGTAACATGAGTCTTGTTGGCACTTAAAGTGAGTTTAGAGTCGGACAGTTTTTCCCAAAAAGTCGAGAATTTATACATGTTCTATGATGGGAAGTCTAGTAACCGGGGGTATTCACGTGACCCGTTGTTTACTCTCGTGTAAAACGACAACCCTGAATAGACTAATGGTTTAGAAATATCGCATTTGCCGATGATGGGTGTAACACCCCAAACTAGGCGGATATTACAGTGCCGTGGACCCCCGACTGGGACCCACCAGGCTAATGAAAATGAGTAAATTACACAGGGTAAATGTAGTACCGAACCACATTACACAATTAATTACTCCGATAAGGAGTTTCATACAACACACCCAGGATGATACTGAATACAAGTATATTTTATATGGAGATAAAATATACAATACTGAGTGAAATGAATATTCAAACGGAATGTCTGCAGCGGAATAAATGAAGGAAACATAAATGACTGAAAAGACTGGGGCCCCCTACTAGTATCACTGGGACTCCTCGCCGTCACCGTGCTCTCCCCGTGCTTTAGCCTTGCCATGACCTGAAAAACAGTATCCCCCAACGGGGTCAGTTACACAGAACAACAATCCTCAAGAGTTGAGAATACACAATCATGAGTTATCCACAGTTATACAATATCCTGTCGAAACATACGCAATCAAAATGCTATATGAATCAACTAATGATACGGCTCAAAGGAATGGCGCCACACTACGTCCGGGATGGAAATGTGTCCGTGCACAAGCCACCAACGAGTATCGATCAAATACACGTGTGGTCTTGTACCTAATCAGTCTCACGAAGCCATCAACTCGTGTGCACAGTCCAATGTGAGGCCACCAACCAACACACGACTATAATGTGCCCGACATGAAAATCCTACACATACCAACCGGCACTCCAGTATGACCCGGAATGCCACAATATGACAAAAGTGACAACGAAAATGAATAATGACTCACCAAGTTTAAATGATGGTGGAATGAATGACAGCTTAATGAAATAATTGGAACCGTCGTTCCTTATGACTGAGGTGATTAATTGACAATGACAAGTTTTGATACGGTTAATACAATGATGAATGAGTTACGATTATGAATGAACAACATCAAAAGGAATGAATATCCTTTTAACCGAGTAAGAATTAACTTACTCAATACCGATGAAGAATGTCCGTCCACGAACAACGTCCTAAATGAAATGCCGGTCGCTCGAACAACCTTGAATAACAATAATTACCAACAACCGTTCAATACACGTATCAAGCAACTAAACACGACTAACCCAAAGGTCGAAAACAACGATAATCAAACTCATAGGGGCATTCCAACGAATACGTAACCAACCACACGACTTCGAAAATATCCAATCCCGAATATATCGAAACCAACACCAAAATGAGTATATCGAACTAACAAAACACTTCAATAATATCAATAATCCATTAGGAATCCACAATTCGAGATTACAACTACATTAATCGGAAAATCCCGAAATAACCGAAGTCAACCCCAAGGGTTCTTGAAATAATTCCGAAAATAACCATTAAATCCGTAAGAATATACTTATCCAAGGTAGATAATCCATATCTAACATATTCCAATGATAATCCAAGCTTACACGAAGAAATCGGAAGGAGAAACCCAAAAATCTGAAATTCTAGATCCAAGAGATTAATACCTTTGATTCGATGTTAAAGAGATGATGAAGTGATGATAATCCAACTCAAAGACTTGAAGATGATGATGGATGATAAAAGCACGAAGAGAACTCTCCAAAATGCCCAAAATCGCCCGAAACCGATGAGGGAATGAGAAAGGATGATAAAATGACGAACTCAGGCTAACTGTCCAATATATAGCCATTCCAGGTTAGCGTGCGCTAGCCCTTGTGCGTAGCGTGCACTAACGGGTAATTTGGGTAGTCCAGTACCCACTGTCCGAACACGGTAGCGCGCGCTACGTACCCTTTTGTAGCGTGCGCTACGGTCATGCCATTAGCGTGCGTTAATACCCATTGTTAGCGTGCGCTAACGAATTATGTGATGCCCGAGATGGAATCCGTAAACCTTCGTCCTCCGATCGATCTCGATAGCGTGCGCTACTACAAACGATTAGCGTGCGCTATAATATCGATTGCGTACGCTTAATATCACTCATAGCGTGCGATATGAATTAATCGATGCGATCCAAAGAGCCACCGGACTCAACTCGATCCGTCCCTAGCGCGCGCTTACTCCACGATTTAGCGTGCGCTACTACAACCGCTAGCGCGCTACTTACCACTCGTAGCGTGCGCTACAAATAACTCACTGCAGATCTTCCGGATCGCAACTGTGGTAACATTAGCGTGCGCTAATGCTGAGTGGTAGCGTGCGCTACCTGTACTCAATTAGCGTACGCTAAAAAGAGTATGTAGCGTGCGCTACTCCTCACGCACAGTCCACAACGAAAATGACAACGATGATAAACACGACACGAAACTCCAATTAGATTAGTGACGAATGACGATTGATACACGATACAATTACTCTGAATGATGAATACCATGATTGAATATGAGTGACAATTGATCATTAATGAGTGAAATTACTGAGTATTAATTACTGAATGATAAATACTGAATGATAATTACTGAATTACAACCGGGTATTACAATGGGAAGCCTAGTAACCGGGGGTATTCACGTGACCCGTTGTTTACTCTCGCGTAAAACAGCAACCTTGACGTGCGGGGATTGCTATTCGAGTTTTTTCTCCGCTGTTAAGGGGGGCTTAGTAACTAGAAGCATCCATGTGCCCCATGAGTGTCTTTTACGTCAAACGGTTCCCCAATACATGAGAATGGAAATCCACCCTAGGATTATCCCGATGAAACATCCCGAGATCCGAACCTAGTGGTTAAATCGAATCTTTATTATGATCATACATAAGGGAATGCTATCCGAGGAGTATTTTTGACGATGAAACTCTTAAATTTTTGCCATTAGACTGTGGGACTGGGCGAGTTAGCTTGTTTAATCTAACCCTTTATATTGGCGGTCGGTTAAATTCACGCTTGTTAATCTTTGAGCTTGATTTTCTTCATAAACGATTGATTAGCACTAAAAATGGGTACTTTGTGGAATCAGTGTCCTTGATGTGACTCACTATTACGATACTCGTATTATTCTTTGAGATTTTCAGGGTAGTATTGATTAAGTTGAGCACTATGGATTTGCACGATCATTCACGATACTTTTTATTTGAAAATTGATTTTTGCTTGAGGACAAGCAAAGGCTCAAGTTTGGGGGTATTTGTTAGGCGTATTTTTATACGCTTATTTATCATTATTTCATATCCATTTTAATTCTAAACCTGCATAAATGAGCCTTTAATGCACTATCTTTATATGTTTTGTAGGAAATTGGAGTCCGGAAGCTTGAACGGCGAAAAACGGGCCAAAACGACAATTTTTGGCCTGGGGCCGCGACACCCATATGCTGAGCCGCGACAAACGCATGACACACAGAGAACGCCGAGCGAACTGTACCGGGGGCCGCAGCACAAGGATGCTGAGCCACGGCCCAGGAAGAAAATGTTGCGCCCAGGTATAGGCGCTGAAGGTTAGGAGCCGCGGCACAGCTTAAGTGAGCCGCAGCCCGCGGGGCGGTTTTGATGTGTTTTTCGCATTTCGTTGCCGTTTCTGAAGCCTGTTTTCGACCTAATCCACGGACGCATTTTGGATGCTAATGATAGTTATAAATAGGGGTTTAAGGTCTGAGGGAAAAGGATATCGAAGGATCGAGGAATAGAGAATCATCGAGGAATCAAGAAGAAGCAGAAAACACCCAGGAGCAGAGAGCGGAAGCTAGAGAATGGAGGAATCCAAGTTCTTCGTCTGTGTTTGATTTCTATGCTTTCTTTAATTCTTTGTATATTTTTATTTTGATGAAACCGAGGTTTTGATGAATTAACTTTTGATTATGCATTATCAATATAATTCCCTTTTCTATTGAGTTTTCCCCAATTGTTCTTAATGCTTTCAATTATGTGGCCTATAATTAAATTGTTTTGATTACGCAACTCGAATCGGGAGAGGAGAGTTGGTAGGAAAAATTGGTGAGAACCGTTTTATCTTGTGAGATAGGAATATACTCATAGGAATTACGTGGACTTTCTAGAGATTTCGTACTTTTTGCCTATTGTCGAATTAATTCACCTAGGAATAGAATGTGGGTTATTCGCCTTAGAAAAATCCATTGACCTCGGGAGAGGCGGTAGAGTATTTTAGCAATCTTCGCCTTCAATAAATTGGGAATTCATTAACTTCATATAATCAAGAGTAATTCGGATAAACCGAGGTGGATTCACAATCCTAGATTAATTCCTTATTTGATTTTCTTTCTTCGAACAATCATTTTCATTATTTATTCTTTTATTATTTTTTCTTTAATTATTACTTGCATCTCAAATTTCGATAGTTCAAATAAAATTAGAATACACATAAATCGATAATTAGTAAGTCAGTCCTCGTGGAAACGATATCTTACTTATCTCTTTATTACTTGTTTACGACAATGTGCACTCGCGTTCAACGAATTTCGCAACACACCCTTACAAAAATCACTCAAGAACACAAGTGTGTTCTTCACACAGAAAGAAAAAGTATTACAAAGTGAGAAAATAATAAGATGAATGATGAATGATGATGGATCTAAGGGGTCTATTTATACACCTAAAGTCATCTAATAGCTCCAAAACTCCAGCATTATTACAATAGATCGGATCAATGCCAGCCATCCCCTCAATAATACACCAAAAGTATAAAAAATTACACAAATGATTACAATCTGTCAAGAGTTGCGGCCGTAACATTTAGGAGTTACAGCCGTAACTAGGATGGCTTACGGCCGTATCATTCAGTAGTTACGGCCGTAACATGGCTTCGTAAATTTGCATTTGTGAGTTACGCCCGTACACGCCCGTATGTAATTTCAGACTTCATTTTCAGCCCAGAATTTCTTAGACTTTGCGTTTTTTGCCCCAAATCTTCTTCGGATGATAACTTTTGATATATAACTCTGATTTTGAATCTAGAAAGATTGCCGAACTCGTCTCGTAAAGCCCTACAACATTAATACATAAAAACTCAACAAAGAGAATATTTTATAAACATGTTATTTCTTGAGTAAATCAGTAATTCAATCCGATTAAGACTAGATTTACATCATCATCCGATAAAAATTAAATTATTAAAAACTAATTAATTAAAAACAAAAAACGAGTAGACTAGCTCAATTATGGATGAAATTTATCGATACAAACCATGGATAAGTGTATAAAACTGACACTTATCAAGTAGCAGTCTCTACTGAATATCAAGATAGAATTCTTTCTCCTGTAAGTGAGCAGGTAAATGTCCTATGCGGTTAATGGCAAATGAGATTATAAGTCTTTGGCCAAAGCATTTAGAGCTAGTTGTATTTGATACACGAAAGCTCGATGATCTCAGTTTGCATTAACAGAAAGCATGGTGTCAAGTTACACTAGGGTTTGACTTTTCCGTGACCCTAATACTTGACCGGGACATATGATTGAAGGGTTTATACGTATACGGTATTCACGACATAATGGTTTTGGAATGTTCCGATCATTCGTTCTTAGTTGGGTTACGGTACGAAGCACTAGACTGACTAAGTATTACCCGTACTCCTTGGTTCCTCCCATTGCAGACTAAGACGGACCTACGGAGTCGCGCACAAGGATATTTGATGGATAAATATGTATTTATTACCTCTTCATTAATATTGGATATTAGATATCTAATTTGACTTATTTGATAAATCATGCGGTCTAGTGAATTGAAATTAATTACTGGGTAATTAATTTAATTCATAAATAATTATTTCTTAAAAATATATTACTATAATTTTGTATTTGATAAAATTAATTAATTGGATTAATTAATTAAGTATAAGTACATTTGGGATAAAACGAAGTGTATTTAATGAACTAGACACGCGAACGTCCGGTACATGAACCGAGTGGCTCGGCTCGTTTTCTCACCTAAAATCTAGTGGGCCGCCCCCCTCATTTTCCTCCCACCTTGCATGATACTTCCTTTAGTTGACATGATGTGGTGTGAGGTGAGTTTGAGTTATTTTTGTACATGAAGACAAAAGATAACATGATAATATTGATCTTTAGTATCTTTTCAATCATGTTATAAAACAATACCATTACTCACCACAAGTATGAGGATTCAGCCGTGAGTTCTAAAGGGAGGGGAGAGAAAAATTTATTTTCTTTTTCTTGTTCATCTTTGAGAGAAAGAAAAGGAAGAAGAGAAGAGAAGAAAAATACCATATCAATTCCTAGCCGTGTTCTTTGAGAACGAATTGATATTTTATTTTTTCGATCAATATCCGACGCGTAATAACGTAGAGACATTCGGCAATTTCGCTGTTGGATCTTTCAACAAGCTACAACGAATTGGATTCGTGTTCGTGTCGGTAACCGGAGAAAGCTTGTTCGGGTTTTTCCTTCGAAGATTATATTATCAAAGGACTACGAGGGTAAGTATTCTTTGATTCTCTTCCTCGTTATTTATATTCGTTTATATGATGCTTGATCGGTCCGTTTTTGGGGTTTGGTTTTATTCGATTGGACCGGTTTATTTTCCGCTGCGTAATTCGATTTTAATCACCGAATCCCAACAGTGGTATCAGAGCGAGGTCTATGCAATCGTATATTCGATATTTGCATTTGGAATGCTTGATTTTTTTATGATTTAGAATCATAATCGTTTTAATTGTTGATGTTTAATTGTTCATCTAAAAAATATTTTTCATGATTTTATGTTACAATATAAATCTATTTTTCTTTTGAAAAACTGATTTAATTGTATAATATAAAAATTAGAAAAATATTATTTTTGGATTCGTGACGAAAAAAATGAACCGAAAAATTGGCCGGAGCTGCCGGGTCATTGGTCAATAATTTGGCTAGCTAGGTCAATGGGTCAATGGCAGCCCCTGTCGGGCCATGGGCTTGGCCCGGGCCTTGTGTTATCCGACTCCATTTTTATATTTCGTTCGGTAAATTAATTTTCCACAAATTAAATTGGATTTAATTTGACTAAAATATAATTATGGTAATTTTATTTTAAGGGAATTAATTTAATGAAATATTTATTTTGTCTGGAGCAAATTAAAATTAACGGTTAAGTGAATTAATTGGATTAATTATAATTGTTGGATTAATTTTTGTTGATTAGATCAATTTTAGATTAATCATTATTGTCATTTATTTTTAATGTAATTGTTGCATTAATTTTGAATGGGGATGTAGTTCATGGACCTAGTTTTGAATCGTTTGTTTTGTTCGATTGGGTTGCAAAGGCCGTTTTGAGCCTATTTATTTTACTAGAAAATTTGCTTAGGATGCAATTTTTCAAATGTAAAATTTATATGTAATGACGAAGAGCGGACGAAGATTCGCTCGAGAAGACGAAGATTCAAGACCGAAGACATGTAATTAGATTACGATGTTTTTATTCTAGGAACGGTCCATGAACTGCATGTTGTTAGTTTTAGGTTGTGTATGTTTTCATATTGTATGACAAACAAACAAATCGACAAACCGCGCTTATAAACGGATTAATGTGCAAAGTGTAACATATAATCGCGTTAATACTCCCACTTACAAACACTAAGTTATAAAGGTTACAAGGTTTCCTACCCTCCGTTAAACTCATGGAAAATTGAAATCTAAACCGGAATATTATTCTTTCGAGTATGTCGGGGTAATATTTTTGGGGAAAGTTGATAAATTCCTAGAGTGCATTAGATGCCTTTGGTTGTGACAAATCAAACCCCTATAAACCGTATGGGTTGCCGGGTAAGATTCAATTGTCAGACTAATAGGAGTTGACGGTTAAAACTTAGATAGTTCAGCGAGCCATAGAAACCGAATGGGTTGAGGGCAAGTGAACTAGGGGTAAAAGAAGATCGAATCATCCATTAGATGGGCTGGTGTTAGACACCACTTTATAAAGAATAATAGAATAGAAACCATATGGGTTGCCCCTTATTAAACTTTGTAAAGAAATCGATCACCACTATGAAGTCACCCAAGACTTTCGGATTTAACATGGGAGTGTGTAAATGCCGATAAAATAGTGGGAGCCGAGTTATGAATAAAGAAAGTCCTTAAATTCTTTACTCGGATCATAATTAAACAATCACTAATAAATCTTAAATTATTCTCTGCAGTTAACAAAACTCTCAAAATGACAATGAACCCACTCGCTATACTACTTGAAAAGAACGTCCTGACTGGTCCGAACTATGTGGACTGGCTTCAGAACTTGAGGATTGTCCTAACTATGGAAATGTTGGGATACGTCTTGGAGGCGGACATCCCAGCGGCTCCTGCAAGAACCCGATCCAATCAGGAAGATGTCGATGTCCATGAAAAATGGGTAAAAGACGACATAAAAGTGCGAGGGTACATGTTAGGCTCAATAACCAATGAGCTTCAACGAGCCCATGAAAAGATGACGTCTTCGAGAGCCATCTTATCGCACCTGGCTGAGCTCTATGGAGAGCATAGCTGAACTGCTAGATATGAGATATCGAAGCAATTATTCGGCGCCAGGATGAAGGAAGGAGAGAGGGTTGGGGACCATGTCCTCAAGATGATCTCGATGATTGAGAGATTGGAAGCTCTTGATTTTCAGATGCATGCATCTCTCCAAACTGACCTTATCCTGCAGTCACTTCCTGACTCCTTTTCACAATTTGTCATGAACTTCAACTGCAATGAGATTGCATGCAACTTAGCTGGGCTAATGAACAAACTGACGACTGCCCAGTCTCAGATGAAGACAAAGGAAAGAATGCTGCACTTGTGATTTCTTCTGGGACTTGGAAGTCCAAGAATAAGAAGAAAAAGAACAAGAAGCACTTAGGTCCAATAGCCAAGATCGACAAGGGAAAGGGCAAGGCCCCAATGGTTCAAAAGAGCAATGGGGCCCAGAAAACGGATGTATGCCTCAACTGCGGTGAGCTAGGCTACTGGAAGAGGTACTGTCCAAAGCTTGACCGTAATGCGCCTTCAGGTATGGAACTACTGGTTTTAGAAATAAATTGTTCTGTAATTGTATATTCTACTTCTTGGATACTTGATTCCGGTGCGAGTTCTCACATTTGTACAATGAATCAGGATATGGAACGAAGTAGGAAGCTGGATTCAGGGGAGGTTGTAACAGCCCGAAAATGGTGGCTATTACAGTGCCGTGGACCCCTACTGGGACCCACCAGGCGATATCACGATATACACTTACAACCTGACAACGTGGCACCGTACCACAATATTTATCAAAACCCCGATGTGGAGTATAAGTTATACATGTCTTTAATACGAGCAAACGTACACAGGATCCAAATTCGGTACAGACCATATGACGATGGGCAATACCTAACAGATTATAGTACATTCATCCGACACAAAGTAAAGTGAAAATCACAATAAAACATAACCGAACATCAAAAGACTCCCCCCCCCCCGAAATAGCATCCTTCAAAACCCTCCGTCGCCATTGTGCTCCTCCTGTGCCTTGCCCTTTCCTCGCCCTGAAATACAAGTATTTCGCCCCAAACCACAGGGTCAGCTATACATGATAATAATTCTCATGACATTATAAAAGGGGGCATTCTTCTTCTAATCTTACAATCCAATTAGCTCTTCATTTTCTTTTTATTTCAATGGCAAATGTTGCTAAAAGAATTTTTTTTTTTGGGAGAGGATTATATATACTTGTTTGTGAGTAAGTTACAGCATTATCTGCTCATTCGAAAGTGAGTTCGTTAGGCGGAGTGAGGTGATGTGCTTGTGTCCCTGATTTAGGGCAAAAAACCGTATCCTCCAAAAGGAGAAGTGTTTCCAAACCACTCCATTCTAATATGGAAAGACATCCAATTCCATTATGTATTTTGTTACTCGGTATGCCTGGACGCAGGAAAAATTCATATATATACGGATCTCAAAGAAAACAATCGACTACTGAATATACCCCGCAGGCGTATAAACAGTCAGTCCCAACTGTCGAACATAACCAAATATACGAACGACCATATAATATGGCTCAAGACGGATGTCACAGTACGCCCGATATGGAAATGTGTCCGTGCACATGTCCACCTCGTATACAGAATCCAGAATATACGTGGGACGATGTACCTAGTTAGCCTCATGAACTACGTCTCGTGTGCACGATCTAAATGCGGAAAACATCCGCGCATGATCATCAAGTGCCCGGCTAAAAATCCTACACATAACCAATCGGCACGCAGATATGACTCCAGAGATGTCACGATACAACATGACAACGAAACTCAATGAATTACACCTTTATCGAGGAATCGAACGACTCACCAAAGTGTCAACAAAGCTCAAAAGGACCAACGGTAACAAGAACGGTAATTTCGGGTATATCATCCCAACACCATGATAATACGATCAATAACATCACCATATCACGAATCATAGATTCTCAGAACATTTCATACACACGAAACGCATAATAATCACAAGAATTCAACCATCATTATAACCAAGCAAGATAACTTGCCTCAATTCCGTAGATGAATAATACTTTTTCGAATGATCAAACGAACGATATCCCCGTCTAACAATACTCACGTGAACAAGCAACCTTGAATGAAATGTAATTCATTCAACAACACGTTCGTACAATAACGGTATCATTATATAAACAATATTCGTAAATTTACTTGAATAAATCAATTATCCTATTAATCACTTTAATGTTCCAATTACAAATCATCATATGTTTATCATGTTCATTCACATATTCTAACATTAATGTCAAATACTTGAAGTCCAGATTATTACCAATGTAACATTGTAAAAACAATCCTTTCAAATCATCGGCACTTCCGATTATGATATAAGTTTGTGTTTAATTACGTTCCTCATTATTTTACCAACGATTACATTAAAACCGATTCCTATATGAAAGCATAAGTTTAAGTTTTTTTAGTGAACTAGGAACATCATCTTAATTTACATTTCTCAATACACACGGACTAATGAAATGGAATTCGGCTACTCCCTATACCGCATTGTATCACCATAGACATTATCATCATATTATTGTAGTGATTAACACCCCTTCAAGTTATCAACGAAATCGATTAACTTGAACGTATGAAGATTACAACTGTATTCTATCAAAATCCATTGTTTTACTTTTGAAGAAGTTATTAAAAACCTAGTTATATCATTGGATACTTGGAATTCTAAAAGTAACTTCATCCCATCTTGTGAAAATTATCTTCAAAGGGTTAACATAATTCTTCCAACAATTTATTACGAAGGTCTTGGTTTTAGAGGCCAAAATTATGGTTCCATATTACCTTTCAAGAATCAATTGGATGTTCAAGACAAGATTAGTATCTCTCACCTCTAATCATTAAGGATTTCATCCCTAACATGTTCCTAGTGTTGAGACTATAATCAACTTCCGATTATCATGTTATAAATCAGGTTTTATCTATCATTATCAACACAACCATATTATGAAGTTATTATACATCAAGAAGTAATACTAAGACCCCTAATGTTGATCTTCACTTAGTTTGAGCATGATTCAATTAATTTATCATGTTTACACTAGCTTAACTAACATTATGAAGTGTTTATATGCTAACATCATCATAAGCATAGATTTAGTATGAGTTTAAGAGAAACCAACCTCAAAATGAAGAACAACACCAACACTTCAAAGAACACACTTCAATTTCCAAATCTTCAAGTCACAAACCAAGTGTTGAAGCTCCAACACAAGATAGAAGGGATAGAAATCGATTTGGCAGGGTGGGGAATCGTTTTCTCAGTGGGGAGGTTGAATGGGTCGAGCAGGAAATGAAAGGCAAGTCATATTTTTATAACCTGAACTCAGCATTACGTACGTTAAAGAGAGGGGTTAACGTACGTTAAAGCCCTTACGTACGTAATCTCATGAACATTACGTACGTAGTCGATTTATTAGATTTCTCTGTCTTAAAACACACCAGTCATTACGTACGTCAATCTCTAGCCATTACGTACGTAATGGGCGTTTACTTGGCTGTCGCGATCGACTTCCGACCACCACCTACTCACTCGGCCCCACCCGCCGAAAGGTGATTTGCTGAAAGATCCCCCGCATTACGTACGTTAACAAGTAAAGGTTATGTACATAAATCAGTTGATATAACGTACGTAAGGAAGCTAGGCTAATGTACGTTAAGTTCTGTAACAAGCAAAAATGAAATTCTCCCAATATTACCCAACAATTAATATAGTATGAATGACCAGGATTCCAACTTAACAGAATTCGTCGATCTATTTGGTACAACAATACAGATATGGTGAGAAAATACTTTGTTTAAATCAGAAAATACAATAGTAAAGGCGAGGGTATTACATACTCCCCCCCTTAAAAAGGTGTTTCGTCCCTGAAACTAAGGGGTAAACATCTTGGGGTATTTCTCTCGCATGCTATCTTCAGTCTCCCACGTAGCTTCCTCGACTCCATGTCTCAACCACTGAATTTTTAATAAGGGAATCGCCTTGTTCCTCAGCTGTTTGATTCTTCTCTCAAGTATCTGCACAGGGCGTTCTTCATACGAATGGTCATCGGCTATTTCGACCTCGTCGAATTGAATAATGTGGCTTGGGTCAGCAACATACTTCCTCAACTGAGATACATGGAATATGTTGTGAATCCGGCTCAAAGTTGGTGGTAATGCTAAACGATAGGCTAGGTCGCCTACTCGTTCCAGGATCTCAAATGGACCAATATACCTTGGGCTCAACTTGCCTCTTTTCCCGAATCGGAAAACACCTCTAGTAGGAGATACTTTGACTAGTACATGGTCACCAACCTCAAACTCGAGTGGTCATCGACGATTATCTGCATATGATTTCTGGTGGCCTTGGGCCGTTAATAGACGACTCTTGATCAGGGAAATCTTCTCGCGGGCTGCCAATAACATATCAGGTTCCGTACCAATAGATTCAGACAAATCGTCCCAACACAAAGGGGACCTACAACGACGACCATACAATGACTCATAAGGTGCCATCTTGATCGAGGCATGACAGCTATTATTATATGTGAATTCTACCAACGGTAGTTGGGCTTCCCAGTCGGGCTTCCAATCGAGAGCACACGCCTTCAACATATCCTCTAGAGTTTGAATAGTCCTCTCAGACTCACCGTCGGTCTGAGGGTGAAAAGCCGTACTTAAGTTCAACTGTGTACCCATCGCACGATGAACCGCCTTCCAGAAGTGCGACACGAACCGTCCGTCACGATCTGATACAATACTCTTAGGGGTACCATGCAGTCTCACAATCTCTTTGATGAATAACTGGGCCAATATCTCAGGGCCCCACGTATCCTTGATCTCCAAGAAATGGGCCGATTTCGTCAGTCGATCCACAATCACAGAAATCGTATTCATGCCTCAACGGCTCGTCAGCAAGCTAGTAATAAAATCCATCGATATGTCTTCCCACGTCCACTATGGAATCGGAAGCGGTTTCATCATGCCACCGGTCGTTGATGCTCAATCTTGACCTGCTGACAGGTCAAACATTTCGAAACGAATTCGGCAACCTCCCGTTTCATGTTACCCCACCAATAATATGGCTTCAAATCCTTATACATTTTGTTCGATCCCGGGTGTATGGAATACGGGGTAGCATGAGCCTCCTTCAGAATAGTATTCCTCAACTCTTCGTCTGCTGGTACACATACTCGGTTTTTAAAGCGTATCAGTCCATCCTTGTGAACCACAAATCCAGGGGCCTTCCCCTGATCGATTTCTCCTCGAATTCTAGATAAGAATGGGTCCGTCATCTATTTCGTCCTAACCATCTCATCCAGGGATGATGAAATCTCAAGCGTTTAAAGTTGTCCCTGAATGCGCTATAACCAGACCTCAATCTCTGGTCTCATGAACTCTAATTGCAACTCCCTCTAGGCGGTCAAACGAGCCAGTAGCTGCTCCTGCACTGTCTTACGGCTCAAGGCATCGGCAACCACGTTTGCCTTGCCTGGGTGATAAAGGATCTCGATATCATAGTCTTTGATTAGCTCTAACCACCTACTTTGTCTCATATTCAACTCCTTCTGAGTAAAAATATACTTCAGGCTCTTGTGATCCGTAAAAATCTAGCAGGTAACTCCATACAGATAGTGGCGCCAGATTTTTAAAGCAAATACTACGGCTGCTAACTCCAAATCATGAGTCGGGTAGTTGACCTCGTAAGGACGCAACTGTCTGGATGCATAGGCGATCACCTTCCCGTCCTGCATTAATACGCAGCCAAGGCCCTATCTCGATGCATCGCTATATACCACGAATCCTTCCATTCCTTTAGGTTTTGACTTTTGAGTTCATCAAAACTTTGCTGACATGCTTCCGACCACAAGTACTTCTTATCTTTCCTCAACAGATTAGTCATCGGTTGAGCAATTTTGGAAAATCCTTCCACGAATCGTCTGTAATAGCCTGCTAGACCCAGAAAACTACAAACTTCCTTCACATTCTTCGGAGGTAGCCAGTCTTGGATAGCTTCTGTCTTCTGTGGGTCTACTCTCACTTCATCTGCTGATATTACATGTCCCAGAAAAATAACTTCAGACATCCAGAATTCACACTTAGAAAATTTTCCATAGAGTTGTTCTCGCCTTAATGCATCGAGAACCTGGCGTAGGTGACACTCATGCTCCTCATGATCACGAGAGTAGATCAGGATGTCATCAATAAAAATGACTACAAAACGATCCAGATAATTAATAAAAACCTGATTCATCAATTCCATGAATCTGCAGTGCATTAGTCATCCAATGGCATGACAACGAACTCATAATGCCCATAGCGAGTGCGAAAAGTCGTCTTGGGACGTCAGATTCTCGAATCCGCAATTGGTGGTACCCGGATCTCAAGTCGATCTTGGAAAATACAGCGGCTCCCTGGAGATGATCCAATAGATCATCGATGCGAGGTAAAGGGTATTTGTTCTTAATTGTTACTTTGTTCAGCTCACGGTAATCAATACACAAACGCAGCGATCCGTCCTTCTTCCGTACGAATAACACCGGCGCTCCCCAAGGGGATGCACTGGGTCGAACATATCCTTTATCAGTTAACTCCTCAAGTTGTCTTTTCAACTCCTGCATCTCAGTCAGGGCCATACGATATGGTTCTTTCGAAAGTGGGGACGTCCCTGGCTCCAACTCAATGGTGAATTCTACCTCTCGTTGTGGGGGTAGTCTTGGAAGCTCTTCTGGAAATACATCTGGATAGTCTTGAACTACTGGAATATCAACCAATTCGACTGTTCGGTCAGTTGTCTTGGTCATGTAACACCAATAACCAATGCAACCCTGGTTCAGTAATCTCACAGACTTCATAGCACTGATGACTCTCCCAGAATGATTGGGATTATCACCCCAAAAAATACACTCGACGCCATCATCAGTTGTGACGGTCACCATTCGCTTACGGATGCTAAGCACGGCATCGTGACGATCCATCCAGTCGATACCCAAGATTACATCATCTTTAGGTAAATCAACCACAATCAAGTCGGACAACCACTCACGGTTGTTCATGCGAATTGGACAGTTATGTACTGCACGACTCCTAATAATTCTTCTACCATCGAGTAGACCAATTACATAAGGTTCACAATCGGTAACATGATTTAATTGTAAACGACTTAAACAAGAAGTAGACAAAAAGGAGTGTGAAGCACCAGTATCAAAAAGAACACAAAAAGGCTGAGAGTGGATCTCGAGAGTACCTGCAATCATGCTGGCTTCGGGATCATCGGATTTATTCATCTTGTAGACTCTGGGTTTTGTCACCCCGGAAGCAGGTGTACCAGCTTGATTTCCATGGCCCATCCCTTTGTTTGCCCCGGTAGTCTGGTAAGAAGCGGACGGAGGAGCACGTTCTGAACAAGACCAGCATCGGAGCAAGAGATGCTACTGTAGCACGCCTGGGTCCACCCCTGCAATAGCGAGCACGATGTCCGTTCTTCCCACAAGTGTGACAGGAAACGGCCGGCTTCGGACACTTGGAGCTGATATGTCCCTGGTCCCCACAGTTATAACACACGACAGGTGAGCTAATAGCCCGAGAGTGCGTTCCGGTCAGTTTCGGTGCCATAGGTGGCCATTCAGAAGGATTTGGTACAGGCTGGGGCTTCTTGAACATCCCCCGGTTACTGTCTCCCTCGGTCTGGTTCCTGGATCTTTTGTTGGAAAACTGAGGCTGCTTCTTGGAAATCTCTTTCGCAGTAAGTTCATACTCCAAAGCCTTCTCAATAAACTCCGGTAGGGTCGTACAGTGGTGATTGAGTAATTGCATCCTCATTCGGGGTTTAAGCCTCTTGAGGAAATATTTGATCTTATCAGCTTCCGAATGGACAACTGACGTAGCAAAAGGGAGAAGTGCTTGGAATTTTTCACCAATCGCTAACACATCCTCGTCTTCCGATGGATCGGGGTTCAGTAATTCGGACAGTTTGGCTTCACGGAGAGGTGCAGGATAGTAACGATCTAGCATAAGATTCTTGAATTCCTCCCAAGTACTCGCGCCATCGGCAGGCCTCACAGAAAGCCACCAAGTATGGGTGCTCTTACTAAGGTAGTAGGCTGCCACAGCATCTCGATTTTCCTCTGGGCACTCCACCATCTCGAACAGTTTCTCGAAATGCTCTAGCCAGTGTACAATGTCAGCAGGCTCAGATGAGCCTTCAAAAGTTGGAGGTCGTTGTCGTGATATGTCGCTAATAATCCGGCTCACTATCCCGCCATGCACCAGAGGCAGAGGCAGTTGCCCTGCTGTTGACCAGTAGTATTCCTCTGCATAGCTTCCATCAGCTGACCCATTTGGGTCATCTGAGCCTTCATGCCCTGCATCACAGTGTAAGTATCGACACGTGCATTTTCTCCCGTGTGGTGTGATTGGTCCCTAGAAGGCGAATCACTGCCTGCGGAACTCTGTTCCACATTCGCGCATCTGTTGGATCGTGGTATCGGGATTCGGCCTCTTCCGCGGCCTCTTCCCTCTCTGCCACGGCCTCTCAGATTCCTTTTCATATTGAAAGAATCAAGTCACAAGTACAGTTCAAGTTATCAATCATAATTCATGCTAAGTTAATTGCAACAGGGAATTTCATATCCAACAAAGCAGTTCGTAAAGAATCACTGGCACCGCAGGTGCTACACGCTCAATATCATATCAACATCAAGTCGAAACAATTCCCAATTAATTTAGGTTTTCCTCAAACAGATGAATTTTACCACATGTTAGCAAGATGCCAAGATAAGTAAAGAGACCGATACGTCATCAATATCATGCTAGTAATCAAATTATGGCTCATGAGAACATACCGTATTCGACGGGTCAGACGCTTGCACAGGTTACACGTGGCACGAAGGTTTCTTGATGCTATTTCGATTCTACAATGACTCAAAATAAAAACACACGCTCTGATACCATCTTCTGTAACAGCCCGAAAACGGTGGCTATTACAGTGCCGTGGACCCCTACCGGGACCCACCAGGCGATATCACGATATACACTTACAACCTGACAACGTGGCACCGTACCACAATATTTATCAAAACCCCGATGTGGAGTATAAGTTATACATGTCTTTAATATGAGCAAACGTACACAGGATCCAAATTCGGTACACACCATATGACGATGGGCAATACCTAACAGATTATAGTACATTCATCCGACACAAAGTAAAATTAAAATCACAATAAAACATAACCGAACATCAAAAGACTACTTCCCGAAATAGCATCCTTCAAAACCCTCCGTCGCCATTGTGCTCCTCCTGCGCCTTGCCCTTTCCTCGCCCTGAAATACAAGTATTTCGCCCCAAACCACAGGGCCAGCTATACATGATAATAATTCTCATGACATTTTACAATTCATATATATACGGATCTCAAGGAAAACAATCGACTACTGAATATACCCCGCAGGCATATAAACAATCAGTCCCAACTGTCGAACATAACCAAATATACGAACGACTATATAGTATGGCTCAAGACGGATGTCACAGTACGCTCGATCCGGAAATGTGTCCGTGCACATGTCCACCTCGTATACGGAATCCAAAATATATGTGGGACGATGTACCTAGTTAGCCTCACGAACTACGTCTCGTGTGCACGATCCAAATGGGGAAAACATCCGCGCATGATCATCAAGTGCCCGGCTAAAAATCCTACACATAACCAATCGGAACGCAGATATGACTCCAGAGATGTTACGATACAACATGACAACGAAACTCAATGAATTACACCTTTATCGAGGAATCGAACGACTCACCAAAGTGTCAACAAAGCTCAAAAGGACCAACGGTAACAAGAACGGTAATTTCGGGTATATCATCCCAACACCATGATAATACGATCAATAACATCACCATATCACGAATCATAGATTCTCAGAACATTTTATACACACGAAACGCATAATAATCACAAGAATTCAACCATCATTATAACCAAGCAAGATAACTTGCCTCAATTCCGTAGATGAATAATCCTTTTTCGAATGATCAAACGAACGATATCCCCGTCTAACAATACTCACGTGAACACGCAACCTTGAATGAAATGTAATTCATTCAACAACACATTCGTACAATAACGGTATCATTACATAAACAATATTCGTAAATTTACTTGAATAAATCAATTATCCTATTAATCACTTTAATGTTCCAATTACAAATCATCATATGTTTATCATGTTCATTCACATATTCTAACATTAATGTCAAATACTTGAAGTCCAGATTATTACCAATGTAACATTGTGAAAACAATCCTTTCAAATCATCGGCACTTCCGATTATGATATAAGTTTGTGTTTAGTTACGTTCCTCATTATTTTACCAATGATTACATTAAAACCGATTCCTATATGAAAGCATAAGTTTAAGTTTTTTTAGTGAACTAGGAACATCATCTTAATTTACATTTCTCAATACACACGGACTAATGAAATGGAATTCGGCTACTCCCTATACCGCATTGTATCACCATGGACATTATCATCATATTATTGTAGTGATTAACACCCCTTCAAGTTATCAACGAAATCGATTAACTTGAACGTATGAAGATTACAACTGTATTCTATCAAAATCCATTGTTTTACTTTTGAAGAAGTTATTAAAAACCTAGTTATATCATTGGATACTTGGAATTCTAAAAGTAACTTCATCCCATCTTGTGAAAATTATCTTCAAAGGGTTAACATAATTCTTCCAACAATTTATTACGAAGGTCTTGGTTTTAGAGGCCAAAATTATGGTTCCATATTACCTTTCAAGAATCAATTGGATGTTCAAGACAAGATTAGTATCTCTCACCTCTAATCATTAAGGATTTCATCCCTAACATGTTCCTAGTGTTGAGACTATAATCAACTTCCGATTATCATGTTATAAATCAGGTTTTATCTATCATTATCAACACAACCATATTATGAAGTTATTATACATCAAGAAGTAATACTAAGACCCCTAATGTTGATCTTCACTTAGTTTGAGCATGATTCAATTAATTTATCATGTTTACACTAGTTTAACTAACATTATGAAGTGTTTATATGCTAACATCATCATAAGCATAGATTTAGTATGAGTTTAAGAGAAACCAACCTCAAAATGAAGAACAACACCAACACTTCAAAGAACACACTTCAATTTCCAAATCTTCAAGTCACAAACCAAGTGTTGAAGCTCCAACACAAGATAGAAGGGATAGAAATCGATTTGGCAGGGTGGGGAATCGTTTTCTCAGTGGGGAGATTGAATGGGTCGAGCAGGAAATGAAAGGCAAGTCATATTTTTATAACCTGAACTCAGCATTACGTACGTTAAAGAGAGGGGTTAACGTACGTTAAAGCCCTTACGTACGTAATCTCATGAACATTACGTACGTAGTCGATTTATTAGATTTCTCTGTCTTAAAACACACCAGTCATTACGTACGTAAATCTCTAGCCATTACGTACGTAATGGGCGTTTACTTGGCTGTCGCGATCGACTTCCGACCACCACCTACTCACTCGGCCCCACCCGCCGAAAGGTGATCTGCTGAAAGATCCCCCGCATTACGTACGTTAACAAGTAAAGGTTATGTACATAAATCAGTTGATATAACGTACGTAAGGAAGCTAGGCTAATGTACGTTAAGTTCTGTAACAAGCAAAAATGAAATTCTCCCAATATTACCCAACAATTAATATAGTATGAATGACCAGGATTCCAACTTAACAGAATTCGTCGATCTATTTGGTACAACAATACAGATATGGTGAGAAAATACTTTGTTTAAATCAGAAAATACAATAGTAAAGGCGAGGGTATTACATACTCCCCCCCTTAAAAAGGTGTTTCGTCCCTGAAACTAAGGGGTAAACATCTTGGGGTATTTCTCTCGCATGCTATCTTCAGTCTCCCACGTAGCTTCCTCGACTCCATGTCTCAACCACTGAATTTTTAATAAGGGAATCGCCTTGTTCCTCAGCTGTTTGATTCTTCTCTCAAGTATCTGCACAGGGCGTTCTTCATACGAATGGTCATCGGCTATTTCGACCTCGTCGAATTGAATAATGTGGCTTGGGTCAGCAACATACTTCCTCAACTGAGATACATGGAATATGTTGTGAATCCGGCTCAAAGCTGGTGGTAATGCTAAACGATAGGCTAGGTCGCCTACTCGTTCCAGGATCTCAAATGGACCAATATACCTTGGGCTCAACTTGCCTCTTTTCCCGAATCGGAAAACACCTCTAGTAGGAGATACTTTGACTAGTACATGGTCACCAACCTCAAACTCGAGTGGTCATCGACGATTATCTGCATATGATTTCTAGTGGCCTTGGGCCGTTAATAGACGACTCTTGATCAGGGAAATCTTCTCGCGGGCTGCCAATAACATATCAGGTTCCGTACCAATAGATTCAGACAAATCGTCCCAACACAAAGGGGACCTACAACGACGACCATACAATGACTCATAAGGTGCCATCTTGATCGAGGCATGACAGCTATTATTATATGTGAATTCTACCAACGGTAGTTGGGCTTCCCAGTCGGGCTTCCAATCGAGAGCACACGCCTTCAACATATCCTCTAGAGTTTGAATAGTCCTCTCAGACTGACCGTCGGTCTGAGGGTGAAAAGCCGTACTTAAGTTCAACTGTGTACCCATCGCACGATGAACCGCCTTCCAGAAGTGCGACACGAACCGTCCGTCACGATCTGATACAATACTCTTAGGGGTACCATGCAGTCTCACAATCTCTTTGATGAATAACTGGGCCAATATCTCAGGGCCCCACGTATCCTTGATCTCCAAGAAATGGGCCGATTTCGTCAGTCGATCCACAATCACAGAAATCGTATTCATGCCTCAACGGCTCGTCAGCAAGCTAGTAATAAAATCCATCGATATGTCTTCCCACTTCCACTCGGGAATCGGAAGCGGTTTCATCATGCCAGCTGGTCGTTGATGCTCAATCTTGACCTGCTGACAGGTCAAACATTTCGAAACGAATTCGGCAACCTCCCGTTTCATGTTACCCCACCAATAATATGGCTTCAAATCCTTATACATTTTGTTCGATCCCGGGTGTATGGAATACGGGGTAGCATGAGCCTCCTTCAGAATAGTATTCCTCAACTCTTCGTCTGCTGGTACACATACTCGGTTTTTAAAGCGTATCAGTCCATCCTTGTGAACCACAAATCCAGGGGCCTTCCCCTGATCGATTTCTCCTCGAATTCTAGATAAGAATGGGTCCGTCATCTATTTCGTCCTAACCATCTCATCCAGGGATGATGAAATCTCAAGCGTTTAAAGTTGTCCCTGAATGCGCTATAACCAGACCTCAATCTCTGGTCTCATGAACTCTAATTGCAACTCCCTCTAGGCGGTCAAACGAGCCAGTAGATGCTCCTGCACTGTCTTACGGCTCAAGGCATCGGCAACCACGTTTGCCTTGCCTGGGTGATAAAGGATCTCGATATCATAGTCTTTGATTAGCTCTAACCACCTACTTTGTCTCATATTCAACTCCTTCTGAGTAAAAATATACTTCAGGCTCTTGTGATCCGTAAAAATCTAGCAGGTAACTCCATACAAATAGTGGCGCCAGATTTTTAAAGCAAATACTACGACTGCTAACTCCAAATCATGAGTCGGGTAGTTGACCTCGTAAGGACGCAACTGTCTGGATGCATAGGCGATCACCTTCCCGTCCTGCATTAATACGCAGCCAAGGCCCTATCTCGATGCATCGCTATATACCACGAATCCTTCCATTCCTTTAGGTAGAACCAAAACAGGTGCTGAAATTATTCGACTTTTGAGTTCATCAAAACTTTGCTGACATGCTTCCGACCACAAGTACTTCTTATCTTTCCTCAACAGATTAGTCATCGGTTGAGCAATTTTGGAAAATCCTTCCACGAATCGTCTGTAATAGCCTGCTAGACCCAGAAAACTACAAACTTCCTTCACATTCTTCGGAGGTAGCCAGTCTTGGATAGCTTCTGTCTTCTGTGGGTCTACTCTCACTCCATCTGCTGATATTACATGTCCCAGAAAAATAACTTCAGACATCCAGAATTCACACTTAGAAAATTTTCCATAGAGTTGTTCTCGCCTTAATGCATCGAGAACCTGGCGTAGGTGACACTCATGCTCCTCATGATCACGAGAGTAGATCAGGATGTCTTCAATAAAAATGACTACAAAACGATCCAGATAATTAATAAAAACCTGATTCATCAATTCCATGAATACTGCAGGTGCATTAGTCAGTCCGAATGGCATGACAACGAACTCATAATGCCCATAGCGAGTGCGAAAAGCTGTCTTCAGGACGTCAGATTCTCGAATCCGCAATTGGTGGTACCCGGATCTCAAGTCGATCTTGGAAAATACAGCGGCTCCCTGGAGATGATCCAATAGATCATCGATGCGAGGTAAAGGGTATTTGTTCTTAATTGTTACTTTGTTCAGCTCACGGTAATCAATACACAAACGCAGCGATCCGTCCTTCTTCCGTACGAATAACACCGGCGCTCCCCAAGGGGATGCACTGGGTCGAACATATCCTTTATCAGTTAACTCCTCAAGTTGTCTTTTCAACTCCTGCATCTCAGTCAGGGCCATACGATATGGTTCTTTCGAAAGTGGGGACGTCCCTGGCTCCAACTCAATGGTGAATTCTACCTCTCGTTGTGGGGGTAGTCTTGGAAGCTCTTCTGGAAATACATCTGGATAGTCTTGAACTACTGGAATATCAACCAATTCGATTGTTCGGTCAGTTGTCTTGGTCATGTAACACCAATAACCAATGCATCCCTGGTTCAGTAATCTCACAGACTTCATAGCACTGATGACTCTCCCAGAATGATTGGGATTATCACCCCGAAAAATACACTCGACGCCATCATCAGTTGTGACGGTCACCATTCGCTTACGGATGCTAAGCACGGCATCGTGACGATCCATCCAGTCGATACCCAAGATTACATCATCTTTATGTAAATCAACCACAATCAAGTCGGACAACCACTCACGGTTGTTCATGCGAATTGGACAGTTATGTACTGCACGACTCCTAATAATTCTTCTACCATCGAGTAGACCAATTACATAAGGTTCACAATCGGTAACATGATTCAATTGTAAACGACTTAAACAAGAAGTAGACAAAAAGGAGTGTGAAGCACCAGTATCAAAAAGAACACAAAAAGGCTGAGAGTGGATCTCGAAAGTACCTGCAATCATGCTGGCTTCGGGATCATCGGATTTATTCATCTTGTAGACTATGGGTTTTGTCACCCCGGAAGCAGGTGTACCAGCTTGATTTCTATGGCCCATCCCTTTGTTTGCCCCGGTAGTCTGGTAAGAAGCGGACGGAGGAGCACGTTCCTGAACAGAAGACTGTACTGGAGCAAGAGATGCTACTGTAGCACGCCTGGGTCCACCCCTGCAATAGCGAGCACGATGTCCGTTCTTCCCACAAGTGTGACAGGCAACGGCCGGCTTCGGACACTTGGAGCTGATATGTCCCTGGTCCCCACAGTTATAACACACGACAGGTGAGCTAATAGCCCGAGAGTGCGTTCCTGTCGGTTTCGGTGCCATAGGTGGCCGTTCAGAAGGATTTGGTACAGGCTGGGGCTTCTTGAACATCCCCCGGTTACTGTCTCCCTGGGTCTGGTTCCTGGATCTTTTGTTGGAAAACTGAGGCTGCTTCTTGGAAATCTCTTTCGCAGTAAGTTCATACTCCAAAGCCTTCTCAATAAACTCCGGTAGGGTCGTACAGTGGTGATTGAGTAATTGCATCCTCATTCGGGGTTTAAGCCTCTTGAGGAAATATTTGATCTTATCAGCTTCCGAATGGACAACTGACGTAGCAAAAGGGAGAAGTGCTTGGAATTTTTCACCAATCGCTAACACATCCTCGTCTTCCGATGGATCGGGGTTCATTAATTCGGACAGTTTGGCTTCACGGAGAGGTGCAGGATAGTAACGATCTAGCATGAGATTCTTGAATCCCTCCCAAGTACTCGCGCCATCGGCAGGCCTCACAGAAAGCCACCAAGTATGGGTGCTCTTACTAAGGTAGTAGGCTGCCACAGCATCTCGATTTTCCTCTGGGCACTCCACCATCTCGAACAGTTTCTCGAAATGCTCTAGCCAGTGTACAATGTCAGCAGGCTCAGATGAGCCTTCAAAAGTTGGAGGTCATTGTCGTGATATGTCGCTAATAATCCGGCTCACTATCCCGCCATGCACCAGAGGCGGAGGCAGTTGCCCTGCTGTTGACCAGTAGTATTCCTCTGCATAGCTTCCATCAGCTGACCCATTTGGGTCATCTGAGCCTTCATGCCCTGCATCACAGTGTAAGTATCGACACGTGCATTTTCTCCCGTGTGGTGTGATTGGTCCCTAGAAGGCGAATCACTGCCTGCGGAACTCTGTTCCACATTCGCGCATCTGTTGGATCGTGGTATCGGGATTCGGCCTCTTCCGCGGCCTCTTCCCTCTCTGCCACGGCCTCTCAGATTCCTTTTCATATTGAAAGAATCAAGTCACAAGTACAGTTCAAGTTATCAATCATAATTCATGCTAAGTTAATTGCAACAGGGAATTTCATATCCAACAAAGCAGTTCGTAAAGAATCACTGGCACCGCAGGTGCTACACACTCAATATCATATCAACATCAAGTCGAAACAATTCCCAATTAATTTAGGTTTTCCTCAAACAGATGAATTTTACCACATGTTAGCAAGATGCCAAGATAAGTAAAGAGACCGATACGTCATCAATATCATGCTAGTAATCAGATTATGGCTCATGAGAACATACCGTATTCGACGGGTCAGACGCTTGCACAGGTTACACGTGGCACGAAGGTTTCTTGATGCTATTTCGATTCTACAATGACTCAAAATAAAAACACACGCTCTGATACCATCTTCTCAGAATACCAAAACGGTGGCTATTACGGTGCCGTGGACCCTACCGGGACCCACCAGCGATATCACGATATACACTTACAACCCGACAACGTGGCACCGTACCACACAATATTTATCAAAACCCCGATGTGGAGTATAAGTTATACATGTCTTTAATATGAGCAAACGTACACGGGATCCAAATTGTACACACCATATGACGATGGGCAATACCTAATGATTATAGTACATTCATCCGACACAAAGTAAAATTAAAATCACAATAAAACATAACCGAACATCAAAGACTCGCCCGAAATAGCATCCTTCAAAACCCTCCGTCGCCATTGTGCTCCTCCTGCGCCTTGCCCTTTCCTCGCCCTGAAATACAAGTATTTCGCCCCAAACCACAGGGCCAGCTATACATGATAATAATTCTCATGACATTTTACAATTCATATATATACGGATCTCAAGGAAAACAATCGACTACTGAATATACCCCGGAGGCATATAAACAATCAGTCCCAACTGTCGAACATAACCAAATATACGAACGACTATATAGTATGGCTCAAGACGGATGTCACAGTACGCTCGATCCGGAAATGTGTCCGTGCACATGTCCACCTCGTATACGGAATCCAAAATATATGTGGGACGATGTACCTAGTTAGCCTCACGAACTACGTCTCGTGTGCACGATCCAAATGGGGAAAACATCCGCGCATGATCATCATGTGCCCGGCTAAAAATCCTACACATAACCAATCGGAACGCAGATATGACTCCAGAGATGTTACGATACAACATGACAACGAAACTCAATGAATTACACCTTTATCGAGGAATCGAACGACTCACCAAAGTGTCAACAAAGCTCAAAAGGACCAACGGTAACAAGAACGGTAATTTCGGGTATATCATCCCAACACCATGATAATACGATCAATAACATCACCATATCACGAATCATAGATTCTCAGAACATTTCATACACACGAAACGCATAATAATCACAAGAATTCAACCATCATTATAACCAAGCAAGATAACTTGCCTCAATTCCGTAGATGAATAATCCTTTTTCGAATGATCAAACGAACGATATCCCCGTCTAACAATACTCACGTGAACACGCAACCTTGAATGAAATGTAATTCATTCAACAACACATTCGTACAATAACGGTATCATTACATAAACAATATTCGTAAATTTACTTGAATAAATCAATTATCCTATTAATCACTTTAATGTTCCAATTACAAATCATCATATGTTTATCATGTTTATTCACATATTCTAACATTAATGTCAAATACTTGAAGTCCAGATTATTACCAATGTAACATTGTGAAAACAATCCTTTCAAATCATCGGCACTTCCGATTATGATATAAGTTTGTGTTTAGTTACGTTCCTCATTATTTTACCAACGATTACATTAAAACCGATTCCTATATGAAAGCATAAGTTTAAGTTTTTTTAGTGAACTAGGAACATCATCTTAATTTACATTTCTCAATACACACGGACTAATGAAATCGAATTCGGCTACTCCCTATACCGCATTGTATCACCATGGACATTATCATCATATTAATGTAGTGATTAACACCCCTTCAAGTTATCAACGAAATCGATTAACTTGAACGTATGAAGATTACAACTGTATTCTATCAAAATCCATTGTTTTACTTTTGAATAAGTTATTGAAAACCTAGTTATATCATTGGATACTTGGAATTCTAAAAGTAACTTCATTCCATCTTGTGAAAATTATCTTCAAAGGGTTAACATAATTCTTCCAACAATTTATTATGAAGGTATTGGTTTTAGAGGCCAAAATTATGGTTCCATATTACCTTTCAAGAATCAATTGGATGTTCAAGACAAGATTAGTATCTCTCACCTCTAATCATTAAAGATTTCATCCCTAACATGTTCCTAGTGTTGAGACTATAATCAACTTCCGATTATCATGTTATAAATCAGGTTTTATCTATCATTATCAACACAACCATATTATGAAGTTATTATACATCAAGAAGTAATACTAAAACCCCTAATGTTGATCTTCACTTAGTTTGAGCATGATTCAATTAATTTATCATGTTTACACTAGCATAACTAACATTATGAAGTGTTTATATGCTAACATCATCATAAGCATAGATTTAGTATGAGTTTAAGAGAAACCAACCTCAAAATGAAGAACAACACCAACACTTCAAAGAACACACTTCAATTTCCAAATCTTCAAGTCACAAACCAAGTGCTGAAGCACCAACACAAGATATAAGGGATAGAAATCGATTTGGCAGAGTGGGGAATCGTTTTCTCAGTGGGGAGGTTGAATGGGTCGAGCAGGAAATGAAAGGCAAGTCATATTTTTATAACCTGAACTCAGCATTACGTACGTTAAAGAGAGGGGTTAACGTACATTAAAGCCCTTACGTACGTAATCTCATGAACATTACGTATGTAGTCGATTTATCAGATTTCTCTGTCTTAAAACACACCAGTCATTACGTACGTAAATCTCTAGCCATTACGTACGTAATGGGCATTGACTTGGATATCGCGATCGACTTCCGACCACCACCTACTCACTCGGCCCCACCCGCCGAAAGGTGATCTGCTGAATGATCCCCTGCATTACGTACGTTAACAAGTAAAGGTTACGTACGTAAATCGGTTGATATAGCGTATGTAAGGAAGCTAGGCTAACGTACGTTAAGTTCTGTAACAAGCAAAAATGAAATTCTCCCAATATCACCTAACAATTAATATAGTATGAATGACCAGGATTCCAACTTAACAGAATTCGTCGATCTATTTGGTACAACAATACAGATATGGTGAGAAAATACTTGGTTTAAATCAGAAAATACAATAGTAAAGGCGAGGGTATTACAGAGATGATGGTCACCGTCGGAAGTGGGCATAGTGTCGAGGCTTCTAATATCGGATCCCTTATGTTGGATTTAGAATCTAGTTTTATTCTTACTTTAGATGATGCACTTGTTTTGCCCAAGGGGCACAAAAATATTGTATCAATTCCGGTCATGGACCGAAAGGGATTTCACTTCTTTATTGGAGATGGGTCATGTCGTATTTATTTTAGAAATAAATTGGTTGGTACTGCTACATTATTAAATGGTTTATACCATTTAAATCTAAAGAATAAAACAACTGTGAACACTATAACTAGGAAGCGTGGTAGGGATGAAACGAACCAAGCACTTAAGTGGCATCTTACACTTGGTCATATCGGTCAGATCAAGGTTCATAAAATGGAGAAAGATGGGCTTACGGGTCCATTGGGATCAGATCCCTATCCAACTTGTGAATCTTGCCTTCAAGGCAAAATGACTAAGTTACCCTTCGCAGGGACTTTTGAAAGATCTGCTGAAAAACTTGGATTGATCCATACTGACGTCTGTGGCCCTTTTGAAGTGGCATGAGACGGATTTCAGTATTTCATTACATTCACTGATGACCATACCAGGTATGGATTCGTGTACTTAATGAAACATAAGTCTGAAGCTTTTGATAAATTTAAGGAATTTAAAGCCCTAGTTGAAAATCAAACAGGTAACCGTATTAAGACTCTTCGGTCAGACCGGGGTGGTGAGTATATGAGTACCGAATTTGATGAGTTCTTAAAAGAACTAGGAATAGTGTCACAATTCACTCCTCCAGCTACTCCACAATTAAATGGTGTATCAGAAAGAAGGAACCGAACCTTGTTGGACATGGTTCGCTCCATTCTTAACTATACCGATCTACCGATTTATCTGTGGGATTACGCGCTCCTTACTGCTATGCATATCTTGAACAGATGTCCTTCCAAATCCGTTCCTAATACTCCCCATGAGATGTGGAGAGGTAGGAAACCAAGTCTTAATCACATTAGGATTTGGGGATGCCCTGCTTATGTCAAGAATACTAAAGTAGAGAAATTGGAAACTAGGTCTGTGAAAGGTCGTTTCATAGGATATCCAGGGGATTCCATGGGATATATATTCTACATGCACGAAGATCATAGGATCATCATTGCTATACAAGCACACTTCCTAGAAGATCAGTTTATTCAGGAAGGAGGTGCAGGTAGAAATATTTCTTTGGAAGAAATAAAAGAAACACCAAATGAGACACCTATGCAAGATATTATAATCCAACCTTATGAAATACAAACACAACCTCGCAAGTCTAGTAAAATTTCTCAATTACCTGAGAGGTATGGCTATCTGCATCAAGAGGAACTGGGTGTCCATGAGATGACAGAAAGTAGTCAAGAGAATGATCCTTCTACATACGACCAAGCGATGGTTGATGTTGACTCCACCAAGTGGCAAGAAGCTATGGAAACTGAGATAGACTCAATGCATGCTAATCAGGTCTGGACTTTAGTAGATCGTCCTAAAGGCATAGTGCCTATTGGAAACAAATGGATCTATAAAAGAAAGACTGATGGAGATGGCAAGGTTGATACCAATAAGGCCAGGCTTGTGGCAAAGGGTTATTCCCAAAGAGAAGGAATCGATTACTTCGAGACCTTCTCGCCTGTAGTTATGATTAAGTCTATTCGCATGATGCTTGCCATAGCATCCCACTTAGATTATGAAATATGGCAAATGGATGTGAAAACGGCATTCCTAAATGGATTCCTAGAGGAGGAAATTTACATGGAACAGCCTAAGGGATTCATATCTCAAACCAATATTCATAAAGTATGCACACTTCAGCGTGCCATTTATGGACTGAAGCAAGCTTCACGGAGTTGGAATCTTCGTTTTAACGAGACAGTCAAAGAGTTTGATTTTGTCCAAAATGAAGAGGAGCCCTGTATTTACAAGAAGGTTAGTGGGAGCAAAATTACGTTCTTAATACTATATGTAGATGACATTCTACATATAGGAAACGACGTAGGAATGCTCAGTTCTGTGAAAGCTTGGCTTTCTAAAGAGTTCTCAATGAAATACTTGGGAGAAGCTACCTATATTATGGGTATTCGTCTCTACCGGGATAGAGCGAAAAGAATGTTAGGTCTTTCCAAAGCCCTCTATATAGAAAAGATCCTGAAGCGATTTAGGATGGAATATTCTAAAAGAGGGTTCCTTCCTATGCAACATGGTGCAAAACTTTCCTTAGAGATGTGTCCTCAAAGTGAGGAATATAGAAAGGAAATGAGTAAGGTGCCCTATGCTTCGGCAGTAGGTAGCCTCATGTATGCTATGATTTACACTAGACCGGACATTGCCTATGCTGTGAGCGTAGTAAGTCGGTTTCAGTCAAATCCAGGGCAGGAACATTGGACTGTTGTAAAGAACATTCTTAAGTACCTAAGGAGGACTAAAGACTTGGTTCTTACATACGGCGGTGGAGAAATTAGAGTAATGGGCTATACAGACTCAGATTTTTCGGGGGACATGGATGCTCAGATGTCCACATCAGGGTATATCTTCACTCTGAATGGTGGAGCAGTTTCTTGGAGAAGTTTCAAGCAAAGTTCGACTGCTATATCTACATGTCAAGCCGAATATCAGGCAGCCATGGAGGCTGCTAAAGAAGCTTTTTGGATTAAGAAGTTCACTGAGGAACTTCAAGTGGTTCCTAATGCGGAGCAGCCCGTGACGCTGTTTTGTGACAACGATGGAGCTGTTGCACAGGCTAAGGAGCCTAGGGCTCACCACAATACCAAACATATTGCGAGAAAATATCATTTTGTGAGAGAAATAGTTCAGGAAGGAAATGTTATACTGCAGAGAGTAGACACAGCAAATAACGTTGCTGATCTGCTTACCAAGCCACTATCTCAGAAGGTCTTAGAGAGACATCTGTAGACTATGGGTATTAGATACCATAGTTTGTGGTATTGAGTGCAAGTGGGAGATTGTTAGGGATATGCCCTCGAATGCCACTCAGAGGATGAGAGAGTGAGAGTATTTGTATTGTAATTATGAATATTTAATAAGGCAATAATTATTTCTATATTATTGTATATCACTGGCATTGTGATTTGGTATATAGAATAATAGTCCTTGCATTTGAGAGCAAACATTCTACTCCTTATGGAGATAAAGGAGATAGGCACTGGAAGTGTTTAGAGCTCGAATGCTTAACTCGTTCGCAAGTCGATAAAACCTAACAGGGCAATAAGTTTAGACAAGACTTGTATAACATGTACTTTGACATGTAGAGTGCCGGTCTTCACTAAGAGTTAGTGGGAGCACACGTTATAGGTATGCTAATGATATTAGTGTACTCGAACACGACTTACCTCGATTCGGTCACATGGATATCACTCAGGGTTTGTCAATGACTGGATCGAAATGTTGTGATAGGTATACGTGGACCTTTGACTTGAGGTTTCAGTAGGAGATGTGCTTGTGAAATTGAGTCAGTCATTAGAGTAGTTCGATCCAATCGCCGGTGGGTGGGGTCAACCTCGAAATGTAACTTAGTGGGCAAGTAGCAGTCTCTACTGAATACCAAGATAGAATTCTTTCTCCTGTAAGTGAGCAGGTAAATGTCCTATGCGGTTAATGGCAAATGAGATTATAAGTCTTTGGCCAAAGCCTTTAGAGCTAGTTGTATTTGATACACGAGAGCTCGATGATCTCAGTTTGCATTAACAGAAAGCATTGTGTCAAGTTACAGTAGAGTTTGACTTTTCCGTGACCCTAATACTTGACCGGGACATATGATTGAAGGGTTTATACGTATACGGTATTCACGACATAATGGTTTTTGAATGTTCCGATCATTCGTTCTTAGTTGAGTTACGGTACGAAGCACTAGACTGGCTAAGTGTTACCCGTACTCCTTGGTTCCTCCCATTGCTGACTAAGACGGACCTACGGAGTCGCGCACAAGGATATTTGATGGATAAATATGTATTTATTATCTCTTCATTAATATTGGATATTAGATATCTAATTTGATTTATTTGATAAATCATGCGGTCTAGTGAATTGAAATTAATTACTGGGTAATTAATTTAATTCATAAATAATTATTTCTTGGAAATATATTATTATAATTTTGTATTTGATAAAATTAATTAATTGGATTAATTAATTAAGTATAAATACATTTGGGATAAAACGAAGTGTATTTAACGGACTAGACACGCGAACGTCCGGTACATGAACCGAGTGGCTCGGCTCGTTTTACCACCTAAAATCTAGTGGGCCGCCCCCATCATTTTCCTCCCACCTTGCATGATACTTCCTTTAGTTGTCATGATGTGGTGTGCGGTGAGTTTGAGTTGTTTTTGTACATGAAGACAAAAGATAACATGATAATATTGATCTTTAGTACCTTTTCAATCATGTTATAAAACAATACCATTACTCACCACAAGTATGAGGATTCAGCCGTGAGTTCTAAAGGGAGGGGAGAGAAAAAATTATTTTCTTTTTCTTGTTCATCTTTGAGAGAAAGAAAAGGAAGAAGAGAAGATAAGAAAAATACCGTATCAATTCCTAGCAGTGTTCTTTGAGAACGAATTGATATTTTATTTTTCCGATCAATATCCGACGCGTAATAACGTAGAGACATTCAGCAATTTCAGTGTTGGATCATTCAACAAGCTACAATGAATTGGATTCGTGTTCGTGTCGGTAACCGGAGAAAGCTTGTTCGAGTTTTTCCTTCGAAGATTATATTATCAAAGGACTACGAGGGTAAGTATTCTTTGATTCTCTTCCTCGTTATTTATATTCGTTTATATGATGCTTGATCGGTCCATTTTTGGGGTTTGGTTTTATCCGGTTGGACCGGTTTATTTTCTGCTGCGTAATTCGATTTTAATCACCGAATCCCAACCGATCCAACCCCTGTTTGTGCAGAAAATGCGATTTTCTGCACTTTTTGCGATTTTTGATGGGTATATAAAGGGAAACCCCACAATCAACTCCAGAGAGCCGAAATTCTGGATGAAAAACTCATTTTTTTCCTCAACTTTCTTGTATTCTAAACATCTAGAAACACATTTGTGAGTGATTTTCATTCCTTGTGTGAAGATTTTGTGAGTTTTTGAAGGAAGAACATCAAACCTTCCTCGGGCCTCGATTTCGATTTTGCAAGGGAAGATCTCTACCATGTTTTATTCTATGATTTTTGCTATTATTGTTGAAATGATCATGAGTAGCTAATATTATAATATGGGTGTTTAGATTGAAACACACACATGTTCTTGGTTGTTAGTTTTGATTGATTTTCCGGGTATGAGTTTGGGATTGTTCTTCTTTCTTTGTTCTTCGTAATCTATCGCCGTTGTTGATGATATTTGTGCACGAATATTATTTAGACGCAAGAGAACTTATGATTTAGAAGCGATTGTGAATGTTCTAAACCTTTTTCCGCGATCTTTTGGCGAATTAACCCATCAAAGGTATTAGCTAGTCGATTTTTAGTATAGATTCATCCCCATCAAAGGAGTTTCTCTTGTTTTCGAAAAGAACAATCGCGATTTTTAGAATTCGCCGCCATCAAACGGGTTTTCTTTTAATTGTGAGCAATCGGTAATTCCAAACCATAAATTCTTTGAGTATCGGAACTAATAATTGATAACGTGTGTGTCGGTGATTCTAAACTCCCATATCATTCTCATAATTGTATTCTCTAGAAATCCAACCTTTAATTCAGTGTTTTTAACGCTTCGATAAATTTAATTTTCAGCACTTGTTTTACGAACTTTCATCTCAATCGAATCATTCACCGTGTTTTAATTTACTTTACTTTTGTCAATTTGACTATTTTCTAAACATAATCGAACTTCAAACCGTTTCCAACTCCTCGAGAGATCGACCTCGGAGTTACTTTCCGCTTCCTACAAAAGCGATTCGTATTCTTGCGAGTTTTTAATTTGTTCATCAGAGACGTTTCATTGGATTCCCATCCGAGGCGATGGGTTATCTATTCTACATGCCCAAAGATTGAAAGATCTTTGTTGCTTTACATGCACACTTCCTGGAAGATGAGTTCATTCAGGAAGGCGGAGCAGGTGAAATATTTATTTGGAAGAATACAATGAAACTCCTCAGGAGACACCTGTGCAAGAAAATAGAACCGAACCTTTGCAAACACAAGTACAACCACCTCATAGGTCTAGTAGGGTGTCTCATTTACCTGAGAGGTATGGCCTTGTACATTTGGAGGAGCTGGGTCTCCATGAGGTTCCGAGTGATAGCCAAGAGACCGACCTAACGACCTATGACCAAGCAATGGTGGATGTAGACTTCGTGATATGGACTGTAGAAGTCTTCACATAGTTGGGACCTTCGTTTTGACGATGCAGTCAAAAGTTTGACTTCGTGCAAAATGAAGAGGAAACTTGTGTGTACAAAATGGTTAGTGGGAGCAAGATCGCATTCTTAGTACTATATGTGGATGACATTCTACTAATAAAAAATGATGTGGGAATGCTCAGTTCTATGAAAGCTTGGCTTTCGAGTAATTTCTCCATGAAAGACTTGGAATAAAGCTCACCTTGAAGATGTGTCCTCATAGTGAGGAACAATGAAAGGAAATGAGTAATATACGATATGCTTCGGAATTTTGGTAGCCTTATATATACTTTATTGTGTACGAGACCTGACATTGTGCATGCTGGGAGCGTGGTAAGTAGGTTTCGGGCTAACCCAGTTAGGGAACATTAGACTGCCGTAAAAGAACGTTCTCAAGTACTTTAGAAAGACTAGAGACCTGGTTTATAAATACGGCGGTGGAGAACTGAATGTAATGGGATTCACTGTATTGGACTTCCAAGGACAGAAAGACGATTCTATGTCTACTTCTGGCTATAATTACTCTTAATGGAGGAGCAGTGTCATGGCATAGTGCCATGTATAGCGCGACTGCTGGTTCCACCTGTTAGGCTGAGTATAAAGCGGCCTTGGAGGCCTCCAAAGGAAGGGGTAAGAAGTTACTGGGTAAACTTCACGTGACACCATGTGCTGCACTGCATATTTTTATTTTTTATAGGATAATAATAGAGCGGTAGCACAGGCCTGGGAGCCGGGTTTCATATTGGTACAAAACATATTGAGAGAGAGTATCATCTCGTAATAGAATTTGTTCACAAAGAGATACATTGTGATGCATAGAGTAGAGTCAGTCGACTACGTCGCTGATCCACTGACCAACCCACTTTTTCAGATTAGCTTGGAGTGTCATCTGGAAAACATGGGTATTAGATACCATAGTATGTGGCATTGAGTGCAAGTGGGAGATTGTTAGGAGTATGCCCTCGAATGCCACTCAGAGGTTGTTGAGTGAGGGCATTGTACTTGTAATTATGTAAATCATTAATATAAGGCAATGAATGTTTCTTTATTTACTGGTAGTTACTGGCATTTCTAACTCGTAAATATACATATAGAAACTAGTTCATGTATTTGAGAGAAAAACATTCCACTCCTTATTGGATAAGGGGGTCGGCACTGGAAAGGTTTATAGCTCAAATACTTAATTGTTCGCAAGTCGATGAAACTTGACTGCCCATTAAGTTTATGCGAAGACCTGTATGACGTGTTATTTGACATGGAGAGTGCCTGTCGAACACTAATGGTTAGTGGGAGCACATGTTATAGGTATGCTAATTGGATTAGTATACTCGAACCGATTCACCCTGGATTCGTCACACGGATTTCACTCCGGGACAGTCAATGACGGAATTGAAAGGTTATGATAGGTATTCGTGAACCTTCGACTTGAGGATTTAGTAGGGATGTGCTTGTGACGTCAAGATTTTCATTAGAGTAGTTCGACCCTGTAAACTGGAAGGCGGGGGTCAACCTCGGCGTGCATCTTGACGGGCAAGTAGCAGGTCCTACTGAATACCAAGATAGAATTCTTTCTCCCGTTAGTGAGCGGGTTATATGTCCTATGCGGTTACTGGCAGAGACGGACCTACCGAGTCGCGCAATAGGATTGACGACGGAATGAATCAAGATTATTCTCTCATTATGAATATTAGATATTAGAAATCTAATTAATTGGGATATTGAATGTCAAAATTGATTTATTGGATAAATTGATTTAAGGCCTAATGAATTAAATAAATTACTGGGTGATTAATTTAATTCATGAATATAATTATTTCTTGGATAAATTAATTATATTATTATGTATTTGATATGATTAATTAATTAATATAAATACATTGTAACTGAATCGGAGTTTATCTATTTGGACTCTCGGGAGTACGAAATGAACCGAACTCGCCCGTTTTTCCATCATGGCCGCCCCCCTCCCTTCCACCTAATTTTCTCTTGTATTTTGTTTCATTTCATATGGATGATAATGACATGGTGGGGATACCTCTCATATGAATGAGTTGTATTATTTGGTGGAAGGTGTATAAAGAATTAAATGAAGACTTGTGATAGTGATCACTTCAATTCACTTGTGCATCTGGGCATTCATACGTGAAAGAGAGTGAGAGAGAGAAAGAGAGAAAACTTTTCTCAAAGTCTTCATCATCTTCTTTATATGTTCTTGGTGGTTCTTAGAGAAAAATCAAAAAATTAAAGAGAGAATGTGAGTTATACACTTAGAGTGTTGTAATCACAAATCAATAGCTTCATCATCTAGCTGTAACATCCCCGATATATTCAGGAATATTACAGCGCCGTAAATCCTTTACATAAAGATTTACAAGGCTGAAGAATTGAACAGGTATTAAAAGGTACTAACAAATGGAAATAACGGAATTACGACGCAACAGTTCTGACCAAATACAAAAATAGTACAATTGTTCAACAGAACTCAATAATACATCACCAAATTCAAATCCATCATAAATGACTTCGTACTCGAGTACTTATTGAAAATAACCAATAAACAACAGACAAACGAACCCGGCCGAAACATCACTCTGCACCCTCGTCGTCATGCAGCTCCAGTGGTTGTTTTCCCGCTCTCATGGATCCTGAACATAAACAAAATGTTCACCCCCGAAGGGGTTAGCACAACGATGCTAGTACAAGTACCACAACGTATTATTCATATCACACGAATAACATAAACGACAAGAAAAATACCAACGAGTCTTCTCCTACGAGAAACTCATAAATGACATACATAACTGATAATCACAACATGATATCATAACATACACATGGTAATTCCGTCGATCCAGCGTTCACTGCCTAGAACCCACGATGATCCCGTCAGACCAACCCGTGGTGGAAAAACCCGTCCGATGATCCAGCGCACGCTAGCATAGATCCCCCGATGATCCCGTCGGACCAACACGAGGTGGACATACAACAACGACATACATGCACAACAATATGTATAACAACAATACATAAAACAATTAAAGTACTTGCCTCGATTTGAAGACAAGAACAATACTTCCACGAAAATCAACACTCGAAGGTCGTCCTCCTCAATCAATCACATAACGAGACCAAACCTTAACAAAAGAAATGATATAGGATTTATCTCACGTCGTATGAATGTTTAACAATTCGATTCACGGCCAAAAGTTCATAAAATGCACCGCCTGACCGCTTAGCGCACGCTAAGTACTCTGTGTAGCGTGCGTTAAGTCTGCCCGATAGCGCACGCAAACAACAAAGTCTAGCGTACGCTAACTATGTATGGTCAGTACTTCAGTGATCAATCGACTGACTCGTCTGATGGTCTAGCGTACGTTACGTACCAAACGTAGCGTACGCTAACTCGTGCTCGATAGCGCGCGTTAATCTACATAGCTTAGCGTGCGCTATCTATGCATGGCAGTTTACTACTGAGCAGTAAACTGTTCTTAACAAGATCAAAACAATGAAATCTTCCGTGATAATTCATGTTACCTCCATGACTATCATGTTCATACCCCTATGAATGATTTTACGGATAAAGACAACTTCTGATTCAAGGATATGCATACCAATATAAAACCATATTCCATTCCGACTACAAATCTTCATACGACAATTCGAAAAGCTTAACGGTTGATATCAACACCTTATATCAATCAATATTATCATGCTGAAGTTGTTTAGACGTTCCATCTATACTAGATAAATCTTTCCATGATCAATCCTTTAGATTTATCCAACAATAATGATTGTTAAAGTCAAGTCCATGATTATTATGAAGTCATCTACTAGATTCGAATTACCAATGATAGAAGCTTCTCTTCACATATTCAGTGTAATAAGATTCGAATCATGATGATTATAATCAAGGTACTTAAGGCTTATTCATCTCACTATTCCAAACATGATATACTTGGATAATTCATCTATGAAAATCCATATCTTGTTAACATGATCATCCAAATCGTTAGAATCCAACTCTAAGTCTTGAGATAGATTGAACATACCTTAATATGATGAAAATCTCTGAACCGTAAGGTAGAATCCAACTCCGGTTGGTTGTATGCCACTCCAAGGTGCTATTCCTCTTCAATGATTACTCCCAAGTGATAGCCAATATATAAACACCAACAATATGTGTTCTAAGTATGTAGTAGGATATCTCAGCTCTCTGGCCTCTCAAGTATGCAGACGGAACGAGTAAAATGTAAGCCAAAACGAGTTGTTGTCCTATTTATAATATTCTGCATTTTAACAAGTTAGCGCACGCTACTAAGCATTCCTTAGCGTGCGCTAATAATGGTTGACTTCAGAATTGTCCGGGCTCGTCCGCGGGAATCTTATCCGGACCCATGTCCCGGCTGGCGCATGTGCTAGCTCTCCCGCTCAATAATTGAGTCCTTAGCACATGTTACTCCTACCTGCATAGCGTGCGCTAATAATAGCCCGATAGCGCGCGTTAAGATACATTCTTAGCGTGCGCTATCACGAGGTTGCATGAGCAATTTTGCATGTTTCTATACTTATGTACAATGATATCAATGCACGAAATATCATACTCCAATAATCAAAACCACCAATCCGAATAATACAGGGTTTGAATACAGATGAAATACACCGTAATAAATCCGGATATTACATACTCTCCTACTAGAAAGGAGTTTCGTCCCGAAACTCAAGACGAAAATAACTCAGGATATCTAGACTTCATATCAGCTTCCGTTTCCCAAGTGGCTTCTTCCATTCCGTGACGTGACCATTGAACTTTGACCAAAACGATTGGTTTGTTCCTCAGTTGCTTAACTCGACTCTCGAGTATCTTGACCGGTATTTCTTCAAACGTCCCATCCTGCGCGACTTCGATCTCGCCGATATCAATGATATGACTGGGATCTGGTATATACCTCCGTAACTGGGATACGTGGAACACGTTATGAACATGGCACAATGACGGCGGCAATGCTAATCTGTATGCCAACTCCCCAACTCTCTCGAGGATCTCAAATGGTCCGATATATCTCGGACTCAGCTTTCCTTTCCTTCCGAAACGAAAGATTCCCTGAGTAGGAGAAACCTTCAAAAGTACATGGTCTCCAGTATTGAGCTCCAATGGGCGACGGCGTATGTCCGCATAGGATTTCTGGCGACTCTGGGCGGTCAACAGCCTTTCACGAATCAAGGCTATCTTCTCTCGAGTCTGCACGATCAACTCTGGTTCTGTTCCGATCAAGTCTGACGAATCGTCCCAGCATAGGGGCGATCTGCATCTCCTTCCGTATAATGGCCTCAAACCGTGCCATCTTAATGGAAGCATGCCAACTATTGTTGTAGGTAAATTCAATCAACGGTAGATGAATTTCCCAATCGTTTGACCAATCTAAGGCACATGCCCTTAGCATGTCTTCCACCGTTTGTATAGTTCTCTCAGATTGTCCGTCAGTCTGCGGGTGATAAGCTGTACTAAAGTTCAATTCGGTCCCCAAGGCCTTATGAACTGCTTTCCAAAAGTGAGACACAAAACGGCCGTCTCGATCAGAAACAATGGTCCTCGACGTTCCATGCAATCGAACTATCTCCAAAATAAATACTCGTGCCAACCTCTCTGGTCCCCACGTATCCTTAATGCCTAGAAAATGAGCTGATTTGGTTAAACGATCAACTATCACCCAAATCATGTTCATTCCTGTCCTGGTTTTCGGCATATTAGTGATAAAGTCCATCGATATGTCCTCCCACTTCCATTCAGGAATCGGGAGTGGCTTCAACATTCCGGCAGGCCGTTGATGCTCGATCTTAACCTGTTGACAAGTCAAGCATTTCGAAACATAGTCCGCTACATCTTTCTTCATGTTGCCCCACCGAATTCTCGCTTCAAGTCCTTATACATCTTCTTGGTGCCGGGTGGATAGAATAGGGCGACTGTGAGCTTCCTTCATAATTATGCTTTGAACATCATCATCGTGAACGCAGAGTCGGTTACGAAATCTCAAAACCCATCATCATGAATTATGAATCGGGGCCTTTCCTCCGATCACTTCATCACGTAACCGAATCATCGAGCATCATCATGCATTTAGATTTGATTCCTTCGGTTAATGATGAAGTTATCTCCATCACGCACAGTTGTCCTTGGACTCTTTGTAACCATACTTCAATTCCTTCACGAATCATCTCTCGTTGAAGGCTAAGTTGGGAGGTCAGCGTCTCCAGCATCTGAATAGAAACAGGCTTGCGGCTAAGTGCATCGGCCGCTACATTCGCTTTGCCTGGATGATATAAAATCTCCAAGTTATAGTCCTTAATCAGTTCTAACCATCTTCTTTGCCGCATGTTCAACTCTTTCTGACTGAATATGTACTTGAGACTCTTATGATCCGTAAAGATCCGCGGTGAGTCCCGTACAGATAATGCCTCCAGATCTTCAAAGCAAAAACTTCTGCTGCTAGCTCCAAATCATGTGTCGGGTAATTCACTTCATAAGGTTTCAGCTGTCGCGACGCATAAGCGATCACCTTATCATTCTGCATCAATACGCACCCAAGTCCTTGGTTCGAAGCATCACTGTAAACTATGAATCCTCCAGTTCCCTGCGGAAGTGATAGAATCGGTGCCGTCGTCAATCTCTTCTTCAATTCATCAAAGCTAATCTGACACAATTCATTCCACTCAAACTTTTGAGTTTTCTGCAGGAGTCGGGTAAGTGGGCGGGAGATTTTAGAAAACCCTTCCACGAATCGACGATAGTATCCAGCAAGTCCCAAGAAGCTTCGGACCTCTTTCACGTTCTTTGGAGGCTTCCAATCCATAATTGCTTCGATCTTCTGAGGATCTACTCGGACTCTTTTAGCGGACACCACATGGCCGAGGAACAATACTTCCTTTAGCCAGAATTCACACTTAGAAAGTTTGGCGTACAATTGCTCGTTTCTCAAAAGTTCCAATACAATCCGCAAATGTTGCGCATGTTCTTCCAGGCTCTTAGAATACACCAGAATGTCATCAATGAACACGACCACAAATTTGTCCAAAAATTCAATGAACACACGGTTCATCAATTGCATAAATACAGCAGGTGCGTTAGTGAGACCAAACGGCATCACTACAAACTCATAATGTCCGTAGCGAGTTCTGAATGCTGATTTTGGAACATCAGATTCCTTAATCCTCAGCTGATGATATCCTGATCTCAAATCGATTTTACAAAATACTGTTGCCCCTTGCAACTGGTCAAACAGATCATCAATCCGTGGCAACGGATACTTGTTCTTAATCGTCATCTTGTTCAGCTCTCGATAGTCAATACACAGTCGAAGCGATCCATCCTTCTTTCGGACAAAAAGAACTGGCGCTCCCCAGGGTGAAACGCTTGGCTGAATATAGACCTTGTCCAGTAACTCATCCAGTTGCTTCTTCAGTTCGTACATCTCAGTAGGTGCCATACGATACGGCGCCTTGGAAATTGGTGTAGCTCCGGGTTCCAGCTCAATGGTAAATTCTACATCCCTTCGTGGAGGTAGCCCAGGTAACTCGTCAGGAAATACATCTGGAAATTTGTTCACAACATGAATGGATGAAAGTTCCACAATTTCGTCTTCTTTCTTCATTGCGTAACACAGTGCAGATGCACCTGTTTCAACAATTTGTGACTTTCATCGCCTTGATCAATTTTCTGAGCTTCCGGTTTCCATCCTCAAACAATTTGGAACCATCGTCGGCGATCAGCGAGATATTCCTCCTTCGGTAGTTCACAATTGCTCCATATCGATTAAGCCAATCGTCTCCGAGTATCAGGTCATCTCCTTGCATTTCTATCACGATCAGATTTGAGAGCCACTCTCTGCCTCCAAATGATATAGGGAAATTTCTAGTTTCTAAATTTCCGACAATCCTCTCTCCACTCGGTAAACCAACAACATAAGGTTCACAAGTATGAAAACTGGAAATATTCAAACGATTTACACAAGACAAAGATATGAAAGAATGTGTAGCTCCTGTATCGAATAAAACGCTAACTGGATGGGAAAGGATCTCGGACAAGACGATGCAAAGAAGATCACGATCGTCTGTCCTCCTCATATCGCATGAGACGTGGGGAGCAGATCCGGCACTCGATGTCCCCTTTCGGTCCCATTGTCCTCTCGCCTCGCCACGGCCAAAATTCCGAGGCATCGAACACTTTCTTTGTGTCATTGGACATGGCTTCCTCGGATCGGCTGTGGTGTACAGGCTCTAAAAGACTTTACATCCTCTTTACAAAACACTGCCCGATGTCCCTCTCGTCCACAATCAAAACAAGTCACGGCAGGAAGGGGGCAATTCCGTCGATAGTGCCCCGTCTGGGCGCAGTTAAAGCATTTCCTGGTAACATCAGTAATAGTCGATGTCGCTCCGAAGTTCTTTCCACTCCTAACTGGGTGCGGAGGTTTCTTGAAAGAGTGAAAGGATGACTGGGCCTTACGGGCCCCGCTGTTCTTGTGCTCTGTAAAAGTACCCGAGACTTTCTGTTTCTTGGATTCCGAAAATTTCTCCATGGCTGCTTCCTTGATCTCATATGCCAATGCCTTATCCTGGTATTGACGGAGTGTGGTACATTCAAATCCGGACATGTACCTCTGGATTTCTGGTTTCATCCTCATATTGAAATGGATCATCATTTCTGCATCTGTTCTGACCAAATGTCGAACAAATGCCAGCTGCTGGTTAAACGTCTTAATCGCCTGGGATACTGGCACATCAGAAGGCTGAGCGGAGAAAAACTCCCGAACTTTGGCTTCCCTTACAGGACGAGGGCAATACTGAGCTTCCATCATCAATCTAAACTCTGTCCAATCGGCATCATGGTCTACAGGCCGGATGGCTTCCCACCATTCGGATGCTTCCCCTATCAGAAAATATTGAGCGATAGAGGCTCTCCGGTCGTCTGGGCAGTTAATTCCGGCAAATATTTTCTCTAGTTCCTTCAACCAATGGTCCCAGGTGGGAATATCAGAAATACCATCGAATTTGGGTGGTTGCATCTTCGCCACCTCTTGCAGCCACCGGTCACCTCGATTTCCCATGTCTGGGATCCCTTGCTGTCTCTCTCCCTGCTGTAGTCCCACCGCCACTTGCATTCGGTCCACGACACAGGCGGCCGAGTCATCTGGTTCACCACTTGACGAAGGATCTCTGCACAGCAGGATCTGTTCGTTATTAATAGATTGTTGCGGCTCGCTGAGCTATGATCGCTTGGTTAGAAGGCGACGCTTCCCTTTCAGCATTTCTTCGTCCGCGTCCACGACCGCGACCACGTCCACGTCCGCCTCTCAACATACTGTAAGCATAAATACTCAACATACGGGAAACAACATCGTTCTAATATTCGAGTATAAAGAGATATAATATGTAAAGAACGAGATAGAGTTTAGGAACTTACAACCACCGTTCGCATGAAGACGTAGGCAGTGCAGTGATGTCATTCACGGCCGGTTACCTCAAAAGACATAAATGACCCCTATTTTAACCCAACGGCCAAGATATCCATAATCTTAGCTCTGATACCATATTCTGTAACATCCCCGATATATTCAGGAATATTACAGCGCCGTAAATCCTTTACATAAGGATTTACAAGACTGAAGAATTGAACAGGTATTAAAAGGTACTAACAAATGGAAATAACGGAATTACGACTTGTGAGCTTCTGACCAAATACAAAAAATAGTACAATTGTTCAACAGAACTCAATAATACATCACCAAATTCAAATCCATCATAAATGACTTCGTACTCGAGTACTTATTGAAAATAACCAATAAACAACAGACAAATGAACCCGGCCGAAACATCACTCTGCACCCTCGTCGTCATGCAGCTCCAGTGGTTGTTTTCCCGCTCTCCTGGATCCTGAACATAAACAAAATGTTCACCCCGAAGGGGTTAGCACAACGATGCTAGTACAAGTACCACAACGTATCATTCATATCACACGAATAACATAAACGACAAGAAAAATACCAATGAGTCTTCTCCTACGAGAAACTCATAAATGACATACATAACTGATAATCACAACATGATATCATAACATACACATGGTAATTCCGTCGATCCAGCGTTCACTGCCTAGAACCCACGATGATCCCGTCAGACCAACCCGTGGTGGAAAAACCCGTCCGATGATCCAGCGCACGCTAGCATAGATCCCCCGATGATCCCGTCGGACCAACACGAGGTGGACATAGAACAACGACATACATGCACAACAATATGTATAACAACAATACATAAAACAATTAAAGTACTTGCCTCGATTTGAAGACAAGAACAATACTTCCACGAAAATGAACACTCGAAGGTCGTCCTCCTCAATCAATCACGTAACGAGACCAAACCTTAACAAAAGAAATGATATAGGATTTATCTCACGTCGTATGAATGTTTAACAATTCGATTCACGGCCAAAAGTTCATAAAATGCAATCTGCCCGAACTGCTTAGCGCACGCTAAGTACTCTGTGTAGCGTGCGTTAAGTCTGCCCGATGGCACACGCAAACAACAAAGTCTAGCGTACGCTAACTATGTATGGTCAGTACTTCACTGATCAGTCGACTGACTCGTCTGATGGTCTAGCGTACGTTACGTACCAAACGTAGCGTACGCTAACTCGTGCTCGATAGCGCGCGTGAATCTACATAGCATAGCGTGCGCTATCTATGCATGGCGATTCATCTTGAAGCGAAAGCTATTCTTAACAAGATCAAAACAATGAAATCTTCCGTGATAATTCATGTTACCTCCATGACTATCATGTTCATACCCCTATGAATGATTTTACGGATAAAGACAACTTCCGATTCAAGGATATGCATACCAATATAAAACCATATTCCATTCCGACTACAAATCTTCATACGATAATTCGAAAAGCTTAACGGTTGATATCAACACCTTATATCAGTCAATATTATCATGCTGAAGTTGTTTAAACGTTCCATCTATACTAGATAAATCTTTCCATGATCAATCCTTTAGATTTATCCAACAATAATGATGGTTAAAGTCAAGTCCATGATTATTATGAAGTCATCTACTAGATTCGAATTACCAATGATAGAAGCTTCTCTTCACATATTCAGTGTAATAAGATTCGAATCATGATGATTATAATCAAGGTACTTAAGGCTTATTCATCTCACTATTCGAAACATGATATACTTGGATAATTCATCTATGAAAATCCATATCTTGTTAACATGATCATCCAAATCGTTAGAATCCAACTCTAAGTCTTGAGATAGATTTAACATACCTTAATATGATGAAAATCTCTGAACCGTAAGGTAGAATCCAACTCTGGTTGGTTGTATGCCAATCCAAGGTGCTATTCCTCTTCAATGATTACTCCCAAGTGATAGCCAATATATAAACACCAACAATATGTGTTCTAAGTATGTAGTAGGATATCTCAGCTCTCTGGCCTCTCAAGTATGCAGACGGAATGAGTAAAATGTAAGCCAAAACGAGTTGTTGTCCTATTTATAATATTCTGCATTTTAACAAGTTAGCGCACGCTACTAAGCATTCCTTAGCGTGCGCTAATAATGGTTGACTTCAGAATTGTCCGGGCTCGTCCGCGGGAATCTTATCCGGACCCATGTCCCGGCTGGCGCATGTGCTAGCTGTCCCGCTCAATAATTGAGTCCTTAGCGCACGTTACTCCTACCTGCATACCGTGCGCTAATAATAGCCCGATAGCGCACGTTAAGATACATTCTTAGCGTGCGCTATCACGAGGTTGCATGAGCAATTTTGCATGTTTCTATACTTATGTACAATGATATCAATGCACGAAATATCATACTCCAATAATCAAAACCACCAATCCGAATAATACAGGGTTTGAATACAGATGAAATACACCGTAATAAATCCGGATATTACACTAGCTCTAGCCGTATCCTTGGAGGATAGCAAGGTGATCGTCATCCCATTCGTTTCTCCGGTGCGTGGAAAGTAGAGGCATTGTATTTTCGACATTGGATCATCCAAGGGCTTGGAGCACATTGGATCGTAGGGACTAACAATTAAAGCTTGGGGAATAGCTCAAGAGAAGGAATCCATTTAATAAACGGACTACAAGGGTGAGTTTCTTACATCTCTTGTATTTTCCTTTATATATTCGTATATACGTAGCTCGATTGATCCTCGTAGGATTCAGATCGAATTAATTTTCGTTTTACCGCTTCCGCTGGGCCTTCGTTTTAGGCAACGACTCCCAACATGGATGTGCTTCAACTGCAACATCCAGGGACATGTTCGTGCAAATTGTCTATATTCACCCTTGACTTTCTACCAGTGCGGGCGTGAGGGTCATCGAATACAGTATTGTGAGTTAGTCTCCGAGCAGGCAAAAGAATGCCACTCTATCGATGAGCAATGTAAATGATCGGAGTGTGTCCCGAACCTTTACTTTCCTTCCTGAAGAGCCTAGCGTTGGCGAGTGAAGATTTATAACTATGTCTTAATCTTTGCTATTTCTGACAACCGTGACTTTGATTATTTTCAATCCATTGTTTTACATTTCAACCTTTATTGTTCTAAGTTTCGGGGTCAAAACTTTTTCTTAGTATGGGGGAATGTAATAACCGTTTTGTAGTAATTTCTATTTTGAGTGATTTTTCATTGTTGACGACTCGTTTGTAATCCTTCCGACGAATTTAAACTACCTTGTTCTGCTCAATTTACCGTCATCTGGATGAGTTTCAGAGTTGTTTTATCCGAATCCATGGATTATTGTGACCTTTCCGTATTTGTGGATTGATCTTTACAAATTTTGTTCGAAATTATCATTTAGTTGTTTTTACATGTGCGAATAACATTTGAGACATGTTATGAGCTTGGATGTTGCTGCTCGAGCTCAAAACGTGGTTCTAGGATGTTTGTGTTATCCTGAATTTTTTTAACTCTTGAAACATTTATTTTCGAACTCATACTCCTCCACCTTGATTCCTCGTGACCATATGTATGTTTATCGTCTCGACTCGTGTATTAGATGCTTACTTTGTCGGTTTATCGCATTTCAAGGAATGTCGCGTTTACACATTGTTTGTGGACTTTCGGAGCTGAGCAGAATGTTTGTTTCTCCTTGTTTGTCTACCGCTCTTTGTTTTAAGTTTCGGGACAAAACTTCTTTTTAGTGGGGTAGAATGTAATACCCGAGATTTTTGTTTCCGGTAATTTTGAATTGGTTGTTATTCCGTGACGGTTATTTTGTTCCGTTGATGATTATTGGGAATTTTTCTCTCTATTGTGTACAGTATGATGTACTGTGTTGTGATTTTCATCAAGTACAATTTGGCGCTGCATCAGTCATATTGATCATATACCTGTGTGTGAGACACTGTATGTTGTTTCTCTTCATATGGTTGTTCTTGTTGTGGACCATCCGAGCTTTGTGCATTACATACGTAACCGGTGATAGATAATATACATTATGTGTTTAGGTTACGTACGTTATGAAACTTGTCGATTGTGGCAGTAGCCTATGGAGAGGCTTTAACGTATGCTACATGAGGCATATAGCGTACGTTATTGATGGTTACGTACGCAACAACGGGATGAGTTACGTACGTTAACTTACATATAGATTGGGACAGTGAGTTATGAGTAGAGCATTACGTACGTAATATTTGTCTATTATGTACGTAAGGCCTGTTACGTACGCTAACCTTGTAGTGTAGCATACGTAACGTGCCGCGACCTATATATAGGCAGGCAGCAGCCTTCATTTCGCATTTTTCATCATTCTTTCTCCTTCTCCTTCTTGCAGTCGACGGGATTGGTTCAAGAGATTAGGGTTGGTCGAGATTTCATTATCCATCAACGTATTTGAGTTCCTAGCAAGGATTAACATCACCTAATCCATCGTTCTTCGTCGGATCGAAGGCAATGTTCTTGAATCTATATAATTGACTTTTTAGGGTTTTGTTCTTGATTTTGATTCTGGTCCGATTTTGATGAATCGGGTAGTGTTATATGATGTTGTTAATCGTACCTTATGGATTGTATACCCATATTCGAGTTTGTTAAACTCGATTGGCAATTTGAGTGTTCTTTAGGAACCGTGAACATTTAGTGTCTAATTAAATGTTTCAATGTGTTTCTTTCAATTGGTTGGCGTGTGATTTCCGTTATTATTGGCCTTGATCCTCGTGGTGATCGTGTTTTTGTGTTTCTCATGGAGGTTGTAGATTTTTGGGGTTGTTCGATCGAGTCGTATTCTTCGGAGTATTCGAGAGAATTACCAAGGCAAGTACCTTGATATACGATTTATATCTCTGCCAAATCACAGTTGTCTGAAGCGTGTGTGTGGTATTATATCGATATATGTATGTTATATATATATATATATATATATATATATGGTGTTTGTGATTCTTAAACGATTTACGTTAGTCTTAATTAAGTATATATGAATTGGATGAAGGTACAGCTATAATTATAGTGATAATCTAGTCGGTTGTGCGTATGTTGTTGAATTACGATTGATGGATAAATGTGGTGTTGGTTTGTTTATGCCTGAAGGCACGTTGTGTCAAGTTTTGATTGATGGTGTGTGGTGTCATTTGTTGGCACATTTGGATGTGAAATTATTGGTCGACAGACAATTTGTGTGACGTTAGTGTGTTGATTGTGATATTTGTTATGATGATTGACCGGGTGTTTGGTGTGTGAAACAATGTGAATATTTATTTTTGAGAGACGTCGTATCCTAAGCCTCTGAGGGCGGGGTGTGTACTCCAGTCTGTGTATGATGTAAGGAGTGGCTCCTGTGGATGGTGGAATGACGGTGTTTCCTAATGCGTGTTGCAAGGGACGGATCTTGTGGGAGTGACGCCGGCGCGGTGACATATACAAGGGTGCGACCACCACAGTGTACTGAACGCCGGTGCATAGGTGTGTCAGTGGAGGTGCCTGACAGGCTTATTGGTTGCGGATATTCGAGTGACAGCTAAGACCCTAATACCGAACAAATGTGAACTTTTAAATCCTTTTTAACTCGTTTTTTAATGCTGGTATCAGGACTAATTAACCAGGGATATCTGACGAGATTTCCAAGGGTTAACTAGCCATTGAGGGTCTTGAGCAGGATTTGTCGCAAAACCTGCAATGATGCAGTACCCTAACCCTTTTCCCTGTGAGAATTTGAAATGATTGTGCTACGAAAGTGTTCTATGGATTGGGTCGAGGAGCCTGTGAGATGTTGAGATGATTGTCCTTGTGATAGTGTTTTGTGAAATGGGGTCGAGGACCCCAAATGACGTCGAAATGCTTTTTCCGTAAAATTGTTTCCCGTATTTTGGGTCAAGGACCCGAGAAATTTTGAAGTTGTTTTCAAAAGTATTTCCATTCAATTTTTCAAAAGCCCTAAATCATTTAAAACGGCACGAGTTTGTTGGGAAATTTTTGGTACCTTCGCCGTTTTAAATTTACGCGGAGTAGAATAGAGTCTTCAAACTCTTTTGCATTGTGGAAGCGAGATAAACGACACAAGATTTATAGAGGTTCGGCCAAACGTGCCTACGTCTTCTCTTCATATCTTTTTCCTTCGGCTTAAGATCAACCTCTGCACCTCGTCTTCTATCGGTCCGAGGGATACCTATCATTACAATCTTTTCTCCAATCGGTTCGAGATAAACCGTTACACTCTTGTCTTTATGTCGGTCCACGATAAACCATTTTCCTTTTATATTGGACAAGGAAGCAACCTATCTAGCTTTCGATGGGTACTAGACAAACCTCACTCGGATTTAAATATGATTCTAATAATGCCGGATCAATGATCCTAATAACACCGAATCAATCTACAATCCGTATATTTCCTATCGTGTATGGTTTTCGTGTATGAACACTCAAACACTATCAATTAAGCACAATTACAAAAACAAAGATGTATATAGTGATATCTGATCAATATATGATTTGTGTGAAATTATTGTGTGTTGAATACCATTAGAAGTATTTATAGGCTCCAAAGCCTCAAATAGCCGTTATCCTCTTTTGCCTTCATTACATACGTTAATTGTACCCAATTACGTACGTTAGATGTATTACGTACGTTAACGCTTCTTCGTTACATACGTTATGCTCCAGGTAAAATAGTCCAGTAACATCCGTCTTCTTCTCTACGTACGTTATCATTATTCGTATTACGTATCAGTCAAAATATCCGTTGCATGTTGACCTACTCCATGACGTCATCTTCAACGGTTCCTTGTTTGAATTCATATTCAAACCATTACGTACATTATATTATATGCATTATATATGTTAATCTCATTCATTTCACGTACGTTATCATCACTCCATTGCGTACGTTAAGTCAGTCACTTGCACTCTCGTCTGCCTTCAGACGACTTCTCATTACATACGTTATACCATGTATATTATGTACGTTAGATTTGTTAAAACTCACTTCTTTACTTTTCTGTCTGTTTCGAGCGTCTTCGACTCATTCGTTGTTTTGGCTTCGTCTTATTGATTCCTTTGTTGTTTTGGATTGAACGACAATTCATCATCAAAATCAATTTATGATTACATGGAATAGAATATTCCAACAATCTTCCCCTTTTTGATGATCACAAAACAACAATCTTCGATGGGATTATATACCTGCAAGAATATAAAACATTTCAGATCAAAGTTTTCGGCTTTGTCCGTTTCGTTAGTTTTCATTTCCCCATCTTTTATTTTCTCCTTTTCAACTACTTCTCATTTTTCAACCTCCTTCTTCTCTTTCATTTTTCTTTTCTTTCGTCTTTTCTCCCCCTTTTATGATTAGGATATTGTTTTTTATTTTCATGCCATTCTTCCATGACTCGTATTTTCCTTTTTCCCATCATTTTTCTCGATTTTCTCTCCCCCTTTTTGTCATAATCAAAAAGTGCATAATAACAATAATATCGATGAATAATTAAATATGACAAATTACGGGTAAAACTTGTAATATCCGTACCTTTCCATTTTTAGCAGTTTTCATTTTTGTCGCATGTCAATTTTTATCGACTCGCTTGTAACCGTTTCGACGTTTTGAATCTATTTTGTTCTTGACGTTTTGAATCTATTTTGTTCTTGGAGTTTTTCCATTTGGACGAGTTTCGGAGATGTTTTTACGTAATTTCATTTTTAGTTATATTTTGTCGCACGTATGTTCGATTCTCGTAAAACTCGTTCTATTTTGTTGTTTCTTTGTTTACATGAGTTCGTATGGTTGAATTGTTCATGTTACGAGTTTTGGTTTGTTAATCCGACGTTGTATCGTGATTTTCGGACGTTTGGGCCGTTTTGTAATTTCCTATAAGTTTAGGGAATTTTATCTTCTTTGTCGTATTTTGGATTCCCCGGTAGTCAGAATTGTATTTTCTTCAGCACTTAGCTTTGTCGTCGTGGATATTTCGTGTTTATGCTTATGGGTTCTGTCCTTGTGTTGTATCCCGACTTCGTACCGTCCTGTGCAGCAAACTGTATTCAACAGTGTTGAACTGCTGCATGCATAACGTACGTTATGCATGCTTTCTTGCGTGCGATATCGATACCTGCATAACGTATATTATACCTTAGTGTTAAACGTACGTTATGGCCCTCAGCGTTTTGGACAGTGGGTTCTGCCCAGTTTTTGCCAAGCCTTTATGTACGCTAACACGCGGGTGTTACGTACGTACGCTCCTTATAGCACACGCTAACTGTCTAAGTGTAGCGTACGCTATCTGTAATACCCGGTTGTAATTCAGTCATTATCATTTAGTAATTGTCACTCCGTATTTTTTTCACTCATTAATAATCATTCATCATTCATATTCAATCATTGTATTCACTGTTCAGAGCAATTTGTATCGTGTATCAGTTATTATTCATCTTTCTACCTGGTTGGAGGATCGAGTCGTGGTTATCATCGTTGTCATCTTAATAGTGGGTTGTGTGTGAGGAGTGGAGCACGCTACATACTCTCTCTAGCGCGCGCTAATTGAGTACGGGTAGCGCACGCTACCTCTTAGCATTAGCGCACGCTAGCGTGGTCCAGGCAGACAGTCCAGAAGGCACTGGACTGCAGTTGAGTTGTAGTAGCACACGCTACGAATGGCAAGTAGCGCGCGCTAGTGAGTTCGGATAGCGTACGCTATGCTAGCAGTGTAACGCACGCTAAGGTCGACCAGGCAGGATCCAGTAGGTACTGGACTGATTTGGAATAATTCATAGCGCACGCTATGAGTAGATATTAGCATACACTAATGGTGTAGTAGCACATGCTGAATTATAGGTGTAGCGCGCACTATCGCGAGCAGGTCATAGGACAGAGGGTTCTGGACTTCAGTTACTGGGCATCAGATATTCTGCTAGCGCACGCTAACATTTCGGATTAACGCATGCTATTGGGAAGGCGTTAGCGTATGCTACCAAGTTCGTAGCGTACGTTAACGAGGCAGTCAGATCTCACTGGACTGTCCGGTTAACCCACTAGCGCACGCTAAATATGAGGTCATAGCGTGTGCTAATCTGGGAACAGTATAAATTCGAACAGTCCAGTCCAGATTCGTCATTTTTTCATTTCACTTCACTCCTTCGACGATTTCGGGCGATTTGGAAGCATCTCTTGGAGCTGCACTCACCTATCATCATCTTCAAGTTTTTAAGTTGGATTAATCATCATTTCATCCTCTCCGATTCATCCAATCAAGGTAAATGATTCTTGAATCTAGAATTTCGGATTTTGAATGTTTTCCTTCCGATCTCTTCGTGTAATCTTGGTTTTAAGTTGGAATATGTTAGATATGGATTATCTACCTTGGATACATGTATTCCTACGGATTTATTGATGTGTTTTTCGGATTTGATGAATATTTGGAGAATTAATCAAGAACACTTTAGAGTTGACTTTGATATTTGGGGGTTTTCGATTAGATGTTGTCATTAACTCGATTTGTGGATTCCTATTGTATTATTGATATCATCGGAGGTGTTTTGTTGGGTTGAACTACTCATTTTGGAGTTTGGTTCCGATATAGTTGGGGTTGATTATAATCAAAGGATGAATGTTTGCTAAGTGTTTGTCCTAATGCCCCCAATGAGTTTGGATATTGTTGTATCGACTCTTGAAGTGGGTTGTGATCATGTTTGAATCGTTTATTAAGTGGATTATTGGTAATTGTGTTATTCAAGGTTGTTCGAGCGACCGACATCTCTTTTTAGGACGTTGTTCGAGGAAGGACTTTCTTCACTGGTATTGAGTAAGTTAATTCTTACTCGGTTAAAAGGATATTCATTCATTTCGTTGTTGCTCATTCATAATCATAACTCATTCATAATGTATTAACCGTATTGAGACTTGTAATTGTCGAATAATCACTTCATTCACGAGGAACGACGGTTCCAATCATTTCATTGAGCTATCATTCACTTCACTATTATTTCACCGGTGAGTCATTCTTGACTTGGTCGGATTGTTATTCATTAATATTCTTCATGGTTATTCTTATTCATATGACCTTCTGGGTTCATATTGCGTGGCCGGGTGGGGATGTGTGGAATTTTTAGTCGGGCACATGATGGTCATGTGTTCGGGTTCACCGACATAATGGACTGTGCACACGGTAACGTACCTCCGTGAGACTATAATTAGGTACAAGGATGGGTGTGTCCGGACACTCGTCTTGTGCACTTGCACATACCATTACGGGCGTACTATGATGCTCCTCTTCAGCTTAATTTCATAATTAAAATATATTATGATTGTGTTTATTCAACTCTTGAGGATTGTTGTTCTATGTAACTGACCCCGTTGGCGAACGTTGTTTTCAGGTCATGGAAAGGCTAAAGCACGGGAAGAGAACGCTGACGGCGAGGAGCCCCAGTGATACTAGTAGGGGGACCCAGTCCTTTCAGTCTTTCATGTTTTCTTCATTTTATTTTCTGCTGCAGATTTCCGTTTGGATACTCATTTTCATTCAGTGTTGTATATTTTATCTTCATATAAAATAAACATGTATTCTGTATTATCTTGGGTGTGTTGTACTCGAAACTCCTCATTGGAGTAATGGATGATATAATGTGGTTCGGTACAACGATTATATTATTTAAGTCATTAATTTTCATTCGCCTGGTGGGTTCCAATCGGGGGCCCATGACACTATAATAGTCGCCTAGTTTGGGGTGTTACAGAGTTGGTATCGGAGCATGGTTTTGAATACTACCTTCCGAGTTATGTCACATTGAAATCATCGTTCATCATACTAGTATCATTGGACTTTCACGTCACGTGTGACCTGTGCAAGAGCCGAGCCCCTCAGACCAAAGAACAGTAAGATTTCTGACGCCATGGTATAATTTCTGGCAATAAGAATCACTCATTCATCATTCAACAGTCAACAGTCCTCAATCATCATTTTTATTTTTGATCATGTCGATCATGTTAACTCATTAATCACTCAGTTCATTTCATTGTTCAGTTGTTGATCTTGAGGATCATATCATTAATCTTGTTAACTTGTTCAAGATAATCATTTCCAGAATTTCATCAGATAATCATGTCACATCAGTTGATCATTCATATAATCATTGTGCTAGAGCGCGTATGATCGTTTTCATCATCACATGGCGTAATCATAATACGATATTCATGCGAGATCTATAATTATATTGTGACTTTCCTACTTCAGTATGGAGAGAGCAGGCAGAGGACGCGGGGGAAGAGGCCGTGGTGCGGGTCGAAACCCAAGAGCTCGTGTGAATACACACGCGAACGCGAGGAATAATGCTAATTCATCGAGCAGCGACGCTGCCACTCATTCACCCGGAAATGATCATTCACTGTCAGGGAGTCGCACCCGGGACACAGCTCATTCAGAAGGTATTCGGGTTGACCCACTCGCGTTTATGCAGAGCATGATGGCCCAGAACTCAACCGCACAGAATCAACAGGCTCCTCCGCCGCCACCTCAGGGGCAGGAGAGGGGTGTGGGCAGTATCATTAGCGACATCTCTCGCCAGAGACCACCTACTTTTGAGAGCTCATCTGAGCCGGCGGATATTGTTCACTGGCTTGAGCATTTCTAAAAGTTTTTTGCTATGGTGGAGTCTCCCTAAGGGCACAAAGTTTCAGTTGCGGCTTACTATCTGGGTAAGAGCGCTCATTCATGGTGGTTATCGTTGAAACCCACCGACAGATCATGTACTTGGGATCAATTCAAGACTCTTATGATGGAGAGGTATTATACGGCCCCACTCAGAGAGGCCAAGTTATTAGAATTACTCACTCCCGACCCCTCGGCGGAAGATGATGTTCTCGCCATCGCCGAGAAATTTCAGGAGCTACTACCTTTCGCTTCATCTATTATTAACTCAGAGGCGGACAAGATCAAGAATTTCAGCAAGAGGTTGAAACCTCGTATGCGGATGCAGTTGCTCAATCATAATTGTACCACTCTGGCCGAGTTCATCGAGAAATCTCTTACTTATGAGCTTACTGTTAAGAAGATTGCTAAGCATCAACCTTCATCTGCTAGCAAGAAGTCTAAGAATCGCAATCAGTCTGAAGGCAGTCAGGCAGCTTTCAAGAAGCCTCGTGCGGGCTCTACTTTTTCTGAGCAACCTCCTATGGCGCCTAGACCCGCGGAATCTCAGTCCCGAGTGGCCAGTTTGGCCATCACCTGTTTCAACTGTGAAGAACAGGGTCATTTCAGCACCAAGTGTCTAAGGCAAACTATCACATGCCACAACTGTGGGATTGCTGGGCATAAGGCCCGTTTTTGCCGAAAGGACTCCAAACCTACTCCGGCGTCATCACCCGAGACATTCAGCGGTTCAGAATCAGGCCACTCAGTCCGCGTCGTTCAAGATGACGGGAGCAAACAAAGGCGGAGCCAAAAGCTATCAGACGGGAGCATCCGGTTCGGGGGCCGGTAAGCCCCGAATTTATGAGATGAAGAAGACCGACGATCCGGAGGCCTGGATGATCTCATGTACACTCGATATTCTATCTCAACCTGTGTGTATGCTTTTTGATACTGGTGCATCGCATTCATTCGTTTCCGAGTCATGTTTGAGTAGACTACGTCTGGGTCGTGCTACTAGTTGTGAGCCTTATGTCATTGGTCTACCTGATGGTAGAAGAATTATCGGAAATCATGAGATTAAGGATTGTCCGATTCAGCTTCATGGCCGTGATTGGTTAGCAGACCTAATCGTGGTAGATTTACCAAGAGACGACGTCATCTTGGGTATTGATTGGATGGATCATACGGAAGGCAATAAAACCCGAACCCGATGGAGAAACTCGAAACCCGATCGTAACGGGGCGGGGCGGGGCAGGCATTATCGGGTTATGGGGCGGGGATCGGGGTGTTAACGGGGATTTTTTCGGGGTTCGGGGTAGTGATTGGGGTGACCCCGCCCCGCCCCGATTATGTTTATATATATATATATATATAAGGTCAGTTCGAATGAAGAGTGGTAGACCGAGAACCCGAACTCGATTTTCTTTTTAAAGATCTTTGAAGCTCCAGATTATATATCTATATATATATATATATATATATATATATATATATATTTTAGGGCAATCACTTCTATTTTGAGTCTTCTACTTCTCCGAACGAATCGCAGCAGACATCCTTCCTCAATCCTCACAGGCCGACGAGTCGACTTCTTCCTTAGATCCATCGACCGCCGCCTACGCTGACACCACCCTCATTTTGTCAAAGTCGACCAAGCCACTTCTGAATCTTCTGACTGCCCCGAACGAGCCGCAGCTGACATCCTTCCTCACAGCCGATGAGTCGACTTCATCCTTAGATCCATCGACCGCTGCCGACGCCTGACACCACCCTCATTTTGTCAAAGTCGAACAAGCCACGCTATTCGACCTTATTTTGGTACATTTATTTAGGGTTTTTACATTATTGAAAGCTATCAAGGTTACGTTTAAGCTTTCCTGCTATTGGTTTGCAGTCTATATATTTGAGTGCTTGACTTCCTTGTTTTGATGTTTTCTCAACGGTGTTTGTCTGTGTTTTGGGATTGTTTAGCTAGGAATTTGATTATTAGGGTTGGTTATAAGCTTATCATGATGGTGCTGTGTAATATGGTTGGTTGTTCTTGAAATTTTGGATAAGATATACAGTTTCCATTTTTTTTTAACAGGATTCTGATCTGGAAACCATTAATATGGTTTATCTATATATTTTTTCTCGTCATGGCATTTTCATGAATAACTTGGATTCAAAGTGAAACTGAAATACTTGTTTCTTATACAAAAAGTGAAATCATTTCTTATCTGGAAACTGAAATACTTGTTTCTTATGAAGTGAACTTGAGTGCATATAACTTTTAGTCCAGAAATCATTTCTCATGATGTTTTCATTTTCTTATAACTTTTAGTCCAAAACATGTTTTTTAATAATTTTTTAGAACTTGTTATATATTTTGTTACTAGTTTCACTTTTTGTATGTTTTTAATATTATAGGTAATATGGATGCACAAGGTAATGATTCCAATACAAACACTGCCACTCCTCTCAGAAGTAGTGAAGGACTAAAGGATTCTAATCAACAGCCAACTACTAATTCCTCTGCTCAAGAACAAATTATCGATGATACTTGCGAAGAAGTTGAGGGCAATGAGGAGGTTACAGGGGCAGGTACGAGAAGGAAAACACGTTCTGTGGCATGGAACCATTTTAAAAAAATAAAAGTTAATGGTGAGGATAAGGTGGATTGCAACTATTATCACAAAAAGTTAGCAGGAAATAGCAAAAACGGTACAAAGCACTTACTTGATCATTTTGACCGTTGTCCAAGACGACCAGTTAGAGATATACGTCAACATATCTTGGTGCGGGAGAAAAAGAAAGCAGATGGTAGTTCAGCTTATCTCTCCAACTATACCTTTAATCCTGATACTTCAAGGAAAGATCTAGCAGAGATGATCATCGTGCACAAGTATCCACTTTCTATGGTAGAGCATCATGGCTTTTGGAAGTTTGTTGTACGTCTTCAACCTTTGTTTAAGGTTCCTTCTCGAAACACCATAAAGAGCTACATCTTGAAGATTTATGAGTATGAAAGACAAAGAACTTCGAAGTTGTTGGCGAAAGATACTAGTAGGATAGCAATTACTACTGATATGTGGACGGCTAGCCATCAAAAAACAGGGTTTATGGTAGTCACAGCACATTTTATAGATCAACAGTGGAACTTGCAAAGTCGAATAGTGAGGTATAGAATACTTCTCATTTATTGTCTATTATTTTTATTTGCATTTCTATGTCATTAATAACATAAGAATTGTAATTTGTAAAACAGATTTATTTATGTTCCTTGTCCACATACATCGGAGGTTCTTGCTCAGGTGCTTTACGATTGTTTTTGCGATTGGAATATTCATAGGAAACTGTCTACTCTTACTGTTGATAATTGTACAACAAATGATGTAATTATCAGGATATTGTTAGACAAGTTTCCTTTGAGATCACTTATGATGAATGGGGAGTTGTTTCACATGCGTTGTTATGCTCATATTCTTAATATAATTGTTCAAGATGGCTTGTCTGTTATTGAGGATGAGATTGAAAGAATTAGAGACAGTGTTAACTTCTGGACTGCCACTCCTAAAAGGGAGGAAAGATTTGAGGAGGCAGCCCATCAGTTCGGAGTAGCATACACAAAGAAATTAATACTTGATTGCAAGACGCGGTGGAACTCCACGTTTATAATGCTTAGTGCTGCTATTGAGTACAAAGACGTATTTAAACGCTTGAAACAAAGAGAGTCGAGATACAATTGCTTGCCAACTGAGCGTGATTGGGGTTAGCCAAGGAGATATGTGAAAGATTACAACTGTTCTATGAGGTAACCGTTATGTTTTCTGGTTCAAAGTATCCAACAGCTAATGTGTTTTTTCCTTTGATTTGTGAGGTTGGATATTCTTTACGCGATTGGGCGGAATCATCGGATGTTATGATAAAAGATATGGCTACCTGCATGCTTGTTAAGTTTGATAAATATTGGTCGGTAATTCATGGAATAATGGGAATGGCAGTGGTTTTAGATTCGCGATACAAGTTAAAATTTGTCGAGTTACTTTTGTCGGTGCTTTATGGAGAAGTTAAGGCAAAGATTGAATTTCAAAATTTGGAAGAGTTTGTGAAAAAGTTATTTAAAGAGTATGAATCTAATCATTCATCAAGAAATGAGCATGAAGGTATTATTTTTACTTACATCTTATATAATAAATTGAACATTAGTTTATTTGATTTACGGACAATTATTTTAATAAATGTTAGGTGTTGGTGGTGGTTCTTGTTCTGGTTCATCTTCATTTAGTTCGGGGTTGTCATCCAGTCATCGTGTTGGTTTCAAAAAACTTTTGTCCGATATTGCTTCAATTGCTAGCGACCATGATGATTCGGGAGATATGACTGAGTTGGACAATTATTTGAAAGAGAAGCTTTTACCCAAGGGCATGGAACTTGACTTGTTGGTGTGGTGGAAAACATATGGGTTTAAGTATCCGACACTTCAAGGATTGCTAAAGACATTATAACTATTTCTGTTTCTACCGTTGCCTCAGAATCCGCCTTCAGCACAAGTAGAAGATTAATAAGTCCTCATCGTAGTCGACTTCACCCGAAGACATTGGAGGCTTTAATGTGTGCTCAAAGCTGGTTGTTAAATGATATCCGAGGTAAATTCCTAAAGTTATTGCTTAATTTACTATCCCCGGAAATAACTTGTCTTCCTGTTTCATGATTCAGTGCAAGATTTAAACAAGGTAATTAATTTGTCAACTAATGAAGCACATTACAAATTGTGATTTATCAAATAATTCTTTAACTTCCTTTAACTAAGTTAGAAGCTTTGAGGCACTCAACTTGGCAGAAGTAATGTTCTTGACAGAACACTCAAACGGGATTATGGTTACAAATTACTACCTTGTTATTCCCAATACTGATTGTTATTTCCAGCAATCCCTCAAAGAGAGAAATAGGGATATATTGGATAATGTACTCATTGACACAATGGCAAATATGTTTATGTTAAATGAGATCTTGGTTGTTTGTTTTCTTATATACAGAGACTTGTTCCGCCGAGACCGAAGCATATTGCCGTTCTATTGGTTATGATTGTGATGCGGAAGAGGTAAATAATATTTATAACATAAGAATATAACTTATTAAACTACTTATTAATGGTTTCTTTTATATTTTATAGGCAGCTACAAAGGAAAGTGGAACAACAAGTGTAGATCATTTCGAAAGTGAAACAACAAATGTAGATGATTTCGATTGACTTGGTATTCGATATTCATAATATCTAGGTGGTGTTTGTGCTACAATATTATCAGTCGTTCATGGTTTTGTGTTGTATTGTTGTTACAATAATAGTTATGGACTTGTGGACCTTGTGTTTGATGATAGATAAGTTGTAATTTAGGTTGTAATATCTTTAAGCTACTTGTATTGTGTGGGTGTTTAATATCTTCAAGAAGGAGGAGAGGACTGATGTGTTCCAGGTGAATGTCGAGTGAAGGCCATTGTGGATGATCTATTGGAATAAAATGCGTTGCTTTTTGTTAACGTTCACCCTTTTATTTCATTTTGAACTTGTAACGTGGAATGAAGCTTACAAGAGACATTGAGATGTTTTTTGAATTTTTATCTTCTGGAATGTTTTTTTGTCTAGTTTGAAAGATCTTGGCATATCATATCTTACATGTCATGCCTTTGAACCTATAAAATTCTCTGTTTTCTCTTTCACTATTGTCAAAAAAAAAAAAATCTATTTTTCAGCATGCATCTTTTAGATTTTGATAATTGTTGTAGCAATTTCGGGCAAAAACGGGTAACGGGTCAGGTTTCGGGGCAAAAACGGGGAATGGGTCGGGGTTCGGGTTAAGCTTTAGCCCCGATGGGGCGCCCCGATAAGATCCCCGATGGGGAACGGGGTGGGGACGGGGCAAATTACAGATTTCGGGTTCGGGGACGGGGATAGCCTGCCCCGCCCCGAACCCGCCCCATTGTTATTCCTAATGGATCGTCACGATGCTATCATTAGTGTCCGTAAGCGTATGCTCACTATCATTTCAGACGATGGAGTCGAATGTGTATTTCAGGGAGGTAATCACAGCTGTTCCGGGAGAGTCATCAACTTGATGAAAGCAGTGAAATTACTCAGTCAAGGGTGTGTTGGTTATTGGTGCTATATGACCAAAACCGAGAAATCATCAATAATGTTGGAGGATATTCCGGTAGTGAGAGAATATGCCGATGTATTTCCAGACGAGTTACCTAGTTTGCCTCCACAGAGAGATGTGGAATTCACGATTGAGTTGGAGCCTGGTACGTCTCCAATATCGAAGGCACCGTATCGGATGGTGTAATCCCTGGATAATTATTGTGTATTTATCTTGTAAGATTCAACTTTGTGATGTTATTATTCCGAGGTTGGTTTCCCGTATTTCGGATCCTTACGTTTTGGTATCTCCAGCATTCTGCATGCATGGTTCTGCACGTGCTAACGTACGCTATCAGGCATCCATAACGTACGCTAAGACTGCAGTATTACGTACGTTATCTGATGTTCTTAACGTACGTAAGCTAAGTCAGCTTACGATTCGGATAAGGGTCGGCGTGTGGGGGCCAAGGAAGGGGTCGGGGAAGATTCTTGTGATATTCCGCGTGAACCTGGACATAGGTGTTACGTACGCTATGGTGCATGTTTTACGTACGCTAAGGACATGGATATTACGTACATAAAACCATTGTGATTATGTACGTAAGGAAATGGCAAAATCAGGCCAGTGATTTCTGGTCAGACGACTACGTATGCTAAAGTTAGGGTATAATGTACGTTAAGTTTGTTACGTACGTAAGGTTATTTTCATAACATACGTAATGCCCATAATTCTATTTATAGACCTCGACCCTATTTCATTTCTCACCTTTCCTTTGGCCGATTTTTCGTGTTCTGGAGATCTTTCATCACCTCTTATCCTTCATATCATCTCCTGGGATGATTCTTGGGAAGCTTAGGCCTTGTAGATTGGTGTTCAAGCTTCCGGTGGTTGAGTTTATTCAAGTTCTTCGTTGTTCATCAATTTATTGAGGTATGTGATCCTTCGCCCACTAATTTAGCATGATCTTAGTAACGTTTTGGACCTGTTTTGAGTAGACCAAACAAGTTATCTTCTTGAGGAGACTTTCATCATGGTTTAGAAGATTTAAATTCAATTATTTTCGATTCCTCTTCGTTGTTGAAATCGTTGAGCAAACCTTCTAGTGATTAGACTATTGATTAGTGCATCTTGAGATTGTAAACCCAATCATATCTAGTTTTCGAAGATTATCTTAGTTCATGAGAATGGTATGATCGAACATTTCGGTGAAGAATTAATAGATTGAACTTAAGGATTAATTCGTAGAAGGAGATGATATTGTGACTAGTGAACAAGTCTTTATGATGATTCATCGAAGTTCGGATATCTTGTTATAATAGAACATGATTAGAATCCTCGTAGGATGAATTCCATGTTATGTTGTACCAATCAACCGAAGGAATTGTGTTGGAACTTAGAAAGTATTCTATTGAGCTATTGCTAGGACGAATAGCGTAGTATCGGTCCAACCAAATTGTGTTAGGGCAGAATAGACCATCGCCATTATAAGGGGCATCATGCCTTTGATGATTCATTTGATGATTTGAACGATTATCCGAAACCGTTAGTTATACCGACATTATTGTTCGATGAAGGTTTGCATTCCGGTGAGCTGATCAAGTGAGAACTCTCCAAGAGGATTGAAGACTATTGATAGTAGAAATTCTTGTCGCCATTTGTTGAGGCAAGTATCGTATTTTGAAAGTTTGCAAATAATTGATGAATTTGATCATGCATATGGTTCATTCGTGTTGTTGACATGAGATTATTTCATTAAATTGTCATGACATTTTTGATGTACGTTCATGTTGATGAACATATTGATTTTCTTGCATATGTATGCATAGTTGTGTTATGTATAAGTTGTGATGATCTGAAGGGATCAAGCGATCTATGCTGAGGGCGCTGGATCGGATGTCCACCTCGTGTTGGTACGACGGGATCATCTTGGGATCTAGGCTGAGGGCGCTGGATCATTGGATGGGTTTTTCCACCTCGTGTTGATCCAACGGGATCATCTTGGGATCTATGCTGAGGGCGCTGGATCGTTGGAATACCCATGTTGCGTTGATTGAATCTTGTGGATTCGTATTGTTGGATTCCGGTAGCAGAAGTCCGTATTGTGTATGTTTTTATGCATTGTTGTTGCATATTTGTGAGTTCCGATACTTGTACTAGCATTGTTTTGCTAACCCCTTCGGGGGTGGATATTTGTTTTGATGTTCAGGTAGCCGAGGAGCGGGGAAGCAGCCACAGTACTGCCATGACGATGAAGTGGCTCAGTGATGTTAAATATTGTTGTTGTTTTGTTTCCTTAGTACTCGAGTACGCATATGTTATTGATGTTTTGGATATGTTTGTATTATTGGGCTTTTCGAATCTACGAGATTGGTTTCGTATTGTAACCTTATTGACACTTTGATGTTATTTTCTGTATGTTTCCAATTTAGCCTTGTAAATTCTTATACAAAGGATTTACGGAGCTGTAATTATTCCGAATATATCGGGGTGTTACAGAATATGGTATCGGAGCTAAGATTCATGGATATCTTGGTAGTCGGGTTTTTGGGTCTGTTTACGTTATTTGATTTACGAGTCAGTCGTAACATCACTGTTCATCCAGCGTCGTCATGTGAACCGTGGTTGTAAGTCTCCTAATCTCTTATACTACCGTTGTACTTAATTTCTGTTTTGTGAATATTGACAGGCTTTCTTTTTTGAAACTTTTGCCCTGGATATTGAGTAATTGTGTTTACAGTATGTTGAGGGGAGGACGTGGATGTGGACGCAGTCGTGGACGCGGACGTGGTATTGTGAGACAAGAGGATTCAGCGACTACTCCAGAATTATCGGCTAGTCGGACCGACTCCCATTCTGGAGGACAACAAGCATCAGCGAATGACAACGCAAATCCTAACATGCCGGGAGTGCTTCAACAGGTGGTTGCCCAGATAAACCAGTTCGCTCAGGTAGTTGACCGCATGCAGACGGCAATGGGACAGTAGCATAACGAGGATAACCGGGGAGACAGATGGCTTACCGAGGTGGTCAAATTGCACCCACCAAAATTTGACGGTTCTGCTGAGGCACTTACTTGGGATCATTGGTTGAAGGAGTTAGAGAAGATATTTGCGGGGATTAACTGTCCTGAGGACCAGAAAGTTCCTATCGCCCAGTATTTTCTGACTGGGGAGGCTTTTGACTGGTGGGAATCTATTCGACCAGAGAATCATAATGCTGACTGGACAGAATTCAAACTAATGATAGAAGCACAATATTGACCTCATCCAGTTAGAGAGGCTAAAATCCGAGAGTTTTTCTCGCTGTAGAGTTCGGAAGCATCTGTGACAAACATAATCAAGACTATCAATCACCAGCTAACCTGTGTGCGGCATTTGGTCAGAACCGAGGCAGAAAAGATTTTTCATTTTGATATGCGGATGAAGCCGGAGATTCAACAGTACATGTCCGAATTCGAGTGTACTACCCTGCGGCAGTATCAGGACAAAGCGCTGGCCTACGACATGAAGGAGGCGGCGGTGGAGAAATCGATGGAGGTAAAGAAGCAGAAAGTATCCGGCAACTTTACGGAGAACAAGAGTAGTGGGCTCCGCAAGGGCCAGTCCTCATTTTATTCATCTAAGAAACCTCTGCATCCTTCTCGAGGTGGCAAGAATTTCCGGACAGCATCAATGGTCTCAGACGCATCAAAGAAGTGTTATAACTGTGGTCGAGCAGGGCATATTCGATGTGATTGCCCCGCATCTGGTGTGACTTATTTCGATTGTGGGCAGGAAGGGCACTGTGCAGCTTTTTGCGGAGTTGCAACTAGATCTGTTGTTACTCGCACTCCAGTATCAGTTCCGAAGGAGATGAGTGTGAATCAGACACAGCAAAGTGGCTTCCAGCAGCAGCATGTTGGGAAAAGAGAGGCATCCAGTGCTGGGTCCGTTCCTCCGCGCCTGTATGAGATGAGGAAATCTGATGATCAGAACACTGCTGTTGCGTAAGGTACGATTCAGATCCTTTTGCAACCAGTTAGTGTGTTATTCGATTCAGGAGCTACACATTCTTTCATATCATTGAACTGTGTTAATCGTTTGAAAATCTCGTGTTTATTTGATTGTGAGCCTTATGTCGTGGGTTTGCCGAGCGGAGAGAGAATTTTGGGAACCCTAGAAACTAGAGATTTTCAAGTGTCTATAGGAGGGAGAGATTGGCCATCGAATCTTATTGTAGTCGACATCCATGGTGACGATTTAATTCTCGGAGACGATTGGCTCAACCGTTATGGAGATATTTTGAATTACCGAAAGAGAGTCATTTCTATCATTGCCGATGACGGATCTCAACATTTATTCAAAGGATGGAGACCAAGAAGCTCGGGAAAATTGATCAAAGCTATGAAGGCAGTGAAATTACTGAAGCAGGGTTGTCACGGATTGTGGTGCTATGCCATGAATAAAGAAGAAGGAGTAGAGCTCTCATATACTCCAGTTGTGAGCAAATTCTCAGATGTATTCCCTGACGAACTACCTGGGTTACCTCTGCGGAGAGAAGTAGAGTTTAACATCGAATTAGAGCCTGGAGCCACTCCTATTTCCAGAGCACCATACCGTATGGCGCCAACCGAGATGTATGAACTAAAGAAGCAGCTGGAGGAATTATTGCAGAAGGGTTACATTCAACCTAGCGTTTCTCCTTGGGGAGCACCCGTTCTCTTTATCCGGAAGAAAGATGGATCCATTCGATTGTGTATCAATTATAGGGAGCTAAATAAGGTGACAATCAAGAACAAGTATCCTATACCTCGGATCGATGACTTGTTTGACCAACTGCAGGGGGCCAGAGTATTCTCTAAGATTGACTTGCGATCAGGATATCATCAGCTGAGGATTAAGGAATCTGATATACCGAAATCTGCTTTCAGATCCCGGTACGGGCATTATGAATTTGTAGTAATGCCATTCGGACTTACCAATGCTCCTGCGGTATTTATGCAATTGATGAATCGGGTATTCTTAGAATACTTGGATAAGTTCGTGGTCATTTTCATTGATGACATCTTGATCTATTCGAAATACCCCGAGGAACATGCTGAGCATTTGCGTATTGTTCTGAGCACCTTAAGGAATAAACAGCTGTATGCAAAACTTTCTAAATGTGAGTTCTGGCTTAAGGAAGTGACCTTCCTTGGACATGTGATATCAGCTGACGGAGTTCAAGTAGACCCGAAGAAAGTCGAGGCAATCTTGGAGTGGGAATCTCCCAATAATGTGAAAGAAGTCTGGAGTTTCTTAGGACTTCCTGGATATTATCGCCGTTTCGTAGAGGGATTTTCCAAAATTGCTCGTCCGCTCACTCAACTGTTACAGAAAACTCAAAAGTTCGCATGGAATGAGAAATTCCAGGCTAGTTTTGATGATCTTAAGAAGAGACTGACGACAACGCCTATACTAGCATTACCAGATGGAACTGATGGATTCATGGTATACAACGATGCTTCAAATCAGGGTCTGGGATGTGTGTTGATGCAAAAGGATAGGGTGATTGCCTATGCCTCTCGACAGTTGAAACCATACGAAGTTAATTACCCGACTCATGATCTGGAGTTAGCAGCTGTGGTCTTTGCTTTGAAAATTTGGCGACATTATTTATACGGCACTTGTTGTTAGATCTTTACAGATCATAAGAGCCTCAAGTATATTTTCAGTCAGAAGGAATTAAACATGAGGCAGAGAAGGTGGCTAGAATTAATCAAGGATTACGACTTGGAAATCATCTACCATCTGGGTAAAGCAAACGTAGTAGCTGATGCACTGAGCCGTAAACCTATTTCTCTTCGAGTGTTGGAAGCACTTACATCCCAAACCAGCATTCAACGAGAACTGATCCGCGAAGGGATCGAAGTATGGTCACCAGGAATCCAAGGGCAACTATATGTGATGGAACTAACTTCGTCACTAGTCGAGGAAATCAAATCTAAGCAGTTGAACAATTCTCTGACTCTTCGGTTATGTGACGAAGTAAAGAAAGGAAAGGCCCCAGGATTCGTGATACAAGATGATGGAGTTCTGAGATTTCAGATTCGATTTTGCGTTCCCGATGATGATGTTTTGAGACAGACAATTCTGAAGGAATCTCACAGCGCACCCTATTCTATTCATCCGGGCAGCAATAAGATGTATAAGGATCTGAAACAAAACTTCTGGTGGGGAAATATGAAGAAGGACGTAGCAGAATACGTTTCGAAGTGTTTGACTTGTCAGTAGGTTAATATTGAACATCAACGACCTGCCGGAATGTTGAAGCCACTTCCGATCTCTGAGTGGAAGTGGGAGGATATCTCGATGGATTTCATCACCAATATGCCAAGGACTAAGACGGGAATGAACATTATTTGGGTTGTAGTTGATCGGACTAACCAAGCCGGCTCATTTACTAGGAATTAAAGACACGTGGGGACCCGAGAAGTTGGCACGAGTATTTATTGCAGAGATAGTTAGATTGCATGGGACGCCGAAGACCATTATTTCAGATCGAGATGGTCGCTTCGTGTCGCACTTCTGGAAGGCAGTTCACAGGGCTTTGGGGACCGAGCTAAACTTTAGCACGGCTTATCATCCTCAAAAGGATGGTCAGTCCGAAAGGACTATACAAATAGTAGAAGACATGCTTAGAGCTTGTGCCTTGGATTGGTCAACTGATTGGGAAGTTCACTTGTCGTTGATTGAATTCACATATAACAATAGTTGGCATGCTTCTATTAAGATGGCACCATTTGAAGCTTTGTACGGGAGAAGATGTCGATCACCCCTGTGCTGGGATGATCCTTCGGACTTGATCGGGACGGAACCGGAATTGATAGTTCAGACTCAAGAGAAGATAGCTTTGATTCGGGAAAGACTGTTGACTGCCTAGAGTCGACAGAAGTCTTATGTAGATGTGTGTCGTCGCCCGCTAGAGTTCGACATTGGGGACCATGTACTAATGAAGGTTTCTCCTACTCGGGGAATTTTCTGTTTCGGAAGGAAGGGAAAGCTGAGTCCGAGATATATCAGACCATTTGAGATCCTCGAGAGAGTTGGGGATTTAGCATACAGGGTGGCCTTACCACCATCGTTAAGTCATTTTCATAATGTTTTCCACGTATCCCAACTGCGGAAGTATATACCGGATCCCAGTCATGTCTTTGACTTTGGCGAGATTGAAATGGCTAATGATGGCTCGTTCGAATAAAAGCCAATCAAGATACTTGAGAGTCGAGTCAAGCAATTGAGGAATAAACCGATCTCCTTGGTAAAGGTTTAGTGGTCTCGGCATGGAGTCGAATAAGTAACTTGGGAGACGGAGGACACTATGAAGTCGAGATACCCGGAATTGTTTTCGTTTTAAGTTTCGGGCTGAAACTTCTTTTTAGAGGGGTAGTATGTAATGCCCGGATAATTATTGTGTATTTATCCTGTAAGATTCAACTTTGTGATGTTATTATTCGGAGGGTCCCGTATTTCATATCCTTACATTTTGGTATCTCCAGCATTCTGCATGCATGGTTCTGCACGTGTTAACTTACGCTATCAGGCGTCCATAACGTACGCTAAGACTGCAGTATTACGTACGTTATCTGATGTGCTTAACGTACGTAAGCTAAGTCAACTTACGATTCGGATAAGGGTCGGCGTGTGGGGGCCAAGGAAGGGGCCGGGGAAGATTCGTGTGATATTCCACGTCAACCTGGACATAGGTGTTACGTACGCTATGGTGCATGTTTTACGTACGCTAAGGACATGGATATTATGTACGTAAAACCATTGTGATTACGTACATAAGGAAATGGCAAAATCAGGCCAGTGAGTTCTGGTCAGACGACTACGTACGCTAAAGTTAGGGTATAACGTACGTTAAGTTTGTTACGTACGTAAGGTTATTTTCATAACGTACGTAATGCCCAGAATTCTATTTATAGACCTCAACCCTATTTCATTTCTCACCTTTCCTTTGGCCGGTTTTTCGTGTTCTGGAGATCTTTCATCACCACTTATCCTTCATATCATCTTCTGGGACGATTCTTGGGAAGTTTAGGCCTTGTAGATTGGTGTTCAAGCTTCCGGTGGTTGAGTTTATTCAAGTTCTTCGTTGTTCATCTATTTATTGAGGTATGTGATCCTTCACCCACTAATTTAGCATGATCTTAGTAATGTTTTGGACCTGTTTTGAGTAGACCGAACCCGTTATCTTCTTGAGGAGCCTTTTATCATGGTTTAGAAGATTTAAATTCAATTATTTTCGATTCCTCTTGGTTGTTGAAATCGTTGAGCAAACTTTCTAGTGATTAGACTATTTATTAGTGCATCTTGAGATTGTAAACCCAATCATATCTAGTTTTCGAATATTATCTTAGTTCATGAGAATGGTATGATCGAACATTTCGGTGAAGAATTAACAGATTGAACTTAAGGATTAATTCGTAGAAGGAGATGATATTGTGACTAGTGAACAAGTCTTTATGATGATTCATCGAAGTTCGGATATCTTGTTATAATAGAACATGATTAGAATCCTCCTAAGATGAATTCCATGTTATGTTGTACCAATCAACCGAAGGAATTGTGTTGGAACTTAGAAAGTATTCTATTGAGCTATTGCTAGGACGAATAGCGTAGTATCGGTCCAACCAAATTGTGCTAGGGCAGAATAGTCCATCGCCATTATAAGGGGCATCGTGCCTTTTGATGATTCATTTGATGATTTGAACGATTATCCGGAACCGTTAGTTATACCGACATTATTGTTCGATGAAGGTTTGCATTCTGGTGAGCTGATCAAGTGAGAACTCTCCAAGAGGATTGAAGACTATTGATAGTAGAAATTCTTATCGCCATTTGTTGAGGCAAGTATCGTATTTTGAAAGTTTGCGAATAATTGATGAATTTGATCATGCATATGGTTCATTCGTGTTGTTGACATGAGATTATTTCATTAAATTGTCATGACATTTTTTATGTACGTTCATGTTGATGAACATATCGATTTTCTTGCATATGTATATGCATAGTTGTGTTATCTATAAGTTGTGATGATCCGAAGGGATCAAGCAATCTATGCTGAGGGCGCTGGATCGGATGTCCACCTCGTGTTGGTCCGACGGGATCATCTTGGGATATAGGCTGAGGGCGCTGGACCATTGGACGGGTTTTTCCACCTCGTGTTGATCCGACGGGATCATCTTTGGGATCTATGCTGAGGGCGCTGGATCGTTGGAATACCCATATTGCGTTGATTGAATCTTGTGGATTCATATTGTTGGATTCCGGTAGTGGAAGGCCGTATTGTGTATGTTTTTATACATTGTTGTTGCACATTTGTGAGTTTCGATACTTATACTAGCATTGTTTTGCTAACCCTTCGGGGGTGGACATTTGTTTTGATGTTCAGGTAGCCGAGGAGCGGGGAAGCAGCCACAGTACCGCCATGACGATAAAGTGGCTCAGTGATGTTAAATATTGTTGTTGTTTCGTTTCCTTAGTACTCGAGTACGCGTATGTTATTGATGTTTTGGATATGTTTGTATTATTGGACTTTTCGAATCTATGATATTGGTTTCGTATTGTAACCTTATTGACACTTTGATGTTATTTTCTGTATGTTTCCAATTTAGCCTTGTAAATTCTTATACAAAGGATTTACGGCGCTGTAATTATTCCGAATATATCGGGGTGTTACAGATGGCCCCTATCGAAATGCAGGAACTGAAGAATCAATTGGAGGATTTGACCGAGAAAGGTTATATCCGACCGAGTGCGTCCCCGTGGAGACCACCAGTGTTATTTGTCAAGAAGAAGGACGGTTCATTTCGTTTGTGTATTGACTATCGGGAGTTGAACAGGGTGACGATCAAGAATAAATATCCTCTACCCCGTATTGATGATCTTTTGGATCAAGTTCAGGGGGCTTCAGTATTTTCCAAGATTGACTTAAGATCTAGATAGTATCAATTGCGAATTCGAGAGTTGGACATCGCAAGGACGGCGTTCCGAACACGCTATGGTCATTATGAGTTTGTGGTAATGCCGTTTGGGTTAACTAATGCACCTGAGGTATTCATGGAGTTAATGAATTGGGTTTTCATTGACTATTTGGATCAGTTCGTGGTTGTCTTCATTGATGACATTTTAATTTATTCTCGTGACCGAGAGGAGCATGAATTTCACCTTCATCAGGTTCTCGACGTATTGAGACGAGAGCAACTTTATAGAAAGTTTTCCAAATGTGAGTTCTGGATGTCCGAAGTGATGTTTCTCGGACATGTAATTTCATCAGACGGAGTTCGTGTTGACCCTCAGAAGACGGAGGCGATCCGAGATTGGTAACCTCCGAAGAATGTTAAGGAAATCCGAAGTTTTATCGGATTAGCTGGTTATTATCGGCGATTTGTGGAAGGATTTTTTTAAAATCGCTTAACCCATGACAAACCTTTTGTGGAAGGATAAGAATTACACGTGGTCCGACGCGTGTCAACGGAGTTTTGAGGAACTCAAGAGCCGATTAATTTCAGCACCTGTCCTTTCCTTGCCACAAGGGACGGAAGGATTTGTGGTTTATAGTGACGCGTCCGGACACAGTCTTGGATGTGTATTAATGCAGAACGGGAAAGTTATTGCTTTTGCTTCACGGCAATTGAGACCTTACGAGGTTAATTATCCGACCCACGACCTGGAGTTAGCCGTTGTGGTGTTCGCATTGAAGATTTGGTGCCATTATCTTTATGGCGTTACCTGTCAGATATTCACCGATCATAAGAGTTTGAAGTATATATTTACTCAGAAGGAGTTAAATATGCGACAAATGTGGTGGTTGGAACTAATCAAAGATTATGATATTGAGATCCTGTACCACCCGGGCAAGGCAAACGTGGTCGCCGATGCCTTGAGTCGTAAGTCCATTCAGGAGCAAATGCTTGCTCGTTTAATAGTTCAGAAAGAGCTTCAGCAGGAATTCCTTCGACCCGAGATCAAGGTCTGGTTACAGCGAGTGCAAGGGCAACTTTACATGTTGGATATTTCATCGCCACTTGAGGAGGCAATCAGAGAGAATTAGAGTTCGGACCCATCTTTGTTGCGCACTCGAGATGATGTGACTCAGGGGAAAGCCCCTGGATTTGTGGTCCACGAGGATGGAATTTTGAGATTTAAGAACCGGTTATGTGTTCCGGCGAGTGACGAGCTGAAAAACTTGATTTTGAAAGAAGCTCATGCTACCCCATATTCCATTCATCCGGGGTCTAGAAAGATGTACAAAGACTTGAAACAAAATTACTGGTGGAGTAATATGAAGCGAGAAGTCGCGGAATTTTTTTCAAGATGTTTAACCTGTCAGCAAGTCAAGATAGAACATCAGCGACCGGCGGGTATGCTGAAACCGCTCCCTATTCCAGAGTGGAAGTGGGAAGATATTTCGATGGACTTCATCATGAGTTTGCCGACGAGTCGTCGTGGCATGAATACAATTTGGGTAACTGTGGACCGCTTAACTAAATCAGCTCATTTCCTTCAGATTAAGGATACGTGGGGTCCCGAGAGACTTACCCAGTTGTTCATCAAAGAGATAGCGAGATTGCATGGTACTCCTAAGAGTATTGTTTCTGATCGTGACGGGCGATTCGTGTCACATTTTTAGAAATCCGTTCATCGTGCTATGGGAACTCAGCTTAATCTCATCACAATTTTTCATCCTCAGTCCGACGGACAATCAGAAAGGACTATTCAGACATTGGAGGACATGTTGAGGGCATGTGTTCTCGATTGGAAGGACGATTTGGAAGCCCAACTACCGTTAATCGAGTTCACATACAATAATAGTTGGCATGCTTCGATTCAGATGGCACCTTACGAGGCCTTGTATGGTCGTCGTTGTCGATCTCCTTTGTGTTTGGATGACTTATCAGAATCATTCGGCACCGAGCCTGATATGCTTATAGCCGCCCGTGAGAAGGTAGCTTTGATCAGAAGTCGTTTGTTGACCGCTCAAAGTCGACAGAAATCATATGCAGATAACCATCGTCGGCCATTAGAGTTCGAGGCGGGTGACCAAGTTTTGGTCAAGGTGTCCCCGAGTCGAGGTATCTTCCGTTTCGGGAAACGTTGGAAGTTGAGTCCAAGATTCATTGGACCGTTTGAGATTTTTGATCGAGTAGGTAATTTGACTTATCGATTGGCCTTACCTCTGGCGTTGAGCCGAATTCATAAAGTGTTTCACGTCTCTCAGTTGCGGAAGTATGTTGCCGACCCGAGTCACATACTTCAGTTCGACGAAATCGAGATCGTGGATGATCATTCGTATGAGGAGCGTCCTATACGAGTTTTAGAGCGGCGAATCAAACAGTTGAGGAACAAGACGATTCCTTTAGTTAAGATCCAGTGGTCTAGACACGGAGTCGAAGAGGCTACTTGGGAAACCGAGGATAGTATGCGGGAGAGTTATCCCGAGTTGTTTGACAACTAGTTTCGGGGATGAAACTCTTTTAAGGGGGGTGTATGAAATACCCGGTTGTAATTCAGTCATTATCATTCACTAATTGTCACTCCGTATTTTTTTCACTCATTAATAATCATTCATCATTCATATTCAATCATTGTATTCACCGTTCAGAGCAATTTGTATCGTGTATCAGTTATTATTCGTCTTTCTACCTGGTTGGAGGATCGAGCCGTGGTTATCATCATTGTCATCTTAATAGTGGCCTGTGTGTGAGGAGTAGCACACGCTACGTACTCTCTTTAGCATGCGCTAATTGAGTACGGGAAGCGCACGCTAACTCTCAGCATTAGCGCACGCTAGCGTGGTTCAGGTAGACAGTCCAGAAGGCACTGGACTGCAGTTGAGTTGTAGTAGCGCACGCTACGAATGGCAAGTAGCACGCGCTAGTGAGTTCGGATAGCGCACGCTATGCTAGCAGTGTAACGCGCGCTAAGGTCGATCAGGCAGGGTCCAGTGGGTACTGGACTGATTTGGAATAATTCATAGCACACGCTATGAGTAGATATTAGCGTACGCTAATGGTGTAGTAGCGCACGCTGAATTATGGGTGTAGCGCGTGCTATCGCGAGCAGGTCAGAGGACAGAGGGTTCTGGACTTCAGTTACTGGGCATCATATATTCTGTTACCACACACTAACATTTCGGATTAACGCACGCTATCGGGAAGGCGTTAGCGCATGCTACCAAGTTCATAGCGTACGTTAACGAGGCAGTCAGAGCTCACTGGACTGTCCGGTTAACCCGCTAGCGCACGCTAAATATGAGGTCATAGCGTGCGCTAATCTGGGAACAGTATAAATTCGGACAGTCGAGTCCAGATTCATCATTTTTTCATTTCACTTCACTCCTTCGACGATTCCTGGCGATTTCGGGCGATTTGGAAGCATCTCTTCGAGCTGCACTCACCTATCATCATCTTCAAGTTTCTAAGTCGGACTAATCATCATTTCATCCTCTCTGATTCATCAAATCAAGGTAAATGATTCTTGAATCTAGAATTTCGGATTTTGAATGTTTTCCTTACGATCTCTTCGTGTAAGCTTGGTTTTAAGTTGGAATATGTTAGATATGGATTATCTACCTTGGATACATGTATTCCTATGGATTTATTGATGTGTTTTTCGGATTTTATGAATATTTGGAGAATTAATCAAGAACACTTTAGAGTTGATTTTGATATTTGGGGGTTTTCGATTAGATGTTGTCGTTAACTCGATTTGTGGATTCCTATTGGATTATTGATATCATCGGAGGTGTTTTGTTGGGTTGAACTACTCATTTTGGAGTTTGGTTCCGATATAGTTGGGGTTGATTATAATCAAAGGATGAATGTTATTTCATTGAGCTATCATTCACTTCAATATCATTTCACCGGTGAGTCATTCTTGACTTGGTCGGATTGTTATTCATTTATATTTTTCATGGTCATTCTTGTTCATATGACCTTCTGGGTTCATATTGCGTGGCCGGTGGGGATGTGTGGAATTTTTAGTCGGGCACATGATGGTCATGTGTTCGGGTTCACCGACACAATGGACTGTGCACACGGTAACGTACCTCCGTGAGACTAATTAGGTACAAGGACGGGTGTGTCCGGACACTCGTCTTGTGCACTTGCACTCACCATTACGGGCGTACTATGATGCTCCTCTTCAGCTTAATTTCATAATTAAAATATATCATGATGGTGTTTATTCAACTCTTGAGGATTGTTGTTCTATGTAACTGACCCCGTTGGGGAATGTTGTTTTCAGGTCATGGCAAGGCTAAAGCACGGGAAGAGAATGCTGACGGCGAGGAGTCCCAGTGATACTAGTAGGGGACCCCAGTCCTTTCAGTTATTCATGTTGTCTTCATTTTATTTTCCGCTGCAGATTTCCGTTTGGATACTCATTTTCATTCAGTGTTGTTCATATAAAATATACATGTATTATGTATTATCTTGAGTGTGTTGTACTTGAAACTCCTCATCGGAGTAATGGATGATATAATGTGGTTCGGTACTACGATTATATTATTTAAGTCATTAATTTTCATTCACCTGGTGGGTCCCAGTCGGGGGTCCACGGCACTGTATTAGTCGCCTAGTTTGGGGTGTTACACTATCGGCCTCAGCAAATTGGGCAGATTGTTCTTCCGAGCCATTACATACGCTAACACCTGAGTGTTACGCACATAAGAGGCGTAGCGTGCGTTAACGTCAGCATGTTAACGTACGTAATGAGTGGTCAGGTTTTATACACCTGAGTTGACCCCGTATCGCGTCATTTTCTTCTTTCTTCTTTCCTCGACCGAGAGTTGCGTTCCAAGAAGAGATTTAAGCGATTCTTCAAGTTATGTCCGTGGAGTTCCTTGAGAGATCAATTGTTGTGTTGCAAGTGAAGTTTATCATCATCGTAATCATCTTTCTCCATCCGAATCCAAGGTATTTGGATTAGAACCATACCTTTATCCATTTTGGGGTTTTTTGGGATTTGTCGAGATTTAACTCGAATTGTTCACACGATTATTGTTGTTGGGTGATTCCCAATTCGTTTCCGTCGTGTTTAATCCGTGGATTGTTGATTTGGGGAGGTTTTGTGAAAACCCTCGCCCGTATTCGTCGTCCGTGTATGTTTATGATTATTACTCGGGGTTGTGGGCATATTCCATTCAATTATTGTTATCGTGTAGGACTGAGTTGTGTTAATTCTTCGTTTAGGAATGGTCGTGTTCCCTCTGGGTCATTCATAGTCATTGTTCGTTCCCGTTTCGTCGAAGATGTATTAAAGGCAAGTACTTTACATTTGTTTGCATATTCTAGTATTTGGATTATGGCTCCCGTGTATGTCGTGGATGTGTATGTGTATGTTCACCTAGGGACGGTCCGACGGGGCCTCTGGGGATACGTAGTATGCGTATCACGAACTAGGGTTAACCACCCAGGGATGGTCCGACGGGGCCTCTGCGGGGTACGGTGGCCATGAGTCTCGTACCAAAAGTTAACCTTTGAAATGTTTGTTGGAGAAATGTGTTTTGTGCTCATGCACCATAATATTCCGTAATATAAATGTTTTCTAAAATGATTTTGGCGCATTTTTCATCTGATTATAATGGTAGTTCAAATGTATTGTACTTGCACTAGCAGTTGTCGCTAACCCCTTAAATGGGGGAAATACTTTTGTATTTCAGGTACAGGTCTTGGAGGCGAACGAGCATGCGGGTAGTACTGTTGGAATATAAAACGCAGCGGAAGCTAGTTGGTAAAAATATTTTATAAACGGTTTTATAAACTAACCAACATAAAAATCGGATCTATTTAGGCTTGTCAATTAATTAACTAAATAGATTAATAAACAAAGCATGGGAGTTGGTAATTAATACCTTTGACGCGAAGTGGTAGAAAATCCCTTTTGGATCGATCGAACACCTCCTTGTATTCTTCCTTTATCTACTTGTATTTCTACCTCAAAGTCTTATAGAGTATATTCCGGCTATTATCCGGATGTCGTGTGGGCAACAATCTACAGGCTACTTGGACAGCAACAGGGATCGGCCGAAATTATTCTTCCAAAATTCCTTTCGATTTTATCTCTATTTTTTTTGAATATTTGTGGTATTTTAGAAAAATATTGTGTTAACTAAATTATGGAATCCAAGACACAATTCAAGATCCACAATTAAACACTCACAAAAAAAATCAAAATTTTGGCTCAATAATAATGAATAAATCGGCCGCCCCATGCTACCTATTTATAGGTGTTTTGGGCTACTATAGGGTCCTTAAGGAGGATATGGTAAGGACTCTTAATAGATATCATCTTCCTATATTAGAACTCTTCCTAATATAATGACTCTATTAAATATCAACTTAGTCCACTAAAAAGTTGATACTGCACTTCCTACCAAAATCCCAAATTACGAAATTAGGCTCCTTTTCGAATTAATTATTTCCCGTGTTTAAGATATTCCATGTTCATTAGTTAATTTAAGCTACTGACAGCTTTTAATTAATATATTATACATGAGTATACCACTCGACCTTTATTATTATATCGGAAAATTAATTCCACCTGCAGGGTTTAATATAATAATCATTTTGAGTGCCTCAAGGGACATGATCAACCCGACTGATCGGGACACGATTTCTAGCTATAATATTAATTATCATATAAATAACAATATTGCCTAAAATATCGAGCATATTGAGTCAATCATTGTGGCTCTCACCCATGATAAATCAAAGCAATAAATATTAAATATATAATTAAATATTAATCACTAGAATTAGAAATAATAATTGTCTGAGATATACGTTCTTCTTATAGTCAGTTCAGAAGAATCTATCTCACCTCGATCCTAGTCAATGTATAGCGAATACGCTAATATGCTAATGGTCAAGACCAACCAATCTCAAGCATATACTACAACCTCTCACATAACGGTCTAATGTTATATAGATTGTGAACTAAATTAGTACTATATAAGGGACCGATAATGTGATCTTCTGTGTGACTCGACACACCACATTATCTACAATATAAAGTAATTTAGACAACATTTGCATGACCATAGCTGTTGACTCAAAGTATTTTGATGATGATCGTATCCAAAACATTTAACAAAATCTATCCCATCGAGATGCTTTATTGAAGGAAAATCATGCTCTTAGCGCACGCTACAGCCTGTATGGTAGCGCACGATATCGATAGAAGAAGTCACCTGTAGTCAGGCAAGTAATCTGCAGCCTAGTGAAGTCACCTGATGGATAGCGCATGCAAAATACAAAATATTAGCGCACGCTAAGTTGTTAATCTTAGCGCACGCTATCTTGTATATATAGCGCATGCTATCGCATTCAAGGCAGAGAGACAGTAGGGTCTGGACAGAAAAAGGAAAAAGCATTTGCGGAGGCTACGAATGTACACTTACATACGTTATTCAGAGGTCTTAGCGCACGTTACATATCATATCTTGCGCACGCTACCGGAAAGTACTTTGGTAGTCCAGTAGGGTCTGGACTAAAATCAAAGGAAGGTATTACGTACGCTAATCAAGCTAACGTACGTTATTTGGAAAAGTTGTAGCGCACGCTACAATGCATGTGTTATCGCACGTTAAGCGTTCAAACTTCTACCGTTAGTCAACTTATCTGTTGGAGCGCAAACGTCAAAAAGGAGATCCGCAAAATCTGGAAGGCTAACATTAAATAATGTTAACGCACGCTAATGTATATGTACTAGCGCACGCTACGTACATTTTATCCGTTGGAAAAGATACGTTGGGGAGACAAACCGACAAGTTTGAACAGTCAAAAGTGAAGACATGTTGACCGACGATAATGCACGCTAAAGAAGACGGACTAGCACACGCTAGACGTATATTATGACCGTTGGTACAGTTTAATGACCGTTCAGATCAGTCAAGTCAAAGCTCTTTAGCGCACGCTATGAAGGATTATTAGTGCACGCTAATAATACAGATTTCAGCATATGAAGAGGGACTTGATACTATAAATACCCATAGGACTTGGGTATCACACACACAACTTCAAGCATTCAAGTATACAATCAATCAAAGCATTCTTGAGCTCAGTTTTCTATCTATTATTGCATTCTAAGTTGTGAGGAGAAAGATACAAAGAGTGATACATCTTGTAATATTTATTATACTTTGTATTCTTTCATTTGGTTGTAAGTGTTGCATCACTCATACAAGAGCGTTAGAGAAACGAATTTAGAGTCACTAATCCGGTGTTATTAGGATCTTTGATCCGGAATTATTAGGATTACACTCCAATATTCGTAATTAAGGATTATCTAGATCTGATAGAACACTAGATAAACAAAGTTTATTTTGAGAATGGTTGTGCTTGGACCAATAGAAGACAAGCGTTTGTAAAGTTGTTGTACTCAGACCGATCGAAGACGAGTCAAGTGTGTGGTTGTTCTGGAGCCAATAGAAAAAGAAGTCGGAGAGAGGACGTAGGCAAGTTGCCGAACCACTATAAATCTTTGAGTCTTTTAATTTCCGCACTATTCCCTTTTATTCGCGAGAAAGTTCGATATTCCGCATTACCACCATTCAACCCCCCTTCTAGTGGTGAATTTATCTCTTCAATTGGTATCAGAGCAGGTCTTTTTTTAAAGGTTTAACCACCTAAGGGAAAAAGATCCGCAAATGGCACTTCTTAGCTAAATCAAAGGAAATGCTCTTAACCGTCCTTCTTTCTTCGACGGTTCCAATTTCATGACATGGAAAAAGAAAATGGCTATATGCGTTCAAGCCTATGATATTGAAATTTGGAAAGTCATTGCACTTGGTCCGAAACTTGCCAAGAAAGAAGATGGATCGTTGAAAAAGTTCGACGAATTCAATGACGAGGACTGGAGGAACACGCACATCAATTCACGTGCAACTCAACTTCTCTATTGCGCCCTTAATCCCGAAGAACTCAATAGGATATCTTCCTATGAAAGCGCAAAGGAAATTTGGGAAATCCTCGAAGTAACTCATGAAGGAACCACCCAAGTTAAGGAGACTAAAATCAACATGCTTCTTCATAACTACGAACTCTTCTCCATGAAGGACGAGGAAACGATCACCAATATGTTGGATCGGTTCTCGGATATAACCAATGGACTTGCATCATTCGGAAAGCCTATATCTAGTAGCAACAAAGCTAAGAAAATTCTTTGCTTGTTGCCACGTGAATGAGATGCCACGGTTACCGCGATCATGGAGTCCAAAGATCTCAACAAGCTCGAGTTTAGCGCCCTCATCGTGTCACTCATCAATTATGAGATCGTTCTCAAATCTAGAGGTAACAAACCAAAACCTCGTGAAAAGGTAGTCGCATTCAATGTTGATAGCAATGTTGAGGAAGATGTTCCCGAGGATGAAGACGATGAGGAACTTGCTCTCTACGCCAAGAACTTTAGAAGGTATAAAAATCTAATTCAAAGAAGGCGAAATTTCCTTGGTCGGAATGGTAAGGCAGAACAAAAGAAGAATAGCTATGTTCCTATAAAGAAGTTTGACAATAATTCTCGGAAATGCGGTCAAGCCGGTCACTATGCCAAGGATTGTCGAGGATCCTCTTCAAAGACTCAAGTCGAAAGATTCAAAAAGAAGGAGGTTCTAATCGCGTCTTGGAGTGACGAGGAGGAGGATATTGAAAGATCTCTCGATGCTAATCTCGCATTTATGGCACTCGACTCCGAAAGCAATATCGAGGTACCGGCACCAAGGAAAAGCAAGTGGTACATTGATAGTGGATGTTCAAGGCACATGTGCGGCTCCGAGGGCTTATTTGAAGACCTCGAATATCAAGAACAAGGACATGTGACCTTTGGCGACAATCAAAAAGGAAAAATTAAAGGCATCGGAAAAGTCGGTAAGGAACCTTCTCCATCTATTAACAAAGTATTATTTGTTGATGGTTTGCATCACAACTTACTTAGCGTTTCTCAACTTTGTGATGAAGGTTTTAAAATTCTCTTCGAGCAAACTCATTGCACGACATTTAGAAATAATAAAATTGCATTCATCGGTTTGAGATGTGGAAACATTTATATTGTTGATCTTAATTATAAAAGCTCATTTAATGAAAAGTGCCTAATTACTTTGGATGATAATGCATATTTATGGCATCGTAAATTGGGACATACATCTCTACCCATCATTTCTATCCTATCGAGACACGATCTTATTCGTGGTTTACCCAAACTCAAATTTGATCGGAAGCATTTGTGTGAATCATGCATAAAAGGGAATCATACTCGAGAATCCTTCAAACCAAAATTCGAGGTTTCCACTAGCCGTATTCTTGAACTTGTGTATATGGATTTGATTGGACCATCTAGATATGTTAGTCTAAATGGTAAGCTGTATACTTTGGTCATTGTTGATGATTATTCCCGTTTCACTTGGGTTAAATTTATTGCTCATAAAGATGACACATTTTCCGAGTTTTCCAAATGGTGTCGTTTGGTGCAAAGTGAGAAAAATATTTCTATAATTTCAATCCGCACCGATCACGGAGGTGACTTTGATTGCACCCCGTTTGAGCTTTTATGTTACAAATATGGAATTAATCACAACTTTTCGGCTCCTAGAACGCCTCAGCAAAATGGGGTTGTTGAAAGGAAAAATCGATCTTTGGAGGAAATGTCAAGGACTATGCTTATTGAATACTCTCTTCCACAATACTTTTGGGCCGAAGCAATTTTTACGGCATGTTATGTGATTAGCCGTGTTCATGTTTGTAGAACTAATCTTAAAACTCCGTATGAATTATGGAAGGGCAAAAAGCCAAATATATCGTATTTCCATCATTTTGGTTGCAATGTGTTTATCCTAAATAATGGTAAGGATAACTTGGGGAAATTTGATACTAAATCCGATTCCGGAATATTTCTTGGTTATGCTACAAATAGCAAAGCATATCGTGTTTATAACATTACAACAAATAAAGTTGAAGAATCCATTCATGTTAAATTCAACGATATGATCTCACCCCCAAGAAAGGTAGAATATTTTGATGATGCAGGTATTTTTCCGGACTCTCATCCCTCAAACGAAATGGAGAAAATTTCAGAAATCCAAAAGAAGACAATCGAGAGTCTACCGAAAGATTGGAGGCACATCAAAGACCATTCAAAAGATCTTGTGATTGGAAACCTTGAAGATGGTGTTCAAACCCGAAGGAGAACCATCGAATATATGGCTCATTGTGCTTTCGTATCTGAAATAGTTCCCAAGAATATATCCGAGGCTCTTGATGATGAAAGTTGGGTGATGGCAATGCAAGAGGAGCTTGTAAAATTCATGCACAATAATGTATGTAATTTAGTTCCTGTAATACCCGTAATTTCGATTTTCGGTAATTTATTTTTTCAGTGAAAGTCCGTTTTGACGACTCTCTCATGACCGATTCGTCATTCTGAGAATGATTAATTCTGCACTTTTTGTCATCCGAGTTCGTTTCGGTGTTGTTTTGTTGAGTTCCGTGCTTTTTGGCGACTTTTCCGCACTTGAGTTCGATTCTTGCGAATCTCGTTCGAAACTGCTGTTTCGAGTTTCCCATAAGTCCGTTTAACTTTGTTAGATGTGTTGTGAACTTCGGTTTGGTTATTCTATCATGTATCGTGATTTTCGGGCATTTTGGGCCATTTTGTAATTTACCCAAAGTTGTGGGTATCCCCATTCGTATTTGTTGTTTTGACCCTTTTCATAGTCGCGTGCGATTAATTGTTGCATGGTACTTATTTTAGGATCGATGTTGTTGTCCGAGAGCATTTCGTCGTGTTCGTTTTGTGCGTTTTCGGGAATTCGAGTCGTCGAGTCTTGGCGGCTAGGCACTGGCCGGCCACGTGCGGCAGGGACCTGCCAGGCGCGCACGAGCTGCGTGCACGATCCTGTGCTCGTACGGCCCTGAATGCACACGCACGAGCGAGTGTTCGTGCCCAATGCTCGTGCATCCCGACGTTCTTTGGCGGTGGACGCCAAGACGACCGGCGACGCACGGCCGCCGTGCGTACCGCTCGTGCGCTGCTCGGGCGATATATGGCCGGGCAGACGTTTTCTTCTCCATTTTCTCACTTCGTTCTTCCTCTTCCGCGGCTGGAGACTTCTTGGGCATGGATACATGTTGTCAAACAACAAATCCACGAAGTTCTTGAGTTCATATCATTGATTGATCATCCTATATCATCCTTTGATCCAGCGAATCAAGGTAATCTCTTCCTAGAACCCTAGTTTCTCGAATTTTGGGGTTTTTGCGTTTTTATCCTATTCGTTCCGTATTGTTGATTAATTAATGATGGGTATGATTAATCTTGGTAGTATTCTTGTGTTTAACATCATTTAATCCATTGTTCTTCGTCGAATCGAAGTATATATCTTGATTTTCTTCGAATCGACTTTTTGGGGGATTTGTTCTCGATCTCGTTTTCCATCCATTTTTGATGGATCGATTGTGGTTAAATGATGTTGTTAAACATATTCTATGGATTGTATATCCATATTTCGACTTGGAATTCCATTTTCGTGTTTTGTCGGGACGAATCGTGTTCTTGGCCGTTTTGGGGGAAACACTTGAACTTTCGTCATTCGTTCTTTGAATTCAACGGCTTTAAGTCGTGCTATGGAATTCATTTTCAATGTTTTTATTGTCCTTCGTAGTTTATTATCGCGAGTTCGCGTTCGGTGGAGTCGGCGGGTTCGTAGTCGGTTTGTGCCAACCTACTTCGGTCGATTCTCCGCGTTGTGGTTATTCGAGGCAAGTACCTTGTCCATACAATTCTTGTTTTATGGATACGATAATTAGTGATCGTCTAAATGTGGTTGTTTGATAGTTTGAACTGAACTTTCAAAAGATTCGGTTTAGCCTTGTTAAAGGCTTGCTTTCAAAACGTGTGTATTTCGTGAATGACTATGTGAATTCTATGGATATGTTTGGTGTTGATGTTGCACTTGGTATTGCATGTGGATGTATATTATTTCATTTCGCTGCGTTGTGGTTTGACGTGGTGTTTTGCTAAGTGTGTGATGCCTCTGGGTGAATTTTTGAATATATGTGTTGTATTGTGTTGTGTGTGAATGTATGGATGCGGGCGGGGTCTACGGTGGTACATGGCATGCGATCATGTGGCTAGGATGCAACAAGTGATTGGTCCAACCGTGAGAGCCTAAAAAAAACAACGGTGGCACATGGCATGTAATCATGTGGCCAGGATGCAACAAGTGATTGATCCAACCGTGAGTGCTAAAGATAATCTACGGTGGCACATGACATGCGATCATGTGGCCAGGATACAACAAGCGATTGATCCAACCGTGTGATGTGTGTGATTTGTTTCAATAGCCAGCTCGGGAGGGTCCTTCGAGGCCTCGAGTGGGATTTGTGGCTTCGTCCCGGTCCTAGGTGATGCGTGTGCGCGATTATGTTTTGTTGATTTTTATGTCCGTCGAGGACACGTGATGTTGGGCTCTGGCCCTGTGAATTGTTGTCGGTTTTCTATTTGCGAAAACAAAACCTTTGGGCTGTGACCCCTGTTGATTTTGGAAAGATAAGGATTCGGTAATCCTAAATTATTTTCTATTAAAACTATCGATGGCATTTTAAACTGTTTTACAAATTATTTCCCTTTATTTACGATCTTTCAGTTTTGGAATGTTTTACCCAAACTCTTGCCTCGGGAAGTACTTTTCGTTACGTTTGGATCTTTGAGGATTCCTGATTATTATTGTTCTTGGAACTTGTATTGTATGGCTCGTATTTTTGCATTTGTACTTGCACTAGTAAAACAGTGGAGTTTTGCTAACCCCCGAGTATTCGGGAGGTGGATGTCTGTTTTTGCATTCAGGTTTGGGAGCATAACATAGGGTCGGCACAAAGTATGATGAAAGATGAATGGTACTAATCACACGAGGATCCGTATGATGTCTTTGGTTTAGTTATTTATTTTTCCACTGCAGTATTTCTTTCCCGTTGTACGGGAGTGTGTTGTATTCGACCCGTGCGTGGGCATGTAACGAGTTTGAGTTGTATGCATTTATTGAAAGACCAAATCGGTCTACTGAGTCATTTTAGCTTTAAAGGCATTGTTGAGATGTTCTGTGTTGTTACCAGCCTGGTAGATCCTTGAGGAAGGGTTCTATGGCGTGTAATATCCCTGAGCGGATTGGGGGTGTTACATAAATGGTATCGGAGATTAGGTTGTGGAAACCTAGGCTGTCGGGTCAGTGGTGTCTGTTGAGTTTTGTCTCGTCGGATTTTGCCTGACTGAGTCGTGTCGCGACGCGTCATCTGAGGTTGTTGGTCGTGATTAGTATCGTGGGCGATCATCATCTTCGTGCAACCTGTAGATGTAAGTCTCCTTTCTTTGTGTTTGTGCCTCGTCTGATGCGAGTTACAGGTATGATTATGAGTTAATTGACGGAATCCTCTTATGGATTTTGATTTCGTGATATGTGGTTATTTGACTCTCATATTTCGTTCATGTGAGGAGTAGTGTTGCTGGATTGTGCATGTTGGATTGTATTTCTTTTATCCGCTGCGTAAGTTCTTTTGTAATGGCTTTCGGTATTTTTACCGACTGAGTTGTATTTCAAAAACCGATTCCCTTAACCAAGTTTTTGGCATTACTGCCTTGATCGTTTTGGCGAAATTCTTATGATGGTATTTAGTATTTTGTAAATGGCTTTTGTGAGTTTTTGAAATATTACCATCATCGGCCTTTTGGCGTTTTTGTAAATGGCTTTTAGCCTGGTGGGTTCCGGTTTGGGACCCACGGCGCTATAATTTTCCGTGTAATTACCTAAACTTTTTGGGCATTCTAGCCCATTGAATTATTTTCGAAAACCTCGAGTATCTTAGAAAATAAATTTCGAGACGTACGTTTAAAATGAATTGTTTTCTCGTGGTACTTCCAAAGTGCCACAATATGTTTCAAAATTTATCTACCTCGAGGACCAAAATATTTTGAGATATTTTCATTGATTTAGAAACGCTTTTGCTTAGGCCCGAGGGTCGAATATTTCCGAAAGTCTTTCCCGAAAAGAATGTGTCCTCATTTTTTTTATCAAACGCAAGATGGTTTTCAAAGTCTCGATAACAATGTGTTGCACTACTTTTTGTAAAGTGATACTCAAGATCAACTGGTGTTTCCAAACTATTTTCAAAAGGTGGTTTTCGTTTTTAAAACCCATCATTTCCTGCTTGTGGTCGGAGAAGGTGTGTATGATGTTCGGGCTTTTGTTAGGGTGTTAACCCCGAGTTGTGGTTGAATTGGTGGTGTGAACGTTGAGTCATTCGCTACGCATTGTTGTGTTAGCCCTCTATGAGAGGTGTGAATTGGTATTTAAAATTTGTCGCCTTGTGGTGAATTGCATGTTGCCGCACATGTGCGAGCTGTTAGGGCTTGGGTTTGTACGTTTGTATACATGTGTGATTGTTCATGATGTTTGGTAATTATGTTCTGATTATCGTTCGGGTCGTTGAGATCGCCGAACGGTGCCGTCGTTGCTGTAATATTTGTATGTGTGTTATAATATTCTATTGTGCTGAGTGGTTGTTTATTCAGTATGCCGAGGGGCGGAGGTCAAGGTCGTGGCGACCGGATGCGTGATCGGGATCATGCTGCCGGTGATGGTATTAGTATTGGTGTTGGTACTATTTTGCAGCAGGTAGCCACTCAGATGACTCAGTTGACTCAGGCAGTTCAGCGTGTTACATATGTGACCCAGCACACTGGTGAAAATCAGTGGCTTCGAGAAGTGGTTCGTATGAATCCCCCTCGTTCCGCTGGTGCTGCAGATGCATTAGGCTGGGATGGTTGGCTTTTCCAGTTGGAAAAGATATTCGAGGTAGTTGATTGTCCAGAAGAACGTAAGGTACCGATCGCTCAGTATCTTCTCGACAAAGATGCCGCTAGCTGGTGGGAGGCTATTAAGCCTCGAGATCGCGTTGTCACGTGGGCAGAGTTCCAGAGATTCATGAGAGATGAGTTTTGTCCGGAATCGATCAGAAATCAGAGGAATAATGAATTCTTTTCGACGAAACCAGAAAATGTACCGCTGTCTCAAGTTATTATTGATTTTAGCAAACAACTCAGCTATGTGCAGGATCAAGTAAGGACGGAGGAGGATAAGATCTGTCATTTTAGTAGACGGATAAAGCCGGAGATTCGTCATTACATGGCAGGTCTCACTTGTACTTCTTTGAGAGATTATCAGAATCGGGCGTTAGTCTATGAGCTATCCAGATTATCGACTGAGAATATGTCAATCTCTAAGAAACAGAAAACCATTGGGAACTTTTCAGGAAATCAGGGGAGTGGGCCCCTTGAGGCCGGGACTTCGTATCGTCATCCCAAGAGGGTTCCTCGATCGCGTGGTCAGAGGAGTAGTACCCATGCAATGAGTAACGTGAGAAACTCGAAGACGTGTTATAACTGTAGTCGAGCGGGCCATACCACGAAGAACTGTCGTTCACCGTTAGTCAGCTGTTTCGAGTGTGGCCAGGTGGGTCACCGAGCCGTGCATTGTGAGACGGTAGCTGAGAGATTTGGGGATCGAGGTGGCGTCTCTGCTCCGAAAGGACACGGAGATGCCTAGTGTGGTTTTGAGGATTTCGGCGTAGTCCGAATTGCTTGCGATTGTTTCTTGTGAATCGTTTTGTGTTTATTTTCTGTTTTCTCGACTGTGCGTGTCTCCTTGTAATAGGTGCTTTGTGTTTCGTGATTGTTCGGATAATTGACTTGATTGTATTATCTGTTTGATGACGCTTGTCACTTGTTGGTTTTATTATGTCTATATTGGTGGCGTTGTGTTGGTCGTCTTGGAGCGTGTGTGCACACCGTATATTCCGTTGCGTTGTTTGTAACGTTTCACCGTTGGGCGTTAGTTACGCATTCTTGTGCATCTCATTGAAATATTCCTCGTGGTATATTTCCTCTCCCTACTTGTTTTAAGTTTAGGGACGAAACTTCTTTTAAGGAGGGTAGTGTGTAATACCCGTAATTTCGATTTTCGGTAATTTCTTCTTTTCGGCGAAAGTCAGTTTTGACGACTCGCACATGACCGTTTCGTAATTCCGAGAATGATTAATTCTGCACTTTTTGTCATACGAGTTTTTTTCGGTATTGTTTTGTTGAGTTTCGTGCTTTTTGGCGACTTTTCCGCACTTGAGTTCGATTCTTGCGAATCTCATTCGAAACTGCTGTTTCGAGTTTCCCGTAAGTCCGTTTAACTTTGTTAGACGTGTTGTGAACTTCGGTTTAGTTATTCGATCACGTATCGTGATTTTCGGGCGTTTTGGGACATTTTGTAATTTACCCAAAGTTGTGGGTATCCTCATTCGTATTTGTTGTTTTAGCCCTTTTCATAGTCGCATGCGATTAATTGTTGCATGGCATTTCTTTTCGGATCGATGTTGTTGTCCAAGAGTATTTCGTCGTGTTCGTTTCATGCGTTTTCGGGAATTCGAGTCGTCGAGTCTTGGCGGCTAGGCACTGGCCGGCCACGTGCGGCAGGGACCTGCCAGGCGCGCACGAGCGTGGTGCACGAGATGCGCGCACGATCCGGTGCTCGTGCGGCCCTGACTGCACACGCACGAGCGAGTGCTCGTGCCCAGTGCTCGTAAGGCCCCGGCAGCTTTGGCGGTGGACGCCAAGACGACCCGGCGCACGACCGGCCGCTCGTGCGTGCCTGCTCGTGCGTCGCTGGGCAGTATATATGGCCGAGCAGACGTTTTCTTTACCATTTTCTCACTTTGTTCTTCCTCTTCCGCGGCTGGAGACTTCTTGGGCATGGAGACATGTTGTCAAACAACAAATCCACGAAGTTCTTGAGTTCATATCATTGATTGATCATCCTATATCATTCTTTGATCCAACGAATCAAGGTAATCTCTTCCTAGAACCCTAGTTTCTCGAATTTTGGGGTTTTTGCATTTTTGTCCGATTCGTTCCGTATTGTTGATTAATTAATGATGGGTATGATTAATCTTGGTAGTATTCTTGTGTTTAACATCATTTAATCCATTGTTCTTCGTCGAATCGAAGTATATTTCTTGATTTCCTTCGAATCGACTTTTTGGGGGATTTGTTTTCGATCTCGTTTTCCATCCGTTTTTGATGGATCGATTGTGGTTAAATGATATGTTTAAACATATTCTATGGATTGTATATCCATATTTCGACTTGGAATTCTGTTTTCGTATTTTGTCGGGACGAATCGTGTTCTTGGCCGTTTTGGGGGAAACACTTGAACTTTCGTCATTCGTTCTTTGAATTCAACGGCTTTAATTCGTGCTATGGAATTCATTTTCATTATTATTATTGTCCTTCGTAGTTTATTATCGCGAGTTGGCGTTCGGTGGAGTCGGCAGGTTTGTAGTCGGTTCGTGCCAACCTACTTTGGTCGATTCTCCGCATTGTGGTTATTCGAGGCAAGTACCTTGTCCATACAATTCTTGTTTTATGGATACGATAATTAGTTATCGTCTAAATGTGGTTGTTTGGTCGTTTGAATTGAACTTTCAAAAGATTCGGTTTAGCCTTGTTAAAGGCTTGCTTTCAAAACGCGTGTGTTTCGTGAATGGTGTGGTTTGTGAATGACTATGTGAATTCTATGTATATGTTTGGTGTTGATGTTGCACTTGGTATTTCATGTGGATGTATATTATTTCATTTCGCTGCGTTGTGGTTTGACGTGGTGTTTTGCTAAGTGTTTGATGCCTATGGGTGAATTGTTTGAATATATGTGTTGTATTGTGCTGTGTGTGAATGTATGGATGTGGGCGGGGTCTACGGTGGCACATGGCATGTGATCATGTGGCAAGGATGCAACAAGCGATTGGTCCAACCGTGAGAGCCTAATAAAAACTACGGTGGCACATGGCATGTGATCATGTGGCCAGGATGCAACAAGTGATTGATCCAACCGTGAGCGCCAAAGATAATCTACGGTGGCACATGGCATGCGATCATGTGGCCAAGATGCAACAAGCGATTGATCCAACCGTGAGATGTGTGTGATTTGTTTCAGTAGCCAGCTCGGGAGGGTCCTTCGAGGCCTCGAGTGGGATTTGTGGCTTTGTCTCGGTCCTAGGCGATGCGCGTGCGTGATTATGTTTTGTTGATTTTTATGTCCGTCGAGGACACGTGATGTTGGGCTCTGGCCCTGTGAATTGTTGTCGGTTTTCTATTTGCGAAAACAAAACCTTTGGGCTGTGACCCCTGTTGATTTTGGAAAGATAAGGATTCGGTGATCCTAAATTGTTTTCTATTAAAACTCTCGATGGCATTTTAAACTGTTTTACAAATTGTTTCCCTTTATTTGCGATCTTTTGGTTTTGGAATGTTTTACCCAAACTCTTGCCTCGGGAAGTACTTTTCGTTACATTTGGATCTTTGAGGATTCCTGATTATTATTGTTCTTGGAACTTGTATTGTATGGCTCGTATTTTTGCACTTGTACTTGCACTAGCAAAACAGTGGAGTTTTGCTAACCCCCGAGTATTCGGGGGTGGATGTCTGTTTTTGCATTCAGATTTGGGAGCATAACACAAGGTCGGCACGAAGGATGATGAAAGATGAACGATACTAATCACACGAGGATCCGTATGATGTCTTTAGTTTAGTTATAGTTTATTTTTCCGCTGCAGTATTTCTTTCCCGTTGTACGGGAGTGTGTTGTATTCGACCCCTGCGTGGGCATGTAATGAGTTTGAGTTGTATGCATTTATTGAAAGACCAAATCGGTCTACTGAGTCATTTTAGCCTTAAAGGCACTGTTGAGATGTTCTATGTTGTTACAATCCTGGTAGATCCTTGAGGAAGGGTTCTACGGCGTGTAATATCCCTGAGCGGATTGGGGATGTTACAGTTCCCGCTCCTAAAGATAAAACAATTATCGGAACTAAATGGGTGCACAAAATCAAGAGTGACGAAGACGGTTACCCAATTCGAAATAAATCTCGTTTGGTCGCTCAAGGGTATAATGAAGAGGAAGGTCTTGATTACGAAGAAAGTTTTGCTCCCGTGGCTCGACTCGAAGCCATCCATTTGTTATGTGCATTTGCCGCTCACAAAAAAGATCAAACTATTTCAAATGGATGTGAAAAGTGCATTCTTGAATGGCTACATTCAAGAAGAAGTCTATGTCAAGCAACCTCCCGGTTTTGAAGATCATCAATGTCCGGATCACGTCTACAAGCTCAACAAGGCACTCTACGGGTTGAAACAAGCACCCCGAGCATGGTATGATCGCTTAAGTCAATTTTTAATTGCAAATGATTATAAAAGAGGTAAAGTCGATAATACCTTGTTTGTGAAAATATTGAATAATGATATACTTGTTTGCCAAATCTATGTTGATGACATTGTTTTTGGAGCTATTAATGAATCTATGTGCCAAGATTTCTCTAATCTTATGAAAGGAGAGTTCGAGATGAGTATGATGTGAGAATTAACATTCTTCCTCGGGCTTCAAATCAAGCAATGCGAAGATGGAATCTTTATTCATCAAACAAAGTACTCAAACGATCTCCTAAAGAAATTCAAAATGGAGAGTAGCAAAGTGATCCGAACACCAATGTCCTCATCATTAAAGCTTGAAAAAGATGAAAATGTCAAATCCGTAGATCAAAAATTATATCGAGATATGATCGGATCTTTGCTATATTTGACTGCTTTTAGGCCAGACATAATATTTGCTACATGCTTATGTGCTCGATTCCAAGCTAATCCTAAGGAATCACATTTAATTGCTTATAAATGCATTTTCCGTTACTTGAAAGGGACCATCGGACTAGCCCTATGGTATCCCTCTTGCTTGGACTTTAATTTGATTGCATATAGTGACGCCGATTTCGGCGGATGAAAAATTGATAAGAAGAGTACTAGTGGTACATGTCATTTCATCGGTTCATGCTTAATATCTTGGGGAAGTAAAAAGCAAACCAGTGTAGCATTGTCTACAGCTGAGGCCGAAGATGTTGCTGCAGAGAGTGCCTGTGCTCAGGTACTATGGATTAAGAATCAACTCCGCGACTACGGAATTTATTTTGAAAATACCCCTATATTATGTGATAATACTAGGGTTATTAATCTGAGTAAAAATCCCGTGTTGCATAGTAGAACTAAGCATATAGATATTAGACATCATTTTTTACGCGATCATGTGCAAAAGAAAGATATCTGTATAATTTTTGTCGGGACGAAGGACCAACTTGCTGATATATTTACGAAACCTCTTCCCGAGGAATCATTTAATAGTATTCATTTGCAACTTGGTATGGGACATCTAGACAATTTTTGAAATTAGACTTCTACTCGAGAAATCAATATCTTTGAAACGTTCCATTCGCTAGCACGCGCTAGCTTCATTCTTTTAACGCGCACTAAATTCTGTCCTCGATAGCGTACGCTAATCGCTTATCTCTTGTGTGCGCTAATTAAAATCTCCTATTTTGATATTTGCTACTGGACAGTCCAGTGAGCTACCCACATTTCCTTAACGTACGCTAAATATATACCCGTTGCGTACGCTGATTAAACCAGCTCAGTTCACTATATTAACCCTGCTCAGCCCAGAAACACTCCCATCTTTTCATAACGTACGCAAACTCTCCAAATCCCCTTTCAGCAAGAACCCTAGCCATCAAATCGACACATTCGAATCCCGATTCCTTCTACAATCCTTCAATTCCTTTCAACTTTATGTCGAGCAAGTTCTGCAAAGCTATGGAGAAGACTTACAAAAACGCAAAACGCCCTCGCGATCCAGAATACGACACAACCCGCTTCGTGTCATACACCGCGTCGAAGGTGTTTTCTGAAATTCTCCCTCAGGAGCAGTTAACTGACTGTTACTTCTTCAATTTTTCAAGCCTGCAACGGGCAAATGTTGTCATCTCTGACTTTTTCTCCTCCATTGGAATTGCTCGGTTCGTTGAATGTAAGGAACATATTTTTCCAGAGCTTGTTCGTGAATTTTATGCTAACCTTCATATTGCTGAGAGTGAAGGTTCCTCATCTCTAGTATTAGGGAGTTTGATGGGAGGAACGGTAGTAAAAGTATCTTCGGAGATCTTGTCTCATCTTTTTGGTTTGTCGAGCGATGGTTTTTCGTACTGTGGGAAATCGATCTCTGATGCGGAGCCTGGAGTTAGGGAGATTGATGTTAAGGAATTTCTGAGCTCGAAGGCTGTAATCGACGTCACCGACGAGGTTTTTGAGAACAATGATTTCGGAATTAACATCCGACTTATTTTGGTTGCACTCACAAAATGCATTATGCCAAAAGTTAACTCGCAGCATAAGTTGGTCAGAGTCGATAAACACATTGTGTACCGAGTGCTGAACGATGACAAAGTGGATTTTGCCGCGATCGTCACGAGCTGGATGAAGGCTAAAGGCGACCTCTTTCGGTCGAAGAATTATGCCTCTCGGTCCCGCAAGGCTATAATGCCGTATGGTTCCATCCTAATGGCGATTTTTAAATTTCATCATGTGGACTTGACGAAGGACAAAGCCGTTCCCGTTTCACTCGGCCATGAGATCTCGGATAACTCACTCAAAGCCATGCACTATGTCCGCACGATCAACCAGGGCTGGATTCTCTTTCCATATCTTCATGAAGATGACCAAGTGGAGAAAGGGACGCGTATGCCTACACCGGCTGAGCGAATCACTCGACGGGGGCCTCACACCCTTCGGGAAATCCAGACCGGGGAATTCGTAAGGAAGCCCACTTCTATGGGAAAGTGACTGATGCAAGAGACTCTTACTGAGGAAGAGGAGAGTGACCTCGTCTCACGGATGCGCAGCATCGAGACTTCTCAGATGGAGATCCGTGAAGACGTCCATTCTATTCGCTCCGAGGTTCAAGGAGTGCGCGAGCTGCTTGAAGACTTCATTCGTTTCACTCATCCATCGTTCCCGCTTCCACCGTCCTCATCCGAGCACGCACCCTAGTTTTTAGGACATTTATTCTCGTCTGTAGCGACTTTTATTTCATATGTTTTGATGTCTCGTGTCTTGATTATCTTTGTGTAATGCTTGAACTATTTGCAATGAAATACACATTTCTATTCGTTTGGCTTTCATGTAGTTTGATGTTTTGTATGTTCTCGTTTTGGAAAATGGCTTTTGGCTGGTATCATATCTTATATGGAACGAGACAGGGGGAGTCCTTTTTGTTTATGTCAAAAAGGGGGAGAAACACTCCAAAAAACCTGAACGTACTAACATATCGAACAAGTTACCTTGATTCGAAATTCTTTAAACTGTTTTTTTAAGGTATATATTAAATGTTTTGACATCATCAAAAAGGGGGAGATTGTTGACTCAAAGTATTTTGATGATGATCGTATCCAAAACATTTAACAAAATCTATCCCATCGAGATGCTTTATTGAACGAAAATCATGCTCATAGCGCACGCTACAGCCTGTATGGTAGCGCACGCTATCGAGAGAAGAAGTCACCTGCAGTGAGGCAAGTAATCTGCATCCTAGTGAAGTCACCTGATGGATAGCGCACGCAAAATACAAAATATCAGCGCACGCTAAGTTGTTAATCTTAGCGCACACTATCTTCTATATATAGCGCACGCTATCGCACTCAAGGCAGAGAGACAGTAGGGTCTGGACAGAAAAAGGAAAAAGCATTTGCGCACGCTACGGATGTACACTTACGTACGCTATTCAGAGGTCTTAGCGCACGTTACATATCATATCTTGCGCACGCTACCGGAAGTATTTTGGTAGTCCAGTAGGGTCTGGACTAAAATCAAAGGAAGGTATTAGGTACGCTAATCAAGCTAACGTACGTTATTTGGAAAAATTGTAGCGCACGCTACAATGCATGTGTTAGCGCACGTTAAGCGTTCAAACTTCTACCGTTAGTTAACTTATCCGTTGGAGCGCAAACGTCAAAAGGAGATCCGCAAAATCTGGAAGGCTAACATTAAATAATGTTAACGCACACTAATGTATATGTACTAGCGCATGCTACGTACATTTTATCCGTTGGAAAAGAGACGTTTGGGAGACAAACCAACAAGTTTCAACAGTCAAAAGTGAAGACCTGTTGACCGACAATAACACATGCTAAAGAAGACGGACTAGCGCACGCTAGACGTATATTATGACCGTTGGTACAGTTTAATGACCGTTCAGATCAGTCAAGTCAAAGCTCGTTAGCGCACGCTATGAAGAATTATTAGCGCACACTAATAATACAGATTTCAGCATATGAAGAGGGACTTGATACTATAAATACCCATAGGACTTGGGTATCACACACATAACTTCAAGCATTCAAGTATACAAGCAATCAAAGCATTCTTGAGCTCAGTTTTCTATCTATTATTGCATTCTAAGTTGTGAGGAGAAAGATACAAAGAGTGATACATCTTGTAATATTTATTATACTTTGTATTCTTTCATTTGGTTGTGAGTGTTGCATCACTCATACAAGAGCGTCAGAGAAACTAATTTAGAGTCACTAATCTGGTGTTATTAGGATCTTTGATCCGGCATTATTAGGATTACACTCCAATATTCGTAATTAAGGAGTATCCTTACGTACGTTAGCATGGGCGTATAACGTACGTAATGGACTTGTCAGTCTATTTATCTTGATTTCGTATTTCATTTCCTCACGAACCAAAACACATTTTCTCTCCCTAGAATCATCCGTTTGTACTTGTTATTGATGTTTAGCCCCTTCCAACTCGATCTTGATCATCCTAGCTTGGATTGAAGCTTGAAGTTGGAAGCTTGTTGGTGCTCCTTTGGTGTTTAGAGGGTTATTCTTGTTCTTCTTCCGTAAGTTCCCTCAATCTCTTCTGATTTTCGAGTAGTTCCGATAGAACACTAGATAAACAAAGTTTATTTTGACAGTGGTTGTTCTTGGACCAATATAAGACAAGCGGTTGTAACGGTTGTTGTACTCGGACCGATCGAAGATGAGTCAATTGTGTGGTTGTTCTTGAGCCAATAGAAAAAGAATTCGGAGAGAGGACGTATGCAAGTGCCGAACCTCTATAAATCTTTGAGTCTTTTACTTTCTGCACTATTCCCTTTTCTTCGTGAGAAAGTTCGATATTCCGCATTACCACTATTCAACCCCCCTTCTAGTGGTGAATTTATCTCTTCAATAGCGTGAATAAATATATAAAATATGTGATAAATGAATTAAATATTCTCATAGATAAAGACCGGGAAATTAGGTAATACAAGCATAAAGTATGCTTTGATGTATACAACCCTAATAATCTCACACTTATACTCAAAGCATGCTTTTGAAGTATACTATCTTGACTATGTCTATATATCTCCGACTTATACTCAAAGCAATACTGCCATACATCTCAACCCCATTCCTTCCACACGCCCTTCAAATGACTTTGAGGGCAACCCTTTCGTGAAAGGATCAACTAGGTTGTCTTCAGATGCTATATTGGAGACAATAATCTTCCTTCTCTTCACAAAATCTCGAATGATATGATATTTGCGCTTGATATGTTTTCTTGCTTGGGCCCGTGGTTCCTTCGAAATTGCAACCGCACTGATATTATCACAATAAAGTGTAATACTCCTAGGCAAATTAGGAATCACACCCAAATCCTTTAGGAAGTACTTGAGCCATACCGCCTCTTTAGCTGCCTCTGAGGCTGCTACATACTCGGCTTCCATGGTAGAGTCCGCTATGCATTTCTGCTTCACACTCCTCCAACTGATGGCTCCACCTCCCAAAGTGAAAATATATCCGAAAGTTGATTTCGACTTTTCTTTGTCCGCACTGAAATCTGAGTCAGTGTAACCCAAAGGACAAAGTGTATCCGATTGATATACAAGCATATGCTCCCTAGTCCTTCTCATGTACTTGAGTATATGCTTGACAAAAATCCAATGTCCCGGTCCTGGGTTCGACTGATATCTCGCCACCATGCCTACAGCATGACACATATCAGGCCTATTGCAAAGCATAACATACATGAGGCTTCCCACTGCCGAAGCACAAGGGATCAGCTTCATGTCATCTATCTCTTTATGTGTCTTAGAACACATAACCTTATATAGCTGAATTCCATGTATGTAAGGTAAGAAACCTTCCTTGGAATTCTCCATGCTAAACCGCTTTAGCACCGTATCGATATAGGATGCCTGAGATAAGCACAACATCCTTTTCTTGCGATCTGGAAAGATCTTAATACCAAGGATGTGCCCATATTCTCCCAAATCCTTCATATCGAACTGCTCAGACAGCCATACCCTTACGTCTGATAATACCTTCACATTGTTTCCAATTAGATGTATATCATCTACGTATAGTACAAGAAACACTAGCACATTTCCATCGCACTTTTTGTATACACAAACCTCACTAGGACACTATTCAAAACCATACGATTGAATGACCTCATCAAATCGCATGTTCCAAGACTTTGATGCTTGCTTGAGACCATAAATGGCTCTCTTAAGCTTGCATACTAAGTGCTCCTCTCCTTCAGAATGAATCCCTCATGTTAGCGCATGTATATTTCCTTATCAAGACTCCCGTTCAAGAATGCAGTCTTGACATCCATCTATCAAATCTACATATCCAAATGCACAGCTATAGCTAAGAGAATCCAGATCGATTTAAGCATGGCTACTGGTGAAAAGGTCTAATCGTAGTCGATGCCCTCCTTCTGAGTATAACCTTTCGCAACAAGCCTTGCTTTGAAGGTTTCAACCTTCCCTTTCAATCCTCTCTTACATTTGTAGACCCACTTACTTCCAATGGGTTTTACCCCATTGGGTAGCTCTACTAGCTCCCACACTTGATTAGAATCCATAGATCCCATTTCGGATTCCATTGTTGTTTTCCAGGATTCAACATCCTTGTCTTGAACTGCCTGTTTGTATGTACATGTATCCGTTTCATCCTGGTCCGGGGAGTGGTCCGAAGACGCTCCCACGCTGATGAAATGTTCAGGTTGACGAACAACCCTCCCACTACGACGAGGCGTGTCCTTGATGTAATATCCGAATTTATTATTGTGTATTTCATCTGTTGTTGAACACTGTATTATTCGGAATTGTGATCTCGATAATTGGAGTATGATATTTCCTATATTTGTATCCTTGTACATGAGTATAACAACATGTAAATTTTCTCATGCGAACACGTGATAACGTACGCTAAGAATGTAGCTTAAAGTACATTATCGGCTAAAACTAGCGTACGCTACGAATGAGGAATTGCGTGCGCTAGGCAGTCAATTATTGAGCTAGACGGCTAGCATATGCGCCAGCCGTACATGGGTCCGGATTAGATTCCCTCGGATGAACCTGGACAGTTTTAGAGTCAACGTTAATTAGCATGCGCTAAGGACAGTATGATAGCATGCGCTAAACAGCTATCGTACAGAAACTTTATATAAGGGACACCACCCCATTTCTTTTGGTTTACAATTCTATCACTAGTTCTTCATATCTTGGAAAGTACAGAGAGCCTTCCCTACTTCTTAAACACATATAAACCCTCCTTACATGATCATTGAATATTGGAGAGTACTTACACTTGATCATTGAAGAAGAAACTCACTTTGGAGTGACACACAAGCAACCGGGGTTGAAGTCTACCTATTGTCTCGGTGTTTCCTTCATCTTAAGGTATGTTAATACTATCTCCTACCTTGGATTCGTGTTAATAAGGATATCAGGATTATGCTATCAAGATATTGAGTTCCATTGATGAATTATCCAAACAACATCATGTTTATAAGTTGGAATTATTAGTTCATCTTCTTGGTTAAATCGGGATGTAATGATGATATTGGAATCTAGTGCATCGACCTTAAGAACACCAAACTTCGCATGAGAATTGTAATCAAGATGGAATATGGTGTTGTTATGATTATACGTATCCTTGTATCTCGAAGATGTTTGAATCCGTGAGGTCATTTGTAATAAGATGAACGTAACATGCATGGACATAACGTATATTAAACACTGAGGATTTCGTAAGTTTCATCACAGTTAGAACAGTCGACTGCCCAGGGAAGAATTGTCATACATGTTTAGCGTGCACTAAGCTTTATAGTTAACGTGCGCTATCTGGCATAAGTTAACGTACGCTACGCTTGGAACGTAACGTGCGTTATATCATCATACGAGTCAATCGACTTATCAGTGAGGTACTGACAGTGCATGGTTATCATACGCTAGACTTCGTATTATTGCATGCGCTAACAAGTAGCCTTAACGTACGCTACATAGGATACGTAGCGTTTGTTAAGCAAGCCAGGCAGATTACGTTTTATGAACTTCCGACCGTAATTTGGATTATTAGATGTCCGTACAACGTGATATGAACTCTATATTATTTCTTTTGTTTAAGGTTCGAGCTTGCTACGTGATTGATCGAAGGGGCGGCCTTCGAGTGTTTCGTTTTTTGTGGAAGTATTATTCTTGTCTTCGAATCGAGGCAAGTACCTTAATTGTTTTATGTATTGATGTTATACATATTGTTGTACATGTATGTCGTTATTGTATGTCCACCTCGTGTTGGTCCGATGGGATCATCGGGGGATCTATGATAGCATGCGCTGGATCATCGGACGGGTTTTTCCACCTCGGGTTGGTTTGACGGAATAATCGGGGGGTCTAGGCAGTGAACGCTGGATCATCGGAATTACCATGTGTATGTTGTGATATCATATTGTGATTATCATGTGTGTATGTTATTATTGAGTTTCTCACAGGAGAAGACTCTTTGGTTCTTTGTCATTTATGTTATTATTATTCTTCGTTAGATGTTGAATAATATGTTGTGGTACTTGTACTAGCATCGTTGTGCTAACCCCTTCGGGGGTGAACATTTGTTTATGTTAAGGATCCAGGAGAGCGGGGAAACAACCACCGGAGTTGCATGACGGCGAGGGTGCAGAGTGATGTTCCGGCTGAGTTTATTTGTCTGTTGTTTGTATCGTTTTAATAAGTACTCGACTACGTCGTCGTTTGTGATGATTTGGATTTGGTGATGTATTGATACTTTTCATTTAGACATTTGTATTTTCAGTATTGGTCAGAACTGTTGTATTTTATTTCAGTTACTTTCATACGTTGGTATCTGTTATTGTCTTTTCATTTCTTCAGCCTTGTAAATCCCTATGTAAAGGATTTACGGCGCTGTAATATTCCTGAATATATCGGGGGTGTTACAGATTGGAGCTAAGATTATGGATATCTTGGCCATTGGGTTAAAATAGGGGTCATATATGTCTTTTTAGGTAACCGGCCTTGAATAACATCACTGTACTGCCTACGTCCTCTTGCGAACGGTGGTTGTAAGTTCCTAAACTCTATCTCGTCCTTTACATGTAGTATCTCTTTATACTTGAACATTGAATGATATTGTTTCCTGTATATTGAGTATTTATGCTTACAGTATGTTGAAAGGTGGACGTGGATGTGGTCGCGGTCGCGGACGCGGACGAAGGAATGCCGAAAGAGAAGCTTCGCCTTCTAATTAGGCCAGCCACAGCTCAGGCGAGCCACAGAGATCTATTAATAATGAACCGGAACCTACTGTGCCCGAAATCCTTCGTCAGGTGGTGAACCAGATGACTCAGTTCGCCCAGGTCATGGACCGAATGCAGGTGGCAGTAGGGTTACAATAGGGAGATCGACATCAGGGTATCCCAGACATGGGAAATCGAGGCGACCGATGGCTGCAAGAGGTGGCGAAGATGCAACCACCTAAATTCGACGGTATTTCTGAGACTCCCACCTGGTATCATTGGTTGAAGGAATTAGAGAAAATTTTTGCCGGGATTAATTGCCCAGACGACTGGAGAGCCTCTATTGCTCAGTACTTTCTGATAGGGGAAGCATCCGAGTGGTGGGAAGCCATCCGGCCTGCAGATCATGATGCGGACTGGACAGAATTTAAATTGATGATGGAAGCTCAGTACTGCCCTCGTCCTGTGAGGGAAGCCAAAGTTCGGTAGTTTTTATCCGCTCAGCCTTCAGATGTGCCAGTATCTCAGGCAATCAAGACGTTTAACCAGCAGCTAGCATTTGTTCGACATCTGGTCAGAACAGATGCAGGAATGATGATCCAGTTTGATATGAGAATGAAACCAGAAATCCAGAGGTACATGTCCTATTTTGAATGTACCACTCTCCGTCAATACCATGATAAATCATTGGCGTATGAAATCAAGGAAGCAGCAATGGAGAAGTTTTCAGAATCCAAGAAGCAGAAAGTCTTCGGTAGTTTCACAAAAAACAAGAGTAGTGGGCCCCGCAAGGCCCAGTCATCCTTTCATTCTTTCTAGAAACCTCCGCATCCATCTAAGAGCGGAAGGAACTTCGGAGCAGCGTCAACCACGACGGATGTCACCATGAAATGCTTTAACTGTGCCCAGATGGGGCACTATCGACGGAATTGCCCCCTACCTGCCGTGACTTGTTTTTATTGTGGTCGAGAGGGACATCGTGCGGTGTTCTGTGAAGAGGCTGCAAAGTGTTTTAGAGCCCGTACACCACAGCCAGTTCAGAAGGAAGCCAGTATCTAACAAACGCAGCAAAGCATTCACATGCCTCAGAATTTTGGCTGCGGACGAGGCAGGGGACAGTGGGACCGAAAGGGTACATCGAGTGCCGAATCTATTCCCCCACGTCTGTACGAGATGAGGAGAACAGACGATCAGGATGCTGCAATCGCATCAGGTACTGTTCAGATAATTTCCCAGCTAATTAGCGTTTTATTCGATACAGGAGCTACGCATTCATTTATATCCTTGTCTTGTGTAAATCGTTTGAATATTTCTGGTTTTCATAATTGTGAACCTTATGTTGTGGGTTTACCGAGTGGAGAGAGGATTGTTGGAAACTTAGAAACTAGAGATTTCCCTGTATCATTTGGAGGCAGAGAGTGGCTCTTAAATCTGATTGTGATAGAAATGCAAAGAGATGACCTGATACTCGGAGATGATTGGCTTAATCGATATGGAGCTATTGTAAACTACCGAAATAGGAATATCTCGCTGATCGCTAATGATGGTTCTGAAATACTATTTGAAGGATGGAAACCAGGAAGCTCAGGAAAGATGATCAAGGCAATGAAAGCTGTCAAATTGTTGAAACAGGGTTGTACCGGATACTGGTGCTATGCAATGAAGAAAGAAGACGGAATTGTGAAACTTTCATCAATTCCTGTTGTGAATGAATTTCCAGATGTATTCCCTGATGAGTTACCTGGACTACCTCCACGACGGGATGTAGAATTCACCATCGAGTTGGAACCCAGAGCTACACCAATTTCTAAGGCGCCGTATCGTATGGCACCCACTGAGATGTACGAACTAAAAAAGTAACTGGAGGAGTTACTGGACAAAGGCTATACCCAGCCAAGCGTTTCGCCCTGGGGAGCACCAGTTCTTTTTGTCCGGAAGAAGGATGGATCGCTTCGACTGTGTATTGACTATCGAGCGCTGAACAAGTATCCGTTGCCATGGATTGATGATTTGTTTGACCAGTTACAAGGAGCAACAGTATTTTCTAAAATCGATCTGAGATCAGGATATCATCAGCTGAGGATTAAGGAATCTGATGTTCCGAAATCAGCATTCAGAACTCGCTACGGACACTATGAGTTTATAGTTATACCGTTTGGTCTCACTAACGCACCTGCTGTATTCATGCAATTGATAAACTGAGTGTTCATCGAGTATTTGGATAAATTTGTGGTTGTGTTCATTAATGACATTACGATATATTCTAAGAGCCCAGAAGAGCATGCATAGCATTTCGGATTGTGTTAGACCTGTTGAGAAATGAACAATTGTACGCCAAACTTTCTAAGTGTGAATTCTGGCTAAAGGAAGTAATGTTCCTCGGCCATGTGGTATCAGATGAAGGAGTCCGAGTAGATCCTCAGAAGATCGAAGCAGTTATGGATTGGAAGCCTACTAAGAACGTGAAAGAAGTCCGGAGTTTCTTAGGACTTGCTAGATATTATCGTCGGTTCGTGGAAGGGTTTTCCAAAATTACCCGCCCACTTACTCGACTACTGCAGAAAATTCAAAAGTTTGAGTGGAATGAGTTGTTCCAGAATAGCTTTGATGAATTGAAGAAGAGATTGATGACGGCACCGATTTTAGCACTCCCACGGGGAATTGGAGGATTCATAGTTTACAGTGATGCTTCGAACTAAGGACTCGGATGCGTATTGATGCAGAATGATAAGGTGATCACTTATGCGTCACGGCAGCTGAAACCTTATGAAGTGAATTACCCAACGCATGATTTGGAGCTGGCAGCAGTAGTTTTTGCTTTGAAAATATGGAGACATTACTTGTACGGGACTCACTGTTAGATCTTTACGGATCACAAGAGTCTCAAATACATCTTCAGTCAGAAAGAGTTGAACATGCGGCAAAGAAGATGGTTGGAACTTATTAAGGACTATAACTTGGAGATTCTTTATCATCTAGGCAAAGCAAATGTAGTGGTCGATGCACTTAGCCGCAAGCCTATTTCTATTCAGATGTCTGAGACTCTGACCTCCCAGCTCAACATACAACGAGAGATGATTCGATAAGGAATAGAAGTATGGTTGCAAAGAGTCCAAGGACAAGTGTGCGTGATGGAAATAACTTCATCGTTAACCGAAGAAATCAAATCTAAGCAAGTAGATGATCCTCTGATGATTCGGTTACGTGATAAAGTAATCAAGGGAAAGGCCCCCGGATTCATAATTCATGATGATGAAGTTTTGAGATTTCAGAACCAACTTTGCATTCCCGATGTCAATGATCTGAAACAGACGATTATGAAGGAAGCTCACAGCACGCCCTATTCTATCCACCCGGGCACCAGTAAGATGTATAAGGACTTGCAGCAGAACTTTTGGTGGGGCAACATTAATAAAGATGTAGCGGGTTATGTTTCGAAATGCTTGACTTGTCAGCAGGTTAAGATCAAGCATCAACGACCTGCCAGAATGCTGAAGCCGCTCCCGATTCCTGAATGGAAGTGGGAGGACATATCGATGGACTTTATCACTAGTATGCCGAGAACCAAGACAGGAATGAACATGATTTGGGTGATAGTTGATCGTTTAACCAAATCAGATCATTTTCTAGGCATTAAGGACACGTGGGGACCAGAGAGGTTGGCACGAGTATTTATTTCAGAGATAGTCCGATTGCATGGTACACCGAAGACCATTATTCCTGACCGAGGCGGTCGCTTTGTATCGCATTTTTGGAAAGCAGTTCATAAGGCCTTGGGGACCGAATTGAACTTCAGCACAGCTTATCACCTGCAGATAGATGGACAATCCGAGAGGACTATTCAGACAGTGGAAGACATGCTAAGGGCCTGTGCCTTAGATTGGTCAACTGATTGGGAAGTTCATATGTCGTTGATTGAATTCACCTACAACAATAGTTGGCATGCTTCTATTAAGATGGCACCATTTGAGGCATTGTACGGGGGGAGATGTAGATTGCCCCTATGTTGGGACGATTCATCGAACTTGATCGGAACGGAACCGGAATTGATCGTGCATACATGAGAGAAAATAGCCTTAATTCGCGAAAGGCTGTTGACCGCCCAGAGTCGACAGAAATCTTACACAGACGTACACCGTCGCCCATTGGAGTTCAGTACTGGAGATCACGTGTTTTTAAAAGTTTCTCCTACTCGGGGAATCTTTCGTTTCTGAAGAAAGGGGAAGTTGAGTCCGAGATATATCGGACCGTTCGAAATTCTTGAAAGAGTTGGAGAATTGGCCTACAGATTGGCATTACCGCCATCATTGAGCCATGTTCATAACGTGTTCCACGTATCCCAGTTACGGAGATATATATCGGATTCTAGTCATGTCATTGATTTCGGCGATATCGAAATCGCTCAGGATGGAACGTTTGAAGAGATACCGGTCAGGATACTCGAGAGTCGAGTTAAGCAGTTGAGGAACAAAGCGATCTCATTGGTCAAGGTCCAGTGGTCATGCCACAGAGTGGAAGAAGCCACTTGGGAAACGGAAGATAGCATGAAGACCAGATATCCCGAGTTATTTTCGTCTTGAGTTTCGGGCCGAAACTCTTTTTTAGTAGGAGAGTATGTAATATCCGAATTTATTATTGTGTATTTCATCTGTTGTTGAACCCTGTATTATTCGGAATTGTGATCTCGATAATTGGAGTATGATATTTCCTATACTTGTATCCTTGTACATGAGTATAACAACATGTAAATTTTCTCATACGAATACGTGATAACGTACGCTAAGAATGTAGCTTAACGTACGTTATCGGCTAAAACTAGCGTACGCTATGAATGAGGAATTACGTGCGCTAGGTAGTCAATTATTGAGATAGACGGCTAGCACATGCGCCAGCCGGACATGGGTCCGGATTAGATTCCCTCGGATGAACCTGGACAGTTTTAGAGTCAACGTTAATTAGCGTGCGTTAATAACAGTACGATAGCGTGCGCTAAACAGCTATCGTATAGAAACTTTATATAAGGGACAACACCCCATTTCTTTTGGTTTACAATTCTATCACTCGTTCTTCATATCTTGAAAAGTCCAGAGAGCCTTCCCTACTTCTTAAACACATATAAACCCTCTTTACATGATCATTGAAGATTGGAGAGTACTTACACTTGATCATTGAAGAAGAAACTAACTTTGGAGTGACACACAAGCAACTGGGGTTGAAGTCTACCTATTGTCTCGGTGTTTCCTTCATCTTAAGGTATGTTAATACTATCTCCTACCTTGGATTTGTATTAATAATGATATGAGGATTATGCTATCAAGATATTGAGTTCCATTGATGAATTATCCAAACAACATCATGTTTATAAGTTGGAATTGTCAGTTCATCTTCTTAGTTAAATCGGGATGTAATGATGATATTGGAATCTAGTGCATTGACCTTAAGAACACCAAACTTCGCATGAGAATTGTAATCAAAATGGAATGTGGTGTTTTTATGATTATACGTATCCTTGTATCTCGAAGATGTTTGAATCCGTGAGGTCATTTGTAATAAGATGAACGTAACATGCATGGAGATAACGTATATTAAACACTGAGGATTTCGTAAGTTTCATCACAGTTAGAACAGCCGACTGCCCAGGGAAGAACTGTCATACATGTTTAGCGTGCGCTAATCTTTATAGTTAACGTGCGCTATCGGGCATAAGTTTACGTACGCTACGCTTGGAACGTAACGTGCGTTATATCATCAGACGAGTCAATCAACTGATCAGTGAGGTACTGATAGTGCATGGTTAGCGTACGCTAGATTTCGTATTATTGCGTACGCTAACAAGTAGCCTTAACGTACGCTACATAGGATATGTAGCGTGCGTTATGCAAGCCAGGCAGATTATGTTTTATGAACTTACGACCGTAATTTGGATTGTTGGATGTCCGTACGACGTGAGATGAACTCTATATTATTTCTTTTGTTTAAGGTTCGAGCTTGCTACGTGATTGATCGAAGGGGCGGCCTTCGAGTGTTTCGTTTTTCGTGGAAGTATTATTATTGTCTTCGAATCGAGGCAAGTACCTTAATTGTTTTATGTATTGATGTTATATATATTATTGTACATGTATGTTGTTATTGTATGTCCACCTCGTGTTGGTCCGACGGGATCATCAAGGGATCTATGCTAGCGTGTGCTGGATCATCGAACGGGTTTTTCCACCTCAGGTTGGTTTGACGGAATCATCGGGGGGGTCTAGGCAGTGAACGTTGGATCATCGGAATTACCATGTGTATGTTGTGATATCATGTTGTGATTATCACGTGTGTATGTTATTATTGAGTTTCTCGCATGAGAAGACTCTTTGGTTCTTTGTCATTTATGTTATTATTATTCTTCGTTAGATGTTGAATAATATGCTGTGGTACTTGTACTAGCATCGTTGTTCTAACCCCTTCGGGAGTGAACATTTGTTTATGTTCTGGATCCAGGAGAGCGGGGAAACAACCACTGGAGTTGCATGACGACGTGGGTGCAGAGTGATGTTCCGGCCGAGTTTATTTGTCTGTTGTTTGTATCGTTTTAATAAGTACTCGAGTACGTCGTTGTTTGTGATGATTTGGATTTGGTGATGTATTAATACTTTTCCTTTGGACATTTGTATTTTCAGTATTGGTCAAAACTGTTGTATTTTATTTCAGTTACTTTCATACGTTGGTATCTGTTATTGTCTTTTCATTTCTTCAGCCTTGTAAATCCATATATAAAGGATTTACGGCGCTGTAATATTCCTGAATATATCGGGGGTGTTACACTTGGTTTGCGTATCTACAATAGTATCGATATGTGGTACATTAGGTGTTTGTACAATTGGTATTGTCGAAATATCGCCCCTAAGTTCTTCTAGAATAACCTCACTCCTAGGCTTGTGTCTTATTACATAGTCCTCCTCTAAGAACCGGGCATTGGTGCTAACAATGACCTTCTGGTCTTTAGGACTGTAGAATAAGCCACCCTTCGTTCCCTTTGGATATTCGACAAACACTCGTACTTCTGTACGAAATGCTAACTTATCAGCTTCCTTATTCAGCACGTGTGCTGGTGAACCCCAAATCCGAAAATGTCCTAGACTGGGCTTGCGCTCATTCCACAGTTCTGTGGGTGTTTTTGGAACTAATTTCGAAGGCACCAAGTTTAGAATGTACGCCGTTGTTTCCAAGGCGTATCCCCAAAACAAAATAGGCAAATCAGAATAACTCATCATTGACCTAACCATCTCTAATAAAGTACGAGTCCTTCATTCAGCAACACCATTTTGTTGTGGTGTACCAGGCGCTGTGAGCTGGGAAGTAATCCCCTCATGTGCCAAGAAATCTAAAAACTCTCCACTAAGATATTCGCCACCACGATCAGATCGTAGTGACTTGATACCCTGTCCATGACGCTTCTCCGTTTCAGCCTTGAATTCTTTGAACTTATCAAAAGATTCATACTTATGTTGCATCAAATAGATGTATCTATGTCTCGAATAATCATCTATAAACGTGATGAAGTATTCGAAACCACCCTTAGCCTAGATGTTCATTGGACCACATACATCGGTGTGTACTAATTCCAATACATTTTGTGCACGATTTCCTTTGCTTTGGAAAGCCCTTTTAGTCATTTTACCTTCTATATAGGATTCGCAGGTTCGAAATGACTCAACTTGGAGCGAATCCAATGGGCCATCGCTCACCAATCTTTGAACCCTTCTAAGGTTAATATGACCAAAGCGTAAATGCCACAAATATGTTTGATTTATGCTCGAAGGTTTTTTTATTTTATTAGTATTACTCAAAGAATTAAGCAATTTATAATTATGCAAGGGAGTTGGTGCAGCATTAATGATATAAAGTTCTTCATTATAAGTACTCCCGCAAACATATTCACCATTTCTTTTAATAATTGCATTATCTTCAAAAGAAACTGAATATCCATCGCGACGCAATTTAAAAACTGAAATTAAATTCATTCTAAAATCGGGTACCAACAATACATTATTTAGAACTAAAATTCTATCATCAACTTTTAACTGCACGACTCCCACTGCAACAGCCTTCAGCCTGGATGTAATACCCGAGATTTCTGTTATGTAATTAGAACTTGTAATGATTGTACTTTTGTCTGAGTACTATTCTCCGTATTTCATAATCCGATGTTGTCGAGTGTATAATTTCGTGCATGTGTTTTAGAGATTGAAATTCTATACATGTAGCGCACGCTACAGGCCGAGTGTAGCGTACGCTAACGGGGATTCATAGCGCACGCTACAGAGGGTCATTAGCGCACGCTATGCATGGTCAAATCGATTGAGACGTGCGGTAGGTGAGATCTGGCCGGGGGACCCTTGTCGGATTGTGTCGGATGTACCTGGACGGCTTTCAGGAAAAGCCGAGTCAACGCCTTAGCGCACGCTACAGGTATATGCGTAGCACACGCTAAGTGCCGATCTGATTTAGGCGTGAGCCGTTAGCGCACGCTACGAACAGGGTCTAGCGCGCGCTAATAGCCATTTATTATAAATAGGACAACATCCTATTCGTGATTTCAGTTCTTTCTCCTCCCATAAACCGAACTCTTACACTTAGAACATAACTTCCTTCACCCCAAACACTTCATATCAACCTCCTAGTTCGAGATTGAAGATCGTATATCATTGGAGATTGGTGTTCAAGCCTTCGGTGTTGGATCGCTTCATTTTCCTCCGTATTCTTCACTACTTTGAGGTAGGTGATTCTTCACTGATGTTAGTAATGTTCCTAAGGAAGTTTGAATCATGTTTTGATAGCAAGTATTTCGTTTATAATCGGTCATCACATGTTAGAAGGATACTTTTGACGTATCGGCACTATATATCGTATGAACCTTTGAACCATCTTATTATAAGGACTCCTAAGCATGTTCAATCGAGTTATGATCGAATCGGATATTTTACCCGATTGATACGTTTTACGATGGAATCATGTGTTTTGGAACGTAGAACAAATGGAACTTAGATTATTTCTTGGAGATCGTAGATGAATTATGATGTTGAGTTGACTATCCGTATATTCGTATTTCATAACCATAAAACTTCCACAAACCTTATTAGTATGATATGCCCGAGGATAACTTGTATTATCATGGTAGAATTCATGAGTTCTTCACCATTCAACCCAGTTTTCGGTTTGCAGTATTCTGCCATGCAAGATTAGCGCACGCTAACATGTGTGAGTTAACGTGCGCTATCGAGGTCCAGTTAACGCATAATACGTACGTAGCGTGCGTTATATATCGGCCGGTGCAAACTGCCAGTTCGTAACTAGCGCACGCTAGTCTTACCCGATAGCGTACGCTAACAGGCCTGCTTAGCGCACGTTACGTAGAGTATGTAGCGCACGCTAAGCAGTCCAGACAGATTGCTTATTTTGAGCTTTTCGGCCGTAGACCAAATTGTTAGGCCATCGTTCGACTTGAGATGATTTGTATATCGTTCCTTTTTGTTAAGGTTCGAGCCGGTTACGTTGATCGAAGGAGGCGGCCTTCGAGTGTGTTGAGATCATCGAAGTATTTCGTCTTGCCATTTTCGAGGCAAGTATCATATGTCGAGTTTGATTTATCATGCTTATGGTTTTGTTCATATTTTTGTATATGAGATGTATTTCTGGAAATTCGCGTGATATTCGTTGTTGTTTGTTCGTATTGATGAACATATTGAAATGCATATGTGTATGCATAATTGATTGATTATGGTATAAATGATCCGAGGGGGTCATGAGGATCTATCTTGAGGCGCTGGATCGAATGTCCACCATGCGTTGGTCCGACGGGATCATCATGGGGATCTATCCGAGGCGCCTGGATCATTGGATGGGTTTTCCACCATGCGTTGGTCCGACGGGATCATCATGGGGATCTATCTTTGAGGGCGCTGGATCGCTGGATTACCATGTATTGTGTAGATGGAATCGTGAGGATTCGCATCGTTGGATTCCGGTGGCGGAAGTCCGTTTGCATGTTTTATGATGCATTAATGATTTATTGCATGACGATACTTGTACTAGCATTGTTTTGATAACCCCTTCGGGGGTGGACATTGTTTTTGATGTTCAGGTAGTCGAGGAGCGGGGAGGCAGCCACAGTACCGACAGGACGATGAGATGGCTCAGTGATGTGATTGATGTTATTGTTGTTGAGAGTTGTTTTCTTGTTTCGTTTAGTACTCGAGTACGTCTGTTTTAATAATGTCCTTTCGATATGGTTGTATAAATTAACTCTTTGATCGGTTGAATCAAATATGTCTTTAAACTTCAGTTGTACGATTGGTTTATATTTACACTCTTTTTAAAATTAGCCTTGTAAATCCTTACCTAAAGGGTTTACGGCGCTGTAATTATTCCGAATATCTCGGGGTGTTACAGAATATGGTATCGGAGCTAAGATTTATGGATATCTTGGCAGTCGGGTTAGTTGGGTCTGTTTACGTTATTGATTATTGGTCGTTCGTAACATCACTGCTGAGCCAGCATCGTCGTGTGGACTGCGGTTGTAAGTTTCCTAATCTCGAATACTACTGTTTTATTTAATTCACGTCTTGTAAACATTAATGAATGTACTTTGAGAAAGTTTGTCCTGGATATTGAGTATTTATGTTTACAGTATGTTGAGAGGAGGTCGTGGACGCGGACGCGGTCGTGGACGCAGACGTGGTAATGCGAGGCAAGAAGAGTCGGTATCTACCCCAGAGATAGCCGCTAGTCAAACGGATTCACATTAGGAGGGCAGCGAGATCGGCAAATAATAATGCAGATCCTAACGTGCCGGGAGTGCTTCAGCAGGTGGTTGCCCAGATAAACCAGTTTGCTCAAGTTGTGGATCGCATGCAGACGGCGATGGGACAGCAGAATAACGTGGATAATCGGGGGGATAAATGGCTTACCGAGGTGGTCAAATTGCATCCTCCGAAATTTGACGGTTCCACTGAGACACTTTCGTGGGATCATTGGCTGAAGTAATTAGAGAAGATTTTTGCGGGGATTAACTGTCCCAACGATAGGAAGGTCCCGGTCGCCCAGTATCTTTTGACCGGGGAGGCTTTCGACTGGTGGGAGGCCGTTCGACCAGAGGAGCATAATGCTGACTGGACAGAATTCAAGTTGATGATGGAGGCACAGTATTGTCCTCGCCCAGTTAGAGAGGCCCGAGTTCGGGAGTTTTTCTCACCACAAAATTCGGAAGCATCTGTGACGGAAGTGATTAAGACTTTTAATCACCAGCTGACTTATCTGCGCCACCTGGTCAGGACCGAGGCGGAAAGGATTTTCCATTTTGACATGCGAATGAAGCCGTAAATTCAGCAATATATGTCCGGATTTGATTGTACCACCTTGAGGCAGTATCAGGACAAGGCGTTGGCCTACGATATGAAGGAAGCAGCAGTAGAGAAATCGACGGAAGCAAAGAAACAGAAGGTGTCGGGCAACTTCGCGGAGAATAAGAATAGCGGGCCCACGTGTCAGTCCTCTTTTCACTCATCCAGAGACCTCCGCATCCTAGTCGAGGAGGAAAGAAGTTCAGGCAAGACCGATCAAGCTTCGACACAGGGAAGAAGTGTTACAACTGTGGCAAGGCGGGACATGTTCGACGGGATTGTTTCGCGCCTGCTGTGACCTGTTTCGAGTGTGGACAGGAAGGACATCGCGCAACATTTTGTGGGAATGCGACCCGATCTTTTGGTACTCGCACTCCAGCGCCAGTTCCGAAGGAAACAAGTGTGAACCAGACGCAGCAGAGTGGATTTCAGCAGCAGAACATTGGGAAGAGAGAGGCATCCAGTGCTGGGTCCGTTCCTCCACGCCTGTATGAAATGAGGAAATCTGAGGATCAGAACACAGCTGTTGCATCAGGTATGATTCAGATCCTTTTGCAACCAGTTAGTGTCTTGTTCGATTCGGGAGCTACGCATTCTTTTATATCTTTGAACTGTGTTAATCGTTTAAAAATCTCGTGCTTGTATGACTGTGAACCTTATGTTGTGGGATTACCTAGCGGAGAGAAAATTGTGGGAACCCTAGAAGCTAGGGACTTTCCAGTAACTATAGGAGGGAGAGATTGGCCATCGAACCTTATTGTGGTTGACATTTACGGTGACGATTTAATTCTCGGAGACGATTGGCTCAACCGTTATGGAGCTATTCTGAATTACCGAGAGAGAGTCATTTCCATCATTGTTGATGACGGGTCTGAACACTTATTCCGAGGATGGAGACCAGGAAGCTCGGGAAAATTGATCAAGGCAATGAAAGCCGTGAAATTACTGAAACAGGGATGTCAGGGACTCTGGTGCTATGCCATGAAGAAAGAGGAAGGAGTAGAGCTCTCATCTATTTCAGTTGTGAATGAGTTCTCAGATGTTTTTCCTGACGAACTACCTGGATTACCTCCGCAGAGAGAAGTGGAATTCACTATCGAATTAGAGCCTGGAGCAGCTCCTATTTCCAGAGCACCATACCGCATGGCGCCAACCGAGATGTATGAACTCAAGAAACAACTAGAGGAATTGCTGCAGAAGGGTTATATTCAACCGAGCGTTTCTCCTTGGGGAGCGCCCGTTCTCTTTGTCCGGAAGAAAGACGGATCCCTCCGACTGTGTATTGATTACAGGGAGCTCAACAAGATGACAATCAAGAATAAGTATCCTATACCTCGGATCGACGACTTGTTTGATCAACTGCAAGGGGCAAGGATATTCTCGAAGATTGACTTGCGATCAGGATACCACCAGCTGAGAATTAAGGAATCGGATATACCAAAATCTGCTTTCAGATCCCGGTATGGGCATTATGAATTTGTAGTAATGCCATTTGGACTTACCAATGCTCCTGCGGTATTCATGCAATTGATGAATCGGGTTTTTTTGGAGTACCTGGATAAATTTGTGGTCGTTTTCATTGACGACATCTTGATATATTCGAGGGACGCAGAGGAACATGCTGAACATTTACGTGTGGTTTTGAGCATCTTGAGAAAGGAACAGCTGTATGCTAAGCTTTCTAAATGCGAATTTTGGCTTAAGGATGTAACCTTCCTTGGGCATGTGATATCATCCGACGGAGTTCAGGTGGACCCGAAGAAAGTCGAAGCAATCTTGGAGTGGGAAGCTCCTAAAAACGTGAAAGAAGTCTGAAGCTTCTTAGGAATTGCTGGATATTATCGCCGCTTTGTAGAGGGATTTTCCAAAATTGCTCGTCCGCTCACTCAGCTGTTACAAAAAACTCAAAAGTTCACGTGGAATGAGAAATGTCAGGCTGGTTTTGACGAACTTAAGAGGAGACTGACGACAGCACCTATATTAGCACTGCCAGAGGGAACTGATGGATTCATGGTATACAGCGACGCTTCAAATCAGGGTTTGGGTTGTGTGTTGATGCAGAAGGATAAAGTGATTGCTTATGCTTATCGACAATTGAAACCGTACGAAGTTAATTATCCTACTCATGATCTGGAGCTAGCAGCTGTGGTCTTTGCCTTGAAAATCTGGCGACATTATTTGTACGGCACTCATTGTCAGATCTTTACAGATCATAAGAGCCTCAAATACATTTTCAGTCAGAAAGAATTAAACATGAGGCAGAGAAGGTGGCTGGAATTGATCAAGGATTACGACTTGGAGATTCTCTATCATCCGGGGAAAGCGAATGTAGTAGCCGATGCTTTGAGCCGAAAACCCGTTTCTCTTCGAGTGTTGGAAGCACTTACATCCCAAACCAGTATTCAACGGGAACTGATCCGCGAGGGGATTGAAGTATGGGCACCAGGAATCCAAGGACAACTTTATGTGATGGAACTGACTTCATCACTAGTCGAGGAGATCAAGTCTAAACAACTGAACGATTCTCTGATTCTTCGATTATATGACGAAGTCAAGAAAGGAAAAGCCCAGGATTCGTGATACAAGATGATGGAATTACGAGATTTGAGTCGACTTTGCGTTCAGAGGACGATGATTTGAGACGGACAATTTTGAAAGAAGCTCATAGCGCGCCCTATTCTATTCACCAGCAGTAGTAAGATGTATAAAGATTTAAAGCAAAACTTCGGTGGGGAATATGAAGAAGGACGAGCGGAGTACGTTTCAAAGTGTTTGACTTGTCGGCAGGTTAAGATTGAACATCAACGACTGCCGGAATGTTAAGACCGCTTCCGATCCCCGAGCGGAAGTGGGAGGATATCTCGATGGACTTCATTACTAGTATGCCAAGGACTAGAACGGGAATGAACGTGATTTGGGTTGTAGTTGATCGACTAACCAAGTCGGCTCATTTCTGTGGATTAAAGATACATGGGGACCCGAGAGATTGGCGCGAGTATTCATTGCGGAGATAGTCGATTGCATGGGATGCCGAAGACCATTGTTTCAGATCGAGATGGTCGTTTCGTGTCGCACTTCGAGGGCGGTGCACGTGGCCTGGGACCGAGCTAAATTTTAGTACTGACTTATCATCCCCAACGGACGGTCGATCAGAAAGGACTATTCGTGTAGAAGACATGCTTAGAGCACATTGCCTTGGATTGGTCAACTGATTGGGAAGTTCATTTACCATTAGTTGAATTCACCTACAATAATAGTTGGCATGCTTCAATTAAGATGGCACCATTTGACGCGTTATACGGGAGAAGATGCCGATCGCCCCTGTGCAGGGATGATTCTTCGGATTTGATCGGGACGGAACCGGAATTGATAATTCAGACACAAGAGACGATAGCCTAGATACGAGAGAGACTGCTGATCGCCTGCAGTCGGTAAGTCTTATGCCGATGTACGTCGTCGCCCTCTAGAGTTCGACTGGGACCACGTACTATTGAAGGTGTCTCCTACACGAGGGATTTTCCGTTTTGGGAGAAGAGGCAAGCTTAGTCCGAGATATATCGGACCATTTGAGATCCTAGAGAGAGTTGGGGATTTAGAATACCGGTTGGCCTTACCGCCATCGCTGAGTCATGTTCACAATGTGTTTCACGTATCCCAACTGCGGAAGTATGTACCGGACCCCAGTCACGTCATTGATTTCGACGAGATCGAGGTAGCTAATGATGGCACCTTCGAAGAGAGACCAATCAAGATACTTGAGAGCCGGATCAAACAATTGAGGAATAAACCAATACATTTGGTTAAAGTACAATGGTCACGACATGGAGTCGAAGAGGCCACTTGGGAAACGGAGGACGGTATGAAGGCTATATATCCGGAGTTGTTTTCATCCTAAGTTTCGGGACGAAACTTCTTTTTAGGGAGGAAGGATGTAATACCCGAGATTTCTGTTATGTAATTAGAACTTGTAATGATTGTACTTTTGTCTGAGTACTATTCTCCGTATTTCATAATCCGATGTTGTCGAGTGTATAATTTCGTGCATGTGTTTTAGAGATTGAAATTCTGTACATGTAGCGCACGCTACAGGCCGAGTGTAGCATACGCTAACGGGGATTCATAGCGCACGCTACAGAGGGTCATTAGCGCACGCTATGCATGGTCAAATCGATTGAGACGTGCGGTAGGTGAGATCTGGCCGGGGGACCCTTGTCGGATTGTGTCGGATGTACCTGGACGGCTTTTGGGAAAAGCCGAGTCAACGCCTTAGCGCACGCTACAGGTATATGCGTAGCGCACGCTAAGTGCCGAGTACAGTTTAGACTGTGAGCCGTTAGCGCACGCTACGAACAGGGTCTAGCGCGCGCTAATAGCCATTTATTATAAATAGGACAACATCCTATTCGTGATTTCAGTTCTTTCTCCTCCCATAAACCGAACTCTTACACTTAGAACATAACTTCCTTCACCCCAAACACTTCATATCAACCTCCTAGTTCGAGATTGAAGATCGTATATCATTGGAGATTGGTGTCTGCTTCGGTGTTGGATCGCTTCATTTTCCTCCGTATTCTTCACTACTTTGAGGTAGGTGATTCTTCACTGATGTTAGTAATGTTCCTAAGGAAGTTTGAATCATGTTTTGATAGCAAGTATTTCGTTTATAATCGGTCATCACATGTTAGAAGGATACTTTTGACGTATCGGCACTATATATCGTATGAACCTTTGAACCATCTTATTATAAGGACTCTAAGCATGTTCAATCGAGTTATGATCAAGAATCGGATATTTTACCCGCTTGATACGCTTTTACACGATGGAATCATGTGTTTTGGAACGTAGAACAAATGGAACTTAGATTATTTCTTGGAGATCGTAGATGAATTATGATGTTGAGTTGACTATCCGTATATTCGTATTTCATAACCATAAAACTTCCACAAACCTTATTAGTATGATATGCCCGAGGATAACTTGTATTATCATGGTAGAATTCATGAGTTCTTCACCATTCAACCCGTTTTCGGTTTGCGTATTCGCACATGCAAGATTAGCGCACGCTAACATGTGTGAGTTAACGTGCGCTATCGAGGTCGATTAACGCATAATACGTACGTAGCGTGCGTTATATATCGGCCGGTGCAAACTGTCAGTTCGTAACTAGCGCACGCTAGTCTTACCCGATAGCGTACGCTAACAGGCCTGCTTAGCGCACGTTACGTAGAGTATGTAGCGCACGCTAAGCAGTCCAGACAGATTGCTTATTTTGAGCTTTTCGGCCGTAGACCAAATTGTTAGGCCATCGTTCGACTTGAGATGATTTGTATATCGTTCCTTTTGTTAAGGTTCGAGCCGGTTACGTTGATCGAAGGAGGCGGCCTTCGAGTGTGTTGAGATCATCGAAGTATTTCGTCTTGCCATTTTCGAGGCAAGTATCATATGTCGAGTTTGATTTATCATGCTTATGGTTTTGTTCATATTTTTGTATATGAGATGTATTTCTGGAAATTCGCGTGATATTCGTTGTTGTTTGTTCGTATTGATGAACATATTGAAATGCATATGTGTATGCATAATTGATTGATTATGGTATAAATGATCCGAGGGGGTCATGAGGATCTATGCTGAGGGCGCTGGATCGAATGTCCACCATGCGTTGGTCCGACGGGATCATCATGGGGATCTATGCTGAGGGCGCTGGATCGCTGGACGGGTTTTCCACCATGCGTTGGTCCGACGGGATCATCATGGGGATCTATGCTGAGGGCGCTGGATCGCTGGATTACCATGTATTGTGTAGATGGAATCGTGAGGATTCGCATCGTTGGATTCCGGTGGCGGAAGTCCGTTTGCATGTTTTATGATGCATTAATGATTTATTGCATGACGATACTTGTACTAGCATTGTTTTGCTAACCCCTTCGGGGGTGGACATTGTTTTTGATGTTCAGGTAGTCGAGGAGCGGGGAGGCATCCACAGTACAGACAGGACGATGAGATGGCTCAGTGATGTGATTGATGTTATTGTTGTTGAGAGTTGTTTTCTTGTTTCGTTTAGTACTCGAGTACGTCTGTTTTAATAATGTCCTTTCGATATGGTTGTATAAATTAACTCTTTGATCGGTTGAATCAAATATGTCTTTAAACTTCAGTTGTACGATTGCTTTATATTTACACTCTTTTTAAAATTAGCCTTGTAAATCCTTACCTAAAGGGTTTACGGCGCTGTAATTATTCCGAATATCTCGGGGTGTTACAGAATAGTTGCCTCATCTTATTGAAATCTTATCCGCACTAAGTACCTTGGTTACTTGGAACCTGTGCGAGTCATAACAAACATGATCAGTAGAGCCCGAATCTACTATTCACGAAGTGATAGAACAGGCAGCCAAACATGTTTTGACTACTAGTGCATGAGACGTACCTTTCTAAGGGCAGTCACTCTTGAAATGCCCTTTCAGACCACAATTGAAGCACTTGCCCTTCGGCTTTTTGTTCGCCTAGGGCTAAGGAGCCTTTGACTGGGGAGTCTTGCCCTTAGCTTTGAAGGTTGCCACTTGCTTCTGGCCAACCTGCTTTTTCTTCTTTCCCCATTTGGGTTTTGAAGAAGCAACACCGGTTGCTGCAAGAATTTGATGATAACCTTGTTTGAAGAGACCTTCGGCAGACTGAAGCTCTGTCGGAATTTCCACCAATGTGTAAGTCATACGTTTCATGTTGTAGTTAAGGCGGAACTGCTCAAAGCTTCTTGGTAAATTGCCCAAGATAATATCGACCTGCGACTCCGCATCGATAGTGGCCCCCAGTATACTCAGTTCGTTCAAATGAGACATCATTTTAAGAACGTGGTCCCTTACTGGGGTCCCTTCAGACATTTGGGTTGTCATCAAAACCCTCATTGCATTTTTCCTAGCCGCCCGGTTCTGATGACCAAACATCTCAGTGAGATTTTTCATCATTTCCGCGGCCAAGCCCATCGTCTGATGCTGATGTTGCAATACATTTGTCAGTGAATCCAAAATGTAACAGCGAGCCGTCTCATCAGACTTTTTCCATTTCCAGAATTCAGCCAACTCTTCAGGAGTGACATCCGTTTCTGGTTCCAAAGGGCTCTCCTCAGTTAAAACAAATTTATGCCCCTCGGCAGTCAAGACAATATCAAGATTTCTTTTCCAGTCGGCAAAGTTAGTGCCATCAAGTTTGTTTTCTTTGAGAATAACAGCTAGTTGATTGAAAGACATCTGAGAATAAAATTAAAAACACCATTCATCACATCATTCGACGCATAATATATTGAAAAACCTTAAAACACAATATATATGCAATCAATCAACACCTTAAAAACCGCACAAGCCACGATAGTGTGGACGTTTACACATACATTTTCAAGTAGATTTTAATGTCTTTAATTTTACTATCTAGTCAAGATGCGTTTTGACAAGTAAAATTAATAGTTGGTTCCTCTTGGCCATGTATTTAATTAACATAAACTCCAATGGGGAGTTTATTAATCAATACACCTAAGTGAACACCATAATTTAACAAACCTTAGAATATCATTTAATGATAATAGTCCTACAGATGGAGAGGTCCTATCATAAAAAATAATATTCACCTTTTTGTTATCAAATTTGAAGTTTAAAACTAGTGAGCCAATAATTAGCATATTCAATGTGGAGGAAGACTCTAATGTCAACGCGCATGCTATTTCACAATTTAAACCAATTATAGTGGCCAATTTGATTTTGAAAAATCAATTTAAAATCACTTATTTATTTAAAAAAATAAGGTTTTTAATTTTCTCATCCTAACATGCAAGGAAACATATCACGCATACATCCATACATGTCATACATCAAAACAATAAAAACCAACAAATAATAAAAATCGGATAATTAAATCCAATTATCATGGCTTTTATTCCTCGTTTTGAATAACGAGAAAATCCTCGGCTCGTTTGCTCCCACTGCTTCGCGGAAAAACAAATCAAACGACCCGAACCGGACAACTTGACCCGCTAGCCGCCTGGCGGCCATTGGCCGACCGTCACTTTCGATTGCCCGACCCGTCTTTGGCCGGCCGAGCGCACGGCCGGCCGAGACAGCTGCTAGTCGAGTCCCGATCGGCAGCCTGCTAGTGTCGGTCGGTTCGTCCGATCGGGACTCCTCTTCGCGCTTGACTTCTTTCTCTTTCGTACTTTGTGTGTTCCAACTCGATTATAATTTTATTCGAAATTAAATACATCTAATTTACAACAAATTACAAGAAAAATAAATTCTATTCTACCCGTGGATTTTCTCACGGGAAAAACTTATACATGCCTCAAAACCGGGACAAATTACCAAAAACGCATAAATAAATAAAAATAACATCACATAGCCATGATAATTGGATCATATTCTCCAGCAAGACAAATTCTAGCAAAATATTCCAAAAATCATACTATATGAATATTTAATTGCTAGCATATTAATCACCAAATTAATTAAATTGAACAGAACATAAAGACCGGCTCTGATACCAATTGTTGGAATTTAAAACGCAGCGGAAGCTAGTTGGTGAAAATATTTTATAAACGGTTTTATAAACTAACCAGCATAAAAACATGATCTATTTAGGCTTGTCAATTAATTAACTAAACAGATTAATAAACAATCAAATAAATATATTTACGCATGGGAGTTGGTAATTATTACCTTTGGCGCGAAGTGGTAGAAATTCCCTTTTGGAACGATCGAACACCTCCTTGTATTCTTCCTTGATCTACTTGTATTTTTACCTCAAAGTCTTCTAGAATATATCCCGCCTATTATCCGGATGTCGTGTGGGCAACAATCTACCGGACTACTTAGACAACAATAGGGATCGACCGAAATTATTCTTCCAAAATTCCTTTCGACTTTCTCTCTATTTTTCTTGAATATTTGTGGTATTTTAGAAAAATATTGTGTTAACTAAATTATGGAATCCACGATACAAGTCAAGATCCACAATTAAACACTCACAAAAAAATCGAAAATTTGGCTCAATAATAATGAATAAATCGGCCACCCCATGCTACCTATTTATAGGTGTTTTGGCTACTCTAGGGACCTTAAGGAGGATATGGTAAGGACTCTTAATAGACGTCATCTTCCTATATTAGAACTCTTCCTAATATAATGACTCTATTAAATATCAACTTAGTCCACTAAAAAGTTGATACTGCACTTCCTACCAAAATCCCAAATTACGAAATTGGGCTCCTTTTTGAATAAATTATTTCCCGTGTTTAAGATATTCCATGTTCATTAATTAATTTAAGCTACTGACAGCTTTTAATTAATTAATATATTATACATGAGTATACCACTCGACCTTTATTATTATATCGAAAAATTAATTCCACCTGCATGGTTTAATATAATAATCCTTTTGAGTGCCTCAAGGGACATGATCAACCCAACTGGTCGGGACACAATTTCTAGCTATAATATTAATTATCATATAAATAATAATATTGCCCAAAATATCGAGCATATTGAGTCAATCATTGTGGCTCTCACTCATGATAAATCAAAGCAATAAATATTAAATATATAATTAAATATTAATCACTCGAATTAAGAAATAATAACTGTTCGAGATGTATGTTCTTTTTATAGTTAGTACAGAAGAATCTATCTCACCTCGATCCTGTTCAACGTATAGCGAATACGATAATATATGCTAATGGTCAAGACCAATCAATCTTAAGCATATACTACAACCTCTCACATAACGGTCTAATGTTATATAGATTGTGTACTAAATTATTACTATATGAGGGACCGATAATGTGAACTTTTGTGTGACTCGACACACCACATTATCTACAATATAAAGTAATTTAAACAACATTTGCATAACCATAGCGTGAATAAATATGCAAAATATGTGATAAATGAATTAAATATTTTCATAGATAAAGACCGGGAAATTAGGTAATACAAGCATAACGTATGCTTTGATGTATACAACCCTAACAAGTACGAGGATGATGGGCAAGAGTGAATCTGTTCAATGGTCGTTCGTTGATATCATGTCTTTTAAATTTTATTAATCATGTTGTTTGCTTCAGTACCCGAGTACCTCTTTCTTTGGAACATTGTGATTGTTGTGTGCCCGATTTGGGTTTTGGTTAATGTTGTATTGCACTGTTGAGTCTAGCCTACTTATTTGGTATGTCTTGGATTGAGAAATTGTTCGTATGTTGATGATGTCTATCACTATTGTCATGTCGAGTTTGTGGGTTAGCCTGGTGGATTCCAAGGGGTGGGGTCCACGGCGCTGTAATATGCCCCGAACGTCTTGGGAGTGTTACAAAACTCCCCCTGAAAAATAGATTTTCTCATTTAAAAATAATAGTAACTCCCCCTGAGTTAAATATCAATTGTTAAAAATATAAATTATCAAAATATCAATTGATGGAAATATATTAATTTATATTTTTTGGATCCAACCGATAATTGTTTTTTCTTTTGAAATGTAGACGATATTCGGTTTTGTGGTTCCTTTAGGAATCCAAATTTTCTTAATTTTTATCGTCCGCCGTGGGGTTTTGCAATTCACAATATGATGCCCAAGTTTTAAACACTTGTCGCAACGGGGTATTTTAAAATTTAAGAATTCAGTTTTATTATTCGGTTTGACTCCTAACCCTATTTGTTTAGAAATTTTTTGAACGGAAAGTATTTGTTCAAACTTGTCATTTCCACAAGAAAATTTATTTGTAAATATAATGCCCCAATTTTCGAGCATGCATTTATTTTATAATTTATAGAAAGCGCATGAATATTTTAAATTTCCAACAAGTTATTTACGAACTTTATTCCATTTATTAAATAAGGTCCAATTTTTCCTTATTTACATATCATGATTTTAGTTTACGCTACAGGCTCAAGTCCAAGCTCTCGTATTATTATAGCCCAGTAATATTTATTTCTATAAATAAGTTAATAAGTTAGCCCAAATCAATTTTACTTGATTATTCTAAGTGTAATATTAAGAACCTATTATTATTATTATTATTATTAACCTAACAATTTAATTTTCCATTATTATTAATATCATAAATTAATAGGTTATTAATAAATATTAATTAAAGTAATTTAATTAATTTAACCTGAAATTACTAAGCTGATCAATTAAAGATTTAAAATAATTATATAATTAATATATCACTAATATTATCTTCTGATCGATCCATATCCAACAAGAACTCTACACAAGTCAAAACTCTATTACTAACCCCAAGGGGCTGTTTACCAAATTTTTCCATTAAGTCATGTATGGATAAATATGTCTGTTGGGATAAATATGTCTGTCTGGATAAATTGATGCTGATGTTTACTTTTTCATCTGAATAAACTGTCTGAATAACAAAAATGACCGATTTACCCCTTGATATGAATTATAAGTTGTTTTGTAAATTACTGTTTATTTTTTAAGCATATATTGATATAATCCAAAAATGACAAGAATAAAATTTAGTAATTTCCGGATTTTTTAAATATTTCATAATTTCTTAGATTTTTTAATTTCCGAATTTAAAATAAATTTTTTTGATTTTTAATATTAATATTCCAGAATTAAAAATAAAATTACCGATTTTTAAATATTTTTTAATATTCATATAAATATTAATTTTCAGAAATTTTTAATATTTTTTAATAAATTTACTAATTTCTGAATTTTTTTAAATAGTTTAGAATTTTTTAGATTTTCTAATTTCCAAATTTAATTTTTTTTTAATATTAATATTTCAGAATTAAAAATAAAATTACCGATTTTTTAATATTTTTTAATATTAATATAAATATTAATTTTCGAAAATTTTTAATATTTTTTAAATAAATTTACTATTTTCTGAATTTTTTAAGTAGTTTAGAATTTTTTAGATTTTCTAATTTCTAAATTTAAAATATTTTTTTATTTTTAATATTAATATTCAAGAATTGAAAATAAAATTACCGATTTTTTAATATTTTTTAATATTAATATAAATATTAATTTTCGGAAATTTTTAATATTTTTTAATAAACTTACTACTTTCTGAATTTTTTAAATAGTTTAGAATTTTTTATATTTTCTAATTTCCAAATTTAAAACAATTTTTTTTTTATTTTTTAATATTAATATTTCAAAATTAAAAATAAAATTACCGATTTTTTAATATTTTGGTTTTGATTAGGGCATAATAGTCATGTTTGGTTCTTAATGGATCTTAATGGGGACAACAGCCCTTATCCCATCGTAAATGTTTCTATATGTCTGCGCGAATAAGTCGTCCAGCCCATTAAGTCCTGTTAAGTTGAAAGTAAACACGCCCTAAATCTAATCATTGTATACAGTATAAATACTGTATCTTATACCCCTCAAAAGAATTCTAATTTCTCACGGTAAAAAAAAAAAGAAGGAAACTAGGAAAAGAGAAAAACAACTCTGAAGGATCTTCCACAAGGAGACAGGGGCACGACACAAAGAGAGCTATGGCGTTACTCGACTTCTGATCAACCATATCGGAATTTCCAAAAACACATCCACCTTAAACTACAGTCGACGACCACCGTTTTGTGTTAGTCGGCATACAAAACTCACCTTTGCATGAGTCGTCGATTTGAAATCCACCATCTCTTAAACCTAGATCCGCCAAGCCATCCAGTAATAACCCTTCTGCCCAATTCCATCCAGTAAACTCTGGTCTCCCAGCGTCCCCGCTACCCTTTCCTCATTTTTTTATGTACGCCCGTGGTTTGAGAGCAGTGTAGTGTGTGTGTTGATTTCCATCTTTGTGTGTGTGAAATTGCACAGAGAGAGAGAGAGAGAGGATTAGTGAGGGAGCGGCGGAGTTTGAGAGCGAGTGTTGGTGGGGTAATTAAATGAAATGGGACTGGTTGGATTTATGGGGCTGGGAGGGATCTTTTATTTGGATCAAATTTTATTTGAGTTGGGTAGAATTCTTATATATGTCGGGAGAGTTAATATAATTATTTGGGCTGCAATTTTACTTAATGTTGGATTATATAATATAATTCTGGACTGGTATTATTTAATTTTGTTAATTGGATAAATTTTTTTTAAAATAATAAATTCAGCCCAGTAGATCAAATTAATAATCTTCAAGCTTCAAGGTATAAATTCAAATTATTTATGTTAATTTATTTTGGACGCTATATTAATATTAGATTTTAATTATTTTCGGAGACGAGTACTTGAAGTCTAGGATTTGAACTGCATTCGCATCTCAAATTTTCAAGGATTATCATCGTATTTTGAAGTGGGGACTTTACGCTTGTTTTATTTAATGCATGATGTTACTTGTATATATGCTTGTTTCTTGTCAAATATTTATATGCTCAAAGTTTGCATATTATTTACGTTGTAGCCTCCAATGAGTAGTAGGCATAATGTGCTCAAAGTTTGCATATTATTTACGTTGTAGCCTCCAATGAGTAGTAGGCATAATGCGCTCAAAGTTTGCATGTTAATTACGTTGTAGCCTCCAATGAGTAGTAGGCATAATGTGCTCAAAGTTTGCATGTTAATTACATTGTAGCCTCCAATGAGTAGTAGGCAGTATGCACAAAGTTTGCATATTAATGGCCATCGGGCAATCACCAGGTTCAGGCATATCATATCTACTTGACAACATGTATGTATTTAAATCTAACAAAGCGTTCCCTCCTCACTGAGTGAGTTGAAAGCTCACCCCATTATTTAAATCTTTCAGGTTGAAGAGATTGATGGCGGGCAAAGGCGTAGCGTGATAATAATATCTATCTAGTCTTCAATTATTTCGTCTATTTAAATTTTTTAACTTTGGTTTCAATGTCATGGTTGGTTATTATGGATGTTTTGAAATGCTGGGAATTTATTTTATATTTACTTGCGAAATGGTCGACTTTATTTCAATTTTTGCTGCAATTGTTCAATTATTTTTCTTAAAGATATTTAATCTCTCTTGAAATTATTTTAAAATGACATTTTGAAAAGTAGTCGCTACATAAGTGGTATCGGAGCAGGTCTACGATTCTGTAGACTCGTTAAAATAATTTCTTTTTCAAACTAAAATTCCTTTTTCGCAAGTTGTTAAAACTTTAATGGCATCTATGATTATTATCAGCCACCATCGCCGCTGTAACACCCCAAACTAGACGGATATTACAGTGCCGTGGACCCCCGACTGGGACCCACCAGGCTAATGAAAATGAGTAAATTACGCAGGGTAAATGTAGTACCGAACCACATTACACAATTAATTACTCCGATAAGGAGTTTCATACAACACACCTGTGATGATATCAATACAAGTATATTTTATCTGGAGATAAAATATACAACCCTGAGTGAAATGAATATTCAAACGGAATGTCTGCAATGGAATAAATGAAAGAAACATAAATGATCAAAAGACTGGGCCCCTACTAGTATCACTGGGACTCTCGCCGTCACCGTGCTCTCCCGTGCTTTAGCCTTGCCATGACACGAAAATGATTCCCAACGGGCCGCCATACGTAACAACAATCCTCAAGAGTTGAAAATACACAATCATGAGTTATCCACAGTTATACAATATCCTGTCGAAACATACGCAATCAAACATGCTATATGAATCAACTAATGATACGGCTCAAAGGAATGGCGCCACACTACGTCCGGGATGGAAATGTGTCCGTGCACAAGCCACCAACGAGTATCGATCGAATACACGTGTGGTCTTGTGCCTAATCAGTCTCACGAAGCCATCAACTCGTGTGCACAGTCCAATGTGAGGCCACCAACCAACACACGACTATAATGTGCCTGACATGAAAATTCTACACATACCAACCGGCACGCCAGTATGACCCGGAATGCCACAATATGACAAAAGTGACAACGAAAATGAATAGTGACTCACCAAGATTAAATGATGGTGAAATGAATGACAGCTTAATGAAATGATTGGAACCGTCGTTCCTTATGACTGAGGCGATTAATTGACAATGACAAGTTTTGATACGGTTAATACAGTGATGAATGAGTTACGATTATGAATGAACATTATCAAAAGGAATGAATATCCTTTTAACCGAGTAAGAATTTACTTACACAATACCGATGAAGAATGTCCGTCCACGAACAACGTCCTAAGTGAAATACCGGTCGCTTGAACAACCTTGAATAACAATAATTACCAACAACCGTTCAATACACGTATCAAGCAACTAGACACGACTAACCCAAAGGTCGAAAACAACGATAATCAAACTCATAGGGGCATTCTAACGAATACGTAACCAACCACACGACTTCGAAGATATCCAATCCCGAATATATCGAAACCAACACCAAAATGAGTATATCGAACTAACAAAACACTTCAATGATATCAAATAATCCATTAGGAATCCACAATTCGAGATTACAACTACATCAATCGGAAAATCCCCAATTAACCGAAGTCAACCCCAAGGCTTCTTGAAATAATTCCGAAAATAACCATTAAATCCGTAAGAATATACTTATCCAAGGTAGATAATCCATATCTAACATATTCCAATGATAATCCAAGCTTACACGAAGAAATCGGAAGGAAAAACCAAAAAATCCGAAATTCTAGATCCAAGAGATTAATACATTCGATTCGATGTTAAGGAGATAATGAAGTGATGATAATCCAACTCAAAGACTTGAAGATGATGATGGATGATAGAAGCTCGAAGAGAACTCTCCAAAATGCCCAAAATCGCCCGAAACCGATGAGGGAATGAGAAAGGATGGTAAAATGACGAACTCAGGCTAACTGTCCAATATATAGCCATTCCAGGTTAGCGTGCGCTAGCCCTTGTGCGTAGCGTGCGCTAACGGGTAATTTGGGTAGTCCAGTACCCACTGTCCGAACACGGTAGCACGCGCTACGTACCCTTTTGTAGCGTGCGCTACGGTCATGCCATTAGCGTGCGTTAATACCCATTGTTAGCGTGCGCTAACGAATTATGTGATGCCCAGTACTGGAATCCAGAAACCTTCTATCCTCTGATCTGATCTCGATAGCGTGCGCTACAACCAACGATTAGCGTGCGCTATAATATCAATTGCGTACGCTAAATATCACTCATAGCGTGCGCTATGAATTAATCCAGTGCAGTCCAGTAGCCACTGGACTCAACCTAATCCGTCTCTAGCGCGCGCTACTCCACATATTCAGCGTGCGCTACTACAACCCGCTAGCGCGTGCTACTTACCACTCGTAGCGTGCGCTACAAATAACTCACCTGCAGTCCAGTACCTTCTGGACTGCAACCAAGGTAACATTAGCGTGCGCTAATGCTGAGTGGTAGCGTGCGCTACCTGTACTCAATTAGCGTACGCTAAAAAGAGTACGTAGCGTGCGCTACTCCTCACGCGCAGCCCACAACGAAAAATGACAACGATGATAAACACGGCACGAAACTCCAATTAGATTAGTGACGAATGACGATTGATACACGATACAATTACTCTGAATGATGAATAACATGATTGAATATGAGTGACAATTGATCATTAATGAGTGAAATTACTGAGTATCAATTACTGAATGATAAATACTGAATGATAATTACTGAATTACAACCGGGTATTACATACACCCCCCCTTAAAAGAGTTTCGTCCCCGAAACTAAGGGTCAAACAACTCGGGATAACTCTCCCGCATACTATCCTCGGTTTCCCACGTAGCCTCTTCGACTCCGTGTCTAGACCACTGAATTTTAACCAAAGGAATCGTCTTATTCCTCAACTGCTTGATTCGCCGCTCTAAAACTCGTATAGGACGTTCCTCATATGAATGATCATCGGCAATCTCAATTTCATCGAACTGAAGTATGTGACTCGGGTCGGCAACATACTTCCGCAACTGAGATACGTGAAACACATTATGAATTCGGCTCAACGCCGGAGGTAAAGCTAACCGGTAAGCTAACTCGCCTACTCGATCCAGAATCTCAAACGGTCCAATGAATCTCGGGCTCAACTTACCCCTCTTTCCAAAACGGAAGATACCACGACTCGAGGATACCTTGACCAACACATGGTCACCAGCCTCGAATTTTAACGGTCGACGACGATTATCTGCATATGATTTCTGTCGACTCTGAGCGGTCAACAAACGACTTCTGATCAAAGCTACCTTCTCACGGGCGGCTATAAGCATATCGGGCTCGGTGCCGATTGATTCTGATAGGTCATCCCAACACAAAGGAGATCGACAACGACGACCGTACAAGGCCTCGTAAGGTGCCATCTTAATCGAAGCATGCCAACTATTATTATACGTGAACTCGATCAATGGTAGTTGGGCTTCCCAATCGTCCTTCCAATCGAGGACGCATGCCCTCAACATGTCCTCTAAGGTCTGAATAGTCCTCTCTGATTGTCCGTCGGACTGAGGATGAAAAGCGCATCGAGATTAAGCCGAGTTCCCATAGCACGATGAACTCGATTTAAATGAGACACAAATCGTCCGTCACGATCGGAAACGATACTTTTAGGAGTACCGTGCAATCTCACTATCTCCTTGATGAACAACTGGGCCAGTCTCTCGGGACCCCACGTATCCTTGATTTCAAGGAAATGAGCCGATTTGGTTAAGCGGTCCACGATCACCCAGATCGTATTCATGCCACGACGACTCGTCGGCAAACTCGTGATGAAATCCATAGAAATGTCTTCCCACTTCCATTCGGGAATAGGAAGAGGTTTCAAAGATACCCACGGCCGATGTTCAATCTTAACTTGTTGATAGGTTAAGCATCTCGAAACAAATTCTGCGACTTCTCGCTTCATATTACTCCACCAATAATTTCGTTTCAAGTCCTTATACATCTTACTAGACCCCGGATGAACAGAATAAGGGGTAGCATGAGCTTCTTTCAAAATCGAGTTTTTCAACTCGTCATTCACGCACGCATAACCGATTCTTAAAACGCAGAAGTCCATCCTCGTGAACCACAAATCCGGGCTTTCCGAGTCACATCCTCTCGAATGCGTAACAAAAATGGGTCCACACTCGATTCTCCCGATCGCCTCCTCAAGTGACGATGAAATCTCCAACGTACAAAGTTGCCCTTGTATTATTTGTAACTGCACCTCGATCTTGGGTCTCGGAAATTCCTTTGAAGTTCCTTCGAATCGTTAATCGAGCAAGCATCCGCTCCCGAACGGACTTACGACTCAAGGCGTCGGCGACAACATTCGCCTTGCCCGGTGGTAAAGGATCTCGATATCATAATCTTTGATTAGTTCTAACCACTGCCTCTGCCGCATATTTAACTCCTTCGAGTAAATATATACTTTAAACTCTTATGATCGGTGAATATCGGATGGTAACGCCATAAAGATAATGACGCCAAATCTTCAATGCGAACACCACGGCTGCTAGCTCCAGGTCGTGGGTCGGATAATTAACCTCGTAAGGTCTCAATTGCCGTGAAGCATAAGCGATAACTTTCCCGTTCTGCATGAGTACACATCCGAGACCCTGTCCGGACGCATCACTATAGACCACAAATCCCTCCATCCCTTGCGGTAAAGAAAGGACAGGTGCTGAAGTTAACTGGCTCTTGAGTTCCTCAAAACTCTGTTGACACGCGTCGGACCACGTGTATTTCTTATCCTTCCGTAAAAGGTTCGTCATGGGTTGAGCGATTTTAGAAAATCCCTCTACAAATCGCCGATAATAACCCGCTAATCCGAGGAAACTTCGGATTTCCTTAACATTCTTCGGAGGTAGCCAATCTCGAATAGCGTCCGTCTTCTGAGGATCGACACGAACTCCGTCTGATGAAATTACGTGTCCGAGAAACGTCACTTCGGACATCCAAAACTCACATTTGGAAAACTTCCCATAAAGTTGTTCTCGCCTCAACACGTCGAGGACTTGATGAAGGTGAGACTCGTGTTCCTCCCAGTCACGAGAATAAATCAAAATTGTCATCAATGAAGACAACCACGAACTGATCCAGATAGTCTATGAAAACCCGATTCATTAATTCCATGAATACCGCAGGTGCATTAGTCAACCCAAACGGCATAACCACAAACTCATAATGACCATAGCGTGTTCGAAACGCCGTCCTTGCGATATCCGACTCTCGAATCCGCAACTGATGATATCCAGATCTTAAGTCGATCTTGGAAAATATCAAGCTCCTCAAGTTGATCTAAGAGATCATCAATACGGGGTAAAGGATACTTATTTTTGATCGTCACCGGTTCAATTCCTAATCAATACACAAGCGGAACGAACCATCCTTCTTCTTGACAAATAACACCGGTGCTCCCCACGGGACGCACTCGGCCGAATATAACCCTTCTCGAACAATTCCTCAAGTTGGTTCTTTAATTCCTGCATTTCTCGGGGTCATCCGCACGGTGCCTTCGATATCGGGGACGTACTGTGCTCCAACTCAATCGTGAATTCCACATCCTCTCGTGGAGGCAAACCAGTAACTCGTGTGGAAAACATTGGCATATTCCTTCACTACCGAATGTCCGTCAACATTATCGATGATTTCTCGGTTTTGGTCATATAGCACCAATAACCGACACATCCTCGCTTGAGTAATCTTACCGCTTTCATCAAATTAATGACCTTACCGTAATGTACCGGGATTACCTCTCTCAAACACATATTCAACCCCATCGTCTCGAAATGATAGTGATCATACGCTACGGACACTAATGATGGCATCACGACGATCCATCCAAATAATACCCAAGATGACGTCGTCCCCTACAGATCTAATACGATTAGGTCCGCCGCCATACACGACCATGAAGTCAATCGACAATTCAATCTCACGATTTCGATAATTCGTCTACCATCGTAGACCAATGACATAAGGCTCACAACTAGTAGCACTACCCGCACGTAGTCTACTCAAACATGACTCGGAAATGAATGAATGCGATGCACCAAGATCAAAAAGGGTACACACAGGTTGAGATAGAATATCGAGTGTACACGAGATCATCCGGCCTCCGGATCGTCGGTCTTCTTCATCTCATAAATTCGGGGCTTGCTGCCCCCGAACCGACGCTCCTCCTCGATAGCTCTGCTCCGCCTTTAGCTCCCGCTGTCTTGAACGGCCGACCGAGTGGCCCGATTCTCGCACCGCCAATGACTCAGGGCTTTAGATGACGCCGGAGTGGGTCTAGAGTCCCTACGGCAAAAACGGGCCCTATGCCCAAAGAACCCCACGCTTGTGGCACGTGATCCGCTTGGACATTTGGTGCTGAAATGACCCTGTTATTAACAGTTGAAAAAGGTGATGGCCGAATGGCCGCTCGCGATCGAGATTCCGCGGGTTTAGGCGCCACCGGAGGACGCCGAAAAGATAGAGCCCACACGCGGTTTCTTGAAAGTGGCACGACTCCGTCGACCGACACGGTTCTTAGACTTCTTGCCAGCTGATGAGGGTTGTTGCTTACCAATTTCCTTAGCAGTAAGCTCGTAAGTGAGAGCTTTCTCAATGAACTCGGCCAGAGTGGCACAATTATGATTAAGCAACTGTAGCCGCATACGAGGTTTCAGCCTCTTGCTGAAATACTTGATCTTGTCCGCCTCAGAGTGAATGATAGATGAGGCGAACGGAAGAAGTTCCTGAAATTTTTCGGCGATGGCGAGAACATCATCATCCGCCGCAAGGTCGGGAGTGAGTAATTCCGACAACTTGGCCTCCCTGAGTGGGGCCGGATAGTACCTCTCCATCATAGAGTTTTGAACTAATCCCAAGTACATGATCCGTTTGTGGGCTTCAACGATAGGCACCATGAATGAGCGCTCTTACCAAGATAGTAAGCCGCAACTGCAACTTTATGCCCTTCAGGGCAATCCACCATAGCAAATAACTTCTCGAAATGCTCAAGCCAATGGACAATATCCGCCGGCTCAGATGAGCCCTCAAAGGTAGGTGGTCGCTGGCGAGAGATATCGCTAATGATATTGCTTACACCCCTCTCTTGCCTCTGAGGTGGCGGCGGAGGATCCTGTTGATTTTGAGTAGTGGAGTTATGCATCGCCTCCATTAGTTGTGCCATCTGTGTCATTTGGGCCATCATGCCCTGCATAAAGGCGAGTGGGTCGACTCGAACACCCTCTGACTGAGCTGTGTCACGGGTTCGACTCCCTGATAGCGAATGATCACGTCCAGGTGAATGAGTGGCACACATCGCTCGATGAGTTAGCATTATTCCCGGCATTCGCACGTGTATTCACACGAGTTCTCGGATTCGGCCCGCTCCACGGCCTCGTCCTCCACGCCTCCGGCCACTTTTCCATACTGAAGTGGAAAGTCATATGATGATTATATATCTCGCATGAGTATCACATTATGATTATATTATGAAATGATGAAAATGAGCATACGCGCTCAAATACAGCGATTACATGAATGATTAATTGACGTGACATGATTATCTGATGAAATTACTGAAATGATTATCTTGAACAATTTAACAAGATTGATGATATGATCTTCAAGATCAACAACTGAGTAATGAAATGAATTGAGTGATTAATGAGTTAACATTATCGACTTGATCACAATTGAAAATGATGAATGAGGATTGTTAACTGATGAATTATGAATGAATGATTATTGCCAGAAATTAAATCATGGCATCAGAAATCTTACAGTTCTTGGTCTGATTGGCTCGGCATTTGCACAGGTCACACGTGACGCGAAAGTCCAATGCTACTAGTCTGATGACGATGATTTCAAATGAGACATGACTCGGAAGGTAGTATTCAAAACCACTCTCCGATACCAACTCTGTAACACCCCAAACTAGGCGGATATTACAGTGCCGTGGACCCCCGACTGGGACCCACCAGGCTAATGAAAATGAGTAAATTACGCAGGGTAAATGTAGTACCGAACCACATTACACAATTAATTACTCCGATAAGGAGTTTCATACAACACACCTGTGATGATATCAATACAAGTATATTTTATATGGAGATAAAATATACAACACCGAGTGAAATGAATATTCAAACGGAATGTCTCATAGCTGAATAAATAAAAGAAACATAAATGATCAAAAGATCGGGGCCCCTACTAGTATCACTGGGACTCGCCGTCACCGTGCTCTCCCGTGCTTTAGCCTTGCCATGACACGAAAAATAGTATTCCCAACGGGCCGGGCCATACGTAACAACAATCCTCAAGAGTTGAAAATACACAATCATGAGTTATCCACAGTTATACAATATCCTGTCGAAACATACGCAATCGAACATGCTATATGAATCAACTAATGATACGGCTCAAAGGAATGGCGCCACACTACGTCCGGGATGGAAATGTGTCCGTACACAAGCCACCAACGAGTATCGATCGAATACACGTGTGGTCTTGTGCCTAATCAGTCTCACGAAGCCATCAACTCGTGTGCACAGTCCAATGTGAGGCCACCAACCAACACACGACTATAATGTGCCCGACATGAAAATCCTACACATACCAACCGCACGCCAAGATGACCCGAATGCCATATTATGAGAAAAGTGACAACGAAAATGAATAGTGACTCACCAAGATTAAATGATGGTGAAATGAATGACACTTAATGAAATGATTGGAACCGGCTGCTCCTTATGACTGAGGCGATTAATTGACAATGACAAGTTTTGATACGGTTAATACAATGATGAATGAGTTACGATTATGAATGAACAACATCAAAAGGAATGAATATCCTTTTAACCGAGTAAGAATTTACTTACACAATACCGATGAAGAATGTCCGTCCACGAACAACGTCCTAAGTGAAATACCGGTCGCTTGAACAACCTTGAATAACAATAATTACCAACAACCGTTCAATACACGTATCAAGCAACTAGACACGACTAACCCAAAGGTCGAAAACAACGATAATCAAACTCATAGGGGCATTCTAACGAATGCGTAACCAACCACACGACTTCGAAGATATCCAATCCCGAATATATCGAAACCAACACCAAAATGAGTATATCGAACTAACAAAACACTTCAATGATATCAAATAATCCATTAGGAATCCACAATTCGAGATTACAACTACATCAATCGGAAAATCCCCAATTAATCGAAGTCAACCCCAAGGGTTCTTGAAATAATTCCGAAAATAACCATTAAATCCGTAAGAATATACTTATCCAAGGTAGATAATCCATATCTAACATATTCCAATGATAATCCAAGCTTACACGAAGAAATCGGAAGGAAAAACCCAAAAATCCGAAATTCTAGATCCAAGAGATTAATACCTTCGATTCGATGTTAAGGAGATGATGAAGTGATGATAATCCAACTCAAAGACTTGAAGATGATGATGGATGATAGAAGCTCGAAGATAACTCTCCAAAATGCCCAAAATCGCCCGAAACCGATGAGGGAATGAGAAAGGATGGTAAAATGACGAACTCAGGCTAACTGTCCAATATATAGCCATTCCAGGTTAGCGTGCGCTAGCCCTTGTGCGTAGCGTGCGCTAACGGGTAATTTGGGTAGTCCAGTACCAACTGTCCGAACACGGTAGCGCGCTGTAACACCCCAACCCGACAAGGGTAGAAGTATCACATTATAGTGGCAAATCAGAACATACAAATAAATAAACTCAAGCGTAAGTCTTAAACATAAATAATCAAAAGGAGTTAAGTCGAAATGACTTAAACCAAAACATAAGTTCAACGAAGAGAAATACTCCAAAGGGATGAATAACAAATCATCCAAGTCTAAACAATGTCCTAACAATAGCAAAATAAATCTAAGATGACTAGGGTAAAGTCTCCGCAAGCTCAACTCTCAACCCCAAAGCAACCCCAGCTCCTAGCTTAGATACCTGCCGCAGGAAAAGGAAAATGCGGCTGAGCTTAAAAAGCCCAGTGAACAGATATATATAAACAAAACCAAACGATAAGGAACGAACATATAAAGTACGGTGCATTGGGAAAGGCATGAAGTATAAACGAATGGATATCAAAAGTAAGGAAAAGTCAGTAATTTACCACAAGCCGGAACATAAAACAAATCAAATATCATAGTAACCATGGAGTAGCTAACTCCCGAACATGTGAAAGACGTGTATTGCACACAAGCATCAATCACCGAACATATCATATCATAATCATGTCATATCCAATCAAATACGAACCGAACCTAGGATGCATCCATACGCCCCCGAACAAATCATATTGGCCATAATAAATATAATTATCAAATGGGACGGCGTGGAACATCACTCAACCACACTAGAGTCATGCCATTGGTGCATCAATGACACGGCCATGTTACCTTCATGGCTAGGAAACGAACTTGGCTCGGGTATCAAACTGAAGGGTTCAAATGGCATATCATATGAAAGTTCATATCAAAGGTTCATATCAAATGTATCATATCAAAGGTTCAAGAATATACGTATTTAATAACGAAACAAACGAACACCGATACAATGGTAAAGAGAATGGGTATCAAGAATATCCGTATTCTCCAACCGCAAAATGCAAAACACGCCGAAGATATAAAGATTAGAGTTTACTCCTTCTTCAAGAATCTACACAAATTAGGTTTATTTTATGCTTATTAGCTCATAATATCATGACGGTTTCTTAATTACTTAACACCATTTATTAATGTGATTAGAATTTCGTTATTAGAATTAGGTTAACATATGACCGATTGTATTATAATTAATGTTCAAATGCATTTTAGGTTTCAAGTATATTAAATGGTATTAAAATCACAATAATCTTAATCTTCTAACAATTTCTGGTTTTACTATGTTTTAGCCATCATTTTATAAACTTTAATACCACACCATATGTCAAAGTAAAAATTCATAAAAATTACCGCTGAATCATATATGTCTTAGGAGTCTACTGGAATTTTCTCAGATTTTATTCATTAATACAAGTACACAATAAAAATCATTCTTTACAGGACTATTTAGAAAGTAAACTGCTGAAACACCCAGAAGTTATTCATTACAAAGGCATATCAAAACGCTTTGGAAAAATCCACAAAAATTTCAGAGCTTAGAAAACATGTGATATATAACTCCTGTAAATTTTCAAGTCAAAACTCCTTATAGTTTTCAAATGAAAAATCGTGAAACCAGACTGCATTTAAATTCTTAAAACTCAGATTTTGACATATGATCCCGTAAAATTCAAAAGCATGACCAATACAACTCCAATTCCCTTCAAACCAATTGAAAAACTTAAATAAGACATTAAAATAAGTTTTTATGCAAAATTACAGAATTAAATCCTTATGAAACTCGAGCTACAATGCACACATAATCAGCTTTTCGAAACCGTCTTCTGCAGAAAACTGATTTAGACCCTTTTAACATGTTTTACTTACACGAGACCTATATATATCACAAGACCTGGTTTTCATTAATATATCAACACACATGTTTCCAGCTTTTGATGATCATTCACACGACACACATATAACACATAAATCAGATCAACAACATGAGTTGATTTACATATCGAAACATCCAATACCGTTATGATTTTATGTGATCTTCTAAATACGTCTCAACATATAATTCGAATAGAACAGATCAGATTTTGCTTAGTATGTATACGAATTAGGTTTCAAGTTTATATATTCGGATTATACATGAAATCATGTGTCGAATAGAAAAGAGATACAAGATCGATTAGAAATACCTTATGATGATTCGAATAAAGGAGAGAACAAGAACGAAACCCTCACGAATCAAACCCTAATCACGATCCAAACAACAAGCTCCAAGGATTCACGATTACACGACTTCAGCAACACTTTTTTTAAGGTCACGAACAGCAGCAACTTGCTCTTTGTTAGAGAAAAAAACGCAATGACCTTGAGAAGAGAAAAAACGCAGCGGCCTTGTTTGTGTGTGTGTTTTGGCGAAAGATAGAAGTGGAGAAGAGGAATAAGGATTCATGTTAATAAGGGAGGGAGTAGGCTGCATATAAGGAAGGTAATAATGGTCATAATTGTGTTTAATTTGGGCATAATGGGTTGGTTATAAATAATGATTAGTGACCAAATTAATGGGATGCAAAAATTACTGGAGGTTACAACATGGAACGTTTTTCATGCATGCAATTTTTGGAAGGTGTAACAATTATTTATATTAGGTAAACTTTTGTGAGTAAATTTTAATTTAATTATAATACATAACATATAGTTTAGGTAAAGGTTTTAAGTTATAGCAAAACTTAGGTTAGGCTTCGAATTAATTAGAAAATATGGAAACCGAATTTTAGGGTTTTACAACTCTTCCCCTCTAAAAGAAAATTTTCGTCCTCGAAAATTGAATTGAAAGCGAAATAGATACGTACCGGACTACGAAAAGAAATGAGGATAACTTGTTCGCATCGATTCCTCGGTCTCCCAGGTTGCTTCATGCTCTGGGTGATTCTTCCAAAGAATCTTAACGAATGGAATGACTTTGTTTCTCATGACCCTATCTTGTCGATCCAAAATAGCTTCGGGTTCCTCAGAAAGAGACATATCAGGCTGAATCTGATCAAAAGGATAAGACGCCACATGCAACGGATGATAATTGTATCCCCTCAGAAGAGATACATGGAAGACATTATGAATATGTGATAACTGAGGAGGTAGAGCCAAGCGATAAGAAACCTCCCCAATACGTTCAAGAATTTCGAACGGTCCAATGAATCGAGGACTAAGCTTCCCTTTGATCCCAAAACGTTTCACACCTCTGAACGGCGATACTTTGAAATACATGATCCCCAACCCGAAACTCCAAGTCACGTCGGCGCTTATCGGATAACTCTTACGCCGAGTGCGAGCCTCTTTCAGCTTCTCCTTGGCTACAGCCACTTTCTCATTAGTGATTTGAATAAGTTCCGGTCCCTCGATCACACGTTCACCTACTTCGTCCCAACAAATGGGTGCTCTACATTTCCTCCCATATAAAAGCTCATACGGTGCTGCATTGATGCTAGCATGCCAACTATTATTATAAGCAAACTCCACCAAGCATAAGTATTCGTCCCAACTTCCCATCCACTCCAAAGCACATGCCCTCAACATGTCTTCTAAAGTCTGAATGGTCCTCTCTGACTGACCATCTGTCTGTGGATGAAAAGCCATGCTAAACTTAAGACGTGTACCCCAAGCTTTATGTAGGCTTTTCCAAAAACGAGAAGTAAACCGCGGATCCCTGTCTGACACGATAGATGTCGGAGTACCATGAAGTCTAACAATCTCCTGTTGAAAAATTTCCGCCAGTCTACTAACACGAAAATCCATACGAATAGGTAAGAAATGGGCAGATTTGGTTAGACGATCGACAACTACCCAAATTGCATCATGTCTTCTCCGAGTAAGAGGTAAACTAGTAACAAAGTCCATGGAAATCTCATCCCACTTCCAAGTAGGGATATCTAATGGTTGCAGCAAACCACTAGCCCTCTGATGTTCGATTTTGACCTGCTGGCAAGTCATATACCTAGCAACATACAAGGCTACATCCTGTTTCATGCCGTTCCACCAGAAGTGTTGCTTAAGATCCCTGTACATCTTGGTAGAACCAGGATGGATAGTGAATGGGGAACTATGGGCCTCTGACAACACAGCCTCACGCAAATCAGGATCGTTAGGAACACAAAGTCGATTTTCAAACCATACTACACCAGAGTCATCTACCCTGAACTCCGACTGCTTACCCTCCTGAACATTCTGAACCACAGCCCAAAGCTCACCATCATCCTTTTGGGCTTCCTTAATCCGTAGTATAAGATTGGATTCTATCTTCATACTAGCCCAATATCCGTCATAACCTCGTACACAAAGTTCAACATCCAAAAGTTCTAAATCATGAAGAACCCTTGGTTCAAACTCTAAACTAGCAATCATACCAGACTTCCGGCTAAGCGCATCGGCAACAACATTCGCCTTGCCCGGATGGTATTGAATATTCGCATCATAATCCTTAAGGAGTTCCAACCACCTTCTTTGTCTCATGTTAAGTTCCTTCTGGGTGAAGATATACTTGAGACTCTTGTGGTCAGTAAAGATATCACACGATTCGCCATACAAGTAGTGTCTCCAAATCTTCAAAGCAAAAACTACCGCAGCCAACTCTAGATCATGAGTAGGATAATTCTCTTCATAAGGTTTTAATTGCCTCGAGGCATAAGCAATCACCTTACCGTGCTGCATAAGGACACAGCCTAAACCCTTCTTCGACGCGTCACTATAAATCTGATAGCCCCCAGAACCAGATGGAAGAGTCAAAATAGGAGCCGACACCAATCTCTGTTTCAACTCTTCGAAACTTTGCTCGCGTTCCTCCGTCCAAACAAACTTCTCACACTTCCTCATCAGTTGCTCAAAGGTAACGCCAACTGTGAGAAACCCTTAACAAAACATCGATAGTAGCCAGCAAGTCCCAGAAAACTCCTAACCTCAGTCACAGTAGTAGGTCTCGGCCACTTGGTGATAGCCTCAACCTTAGATGGATCCATGGTGATGCCATCTACGGATACAATATGACCAAGGAATGCAACTTGCTTTAGCCAAAACTCACACTTCGACAACTTGGCATACAACTTCTGCTGCCGAAGAGTCTCCAAAACAATCCGGAGATGTTGCTCATGATCTCCTTCAGTCTTGGAATAAACAAGAATGTCGTCGATGAAAACAATAACGAACTTGTCGAGATACTCGTGGAATACGCGATTCATAAGATCCATAAATACAGTGGGAGCATTTGTCAAACCGAAGGGCATAACCAAAAACTCGTAGTGACCATATCGGGTACGGAACGCGGTCTTAGGAACATCTTGCTCCTTCACACGTAATTGGTGATAACCGGACCTCAAATAGATTTTCGAAAAGAACTTAGCCCCTTGTAATTAATCAAACAAATCATCGATACGCGGAAGAGGATAACGATTACGGATAGTGATACGGTTAAGCTCACGATAGTCTATACACAGTCGCATACTTCCATCCTTCTTCTTAACAAACAAAACAGGTGCACCCCAAGGAGAGACACTGGGTCAGATGAAACCATTCTCCAAGAGTTCCTGTAACTGTTCCTTCAACTCCTTCAACTCTAAGGGGGCCATACGGTACGGAGCTTTGGAAATAGGTTCAGCACCTGGGATCAACTCAATGCCAAACTCAACTTCCCTAGCAGGAGGTATACCAGGAAGTTCGTCAGGGAAAACGTCGGGAAACTCTCGTACGACAAGAAAACTTTCAATACTAGGACTCTTCAAAGATGTATCTTTAATAGAAGCCAGAAAACCTTGGCAACCATGGGAAATCAAGGTTCGTGCCTTCATGGCAGAAATAATTTTAACAGATTTAAGAGGTTGAGAACCATGATAAATAAAATCAGGCTGATACAAGTCGCCGAAGATCACATTTTTGGCATGGCAATCAATGGTAGCTCTATGCGAAGCCAACCAATCCATGCCCAAAATCACATCAAAATCGATCATATCAATAGGGAGCAAATTTTCCAGGCGAATGCGGTCATCAAACCGTAAGGGACAATTCACATATTCATGTTCAATGAGTCCATGGTTTTTCATTGGTGTTGAGATGGATATACGATTTGTTAGTGGTGTTGGGGTCATATTAAGTTTCTTGGCAAATGCAACAGATATAATGGAGTGTGTGGCACCAGTATCAAATAATGCAAAAACTGTACGATCACCAATGTAAAGAATGTCGGTAATAGTACCTGATAAGTTTTCTGCCTGATCACGCGTCGTAGCATAAACACGACCCATAGTAGGAGCTGTCTTAGCGGAGTTCACTGATGTAATCCGTTTCTCCTGGGGACAATCCCTCACCTTGTGATTAGTGGACCCGCAAGTGAAACATCCTCCAGTAGCTTTGTGACAAACGCCCGGGTGAGGCTTCCCGCAAGTAGCACAGAGAGGTGGAGGAGGTAAGGCCTCAGTAGGCCTCATCTGATCCGAAGAACCTGAAGAACGACCCTGCTGAGAACCTCGAGTTGACTGATCCCTGTACTGACGCTGGTTGTCGTTGCCATAACCCTTACGGTCATTCCCATTCCTACCAGTAACCCTCTGATCCTGACCCTTGTACTCGTGTCGCCTTTGATCAAAACCCCGATCCTGGCGACCCCTGTGCTCAACACCATGGTACTGACGACCCCTATGCTCCTGACCCTGGTCCTGACGACCCCTGTAGTTAATACGATCACCATCCCTGTCCCTCTTGTTCGAACCCCTATCAGCATGAAGTAACTCAATATTGCGGGCCGCGTCCGCTACTAGTGCAACATCGGTGTAATCAGTATTCACGATCCGGTCTAATATCCACTTCTTCAGTCACCACTTAAAGTGCCTAGCCTGCCTATGAGCATCACCCGCAATCGGTCCAACAAAACTAGCTAACCTCAGAAACCTCTGCATATACTCTCCAGACGATTCCCGATCCAATTGATGAATAGCCCCATACTCGCGCTCATACCTTTGCTGCTCGGATAAAGGAAAGTACTGCTTATAGAAGATGTCACGGAAAGTATTCCATGCACAAGTGTCAGCAAAGTTCTCTCCCTTAGCCAGAACATATGCCTTCCACCAATTCAACGCATCGCCTTCCAACTTGAAAGTAGCCAAACGCGTCTTGAATTCATCACCACAACCCAAGACTTTGAACATCTTCTCCATATGAGTGATCCAATCTTCTGCCTCCGTGGGGGTGGCAGCAGATCGGAAAGAAAGAGGCTTAAGCTTAGTAAACTTTTCAATCCAACCATGTATCCCGATAGGTGGAGCACCGCCACCCGACGAACCAAAGACCATTTCGATGTCATCGACGATTCTGGTTCTCAATTCAGCAGAGAGATTCGGGAGAGCATTAGCCAAAGCAGCGGCTATCATGGCCTCGAAGTCAGGGATATCATCCCCATTAGGATTTCTACGCGTATACACCATCTGAATGATCATCAAAACGATTTGTAAGGTCAAATAAAGATGAAGTATGAAAGGAAAATACGCAGAAGGAAACCTAATGTCTACCCAAATCCTCACAGGTCATAGCCTAAGTTCTACAGGTCGAACCTAAAGCTCCGATACCATAATTGTAACACCCTAACCCGACAAGGGTAGAAGTATCACATTATAGTGGCAAATCAGAACATACAAATAAATAAACGCAAGCGGAAGTCTTAAACATAAATAATCAAAAGGAGTTAAGTCGAAATGACTTAAACCAAAACATAAGTTCAACGAAGAGAAATACTCCAAAGGGATGAATAACAAATCATCCAAGTCTAAACAATGTCCTAACAATAGCAAAATAAATCTAAGATGACTAGGGTAAAGTCTCCGCAAGCTCAACTCTCAACCCCAAAGCAACCCCAGCTCCTAGCTTAGATACCTGCCGCAGGAAAAGGAAAATGCGGCTGAGCTTAAAAAGCCCAGTGAACAGATATATATAAACAAAACCAAACGATAAGGAACGAACATATAAAGTACGGTGCATTGGGAAAGGCATGAAGTATAAACGAATGGATATCAAAAGTAAGGAAAAGTCAGTAATCTACCACGAGCTGGAACATAAAACAAATCAAATATCATAGTAACCATGGAGTAGCTAACTCCCGAACATGTGAAAGACGTGTATTGCACACAAGCATCAATCACCGAACATATCATATCATAATCATGTCATATCCAATCAAATACGAACCGAACCTAGGATGCATCCATACGCCCCCGAACAAATCATATTGGCCATAATAAATATAATTATCAAATGGGACGGCGTGGAACATCACTCAACCACACTAGAGTCATGCCATTGGTGCATCAATGACACGGCCATGTTACCTTCATGGCTAGGAAACGAACTTGGCTCGGGTATCAAACTGAAGGGTTCAAATGGCATATCATATGAAAGTTCATATCAAAGGTTCATATCAAATGTATCATATCAAAGGTTCAAGAATATCTGCATTTAATAACGAAACAAACGAACACCGATACAATGGTAAAGAGAATGGGTATCAAGAATATCCGTACCTCCAACCGCAAAATGCAAAACACGTCAGAAGATATAAAGATTAGAGTTTACTCCTTCTTCAGCGAATCTACACAAATTAGGTTTATTTTATGCTTATTAGCTCATAATATCATGACGGTTTCTTAATTACTTAACACCATTTATTAATGTGATTAGAATTTCGTTATTAGAATTAGGTTAACATATGACCGATTGTATTATAATTAATGTTCAAATGCATTTTAGGTTTCAAGTATATTAAATGGTATTAAAATCACAATAATCTTAATCTTCTAACAATTTCTGGTTTTACTATGTTTTAGCCATCATTTTATAAACTTTAATACCACACCATATGTCAAAGTAAAAATTCATAAAAATTACCGCTGAATCATATATGTCTTAGGAGTCTACTGGAATTTTCTCAGATTTTATTCATTAATACAAGTACACAATAAAAATCATTCTTTACAGGACTATTTAGAAAGTAAACTGCTGAAACACCCAGAAGTTATTCATTACAAAGGCATATCAAAACGCTTTGGAAAAATCCACAAAAATTTCAGAGCTTAGAAAACATGTGATATATAACTCCTGTAAATTTTCAAGTCAAAACTCCTTATAGTTTTCAAATGAAAAATCGTGAAACCAGACTGCATTTAAATTCTTAAAACTCAGATTTTGACATATGATCCCGTAAAATTCAAAAGCATGACCAATACAACTCCAATTCCCTTCAAACCAATTGAAAAACTTAAATAAGACATTAAAATAAGTTTTTATGCAAAATTACAGAATTAAATCCTTATGAAACTCGAGCTACAATGCACACATAATCAGCTTTTGAAACCGTCTTCTGCAGAAAACTGATTTAGACCCTTTTAACATGTTTTACTTACACGAGACCTATATATATCACAAGACCTGGTTTTCATTAATATATCAACACACATGTTTCCAGCTTTTGATGATCATTCACACGACACACATATAACACATAAATCAGATCAACAACATGAGTTGATTTACATATCGAAACATCCAATACCGTTATGATTTTATGTGATCTTCTAAATACGTCTCAACATATAATTCGAATAGAACAGATCAGATTTTGCTTAGTATGTATACGAATTAGGTTTCAAGTTTATATATTCGGATTATACATGAAATCATGTGTCGAATAGAAAAGAGATACAAGATCGATTAGAAATACCTTATGATGATTCGAATAAAGGAGAGAACAAGAACGAAACCCTCACGAATCAAACCCTAATCACGATCCAAACAACAAGCTCCAAGGATTCACGATTACACGACTTCAGCAACACTTTTTTTAAGGTCACGAACAGCAGCAACTTGCTCTTTGTTAGAGAAAAAAAAAAACGCAACAGCCTTGAGAAGAGAAAAAAAACGCAGCAGCCTTGTTTGTGTGTGTGTTTTGGCCGAAAGATAGAAGTGGAGAAGAGGAATAAGGATTCATGTTAATAAGGGAGGGGAGTAGGCTGCATATAAGGAAGGTAATAATGGTCATAATTGTGTTTAATTTGGGCATAATGGGTTGGTTATAAATAATGATTAGTGACCAAATTAATGGGATGCAAAAATTACTGGAGGTTACAACATGGAACGTTTTTCATGCATGCAATTTTTGGAAGGTGTAACAATTATTTATATTAGGTAAACTTTTGTGAGTAAATTTTAATTTAATTATAATACATAACATATAGTTTAGGTAAAGGTTTTAAGTTATAGCAAAACTTAGGTTAGGCTTCGAATTAATTAGAAAATATGGAAACCGAATTTTAGGGTTTTACAACTCTTCCCCTCTAAAAGAAAATTTTCGTCCTCGAAAATTGAATTGAAAGCGAAATAGATACGTACCGGACTACGAAAAGAAATGAGGATAACTTGTTCGCATCGATTCCTCGGTCTCCCAGGTTGCTTCATGCTCTGGGTGATTCTTCCAAAGAATCTTAACGAATGGAATGACTTTGTTTCTCATGACCCTATCTTGTCGATCCAAAATAGCTTCGGGTTCCTCAGAAAGAGACATATCAGTGAATCTGATCAAAAGGATAAGACGCCACATGCAACGGATGATAATTGTATCCCCTCAGAAGAGATACATGGAAGACATTATGAATATGTGATAACTGAGGAGGTAGAGCCAAGCGATAAGAAACCTCCCCAATACGTTCAAGAATTTCGAACGGTCCAATGAATCGAGGACTAAGCTTCCCTTTGATCCCAAAACGTTTCACACCTCTGAACGGCGATACTTTCAGAAATACATGATCCCCAACCTGAAACTCCAAGTCACGTCGGCGCTTATCAGCATAACTCTTCTGTCGAGTGCGAGCCTCTTTCAGCTTCTCCTTGGCTACAGCCACTTTCTCATTAGTGATTTGAATAAGTTCCGGTCCCTCGATCACACGTTCACCTACTTCGTCCCAACAAATGGGTGCTCTACATTTCCTCCCATATAAAAGCTCATACGGTGCTGCATTGATGCTAGCATGCCAACTATTATTATAAGCAAACTCCACCAAGCATAAGTATTCGTCCCAACTTCCCATCCACTCCAAAGCACATGCCCTCAACATGTCTTCTAAAGTCTAAATGGTCCTCTCTGACTGACCATCTGTCTGTGGATGAAAAGCCATGCTAAACTTAAGACGTGTACCCCAAGCTTTATGTAGGCTTTTCCAAAAACGAGAAGTAAACCGCGGATCCCTGTCTGACACGATAGATGTCGGAGTACCATGAAGTCTAACAATCTCCTGTTGAAAAATTTCCTTGATCTACTAACACGAAAATCCATACGAATAGGTAAGAAATGGGCAGATTTGGTTAGACGATCGACAACTACCCAAATTGCATCATGTCTTCTCCGAGTAAGAGGTAAACTAGTAACAAAGTCCATGGAAATCTCATCCCACTTCCAAGTAGGGATATCTAATGGTTGCAGCAAACCACTAGCCCTCTGATGTTCGATTTTGACCTGCTGGCAAGTCATACACCTAGCAACATACAAGGCTACATCCTGTTTCATGCCGTTCCACCAGAAGTGTTGCTTAAGATCCCTGTACATCTTGGTAGAACCAGGATGGATAGTGAATGGGGAACTATGGGCCTCTGACAACACAGCCTCACGCAAATCAGGATCGTTAGGAACACAAAGTCGATTTTCAAACCATACTACACCAGAGTCATCTACCCTGAACTCCGACTGCTTACCCTCCTGAACATTCTGAACCACAGCCCAAAGCTCACCATCATCCTTTTGGGCTTCCTTAATCCGTAGTATAAGATTGGATTCTATCTTCATACTAGCCCAATATCCGTCATAACCTCGTACACAAAGTTCAACATCCAAAAGTTCTAAATCATGAAGAACCCTTGGTTCAAACTCTAAACTAGCAATCATACTGGACTTAGGCTAAGCGCATCGGCAACAACATTCGCCTTGCCGGATGGTATTGAATATTCGCATCATAATCCTTAAGGAGTTCCAACCACCTTCTTTGTCTCATGTTAAGTTCCTTCGGGTGAAGATATACTTGAGACTCTTGTGGTCAGTAAAGATATCACACGATTCGCCATACAAGTAGTGTCTCCAAATCTTCAAAGCAAAAACTACCGCAGCCAACTCTAGATCATGAGTAGGATAATTCTCTTCATAAGGTTTTAATTGCCTCGAGGCATAAGCAATCACCTTACCGTCTTTGCATAAGGACACACCCTAAACCCTTCTTCGACGCGTCACTATAAATCGATAGCCCCGAACTGAGATGGAAGAGTCAAAATAGGAGCCGACACCAATCTCTGTTTCAACTCTTCGAAACTTTGCTCGCGTTCCTCCGTCCAAACAAACTTCTCACACTTCCTCATCAGTTGCTCAAAGGTAACGCCAACTGTGAGAAACCCTTAACAAAACATCGATAGTAGCCAGCAAGTCCCAGAAAACTCCTAACCTCAGTCACAGTAGTAGGTCTCGGCCACTTGGTGATAGCCTCAACCTTAGATGGATCCATGGTGATGCCATCTACGGATACAATATGACCAAGGAATGCAACTTGCTTTAGCCAAAACTCACACTTCGACAACTTGGCATACAACTTCTGCTGCCGAAGAGTCTCCAAAACAATCCGGAGATGTTGCTCATGATCTCCTTCAGTCTTGGAATAAACAAGAATGTCGTCGATGAAAACAATAACGAACTTGTCGAGATACTCGTGGAATACGCGATTCATAAGATCCATAAATACAGTGGGAGCATTTGTCAAACCGAAGGGCATAACCAAAAACTCGTAGTGACCATATCGGGTACGGAACGCGGTCTTAGGAACATCTTGCTCCTTCACACGTAATTGGTGATAACCGGACCTCAAATAGATTTTCGAAAAGAACTTAGCCCCTTGTAATTAATCAAACAAATCATCGATACGCGGAAGAGGATAACGATTACGGATAGTGATACGGTTAAGCTCACGATAGTCTATACACAGTCGCATACTTCCATCCTTCTTCTTAACAAACAAAACAGGTGCACCCCAAGGAGAGACACTGGGTCAGATGAAACCATTCTCCAAGAGTTCCTGTAACTGTTCCTTCAACTCCTTCAACTCTAAGGGGGCCATACGGTACAGAGCTTTGGAAATAGGTTCAGCACCTGGGATCAACTCAATGCCAAACTCAACTTCCCTAGCAGGAGGTATACCAGGAAGTTCGTCAGGGAAAACGTCGGGAAACTCTCGTACGACAAGAAAACTTTCAATACTAGGACTCTTCAAAGATGTATCTTTAATAGAAGCCAGAAAACCTTGGCAACCATGGGAAATCAAGGTTCGTGCCTTCATGGCAGAAATAATTTTAACAGATTTAAGAGGTTGAGAACCATGATAAATAAAATCAGGCTGATACAAGTCGCCGAAGATCACATTTTTGGCATGGCAATCAATGGTAGCTCTATGCGAAGCCAACCAATCCATGCCCAAAATCACATCAAAATCGATCATATCAATAGGGAGCAAATTTTCCAGGCGAATGCGGTCATCAAACCGTAAGGGACAATTCACATATTCATGTTCAATGAGTCCATGGTTTTTCATTGGTGTTGAGATGGATATACGATTTGTTAGTGGTGTTGGGGTCATATTAAGTTTCTTGGCAAATGCAACAGATATAATGGAGTGTGTGGCACGGTATCAAATAATGCAAAACTGTACCATCACCAATGTAAAGAATGTCGGTAATAGTACCTGATAAGTTTTCTGCCTGATCACGCGTCGTAGCATAAACACGACCCATAGTAGGAGCTGTCTTAGCGGAGTTCACTGATGTAATCCGTTTCTCCTGGGGACAATCCCTCACCTTGTGATTAGTGGACCCGCAAGTGAAACATCCTCCAGTAGCTTTGTGACAAACGCCCGGGAGAGGCTTCCCGCAAGAAGCACAGAGAGGTGGAGGAGGTAAGGCCTCGATAGGCCTCATCGATCCGAAGAACACGAAGAACGACCTGCCGAGAACCTCGAGTTGGTGATCCTGTCTTGACGCCGGTTGTCGTTGCCATAACCCCGACGGTCATTCCCATTCCTACCAAGAACCCTCCGATCCCGACCCTTGTACTCGTGTCGCCTTTGATCAAAACCCCGATCTGGCGACCCCGTGCTCAACACCATGGTACCGACGACCCCTATGCTCCCGACCACAGTCCCGACGACCCTGTAGTTAATACGATCACCATCCCCGTCCCTCTTGTTCGAACCCCTATCGGCATGAAGTAACTCAATATTGCGGGCGCGTCGCTACTAGTGCAACATCGGTGTAATCGGTATTCACGATCCGGTCTAATATCCACTTCTTGATCACCACTTAAAGTGCCTAGCACGCTTTATGAGCATCACCCAATCGGTCCAACAAAACTAGCTAACCTCAGAAACCTCTGCATATACTCTCCAGACGATTCCCGATCCAATTGATGAATAGCCCCATACTCGCGCTCATACCTTTGCTGCTCGGATAAAGGAAAGTACTGCTTATAGAAGATGTCACGGAAAGTATTCCATGCACAAGTGTCAGCAAAGTTCTCTCCCTTAGCCAGAACATATGCCTTCCACCAATTCAACGCATCGCCTTCCAACTTGAAAGTAGCCAAACGCGTCTTGAATTCATCACCACAACCCAAGACTTTGAACATCTTCTCCATATGAGTGATCCAATCTTCTGCCTCCGTGGGGGTGGCAGCAGATCGGAAAGAAAGAGGCTTAAGCTTAGTAAACTTTTCAATCCAACCATGTATCCCGATAGGTGGAGCACCGCCACCCGACGAACCAGCACCATTTCTGATGTCATCGACGATTCTGGTTCTCAATTCAGCAGAGAGATTCGGGAGAGCATTAGCCAAAGCAGCGGCTATCATGGCCTCGAAGTCAGGGATATCATCCCCATTAGGATTTCTACGCGTATACACCATCTGAATGATCATCAAAACGATTTGTAAGGTCAAATAAAGATGAAGTATGAAAGGAAAATACGCAGAAGGAAACCTAATGTCTACCCAAATCCTCACAGGTCATAGCCTAAGTTCTACAGGTCGAACCTAAAGCTCCGATACCATAATTGTAACACCCCAACCCGACAAGGGTAGAAGTATCACATTATAGTGGCAAATCAGAACATACAAATAAATAAACGCAAGCGGAAGTCTTAAACATAAATAATCAAAAGGAGTTAAGTCGAAATGACTTAAACCAAAACATAAGTTCAACGAAGAGAAATACTCCAAAGGGATGAATAACAAATCATCCAAGTCTAAACAATGTCCTAACAATAGCAAAATAAATCTAAGATGACTAGGGTAAAGTCTCCGCAAGCTCAACTCTCAACCCCAAAGCAACCCCAGCTCCTAGCTTAGATACCTGCCGCAGGAAAAGGAAAATGCGGCTGAGCTTAAAAAGCCCAGAGAAACGATATATATAAACAAAACCAAACGATAAGGAACGAACATATAAAGTACGTTGAATTGGGAAAGTCATGAAGTATAAATGAATGGATATCAAAAGTAAGGAAAAGTCAGTAATCTACCACAGTGGAACATAAAACAAATCAAATATCATAGTAACCATGGAGTAGCTAACTCCCGAACATGTGAAAGACGTGTATTGCACACAAGCATCAATCACCGAACATATCATATCATAATCATGTCATATCCAATCAAATACGAACCGAACCTAGGATGCATCCATACGCCCGAACAAATCATATTGGCCATAATAAATATAATTATCAAATGGGACGGTGTGGAACATCACTCAACCACACTAGAGTCATGCCATTGGTGCATCAATGACACGGCCATGTTACCTTCATGGCTAGGAAACGAACTTGGCTCGGGTATCAAATCAAGGGTTCAAATGGCATATCATATGAAAGTTCATATCAAAGGTTCATATCAAATGTATCATATCAAAGGTTCAAGAATATCTGTACGAATAACGAAACAAACGAACACCGATACAATGGTAAAGAGAATGGGTATCAAGAATATCCGTACCTCCAACCGCAAAATGCAAAACACGTCAGAAGATATAAAGATTAGAGTTTACTCCTTCTTCAGCGAATCTACACAAATTAGGTTTATTTTATGCTTATTAGCTCATAATATCATAACGGTTTCTTAATTACTTAACACCATTTATTAATGTGATTAGAATTTCGTTATTGGAATTAGGTTAACATATGACCGATTGTATTATAATTAATGTTCAAATGCATTTTAGGTTTCAAGTATATTAAAGGGTTAATGACGCCAAAATCCACAACCTTTCATCCGACTTTCATTTTTTCCACAACCTTTTCAAAAATCCTGTAAATCCACAACCTTTGGCACTTGTTTGATTTTTCCATAATTTTGATTTAGCCCCAAATTCGGTCCTACATGGATCCTACGTGGACGCCGGGAGTGTGTCGCCGCCGAAAATTCAAACTACATCAGTTTTAAGCTTAGGGTTAATAACGCCAAAATACACAACATTTGATGCCCCTTTCATTTTTTCCACAACCTTTGTCACTTGTTCGATTTTTCCATTAGTAGCATCTAAAAAGTTGAAAAATATTTTTAATTTTTAGTTTTTTTGCACAATTTTAAGGACGGCTTTATAATGTAGTTCTATTTTTTTTTTTGGTTTTTCCGGAAAAAAAAATCAGTTTGTAGAGTTCCTCATTTTAGATTTATGACTAGTTAGTTTTCCAATTAGTATATCATGATCTTAAAACAACATACTTCCTAAAAACTGAAAGCTAAGAAAAACCCAAAAAAAAAAAACAGTTGAAATATGGGGAAAAAACAGATTATATTACATAAGTGCATATAATTAAGGAAAACATTCTTGCCTATTTATTGCCATGAAACCAAATCACCTTACAAACAAACAATTGACATCTGAAACACACACACACAAAAGAAAAACAATGATTTTTTTTTGGGTTTTTCTTAACTTTCAGTTTTTAGGAAGTATATTGTTTTAAGATCATGATATACTAATTGGAAAACTAACTAGTCATAAATCTAAAAAGAGGAACTCTACAAACTGATTCTTTTTTCGGAAAAACCAAAAAAAAAAATAGAACTACATTATAAAGCCGTCCTTAAAATTGTGCAAAAAAAACTAAAAATTGAAAATAATTTTCAACTTTTTAGATGCTGCTAATGGAAAAATCGAACAAGTGCCAAAGGTTGTGGAAAAAATGAAAGGGGCATCAAAGGTTGTGTATTTTGGCGTTATTAATCCTAAGCTTAAAACCGATGCAGTTTGAATTTTCGGCGACGACACACTCCCGGCGTCCACGTAGGATCCACGTAGAACCGAATTTGGGGCTAAATCAAAATTATGGAAAAATCGAACAAGTGTCAAAGGTTGTGGATTTACAGGATTTTTGAAAAGGTTGTGGAAAAAATGAAAGTCGGATGAAAGGTTGTGGATTTTGGCGTCATTAACCCTATATTAAATGGTATTAAAATCACAATAATCTTAATCTTCTAACAATTTCTGGTTTTACTATGTTTTAGCCTTCATTTTATAAACTTTAATACCACACCAGATTTCAAAGTAAAAATTCATAAAAATTACCACTGAATCATATATGTCTTAGGAGTCTACTGGAATTTTCTCAGATTTTATTCGTTAATACAAGTACACAATAAAAATCATTCTTTACAGGACTATCCAGAAAGTAAACCGCTGAAACACCCAGAAGTTATTCATTACAAAGGCATATCAAAACGCTTTGGAAAAATCCACAAAAATTCCAGAGCTTAGAAAACATGTGATATATAACTCCTGTAAATTTTCAAGTCAAAACTCCTTATAGTTTTCAAATGAAAAATCGTGAAACCAGACTGCATTTAAATTCTTAAAACTCAGATTTTGACATATGATCCCGTAAAATTCAAAAGCATGACCAATACAACTCCAATTCCCTTCAAACCAATTGGAAAACTTAAACAAGACATTAAACTAAGTTTTTATGCAAAATTACAGAATTAAATCCTTATCAAAACTCGAGCTACAATGCACACATAATCAGCTTTTCGAAACCGTCTTCTGCAGAAAACTGTTTTAGACCCTAATGTTTTACTTACACGAGACCTATATATATCACAAGACCTGGTTTTCATTAATATATCAACACACATGTTTCCAGCTTTTGATGATCATTCACACGACACACATATAACACGAAATCATATCGGCAACATGAGTTGATTTACATATCGAAACATCCAATACCGTTATGATTTTATGTGATCTTCTCAATACGTCTCAACATATAATTCGAATAGAACAGATCAGATTTTGCTTAGTATGTATACGAATTAGGTTTCAAGTTTATATATTCGGATTATACATGAAATCATGTGTCGAATATAAAAGAGATACAAGATCGATTAGAAATACCTTATGATGATTCGAATAAAGGAGAGAACAAGAACGAAACCCTCACGAATCAAACCCTAATCACGATCCAAACAACAAGCTCCAAGGATTCACGATTACACGACTTCAGCAACACTTTTTTTAAGGTCACGAACAGCAGCAACTTGCTCTTTGTTAGAGAAAAAAAAAACGCAGCAGCCTTGAGAAGAGAAAAAAAACGCAGCAGCCTTGTTTGTGTGTGTGTGTTTTGGCCGAAAGATAGAAGTGGAGAAGAGGAATAAGGATTCATGTTAATAAGGGAGGGGAGTAGGCTGCATATAAGGAAGGTAATAATGGTCATAAATTGTGTTTAATTTGGGCATAATGGGTTGGTTATAAATAATGATTAGTGACCAAATTAATGGGATGCAAAAATTACTGGAGGTTACAACATGGAACGTTTTTCATGCATGCAATTTTTGGAAGGTGTAACAATTATTTATATTAGGTAAACTTTTGTGAGTAAATTTTAATTTAATTATAATACATAACATATAGTTTAGGTAAAGGTTTTAAGTTATAGCAAAACTTAGGTTAGGCTTCGAATTAATTAGAAAATATGGAAACCGAATTTTAGGGTTTTACACGCGCGCTATGTACCCTTTTGTAGCGTGCGCTACGGTCATGCCATTAGCGTGCGTTAATACCCATTGTTAGCGTGCGCTAACGAATTATGTGATGCCCGATCGGGAATCCGAAACCTTACCTCTCGATTCGATCTCGATAGCGTGCGCTACAACCAACGATTAGCGTGCGCTATAATATCAATTGCGTACGCTAAATATCACTCATAGCGTGCGCTATGAATTAATCCAGTGCAGTCCAGTAGCCACTGGACTCAACCTGATCCGTCCCTAGCGCGCGCTACTCAACATATTCAGCGTGCGCTACTACAACCCGCTAGCGCGCGCTACTTACCACTTGTAGCGTGCGCTACAAATAACTCACCTGCAGTCCAGTACCTTCTGGACTGCAACTAGGGTAACATTAGCGTGCGCTAATGCTGAGTGGTAGCGTGTGCTACCTGTACTCAATTAGCGTACGCTAAAAAGAGTACGTAGCGTGCGCTATTCCTCACGCACAGCCCACAACGAAAAATAACAACGATGATAAACACGGCACGAAACTCCAATTAGATTAGTGACGAATGACGATTGATACACGATACAATTACTCTGAATGATGAATTCCATGATTGAATATGAGTGACAATTGATCATTAATGAGTGAAATTACTGAGTATCAATTACTGAATGATAAATACTGAATGATAATTACTGAATTACAACCGGGTATTACAGCCGCTCCACGTCAACTCCAAGGTACACATTTCAAGTTATGTTTATGTTGTAATCATAACAAAATTTTACGGTTATGAGATTCAACTCATTTTTTAATCATGTTGCAATACCATGTTTATATTTTGGAGATGATATGCTATTGAGATTCATAATGAATGTTGGACATGTATGTGCTTTCTATAAATTTATAAACACATGTAGATGCGTTAGTATAGCACTGCTAGAACGTCTATTGGGAGCAGTTAACCCTTAGATGCGATGTATACTTTTATTTCCATCCCTTATAAGGAGATTCCTAAGAAGTCATTGGCTATAATGCACCTTAGGACCATGGCAACTCGTGGACGTGGACGTGGACGCCTAGCTAACCGAGGTGCTGATAATCTCGGTGGTCAGAATGCCAACCCTGGTGCTGGAGCTGGTGATGGGGGTAACAGAGGTCAAGATAACTACAATAATAATGTGCCAGCTCCTATCGAGTGTAACACCCCCGATATGTTCAGGAATATTACAGCGCCGTAAATCCTTTACATAAGGATTCACAAGGCAGAAGAATTGAAAAGACATTAACAGATCCCAACGTATGAAAATAACGGAAATAAGATACAACAGTTCTGACGAATGTTCAACGGAAAAGTATTAGTAGATCACCAAATTCAAATCATCATAAACGACTACGTGCTCGACTACTTATTAAAACGATACAAACAATAGACAAATAAACCCGGCCGGAACATCACTCTGCACCCTCGTCGTCATGCAGCTCCAGTGGTTGTTTTCCCGCTCTCCTGGATCCTGAACATAAATAAATGTTCAACCCCGAAGGGGTTAACACAACGATGCTAGTACAAATACCACAACGTATTATTCAACATTTCACAAAGAATAATAATAACATAAATGACAAAAGAATCCACGAGTCTTCTCCTGCGAGAAACTCAATAATATCATACACACATTAACATCACAACATGATATCACAACATACACATTGTAATTCCAATGATCCAGCGTTCACTGCCTAGACCCCAATATGATCCCGTCGGACCAATACGTGGTGGAAAAAACCTGTCCAGTGATCCAGCGCACGCTAGCATAGATCCCAAGATGATCTCGTCGGACCAACACGTGGTGGACATACAACAACGTCATATATGCACGATAATATGTATAACATCAATATATAAAATAATTAAAGTACTTGCCTCAATTTGAAGACAAGAACAATACTTCCACGAAAAACGAAACACTCGAAGGTCGCCCCTTCGATCAATCACGTAGCAAGATCGAAACAAAAGAAATAATATAGAATTCATCTCATGTCGTACGAATGTCTAACAATCCAATTTACGGCCGAAAGTTCATAAAACGTATTCTGCCTGAACTGCTTAGCGTACGATAAGTATTCTACGTAGCGCGCGCTATGCCTGCTCGTTAGCGTACGTAAACAATGAATCCTAGCGTACGCTAACTATGTATCGACAGTCCTCTCTGATCAGCCGACTGACTCGCTTGATGACATAGCGCACGTTACGTTTCCAATCGTAGCGTACGTTAACTTATGCTCGATAGCGCACGCTAACCATGAAGCTTTAGCGCACTCTAATCATGTATGACAGTTCCTTCTGGACAGTCGACTGATCTAATCGTGATAAAACTTACGAAATCTTCAGTGTTAATACATGTTATCTCCATGAATATCATGCTCATATGGTTATGAATGATCTTACGGATAACAACAACTTCGAATTCAAGAATATGTATACCATCATAAAACCATATTCCATTTCGATTACAATTATTCATGCGTAATTCGGAAGGCCTAACGGTCGATATCAATACCTATATCAATCAAAACTATCATCTTGTAGTTTGTTTAACACTCCATCTTTACAAGATAAATCTTTCCATGATCAATCTCTTAGATTCGTCTAACAATAATGATGTTAAAGTCAAGTCCGTGATTACTATGAAGACATCTTCTAAATTCGGATTACCAATGTTAGAAAATTCCTCTACTTCTTCATCATAACAAGATTCGAATTATGATGTTCATAACCAAGGTACTTAAGGCATAATCATCTTAATCTCTTAAACATGATGTGGTTTAGATAATTCACCAATGAAACTCAATATCTTGATAGCATAATCCTCATATCCTTAAGAACACGAATTCAAGGTTGAGAGTAGTATAACATACCTTAAGATGAGGAAAAACACCGAGACAACAAGTAGAATCCGGCTCCGATTGCTTGTTTGCCAAATCAAGATGTTTCTCCACTCCAATGATCAAACACAAGTGGCATCCAATTTTTAGTGATTAAGTGGAGGTGGTCTAAGTGTGTTTAAGAAGGAGGGAAGGTTCTCTGGACTATCAAGAGATGAGGAAGAGTGAAGGGAACAAGAAGAAATGGAGTGCTGATCCTTATATAAAATTTCTGCACATAGATGATTAGCGCATGCTATCATACAATCCTTAGCGCGCGCTAATAATCGTTGACTCTAAAACTGTTCAGGTCCGTCTGCGGGAATCTTATCCGGACCCACGTCCGGCTGGTGTATGTGCTAGCCGTCTAGCTCAATAATTGATTGCCTAGCACACGCAAATCTTCATTCGTAGCGTGCGCTAGTTGTAGCCCGATAACGCACGTTAAGCTACATTCTTAGCGTGCGCTATCACGAGTTTGCATGAGTAATTTGCATGTTGTTATACTTATGTACAAGGATACAAATGTGAGAAATATCATACTCCAATTATCGAGATCACAATTCCGAATAATACAGGATTCAAATACAGATGAAATACACAATAATAAATCCGGATATTACAGATTCTCTTACTAAAAAGGAGTTTTGTCCCGAAACTCAAGACGAAAATAACTCTGGATATCTAGACTTCATGCTATCTTCCGTTTCCCAAGTGGCTTCTTCCACTCCGTGGCGTGACCACTGAACTTTGACCAAAACGATTGGTTTGTTCCTCAATTGCTTAACTCGACTCTCGAGTATCTTGACTGGTCTTTCTTCAAACGTTCCATCCTGAGCGACCTCGATCTCTCCGAAATCAATGACATGATTAGGATCTGGTATATATCTCCGTAACTGGGATACGTGGAACACGTTATGAACATGGCTCAATGACGGCGGTAATGCCAATCTGTATGCCAACTCTCCAATTCTCTCAAGGATCTCGAATGGTCCGATATATCTCAGACTCAGCTTTCCCTTACTTCCAAAACGAAAGATTCCCCGAGTAGGAGAAACCTTTAAAAGTACGTGGTCTCTAGTACTGAACTCCAATGGGCGACGGCATACGTCTGCATAAGATTTCTGTCGACTCTGGGCGGTCAACAGCCTTTCACGAATCAAGGCTATTTTCTCTCGTGTCTGTACGATCAACTCTGGTTCTGTCCCGATCAAGTCTGATGAATCGTCCCAACATAGAGGCGATCTGCATCTCCTCCCGTATAATGCCTCAAAGGGTGCCATTTTAATAGAAGCGTGCCAACTATTGTTGTAGGTAAATTCGATCAATGGTAGATGAATTTCCCAATCAGTTGACCAATCTAAGGCACAAGCCCTCAGCATGTCTTCCACTGTCTGAATAGTCCTCTCGGATTATCCGTCTGTCTGCGGATGATAAGTTGTACTAAAGTTCAATTCGGTTCCCAAGGCCTTATGAACTGCTTTCCAAAAATGAGACACAAAACGGCCGTCTCGATCAGAAATAATGGTCTTCGGCGTACCATGCAATCGAACTATGTCTGAAATAAATACTCGTGCTAACCTCTCGGATCCCCAAGTGTCCTTAATGCCTAGAAAATGAGCTGATTTGATTAAATGATCAACTATCACCCAAATCATGTTCATTCCTATCTTGGTTCTCGGTATACTAGTGATAAAGTCTATCGATGTGTCCTCCCACTTCCATTCAGGAATCGGGAGCGGCTTCAACATTCCGGCAGGTTGTTGATGCTCGATCTTAACCTGCTGACAAGTCAAGCATTTCGAAACATAATCTGCTATATCTTTCTTCATGTTGCCCCACCAGAAATTCTGCTTCAAGTCCTTGTACATCTTACTGGTGCCTGGGTGGATAGAATAGGGCGAGCTGTGAGCTTCCTTCATAATCGTCTGTTTCAGAACATCGACACCGGGAACGCAGAGTCGGTTCTAAAATCTCAAAACTCCATCATCATGAGTTACGAATCCGGGGTCCCTCCCCTTAATCACTTCATCACGTAACCGAATCATCAGAGGATCATCTTCCTACTTAGATTTGATTTCCTCGGTTAATGATGAAGTTATCTCCATCACGCACAGTTGTCCTTGGACTCTTTGTAACCATACTTTAATTCCTTCTCGAATCATCTCTCGTTGAATGCTGAATTGGGAGGTCAGGGTCTCCAGCATCTGGATAGAAACAGGCTTGCGGCTAAGTGTATCGGCCACTACATTTGCTTTGCCCGGATGATAAAGAATCTCCAAGTGATAGTCCTTAATAAGTTCCAGTCATCCCATTTGTCGCATGTTCAACTCTTTCTGACTGAAGATGTATTTAAGACTCTTGTGATCCGTAAAGATTTGACAGTGAGTCCCGAACAGGTAATGCCTCTAGATTTTCAAAGCAAAAACTACTGCTGCTAGCTCCAAATCATGCGTTGGGTAATTCACTTCATAAGGTTTCAACTGTCGTGACGCATAAGCAATTACCTTATCATTCTGCATCAATACACATCTGAGTCCTTGGTTCGAAGCATCACTGTAAACTATAAATCCTCCAGTTCCCTGTGGAAGTGTTAAAATCGGTGCTATCGTCAATCTCTTCTTAAATTCATCAAAGCTATTCTGACACAACTCGTTCCAATCAAACTTTTGTGTTTTCTGCAGTAGTCGAGTAAGTGGGCGGGAAATTTTGGAAAACCCTTCCACGAACTGACGATAATACCCAGCAAGTCCTAATAAACTCCGGACTTCTTTCACATTCTTTGAAGGCTCCCAATCCAAAACCGATTCGATCTTCTGAGGATCTACTCGGACTCCTTCAGCTGATACCACATGACCAAGGAACATTACTTCCTTTACCCAGAATTCACACTTAGAGAGTTTGGCATACAATTGTTCATTTCTAAACAGGTCTAACACAATCTGTAAATACTATGCATGCTCTTCCGGGCTCTTAGAATACACAAGAATGTCATCAATGAACACGACCACAAATTTATCCAAATATTCGATGAACACTCGGTTCATCAATTGCATGAATACAGCAGGTGCATTAGTGAGACCAAACGGCATCACTACAAACTCATAGTGTCCGTAGAGAGTTCTGAACGCCGATTTCGGAACATCAGATTCCTTAATCCTAATCTGATGATATTCTGATCTCAGATCGATTTTAGAAAATACTGTTGCTCCTTGCAACTGGTCAAACAAATCATCAATCCATGGCAACGGATACTTTTCTTAATCGTCATCTTGTTCAGTTCTCGATAGTTAATACACAGTCGAAGCGATCCATCCTTCTTCCGGACAAAAAGAACTGGCACTCCCCAGGGCAAAACGCTTGACTTGATATAGCCTTTGTCCAATAACTCCTCCAGCTGCTTTTTCAGTTCGTACATCTCAGTAGGTGCAATACGATACGGTGCCTTAGAAATTGGTGTAGCTCCGGGTTCCAGCTCAATGGTGAATTCTACATCCCGTCGTGGAGGTAATCCAGGTAACTCGTCAGGAAATACATCCGGAAACTCATTCACAACAGGAATGGATGAAAGTTCCACAATTTCGTCTTCTTTCTTCATTGCATAGCACCAGTATCCGGTACAGCCCTGTTTCAACAATTTGACAGCTTTCATCGCTTTGATCAACCTTCTTGAGCTTCCTGGTTTCCATCCTTCAAACAGTATTTCGGAACTATCATCAGCGATCAGCGAGATATTCCTCCTTCCGTAGTTTACAATAGCTCCATATCGATTAAGTCAATCGTCTCCGAGTATCAGGTCATCTCCTTGCATTTCTATCACGATCAGATTTGAGAGCCACACTCTGCCTCCAAATGATACAGGGAAATCTCTAGTTTCTAAGTTTCCAATAATCCTCTCTCCACTTGGTAAACCAATCACATAAGGTTCACAATTATGAAAACCAGAAATATTCAAACGATTTACACAAGATAAGGATATAAATGAATGCGTAGCTCCTGTATCGAATAAAACGCTAACTGGCTGGGAAAGTGTAACACCCCCAAAATATCTCGAGGTATTACAGTGACGTGAATCCCACATGGGACCCACAAGGCTAGTTGTAAAAATAGGCATTTTAAGAAAATCGCGATAAAACATTAATTTCAAGGTTTACATAACGTGAGTCGAAAGATTTAAGGAAAAATGTAATTTGAAGTCCAATTATTACACAACAAGAGTTTTTCCAAAGAAAACAATTTATTCCAATTTAAGCAGCGGCTAGAGATAATTCCAACACCACTCAAGTCTGACCGGACCCCTCGGGAATGTCCTGCACATGATGAACAATTTTACCTGGTACGACGAATCATACCAGGCAACCAGGGTCAGAGAATGCATACCAAATAACAGTTACTAACAATGATATACGTCATCTTTACAATCACAGTATCTAGTAATCACAGGGAATATTTCATCACTCGACCGACGTTGTCTCTCTCTTTTATCACATAAGCCCCAATGTTGCAACCAAGGGTCACAGAAGTATCCACACGGGAATACCCCGGAACATAGGCGCCCAATTCGGGTCTTACCCCCTAACACATTTCCACACGGGTACCATACAGGTTTTATCCTCAACACATCGGCCCATTTATAACATTTTTAGAGAAAGACAAACGTCGGCATTTATCAAAATGGCACATACGCACATACGGTATAACATTGATATTAGAAAATTCTCGAGCAAGATTTCACTTGCCTGTGATCCGATAGGTGCTTTGTGATAAGGAGTCCCCACGCCCGCTCGAGCTTAACCTAGCCACGAAATATCAGATTAACACCTCGTACGGATTATGATGAATAAAACTAGTCTTCCTTTCCTAATCGGATTCCTAGTGTAGTTTTGGTTGTCGATATAAGTATCGTTTCTAAGTTTTAACGTATTGCGTACCATTATCCCGTTCAATCCTATAATTAACATTAGGTATATCGATTTACTCAAGAAGATAATCCTATCATTCTTCGGTTGACAACGAATTATTATGGCGTAATCGAATCTCATGCCTTCTAATTCAATTCTATATTCCGAATACTACAATCGACGGATTCTATTGCACAATAACTTTGGTGGTTTGATACCCAATATTGATTATACTATCGAATCGTTTTCCTTAGTTTGCTAAGTGTCAAAATCACAAGGTAAGGGTGACTACGAACAATGGAACATACGGTGACGGATTACTACGAATTTTCCCACAATTGATTCGTCAAATTTTACATTCCTAGCGATGATTTGAAGTGAAATTTCGTATGATAGATATGATTTGCATGAAACAAAACATATGAGAAACGATAATTCCGGTTACTACAATTCCATCCGACAAGATTGTTTATGAAGTTTAGCAAAATCTACCCAATACCCGCAATCTAATAAGTATAAATACAAAAACATCAAAGATATAACTCCAGGGATTGGTGGCTTACCTTATTGGAAGAAGAATAATGAAGATAGTTGACGGATTCACAAGAACTACGGGGAGAACGAGAAGTGACTTGAACGACTTGGATAATCTTCACCGGAGCTCAAGAATCCACCTCCTCAATGTTAGTTCAAGTGTATAAGAGGCTTAAGAACCGGGTATAGGGCTAGGAATTTCTCCAAGGGTGATAGTTTGTGATGTTGGGTCGTGCAAATAAAGAAGGGAATTGCCATTTTATAAAACTTGTTTTTGGTAACGTACGTTAACGATAAGAGTGTTACGTACGTAAGGTGTATTACGTACGTAACAGTGTAATGACAACGTACGTAAAGAACTCACTGCCCGAAATGTGCCCAAGTTTTACGTATGTTAAATTTGGGACATAACGTACGTAACGAATAGTTGACTCGTTTGTCCTCTAGCCCGCCGAAAGTAACTCTGTCCGTGTCAAAGGAAAGATTCTGGTCGGGAGACCGACCTACCCGTTACGTACGTAATATAGCTACCCTAATGTACGTAACAATCGAAATATAGCGTACGTTAGGCATGAGTTATAGCGCGCGTTAGACAGAACTTTAACGTGCGTTAGACATAAACTCTTTAGCCTCAAACCACATTCTAACCATCTCGGGGTGACCATCCCTTCCACTCGTCAACAATTATCAGGGAACAAGACGTTGGCCACCGTCATATTCGCACCGACGATCATCCCACGGCGTCAAGACGTGTCACCCCCGTTTCATTCACATCGTACAATTATATAGCACTCAATGGAATACATAAATAGAAATGACGTCACATTACCAAACATTCACACAGTACAAAGTAATCAAGCATGGAATACCGGAGGTATTACAGAAAGGATCTGAATGGTACCTGATGCGACAGCAGCATCCTGATCGTCTGTTCTCCTCATCTCGTACAGACGTGGGGGAATAGATCCCGCACTCGATGTCCCCTTTCGGTCAAACAGTCCTCTGCCTCGTCCACGACCAATATTCTGGGGCATTTGGACACTCTATTGCGTCTGCGGAATACTTGATTCTTTCTGGGCTTGCTGTGATGTACGGGCTCTAAAAGCTTTCGCAGCCTCCTCACAGAACCCCGCACGATGTCCCTCTCGACCACAGTCAAAACAAGTCACGGTAGGAAATGAGCAATCTCGTCGATAATGTCATGTTCGGCCACAGTTAAAGCACTTCCTTGTCACATCTGATACTGCTCCAGAGTTCTTTCCGCTCTTGGATGGGTTCGGAAGTTTCTTGAACGAATGAAAGGATGACTGGGCTTTGCGGGGCCCACTACTCTTGTGCTCTGTAAAACTGCCAGAGACTTTCTGCTTCTTGGATTCCGTAAACTTCTCCATTGTTGCTTCCTTGATTTCGTACGCCAATGCTTTATCCTGATATTGACGGAGAGTGGTACATTCAAAACCGGACATGTACCTATGGATTTCCGGTTTCATTCTCATATCAAAGTGAATCATTATTTCTGCATCTGTTCTGACCAGATGTCGAACAAATGCTAGCTGCTGGTTAAACGTTTTAATTATCTGGGATACAGGTTCGTCTGATGGCTGTGCGGAGAAAATTCCCGAACATTGGCTTCCCTCACAGGACGAGGGCAGTACTGAGCTTCCATCATCAATTTAAATTCTGCCCAATCAGCATCATGATCTGCAGGCTGGATGGCTTCCCACCACTCGGATGCTTCCCCTATCAGAAAGTACTGAGCAATCGAGGCTCTCCGGTCGTCTGGGCAATTAATTCCGGCAAAGATTTTCTCCAATTTCTTCAACCAATGGTCCCATGTGGGAGTCTCAGAAAAGCCGTCGAATTTGGGTGGTTGCATCTTCGCCACCTCTTGTAGCCATCGGTCACCTCGATTTCCCATGTCTGGGATCCCTTGCTGTCTATCTCCCTGCTGTAATCCCACCGCCACCTGCATTCGGTCCACGACCTGGGCGAATTGAGTCATCTGGTTCACCACCTGACGAAGGATTTCGGGCACAGCAGGTTCCGGTTCATTATTAATAGATCTTTGTGGCTCGCCTGAGCTGTGACTGGCCTGATTAGAAGGCGAAGCTTCTCTTTCGGCATTCCTTCGTCCGCGTCCGCGGCCGCGACCACGTTCACGTCCACCTCTCAACATACTGTAAGCATAAATACTGAATATACAGGAAACAATATCGTTCTAATGTTCAAGTATAAAGAGATACAACATGTAAAGGATGAGATAGAGTTTAGGAACTTACAACCACCGTTCGCACGAAGACGCAGGCAGTACAGTGATGTTATTCACGGACGATTATTTCAAAAGACGTATACGACCCCTATTTTGACCCAGTGGCAAAGATATCCATAATCTTAGCTCTGATACCATATTCTGTAACACCCCCGATATGTTCAGGAATATTACAGCGCCGTAAATCCTTTACATAAGGATTCACAAGGCTGAAGAATTGAAAAGACATTAATAGATCCCAACGTATGAAAATAACGGAAATAAGATACAACAGTTCTGACGAATGTTCAACGGAAAAGTATTAGTACATCACCAAATTCAAATCATCATAAACGACTACGTACTCGAGTACTTATTAAAATGATACAAACAATAGACAAATAAACCCGGCCGGAACATCACTCTGCACCCTCGTCGTCATGCAGCTCCAGTGGTTGTTTCCCCGCTCTCCTGGATCCTGAACATAAACAAATGTTCACCCCCGAAGGGGTTAGCACAATGATGCTAGTACAAATACCACAACGTATTATTCAACATTTCACGAAGAATAATAACATAAATGACAAAAGAATCCACGAGTCTTCTCCTGCGAGAAACTCAATAATATCGTACACACATTAACATCACAACATGATATCACAACATACACATGGTAATTCCAATGATCCAGCATTCACTGCCTAGATCCCAAGATGATCCGTCGGACCAACACGTGGTGGAAAAACCCGTCCAATGATCCAGCGCACGCTAGCATAGATCCCAAGATGATCCCGTCGGACCAACACGTGGTGGACATACAACAACGACATATATGCAAGAGAATATGTATAACATCAATATATAAAACAATTAAGGTACTTGCCTCAATTTGAAGACAAGAACAATACTTCCACGAAAAACGAAACACTTGAAGGTCGCCCCTTCGATCAATCACGTATCAAGCTCGAACCTTAAGAAAAGAAATAATATAGAATTCATCTCATGTCGTACGAATGTCTAACAATCCAATTTACGGCCAAAAGTTCATAAAACGTAATCTGCCTGAACTGATTAGCGTATGCTAAGTATTCTACGTAGCGCGCGCTAAGCCTGCTCGTTAGCGCACGTAAACAATGAAGCCTAGCGTACGCTAACTATGTATCGACACTCCTCTCTGATCAGCCGACTGACTCGCCTGATGACATAGCGCACGTTATGTTTCCAATCGTAGCGTACGTTAACTTATGCTCGATAGCGCACGCTAACCATGAAGTTTTAGCGCACGCTAATCATGTATGATAGTTCCTCCTGGACAGTCGACTGATCTAATCGTGATAAAACTTACGAAATCTTCAGTGTTAATACATGTTATCTCCATGAATATCATGCTCATACGGTTATGAATGATCTTACGGATAACAACAACTTCGAATTCAAGAATATGTATACCATCATAAAACCATATTCCATTTCGATTACAATTCTTCATGCGTAATTCGGAAGGCCTAACGGTCGATATCAATACCTTATATCAATCAAAACTATCATCTTGTAGTTTGTTTAACACTCCATCTTTACAAGATAAATCTTTCCATGATCATTCTCTTAGATTCGTCTAACAATAATGATGTTAAAGTCAAGTCCGTGATTACTATGAAGACACCTTCTAAATTCGGATTACCAATGTCAGAAACTTCCTCTACTTATTCATCGTAACAAGATTCGAATTATGATGTTCATAACCAAGGTACTTAAGGCATAATCATCTTAATCTCTTAAACATGATGTGGTTTGGATAATTCACCAATGAAACTCAATATCTTGATAGCATAATCCTCATATCCTTAAGAACATGAATTCAAGGTTGAAAGTAGTATAACATACCTTAAGATGAGGAAAAACACCGAGACAACAAGTAGAATCCGGCTCCGGTTGCTTGTTTGCCAAATCAAGACGTTTCTCCACTCCAATGATCAAACACAAGTGGCATCCAATCTTTAGTGATTAAGTGGAGGTGGTCTAAGTGTGTTTAAGAAGGAGGGAAGGTTCTCTGGACTATCAAGAGATGAGGACCAGTGAAGGGAACAAGAAGAAATGGAGTGCTGACCCTTATCTAAAATTTCTGCACATAGATGATTAGCGCACGCTATCATACAATCCTTAGAGCGCGCTAATAATCGTTGACTCCAAAACTGTCCAGGTCCGTCCGCGGGAATCTTATCTGGACCCACGTTCGGCTGGTGCATGTGCTAGCCGTATAGCTCAATAATTGATTGCCTAGCGCACGCAAATCTTCATTCGTAGCGTGCACTAGTTGTAGCCCGATAACGCACGTTAAGCTACATTCTTAGCGTGCGCTATCATGAGTTTGCATGAGTAATTTGCATGTTGTTATACTTATGTACAAGGATACAAATGTGAGAAATATCATACTCCAATTATCGAGATCACAATTCCAAATAATACAGGGTTCAAATACAGATGAAATACACAATAATAAATCCGGATATTACATCGAGGCATAAGTTGTGCAGTAGTTCCGACGTTTCACACCACCATCATTCAACATTCGAGAAGGACTAGCTTTCGTCGACGAATGGCTGACACGTCTTTTAGTATAACTATCGCAAGTGCAAGATATCGTATCAAGTAGTAAGTGGACTTTATGAGTCCGGTTTATCGATCCCACGAGGATGTTACGTTATATATTGAATTATGCACTATTTATCTATTTGTTATAGAGATTTAGATGAATGAAACACACAATTTAAGAGTTTGGTTTGACAATTGTAAGGAAAATGCAATAATAGTTCTAAAATTTAAGGAAGTAAAAGATTTCACTAATAATTTGATTTATAAAATGTAAAATGAAATAGTTGGGATTACAAACTTAGTTCAGCATTAGTTATAGGAGATGTATAGGAGATCATAAGATGAATTTACTTATTATATTGTGTAGATTCGATTTTCCTTAAAAAGACGATTCCTCTTTCGAATGTCAAAACACCCCTTTATATATTGAACCAATCCACTATATTTCTATGTTGATTGGCTTCAATACATAGCATTAGGTTTTATGAAAATAACTCAAAGAATCATCTAAGGTCTAGAGGTATATTTCTATCCCCTAGAATAACTTAGAGTGAAGATCATTTGATCTAATCAAATATATTTTCTTTTGAAACATATGAAGACCACAAATATCATCATTTATTGGCCTAATAAATAAAGATTGGTAAAACAATGAAAATCACACACAATAATAAGTAATCTATAATAGATCTTTATACAAACTTAAATAACATGACAAACCTTGTTTATAATCCCAACTAAGGATAACTTAGCCCATGAAGGATTTATTCAACATATTACAAGCTTGAGTGGTCATTATTAGTTGAAAAAGGGAAAGAATTGATACTAACCCCCTTAGTAGATAAAGGAGAAACAAGTAATAAACTCCCTCAACAACATAAGCTAAACCACTATTACATACACTCTAAACAACACAAGTGTGTTCTTCACACAAAGAAAAAGATTACAAAGTGGGAAATATAATAAGATGAATGATGATTAATGATGGATCTAAGGGGTCTATTTATACACCTAAAGTCATCTAATAGCTTCAAAACTCCAGCATTATTACATTAGATCGGATCAAGACCAGCCATCCTCTCAATAATAGACCAAAAGTATAAAAATTTAAAAATGATCATACATCTGTCAAGAGTTACGGCCGTAACTTTTAGATGTTACAGCCGTAACATAGAGGACTTACGGCCGTATGGTTTGGATGTTACGGCCGTAACTTTGCTTTGGCTTTTTGCACATTAGTTGCTGTGTGAGTTACGGCCGTAACTTTCAGATATTACGCCCGTATGGGGTTTCAGACTTCATTTTCATCCCAGAATTTCTTAGACTTTTTCGTTTTCGCCCTAAATCTTCTTCGGATGATAACTTTTGATATATAACTCTGATTTTTGAATCCGGAAAGACTGCCGAACTCGTCTCGTAAAGCTATACAACATGAATACATAAAAACTCAATAAAGATAATATTTTATAAACATGTTATTTCTTGAGTAAATCAGTAATTCAATCCGATTAAGGCTTAAAATTACATCTTTATCCTATAAAAATAAAATTATTAAAAAAACTAATTAATTTAAAGCAAAAACGACTAGACTAGCATAATTATGGTTAAAATATATCAATACAAGTCGCAGATAAGTGTATAACACTGACACTTATCACACCCCCAAACTTGAATTCTTGCTAGTCCCGAGCAAGACTCTTTATTAATCACACTCAATGTAAAAATAAAAATAGCACATAAATTAATAAAACACACACAAATTAAGAAAAATACTTATATATATATATATATATAAAGAGAAAAAGAGATCAAAATGCCATTTACACAATAACCAGCTTTATACAGTATATAGAAATGAATCAAGATCCAAAATAAATCTACAAATAATTTTGAAATTAAAGCACTGTTTTATTATTATAATTCCAAAATGCAAGGTTCCCCCCAATGGGTTGATTCTTTCTTTCCCACTCATGACACACACGACTCCCTTTAATGGTTGCTCTCGATCACTCATTTATTTTTCGACTCAATATGAAAAAGAATTTCATCGGCGTCATCAAATATTGTGATTGTTCACGAAATTGAGTGTATTGAAATTCAGTCACCAATTAATTCAAATCTGCTCATAATCTACATCTCTTTTAGTGATAGCTTTCACACCATTATTTGCTAATATGTAGCTCTTTTCAGCAACACATTTTCTATTTTTTAGATGATAGCTTTCACACCGTTATTTGCTAACGTGTAGCTCTTTTCACCAACACAATTTCCATCTTTTTTTAGATGATAGCTTTCACACCGTTATTTGCTAACGTGTAGCTCTTTTTACTAACACATTTTTCATTTTTTTAGGAGATAACTTTCACACCGTTATTTACTAATGTGAAGCTCTTTTCACCAATAATTTTTTTAGGTGATAGTTTTCACATCGTTATTTGCTAACGTGAAGCTCTTTTCACCAACACATTTTCCATGTCGTGTGAGACGGCAGCTACGCACCAACAATGGGTTAGTCCTTTATTTTTCGTTGTTATTTTTGGACGCCCAAAATTAGGCAGCTGTTACCTTTTTTTTAATTGTCCAAAAATCTCTTAATGACCCAATTAATAAATATATTTTATTTTAACTTCTATTTAATAAGTTGGCCCGAGTCCTTTTTCCTAGTCCAATTAAAATTCTACCCTAAACCTAAATTTTTTTGAATACGGTATAAATACTATATTTTGTACCTCTCACAAGACAAATTTATTACGATTATTATCCGTGGAATATTAATATTATTATAATTAGTATCATTATTAATATTATTATTATTAAAATTATTATAAATTTTATTAAATTATTTATAAATTTAAATAAACAATACTCAGAATATTTAAAATATTAAAGTCCAATATTTTTAAGAATCATTAATCAGCCCAAGAAACTAAAAGTCACGTTCTTTCCCCTTCATTTCTCTGTCAGTTTTCTCTCTTTAATACCAACTTAAACACAGGAATTATAATGATATTAATAGGGAGTTACAAATATTAAAATCATATAAAGTTATAAGATTCTTCATTCTTCCCAAAACACAATACACCGATCAACTTTTCCTGCCTCAATCCCCAACAGATTTCTCCCTACAAAATACTCAGTTGCCTTTTATTATCCCGCCAATAGTCCAAAGCAGTTTTGGATGATCTCATCTTTCAGCAATAGCAGGTAAATAAATAAATAAAAAAAAGAAATAAATTTATCTTTATCTCTGCGTGATACACAGATTAAAATACGGCTCCCATACTTCTGTAAATCCTACGCTGTCATCTCGATCAAAAAAAAAATTAAATTTGCATCTCCTACACTCGCTCAAGCCCTTGAATCACCTGACACTCATCAGACCAATCTTCACCTCCTGCCAGACTTTGAAATACCACATGTCTGCAGCCTTCAGTAAACACATAATCGAAAACCACCATATTCAACCAGCAAATCTGATCTGAACCTAATAAATTTCAACCCAGAACTCAGATCCGTTAAATCCGAACCCACCTTCCGAAAAAAAATGGCTTACCACTAATTCTGCCGCGCCGCCCGCTGATTTGCTGCACCCCACATCATCGCCGTCCGTTCTAGTCACCGCTCGGCCGACCATTTTCAATTTCCTTCTTCATTTGGCCCGTTTCAATGTGTATATATATATATATATATATATGTGTGTGTGTGTCGGTGTGCGTGTGTGTGTTTTTCTACTTTTGCAGAGAAGTCTTGGAGAGAGAGTCTTTGAGGGAGAGAGAGGGTAGGCAGGAGTGTTGAAGGGTGAAGGATTAGAAATGAGGAAGTCGTCTGCCCTGGTTGTGTTAAGACGGTTTTATACCGAGCTCCTTTTTAGGTTTTTTGTTCAATTAAGTCCCTTATGTTCCAAATTCTTCGATCTGACTCCAAATCAACGTTCCAATCTATTTAATTTCAATCCCTCAATTTTTCCAACCTTTTTAATACGATCCCCAGTTAGTTTCTATTATTTTAAATCAGATCCCTTGTACGGTAGAATTAAATTATAAATTCAATAATTTATATTAATTTATTTTGGACGCTATATTAATATTAAAATATAATTGTTATTTTAGGAGACGAGGACTTGGAGCTTAAGATTTGAACTGCATTCACATCTCAATTTTCAAGGATCATCATCGTATTTCGAGGTGGAGATTTACGCTTGTTTTATTTAATGCATGATGTTACTTGTATATATGCGTGTTTCTTGCCAAATATTTATATGCTCAAAGTTGCATATTATTTACGTTGTAGCCTCCAATGAGTAGTAGGCATAATGTGCTCAAGATTTGCATGTTAATTACGTTGTAGCCTCCAATGAGTAGTAGGCAGTATGCACAAAATTTGCATATTAATGGCCCTCGGGCAATCACCAGGTTCATGCATGTCATATCTACTTGACAACATTTATGTATTTAAATTTAACAAAGCATTCCCTCCTGACTGAGCGAGTTGAAAGCTCACCCTATTATTTAAACCTTTCAGGTTGAGAAGTCTGGCGTGGCGAGCAAAGACGTGGCGTGATAATAATAATTATCAGCTTTTTATTTATTTTGTTCATTTAAAGTTTTAAATTTTGGCTTCAATGTCATGTTGGATATTATGGGTGTTTAAAATTTTGAGAATTTATTTTTATTCACTTACGAAATAATTAACTCTACTTCAATTTCTGCTGTAATTATTCAAGTATTTTTTTAAGGGTATTTAAATCTCCCTTGAAATCATTTTAAAATGATATTTTGAAAAGTGGTCGCCACATAAGTGGTCTCGGAGCGGGTCTACGGTTCTGTAGACTCGTTAAAATATTTTTTTTTAAAACTAAATTTCCTTTTTTCGCAAGTAGTTAAAACTTTAATGGTATCTATGATTATTATCAGCCACCGCCGTCGCTCCACGTCAACTGCAAGCTACACATTTCGAGTTATGTTTATGTTGTAATCGTAACAAAATTTTATGGTTATGAGATTCAACTCATTTTTTTAATCATGTTGTAGTACCATGTTTATATTTTATAGGTGAAATGCTATTGAGATTCATAATAAATGTTGGACATGCATGTGCTCTCTTATAAATTCATAAACACATGTAAATGCGTTAGTATAGCACTGCTAGAACATCTAATGGGAGCAGTTAATTCTTAGACGCGACGTATAGCTGTAATATCCGGATTAATTACGGTGTATTTCATCTGTATTGAAACCCTGTATTATTCGGATTTGTGGTTTTGATTATTGGAGTATGATATTTCTTGCATAGATATCATTGTACATAAGTATAGAAGCATGCAAAATTCCTCATGAAAACTCGTGATAGCGCACGCTAAGAATGTATCTTAACGCGCGCTATTGGGCTACTATTAGCGGCCGGGTGCAGAGTGATGTTTCGGCCGGGTTTATTTATCTGTTGTTTATTCGTTATATCAATAAGTACTCGAGTACGAAGTCATTTATGATGAATTTGAATTTGGTGATGTATTATTGAGTTCTGTTGAACAATTGTACTATTTTTGTATTTAGTCAGAACTGTTGTATCGTAATTCCGTTATTTCCATTCGTTAGTACCTTTTAATGCCTGTTCAATTCTTCAGCCTTGTAAATCCTTATGTAAAGGATTTACGGCGCTGTAATATTCCTGAATATATCGGGGGTGTTACAATAGCTTTATTTCTATCCCTTATGAGGAGATTACTAAGAAGTCAATGGCTATATGTACCTTAGGACCATGGCAACTTGTGGACGTGGATGCCTAGCGAACCGAAATGCTGATAATCAAGATAATCGAAATGAGAACGTGCTAGCTCTTACCTAGGCACAAGCTGTACAACAGTTCCGACGTTTCACACCACCATCATTCAACGATCGATAAGGGCCAGCATTTGTCGACGAATGATTGATGTCGCTCGAGCGTAACCTTGAGCTTATTTGTTGCACCGATGCGCAAAAGATTCTTTGCGCACAGTATCAAATGGTGGAGGATGCTGGACGCTGGTGGATGAGCTATTGGCGTTTGAGACCAGCAGCCGAGCGTGCTGTATTAACTTGGGATCGGTTCAAAGAACTAGTGATGGAACAGTACTATCCACAGCACTACCGAGAGAATATGGAGAGAGATTTCTAGAACCTTGAGCAAGGGAACTTATCGGTTGAAGAACATGAGAGAAAATTCAACCAAATCAGCTTTTTTGTGGAGCACATGGTGGATACTGACCGCAAGTGAGCCCTCAAGTTTCGTAGTGGGTTGCGTCCGAGTATTCATCATATTGTGGCTGGTCATGGAGTGTTGCCCTATATTGATACCGTATTCAGAGCTCAAGAGGTCGAAGCTAGTCAGAACTTGAGTCCTCATCCAACGGTTAAGTCATCTTTGGGAAAGAGAGGTTGGAATGGTGATCAATCTAAGTCGGCGGCTTCAAATAAGCAGAAGAAGATAGATGAGAAATCTGGACCGGGTGCGCCGATCAGTAGGCCTGCATGCCCAAAGTGTGGTAAGAATCATGGCGGAGAGTGTTTGTATGGAAAGGGTGTCTGCTATAATTGCGGGAAGCCAGGACACTCAAGCTGGCATTGTTCACAATCTAAGGGCAAAGGACAAGCATTGGGAGGTCAAGCTCGAGTCTACTCGATGAGTCAAGCTGATAATAGTCCCAGCACAGTATCAGGTATGCTTATGATCTCTAATGTGCCTGCTTTCACTTTGTTTGACACTGGTGCCACACATTCTTTTATGTCTGCAAAGTTTTATCATGCCATTGGTCATAGAAGCGTTAAAACTGTTGAGTCTCTTGAGGTTAGCTTACCGTCAGGAAATATGATACTCACCAACAGAATGATTGACGAGAGTATCGGGATAGGAGGAAGAGAATTTGAGGCTAGTCTGTATTTGATTAACTCGATGGATTTTGACGTGATTCTTGGTATGGAATGGCTCGATAAACATGATGCGGATATAAGTTGCCATGAGAAGAAGGTGACATTGAGGAGTTCTGAAGGCGAGTCGATCACCTTTTATGGTACTAAGAGTAGGGCTGTACCGAGAGTAATCACAGCCATGAAAGCACTAAGAAGTCTAAGAAAGGAGAAATGTCAGGGTTACTTGGTGAGTTTGGTTGACACTCGTACTAATGAGGTGACCCCTACAGACGTACCTATAGTAAGGGAGTTTTTGGACGTATTTCCATAAGATTTGCCGGGAGTCCCACCTGACCGTCAAGTGGAGTTTAGTATTGAGTTAGTCCACGGGGCAGCCCCGACATCCAAAGCGCCATATAGAATGGCTCCGAAGGAATTCAAGAGTTGAAAGTCCAAATTCAAGAGCTGCTGGAACTCGGATTTATTCGTCCTAGTGTGTCACCATGGGGTGCACCAGTGCTGTTTGTAAGAAAGAATGATGGGTCACTTCGGATGTGTATTGATTACAGGGAGCTGAATCTGTAATACCCGTACTTTTTGTAAATCTTCTACTCTTGTACTTTGTAATTTTTACGCTCGTATAAGTGTTTGGTAAGCTTATATGGATCTTGGAACTCTTGTCTATTGGATTTACCCCTTTTCTTGTTCGGATCGTCGCTGTTTTCGGATCCTTGATGCGATCCTACTACCTTCGTGTATTGGGTAGCGCACGCTACGCACATAGTGTAGCGCACGCTAATTTAGTGAGGGTAGCGCACGCTATCCATTATCATTAGCGCGCGCTACTAATGTATTGGAGGCGGACAGTCCAGTAGCTACTGGACTGGAAAAAGGAATTCCTAGCGTACGCTAGGTGTGACTGGTAGCGTACGCTAGATTTTGGTGGTAGCGCACGCTACGTTACTAGAGTAACGTACGCTAGAGAGAGCAGAGCTGGGGACAGTAGGTTCTGGACTGGACACTGACTACCAGGTAGCGCACGCTATTAGAAATAATTAGCGCACGCTAATTGAAGTCACTAGCGCACGCTATGAGCAGGTGTTAGCGTACGCTAACGGAGCTGGCAGAGGCTACTGGATTGCCTGGTGAGTCCGATAGCGCGCGCTATTTTTCATGGCTAGCGCACGCTAGTTCCTATTTAGTATAAATAGGACATTTCCGTTCCCAAATCGTTATTTCTACCTACCTTCACCTCCTTGGGCGATTCTAGGCGATTCCGGGCGATTTGTGGGGAGTTCTTCGAGCTGCAATTATCTATCAACATCTTTGAGTTTCTAGTTCGGATTTATCAACGTTTAATCCTCTCCGCCGCTCCAAATCAAGGTAAAATTCTCACAACCCTAGATTTTCGGGATTTGGGGATTTTCCATCCGATTTCTTCGATCCAGCTTGTTGTGATGTTAGAATATATCGATTACGAGTTATCTACCTTGGATACATGTTTTCCTATGGATTTAATGGTGTATTTCGGAGTTCTTGAGTGTTTGGGATATTTGACTTGCGATTCACTATCCAAGAGAATTATTCCCTAACACATGTATCGGGTAGTATATATTCGGGTGATTCCAACTTATTTTCATACCGATGGGGTTTTGATAATTGAATTACGAACTTGTTTAGGTTCGGAGTTGTTGAATCCTTCGATCTTGGTACCTTGTCGTTTGTACCCTCTCCTCTCGTTTCCAGGCAAGTGATTCTTGTGAAAGTTATGTTCTTAAATGTGAAAAGTAATGCATGTGATTGTGAGAGTTGCTTTCGTTCACTCCGAGAGGACCCGACGGGGTCGAGGAGGGTTCCGCTTATGTCGGTTCCATGAACATTTGGGTTAGCCACTCCGAGATGATCCGACGGGGTCGAAGAGGGATTCGCGCATTGTCGAGTCCACGGTTAATCAAGAGATATCATCATTTCCAAATATGTTTGGATAATTGTATTTTCCGAAAAATCATTATCATGGCTTTGAATTGGTGCATATGCTTTTATGTATAAGACTTAACATTTCACTTGTAATACTTGCCCTAACCCCTCTCGTTTGGGGAAAATTACTTTTGTGTTTTTCAGGTCCTAAGGAACTTTACGAGCGAGCGCCGGGACGATACGATGAGGATGGCGAGGCGTGATACTGTGGCTAGTTGTGTTCTACTTTGCTTGGTCGTTGTTCTCTTCGGTCCATTTTATCCTTGTAATAATAAGTGGTACTCGAGTACTTTAGGAAAGTCCTTTTCCATTGTCGTACAACTTCTTGTATTTCTTCATGGTATTGTTTGTCCGTGGTTGAACTTCCTTGGTTGTATCGAGTTTATTGTTTCCCAAGTGGATTTTATTAAATTCAATACGTGGTGAGTGAGATAAGCCTAGTAAATCCCAGGTCGGGATTTACGGCGCTGTGATATTCTCCGAATATCTCGGGGGGTGTTACAGAATTTGGTATCAGAGCTTAGGTTTATGGATACCTAGGCTGTCGGATTGCTGGGTCTAAATGTACTATTCCAAGGACACAGTATCATCGCGCTGCCGTCATCTCGTACGACCGGTACTCGTAATTTCCCTAACTTATTTACCCTCTTCATTCACTCACTATCATTCGATTATGGGACATGAGAAGCCCATATTCTAGATGTCATTGCTTTGAGCTATTCTTATGATTTTACTTACATTTTTTCTTTAGAATGTCAACTGGTAGAGGACGTGGACGCGGCCGTGGTCGTGGTCGTGGCCGAGGGCGTGGCGCAGCCGGTGGAGCGGCCATGTCCCTCAGCTCGGTAGAAGGCTCAGCTACGCCTAGCTTGTCGGACTCTATTCAACCTAGCACCGGTAGTCATCAGGAGCCGTCAACGAGTCTGGGAACTTCTACAGGGAGCCAACCGGATGTGGGTGTTGCCACCATACTGCAACAAGTGGCGAACCAAATGGCTCTTTTAACCCAGGCGGTACAGCTTAACCAACCACCTCACATTCATCATCGGGCCGAGAAGTGGTTACAAGATGTTATTCGTATGCGCCCTCCCCAATTTATTGGTGCAAATGATCCGATCGGTGGGAAGATTGGAGTAATGAGATGAATAAAGTTTTCATGGCCGTGAATTGTCGGAGGCACGTAAGGTGCCGGTTGCCCAATACTTCTTCCTATCAAGGGATGCGGCTAGTGGTGGCAAGTGTTGCACCTCGGGATCGTGAGGTTTCATGGGATGAGTTTAAGGAATTGATGGAAGCCGAGTTACGCCCGTGGCACATTGGGAGGCCAGATTCGAGCCTTTTATGAAGCTAAACCCCAGGATGTCCCTGTATCTCAGGCAATCGTTGAATACAACCGTCAACTCAACCATGTGAAAAATCAAGTGAGGGAAGAGAGGGATAGAATTCGTCACTTTGACATGCGAATGAAGCCAAAAGTTCGGCACTATATGTCGGGCTTCGCTTGCGCCACATTGAAGGAGTATCAAGATAGGGCACTAGCCTATGATATGTCCTTCACACCTACCGAAACGACAAGTGAGAGTAAAGCGTAAGACCACCGGAAAGTTTTCTAGCGGTAGAGGTGGCAACCCGCGGGGATCGCAGTCGGCAAGCTATACAACCAAAGGGTCTTCCCGTGCATCGGGAGGTAAACGGAATTTCAGAGCTGGTGCTAATGCGTCCAACCGGGTTGTGACATGTTTTAATTGTGGCCAGCAGGGCCACATTAATCGTGATTGTGGTCTACCCCCATTGAGGTGTTTTAATTGCGGCCAGGAAGGCCACAGAGCCATGTACTGTACGGAAGAAGAAACCCCACTTGGAACTCAGGCAATAGCCCCTACGCCTGGAGAACCGAGTGTTAATCAGAAGTCATCCACGGGTCAACCATCCCAGAGTTACGGTCGAGGCAGAGGCCGTGGTCAGTCTGTTAGAGGGGGAGCTCAGTCTTGGTTCGGTGCAACCTCGTGTCTATGAGATGAGGAAAGCGGGAGATCCCGAGGCTACCGTGGCAACAGTATCATTTCTCTTTTGTCTCATCCAGTTAGAGTGCTTTTTGATTCTGGTGCTTCTCATTCGTTCATCTCTTTGGATTGTGTGCGTCGATTGAATATTGAGGGCTTGTCTCCTTGTGAGTCCTTTGTGGTTAAGTTGCCCAGTGGTGATAGGATCGTGGGAGACAAGGAAGTTATAGATTGTCCGGTGTTAATCGCTGAGAGAGTGTGGTTTTCGAATTTGATAGTCGTAGACATTGTTGATGAAGATCTAATCCTCGGTGACGATTGGCTCGATAGACACGGTGCGGTAATGAATTATCGCACGAAGATCATATCAATGTTAGCCAAAGACGGTACCGAACACCATTTTGCGGGGTACAAGAGGGGATGTCAGAAATTTTTGATTAGTGCCTTGAAGGTGACAAAACTTATTATAAAGGGTTGTGTTGGATATTGGTGTTATGCCATGAAAGTCGAAGATGGGAAAGTTGAACTTTCCTCGATTCCTATTGTAAGTGATTTTCCGGATGTTTTTCCAGATGAATTACCGGGACTACCACCGGGACGGGAAGTTGAATTTACAATTGATTTGGAGTCAGGAGCAACCCCGATTTCTAAGGCACCGTATCGTATGGCACCTTCAGAAATGCAAGAGTTGAAGAAACAACTGGGAGAATTGTTGGATAAAGGGTATATTAGACCCAGTGCCTCGCCATGGGGTGCACCGGTATTGTTCGTAAGGAAGAAAGATGGTTCACTACGTTTGTGTATTGATTATCGGAACGAACAAAGTGACCATTAAGAATAAATACCCTTTGCCGCGTATCGATGATTTGTTTGATCAATTGCGGAGCCGCGGTGTTCTCGAAAATTGATTTGAGGTCGGTTACTATCAACTTCGCATTAAGGAATCCGACGTTCCTAAAGCGCTTTCCGTACGAGGTATGGACACTATGAGTTTGTGGTTATGCCTTTTGGGTTAACCAACGCACCGGCGATATTTATGCAATTGATGAATAAGATATTTATTGAGCATCTTGATAATTGTGTAGTCGTTTTTATCGACGATATTTTAGTTTACTCTCGAGATGAAGAGGAACACGCTCGGCATTTGCGATTGGTGTTGGAGGTTTTGAGGACTCAGCACCTCTATGCAAAGTTTTCTAAGTGTGAATTCTGGCTGAAGGAAGTCATGTTTCTCGGACATGTGATTTCAGCGGAAGGGGTTCGGGTAGATCCCCAGAAAATTGAGGCAGTGTTAGATTGGGCTCCACCCAGGAACGTGAAGGAGGTTCGTAGCTTTTTGGGTCTGGCCGGATACTACCGGAGGTTCGTTGAGGGGTTTTCCAAACTTGCTCGACCACTTACTCAATTACTCCAGAAGTCCGAAAGGTTCGAATGGAATGAAGAGAGACAACGGAGTTTCGAAGAGCTGAAAAGGCGCCTGACTACCGCGCCGGTTTTAGCCCTACCTCAGGGAGTCGGTGGGTATTCGGTTTATTGTGACGCATCAGGACAAGGACTTGGGTGTGTACTCTTGCAAAGATGATAAGACAATTGCCTATGCTTCACGGCAACTTAAACCGTATGAGTGAATTATCCTACCCATGATTTGGAATTAGCCTTTGTAGTGTTTGCCTTTGAAGATGCAGCGTCACTATTTGTCTGATTCTTCATGTCGAATTTATACCGACCACAAGAGCCTAAAGTATATTTTTAGCGAGAAGAGCTGAATATGAGACAACGACGTTGGTTAGAGCGATAAAGGATTATGATCTGGAAATCCTTTACCATCCAGAAAGGCTAACGTTGTAGCCGATGCGTTGAGCCTAAGTCGATATCTCTTCATATGCTTGAGGCCCTTACGCCTCAAGTTAAGATCGAGACGGGAGTTAATTGAACAGGAGTCGAAATGCGGATCCAACGGATTCGGTCGAATGTGTACTCTTGAGGCTATTCCGTCCTTGATTGACGACGTCGGGAAAAACAGGAGAATGACCCAATGCTTGTTCAATCAAGGCGGACGTGGAAAAGGGAAAGCCCCCGGCTTTTTGATCCACGAGGATGGCATTTTGAAATTTCAAAGTAGGATTTGTGTTCCGAATGACTCAGAGCTGAGACAGAGAATACTCCGAGAAGCCCATGCTACACCTTACTCGATCCATCCTGGGACGAGTAAGATGTACAAGGATCTTAAAAAGAGTTTTTGGTGGAATAATATGAAGAGAGATGTCACCGAGTTCGTGTCAAGGTGTTTGACATGTCAACAGGTCAAAATTGAGCATCAACGGCCGGCCGGGCTGTTGAAACCTCTCCCTATTCCCGAATGGAAATGGGAGGATATTACCATGGATTTCATCACCGGGATGCCGAGGACTAAGTCGGGGATGAATATGATTTGGGTGGTTGTTGACCGATTGACTAAGTCGGCACATTTTCTTGGCATTAAGGACACGTGGGGACCGGAGCGATTGTCCCGGATTTTTATATCGGAGATTGTGAGATTGCAGTACGCCAAAGTCTATTGTTTCCGATCGTGATGGCCGTTTCATGTCGCATTTTTGGAAGGCGGTCCATCAAGCCTTGGGCACCTAATTGAGGTTGAGTACTTCCTTCCACCCTCGGTCGGTCGGACGGGCGGACGATCCGGACATTGGAAGATATCCGAGGCGTGTGCCTGGATTGGAGTACCGATTGGGAAATACACCTACCGTTGATCGAGTTCACTTACAATAATAGCCGCATGCATCGATCAAGATGGCACCTTTTGAGGCATTGTATGGTAGGCGGTGTAGATCTCCACTTTGTTGGGATGAAGCTTGATTTAGTCGGACGGAACCCAATATGTTGATGGAAACTAAAGAGAAGATTTCCATCATCCGAGACCGATTAACCGCTCAGTCGACAAAATCCTACGCCGACAATCGTCGTCGGCCCTTGGAATTTGATGTGGGTGATCATGTCCTACTCAAAGTATCACCGACTAGAGGAGTCTTCGTGTTCGGAAAAAGGGCAAACTTAGTCCGAGATATATTGGACCTTTTGAGATTCTCGTAATTGGGCGGCCTATCGATTGGCTTTACCTCCAGCCCTTAGCCATGTTCACAGTGTGTTCCATGTTTCCCAACTGAGGAGATACGTCCCTGACCCGAGTCATATCATTGATTACGGGGACATCGAGATCGCAGAGGATGTCACATTTGAAGAGAAGCCGGTGAAAATACTAGAGCATCGAGTAAAACAACTCCGGCACAAAACCATACCGTTGGTTAAAGTTCAGTGGTCACGACACGGAGTTGAGGAAGCGACGTGGGAAACCGAAGAGAGCATGCGCACTAGATACCCCGAGTTATTCATTTCTTAAGTTTCGGGACGAAACTTCATTTTAGAGGGGGAGGATGTAATACCCGTACTTTTTGTAAATCTTCTACTCTTGTACTTTGTAATTTTTACGCTCGTATAAGTGTTTGGTAAGCTTATATGGATCTTGGAACTCTTGTCTATTGGATTTACCCCTTTTCTTGTTCGGATCGTCATTTGTTTCGGATCCTTGATGCGATCCTACTACCTTCGTGTATTGGGTAGCGCACGCTACGCACACGATGTAGCGCACGCTAATTTAGTGAGGGTAGCGCACGCTATCCATTATCATTAGCGCGCTACTAATGTATTGAGGCGGGCGATCCGGTAGCTACCGGATGGAAAAAGGAATTCCTAGCGTACGCTAGGTGTGACTGGTAGCGTACGCTAGATTTTGGTGGTAGCGGACGCTACGTTATTAGAGTAACGTACGCTAGAGAGAGCAGAGCTGGGGACAGTAGGTTCTGGACTGGACACTGACTACCAGGTAGCGCACACTATTAGAAATAATTAGCGCACGCTAATTGAAGTCACTAGCGCACGCTATGAGCAGGTGTTAGCGTACGCTAACGGAGCTGGCAGAGGCTACTGGATTGCCTGGTGAGTCCGATAGCGCGCGCTATTTTTCATGGCTAGCGCACGCTAGTTCCTATTTAGTATAAATAGGACATTTCCGTTCCCAAATCGTTATTTCTACCTACCTTCACCTCCTTGGGCGATTCTAGGCGATTCCGGGCGATTTGTGGGGAGTTCTCCGAGCTGCAATTATCTATCAACATCTTTGAGTTTCTAGTTCGGATTTATCAACGTTTAATCCTCTCCGCCGCTCCAAATCAAGGTAAAATTCTCACAACCCTAGATTTTCGGAATTTGGGGATTTTCCATCCGATTTCTTCGATCCAGCTTGTTGTGATGTTAGAATATATCGATTACGAGTTATCTACCTTGGATACATGTTTTCCTATGGATTTAATGGTGTATTTCTGGAGTTCTTGAGTGTTTGGGATATTTGACTTGCGATTCACTATCCAAGAGAATTATTCCCGGAACACATGTATCGGGGTAGTATATTCGGGTGATTCCAACTTATTTTCATACCGATGGGGTTTTGATAATTGAATTACGAACTTGTTTAGGTTCGAAGTTGTTGAATCCTTCGATCTTGGTACCTTGTCGTTTGTACCCTCTCCTCTCGTTTCCAGGCAAGTGATTCTTGTGAAAGTTATGTTCTTAAATGTGAAAAGTAATGCATGTGATTGTGAGAGTTGCTTTCGTTCACTCCGAGAGGACCCGACGGGGTCGAGGAGGGTTCCGCTTATGTCGGTTCCATGAACATTTGGGTTAGCCACTCCGAGATGATCCGACGGGGTCGAGGAGGGATTCGCGCATTGTCGAGTCCACGGTTAATCAAGAGATATCATCATTTCCAAATATGTTTGGATAATTGTATTTTCCGAAAAATCATTATCATGGCTTTGAATTGGTGCATATGCTTTTATGTATAAGACTTAACATTTCACTTGTAATACTTGCCCTAACCCCTCTCGTTTGGGGAAAATTACTTTTGTGTTTTTCAGGTCCTAAGGAACTTTAAGAGCGAGCGCCGGGACGATACGATGAGGATGGCGAGGCGTGATACTGTGGCTAGTTGTGTTCTACTTTGCTTGGTCGTTGTTCTCTTCGGTCCATTTTATCCTTGTAATAATAAGTGGTACTCGAGTACTTTAGGAAAGTCCTTTTCCATTGTCGTACAACTTCTTGTATTTCTTCATGGTATTGTTTGTACGTGGTTGAACTTCCTTGGTTGTATCGAGTTTATTGTTTCCCAAGTGGATTTTATTAAATTCAATACGTGGTGAGTGAGATAAGCCTAGTAAATCCCAGGTCGGGATTTACGGCACTGTGATATTCTCCGAATATCTCGGGGGGTGTTACAGAATCGACTCACGGTAAAGAACAAATACCCATTACCGAGAATTGAGGATCTATTCGATCAACTGAGGGGAGCCGGAACCTTTTCGAAGATCGATTTGAGGTCGGGGTACCATCAACTGAAGATTAGGGAATGTAATATTCCCAAGACGGCTTTCAGGACCCGTTATGGACATTTTGAATTTGTAGTAATGCCATTTGGTCTGAGTAACGCACCTGCAGTATTTATGGATTTGATGAATAGGGTGTTCCAACCTTACTTGGATAAGTTTGTGATCGTCTTCATATATGACATCTTGGTGTATTCTAAGGATAAGGAACAACACCAAGAGCATTTGAGGATTACATTGGAGACACTTCGCAAGGAGAAGTTGTATGCCAAGTTCAAGAAATGTGAGTTTTGGTTAAACAGAGTTGTATTCCTTGGACACTTGATGGCTTCTAAAGGAATTGAGGTAAATCCCGACAAGGTTGTAGCAGTGAGTAGTTGGGGAGTACCCAAGAATGCGAGCGAAGTTCACAGCTTTCTGGGCTTAGCTGGATATTATAGAAGATTTATCGAAGGGTTTTCTAAAATCTCCACTCCTATGACCCAATTAACAAGGAAGGGCGTGAGGTTTGAATGGAGTGAGAGGTGCGAGGAAAGTTTTCAAGAGTTGAAAAGAAGACTAACCTCGGAACCAGTATTAATGATTCCTGATCTGACGGAAGACTTTGTTATTTATAGTGATGCCTCAAAACAGGGTTTGGGTTGTGTTCTGATGCAACGTGGTAAAGTAGTAGACTATGCATCGAGACAGCTTAAACCACATGAGTTGAACTATCCAACGCATGATCTGGAGTTGGCTGTTGTAGTACATGCATTGAAGATTTGGCGTCACTATCTCTACGGAGGGAAGTGCGAGATATACACAGACCATAAAAGTCTGAAGTATCTTTTCACACAGAAGGATCTTAATATGAGGCAAAAGAGATGGTTAGAATTAGTGAAGGACTATGATTGTACTATTCATTACCATACGGGTATGGCTAATGTGGTAGCTGATGCTTTGAGTCGGAAGACTAGAAGCGAGTTAGCTTGCTTGACCGATCAGGAGAGTTTGATTAAGGAATTCTCCCAGTCGAGGATTGAGGTAGTTGAGTCTTCAAAACGTTCGAAAGCAATCTTATCATCTTTGGTCTTGCAACCAAACTTGAGGGATAAGATTAAGGAGGCTCAACCACGTGATAAGTTCTTGTGTAAGATGAAAGATCGAGCACAAGATGGGAGTATTGAGAAATTTATCATCAGACGACGTTTTGACTTACGATGGGAGGTTGTGTATTCCTAAGGACCCATCCCTTAGGAGACAAATCCTTGAAGAAGCTCATAACGCACCATACTCCGCTCACCCAGGAGGTACAAAGATGTACCACGACCTGAAGAAATTCTTTTGGTGGAGAGGAATGAAACGGGACGTTGGTGTATTTGTGGAGAGGTGTATGATATGTGTAATACCTCCGGTATTCCATGCTTGATTACTTGTACTGTATGAATGTTTGGTAATGTGACATCATTTCTATTTATGTATTCCATTGAGTGCTATATAATTGTACGATGTGAATGAAACGGGGGTGACACACCTTGATGCCGTGGGACGATCGTCGGTGCGAATATGACGATGGCCAACGTCTTGTTCCCCGATAATTGTTGACGAGTGGAAGGGATGGTCACCCCAAGATGGTTAGAATGTGGTTTGAGGCTAAAAGGTTCTGTCTAACGCGCGCTATAACCCATGCCTAACGTACGCTATATTTCGATCGTTACGTACGTTAAGGCAGCTACATTACGTACGTAACGGGTGGGTCGGTCTTCCGACCAGAATCTTTCTTTTGACACGGACAGGGCTACTTTCGGCGGGCTAGAGGACAAACGAGTCAACTGTTCGTTACGTACGTTATGTCCCAAATTTAACGTGCGTAACACTTGGGCACATTTCGGGCAGCGAGTTCTTTACGACGTTGTCGACACTGTTACGCACGTAATACACCTTACGACGTAACACCCTTATCGTTAACGTACGTTATCAAAACCAAGTTTTATAAAATGATAGTTCCCTTCTTCATTTGCACGACCCAACATCACAAACTACCACCCTTGGAGAAATTCCTAGCCCTATACCCGGTTCTTAAGCCTCTTAAACACTTGAATTAACATTGAGGAGGTGGATTCTTGAGCTTCGGTGAAGATTATCCAAGTCGTCCAAGTCACTTCTCGTTTTCCTCATAGTTCTTGTGAATCCGTCAACTATCTTCATTATTCTTCTTCCAATAAGGTAAGCCACCAATCCCTGGAGTTATATCTTCGATGTTTTCTTATCTATACTTATTATATTGCGGGTATTGGGTAGATTTTGCTAAACTTCGTATACAATCTTGTCGGATGAAATTGTAGTAACCGGAAATTTCGTTTCTCATATGCTTCGTTTCGTGCAAATGAAATTTCACTTCAAATCATCACTAGGAATGTAAAATTTGACGATTCAATTGTGGGGAAATTCGTAGTAATCCGCCACCGTATGTTCCATTGTCCGTAGCCACCCTTACCTTGTGATTTTTGACACTTAGCAAACTAAGGAAATAATTCGATAGTATAATCAATATTGGTTGCCAAACCACCGAAGTTGTTGTGCAATAAAATCCGTTGATTGTAGTATTCGGGATATAGAATTGTATTAGAAAGCATAAGATTCGATTTCGCCATAACAATTCGTTGACACCGAAGAATGATAGGATTATCTTCTTGAGTATATCGATATACCTAATGTTAATTATGAGATTGAACGAGATAATGGTACACAACACTTGAAAACTTAGAAACGATACTCATACCGACAATTAAAACTACACTAGGGATCCGGTTAGGAAAGGGAGACTAGTTTTATTCATTGTAATCCGTATGAGGTGTTAATCGGATGTTTTGTGGCTAGGTTAAGTTCGAGCGGGCGTGGGGACTTCGTTATCATAAAGCACCTACTACCGGATCACAGGCAAGTGAAATCTTGCTCGTGAATTTTCTAATATCAATGTTATACTGTATGTGTGTACGTGCCATTTTGATAAAAGCCGACGTTTGTCTTTCTCTAAAGATGTTATAAATGGGCCGATGTGTTGGGGATAAAACCTGTATGGTACCCGTGTGGAAATGTGTTAGGGGGTAAGACCCGAATTGGGCACCTATGTTCCGGGGTATTCCCGTGTGGATACTTCCGTGACCCTTGGTTACGACCTTGGGGGCTTATGTGTTAAAGAGAAAGACTCGTCGGTTGAGTGATGAAATATTCCCTGTGATTACTAGGTACTGTGATTGTAAAGATGTCGTATATCGTTGTTAGTAGTTGTTATTTGGTATGCATTCTCGACCACGTTACCAAGTATGACTCGTCGTACTGTAAAATTGTTCATCATGTGCGGGACATTCCCAGGGTCGGTCAGACTTGAGCGGTGTTGGAATTATCTCTAGCCGCTGCTTTAATTGGAATAAATTGTTTTCTTTGGAAAAACCTTGTTGTGTAATAATTGGACTTCAAATTACATTTTCCCTTAAATCTTTCGATTCACGTTATGAAATCCTTGAATTTAAGGTTTTATCGCGATTTTCTTAAAATGCCTATTTTTCTAACTAGCCTTGTGGGTCCCACATGGGATTCATGGCACTGTAATACTTCGGGTTATTTTGGGGGTGTTACAATATGTCAGCAGGTGAAGGCAGAACACCAACGGCCGGGAGGTTTACTTCAACTGTTGGAAATCCCAGAATGGAAATGGGAGCATATCACAATGGATTTCGTGGTTGGTCTGCCAAGAACTCTGAGGAAGAACGACGCCATCTGGGTGATAGTAGATCGTTTGACAGAGTCATCTCATTTTCTACCTGTGAGGATGACTTACAGTATGGAACAATATGCGAAGATTTACATTCGTGAGATTTTGAGGTTACATGGTGTTCCAGTGTCGATCGTCTCGGATAGAGATCCGCGATTTACGTCGAAATTTTGGAAGAGTCTTCAGAGTGCATTGGGCACTAAGTTGAATTTCAGTACTGCATATCATCCGCAGACCGATGGTCAATCTGAGCGGACTATCAAAACACTCGAAGATTTGTTGAGGGCGTGTGTTCTTGATACTGGTGAGAATTGGGAAAATATTTTGCCGTTAGTAGAGTTTGCTTATAACAATAGTTACCAAGCGACTATACAAATGGCCCCTTTTGAGGCTCTGTACGGAAGAAAATGTCGATCGCCTCTTTATTGGAGTAAGGTTGGAGAAGGAAAGATTTTGGGACCAGAATTGATCGAGCAGACTGTAGAGAAGATAGCCGAGATCAGAAGTAGGATTAAGACTGCTCAGGATCGACAGAAGTCTTATGCTGATAGACGAAGGAAAGATATACAATTTGAGATTGGAGAAAAGGTGTTCTTAAAGGTAGCGCCGATGAAAGGAGTGATCCGATTCGGTAAAAAGGGAAAGTTACAACCACGTTATATCGGACCATTTGAGATTTTGGATCGTGTTGGTGATCTGGCTTATAGTTTGGCATTGCCGTTGGAATTATCAGGAGTGCACAATGTCTTTCACGTCTCCATGTTGAGAAAATACGTACATGATCCTCGTCATGTATGCAATTTCAAAGAGTTACATGTAGCCAAGAATCTGACTTATGAGGAGGTACCTATAGCTGTTTTGGAGCATAAGGTACATCGGTTACGAAACAGAGAGGTTAAACTGGTGAAAGTTCAATGGAGCCGTCATGGACCGAACGAAGCGACTTGGGAACGCGAAGAGGAGATTCGTTCTAAGTATCCCACGTTTGCCATTGAAGGTACATGATTTAATTTTCGAGGACAAAAATTTATTTAAGAGGGGTAGGTTGTAAAGCCCCGGTTTTCACACATGCATTTATTTATAATTTATAGAAAGCGTATGAATAATTTTAAATGTCCAACAAATTATTTACGAATTTCATTCCATTTATTTAAATAAGGTCAAATTTTCCTTACTTGCATATCATTATTTTAATTTATACTCCAGACTCAAGTCCAAGCTCTCATATTATTATAGTCGAATAATATCTTTTTTTTTAATTGTCCAAAAATCTCTTAATGACCCAATTAATAAATATATTTTATTTTAACTTCTATTTAATAAGTTGGCCCGAGTCCTTTTTCCTAGTCCAATTAAAATTCTACCCTAAACCTAAATTTTTTTGAATACGGTATAAATACTATATTTTGTACCTCTCACAAGACAAATTTATTACGATTATTATCCGTGGAATATTAATATTATTATAATTAGTATCATTATTAATATTATTATTAAAATTATTATAAATTTTATTAAATTATTTATATATTTAAATAAACAATACTCAGAATATTTAAAATATTAAAGTCCAATATTTTTAAGAATCATTAATCAACCCAAGAAACTAAAAGTCACGTCCTTTCCCCTTCATTTTCTCTGTCAGTTTTCTCTCTTTAATACCAACTTAAACACAGGAATTATAATGATATTAATGGGGAGTTACAAATATTAAAATCATATAAAGTTATAAGATTCTTCATTCTTCCCAAAACACAATACACCGATCAATTTTTCCTGCCTCAATCCCCAACAGATTTCTCCCTACAAAATACTCAGTTGCCTTTTATTATCCCGCCAATAGTCCAAAGCAGTTTTGGATGATCTCATCTTTCAGCAATAGCAGGTAAATAAATAAATAAAAAAAAGAAATAAATTATCTTTATCTCTGCGTGATACACAGATTAAAATACGGCTCCCATACTTCTGTAAATCCTACGCTGTCATCTCGATCAAAAAGAAAAATTAATTTTGCATCTCCTACACTCGCTCAAGCCCTTGAATCGCCTGGCACTCATCAGACCAATCTTCACCTCCTGCCAGACTTTGAAATACCACATGTCTGCAGCCTTCAGTAAACACATAATCGAAAACCACCATATTCAACCAGCAAATCCGATCTGAACCTAATAAATTTCAACCCAGAACTCAGATCCGTTAAATCCGAACCCACCTTCCGAAACAAAATGGCTTACCACTAATTCTGCCGCGCCGCCCGCTGATTAGCTGCACCCCACGTCGTCGCCGTCCGTTCTAGTCACCGCTCGGCCGACCATTTTCAATTTCCTTCTTCATTTGGCCCGTTTCAATGTATGTATGTGTATATATATATATATGTGTGTGTGTGTGTGTGTGTGTGTGTCTCGGTGTGCGTGTGTGTGTTTTTCTACTTTTGCAGAGAAGTCTTGGAGAGAGAGTCTTTGAGGGAGAGAGAGGGTAGGCAGGAGTGTTGAAGGGTGAAGGATTAGAAATGAGGAAGTCGGCTGCCCTAGTTGTGTTAAGACGGTTTTATACCGAGCTCCTTTTTAGGTTTTTTGTTCAATTAAGTCCCTTATGTTCCAGATTCTTAGATCTGACTCCAAATCAACGTTCCAATCTATTTAATTTCAATCCCTCAATTTTTCCAACCTTTTTAATACGATCCCCAGTTAGTTTCTATTATTTTAAATCAGATCCCTTATACGGTAGAATTAAATTATAAATTCAATAATTTATATTAATTTATTTTGGACGCTATATTAATATTAAAATATAATTGTTATTTTAGGAGACGAGGACTTGGAGCTTAAGATTTGAACTGCATTCACATCTCAATTTTCAAGGATCATCATCGTATTTCGAGGTGGAGATTTACGCTTGTTTTATTTAATGCATGATGTTACTTGTATATATGCGTGTTTCTTGCCAAATATTTATATGCTCAAAGTTGCATATTATTTACGTTGTAGCCTCCAATGAGTAGTAGGCATAATTTGCTCAAGATTTGCATGTTAATTACGTTGTAGCCTCCAATGAGTAGTAGGCAGTATGCACAAAATTTGCATATTAATAGCCCTCGGGCAATCACCAGGTTCAGGCATGTCATATCTACTTGACAACATTTATGTATTTAAATTTAACAAAGCGTTCCCTCCTGACTGAGCGAGTTGAAAGCTCACCCTATTATTTAAACCTTTCAGGTTGAGAAGTCTGGCGTGGCGAGCAAAGGCGTGGCGTGATAATAAAATTATCAGCTTTTTATTTATTTTGTTCATTTAAAGTTTTAAATTTTGGCTTCAATGTCATGTTGGATATTATGGGTGTTTGAAATTTTGAGAATTTATTTTTATTCACTTACGAAATAATTAACTCTACTTCAATTTCCGCTGCAATTATTCAAGTATTTTTTAAGGGTATTTAAATCTCCCTTGAAATCATTTTAAAATGATATTTTGAAAAGTGGTCGCTACAGGTGGCATGTTCGTCTTGCACTCTAAGAATTAGCTTTCCTTCGTAGACGTCAGCAAAAAGCATGTCCGGTTGCAAGAAATGGCCATCCCAAGATAATACGAATATCCTGATCTTCCTCCATGTTAAGGATGATAAAATCTGCTGGAAATATAAATTTATCAACCTTGATTAGCACATCTTCTATTATCCCATGTAGATATTTGATTGACCGATCGGCTAATTGCAGTGAAACTGTTGTTGCTTTTGTTTCTCCCAAGTTTAGTTTGTTGAAAATTGACAGGGACATCAAATTGATACTTGCCCCTAAATCACAAAGAGCTTTGTCAATATTCACTTCTCCCGGATCTTTTAGCTTGGGTGGCAACTTCTTTTGTAGTATTGTGCTACATTCCTCTGTTAGCATGACAATTTCATATTATTCAAGTCTTCGTTTGTAAGAAAGAATATCTTTCATAAATTTGGCATAGCTTGGCATTTGTGCTAGAGCATCGACAAAAGGTATGTTGATGTGTAGCTTTTTGAAAATTTCCAAAAATTTACCGAATTGAGCATCGAGCTTGTGATTCTTCTACCATTGAGGAAACGGGATATGTGGAACATAAGATTTTGCAGCAACTAGACCTTTTTGAGATGAAGGTCCTGATTCAGATTCTTTTTCTGTTTTTTGATTTTGTTTATTTTTTTGTTTTTCCAGATGATTTTCCACAGAAATTTCGGGCAACTGCACTCCACTTCTTGTTACGATAGCCTGGACATTCTCTCTTGGATTTACCTCGATATTGCTAGGTAATATCCCGTGGGATCTTTCTGGAAGTATTTTGGCCATTTGGCCAACTTGTGGCTCCAAATTTTTAATTGAAGCATCATTGCGTTGTTGATACTTCAGTTGTTGTTTGCATAAGAAAAATTTGGTTGATTTTTGTACCCTGGATTATATGTTGGCCCATAAGGGTATGCTTGCCTTTGGAAGTTCTGAGCATAGGCCACTTGTTCTGGTGGTGGGAATGACTACTCTTGTTGCACTAAGTGACACATAGTGCTGTTGTGAGTTGATCCACAAATTTCACATGAAAGAGCTAAAACTTGTGGAGTTTGCACCATCTTCACAGATTGAGGAGTTGAAAAAGACATGTCCTCGACTTTCTTTGATAAAGCTTCAATTTTTGCCAACATAAGTGAATAAGAATCCACTTCAAAAACAACATTTGGTTTCTTTTGGATATTTCTGTCTGGCCATCTTGCACTTTGTTCACTTATAACCTCAAAAAGATTATAAGACTTTCTCATAGTTTTGTTGCCAAGTGAGCTATTTGATGAATAATCGACATTGGCTCGGCATGTAGGTAAGAGTCAAGAATAGAAGTAATTGACTTGTGCTCCCAAATTGAAACCATGGTTAGGACATTTTCGTAGCATATCTTTGTATCTCTCCCATACTTCGTGAAATGACTGCGGATCTTGTTGACGAAATGTAGAGATTTCGTATTTGAATTTTGCCACTTTTATTGGTGGAAAGTATTTAGTGGTGAATTTTTGAAAAAATTTGGGCCAATTTGTTATGCTTCATGGTGGCAAAGTATCTAGGCACTCTCTTGCTCTGTCCTTCAAAGTGTGCACGAAAAGTCTCATTTTTATCGCCTCATCATTTACATTTGGATATTTGAAATTTCCACAAATCTCCACAAAAAGATTAATATGGAGATATAGATTCTCGTCAGTTCTTCCATAGAATGAGTTGTTGTTGGAGAAGAGATTGATGACATCCGGGCGAATTTCAAAATTATCCACTCAAAATGGTGGATAGATCACACTTGCTTGCACGCTTAAAGATGGGGGGGGGTTCATGAATTCCCCAAAGAGTATATTGTCTTCATCTATTTCTGGCACAATAGGATGTTGTTGATGTTGAATGTTTTGAGCATTGGGTATTCCCCCTACCGGAGGAATTCTTTATCATTTCGTTGGAGGAGACGTGGGTTTGGTTCGTCCACCATTGATTGTGAAGAAATAATGCTTTTTTTGTTCTCTTCGCCTTCTTCTGAATGTAGCTTCAATCTCGGGATCTAGTGAAACTAAATCGCGATTGTACGTCCTTCGCATAGACAAGAGAATTTACAACAAAGAAAAAAGTTGTATTATAACAATAGTTAATAATGTAATATTTCAATAACACTTATACTTCCCCGGCAACGGCGCCAAAAACTTGACACATCTTTAGTGTAACTATCGCAAGTGCAAGATATCGTATCAAGTAGTAAGTGGACTTTTTGAGTCCGGTTTATCGATCCCACGAGGATGTTACGTTATATATTGAATTATGCACTATTTCTCTATTTGTTATAGAGATTTAGATGAATGAAACACACAATTTAAGAGTTTGGTTTGACAATTGTAAGAAAAATGCAATAATAGTTCTAAAATTTAAGGAAGTAAAAGATTTCACTAATAATTTGATTTATAAAATATAAAATGAAATAGTTGGGATTACAATCTTAGTTCATCATTAGTTATAGGAGATGTATAGGAGATCATAAGATGAATTTACTTATTATATTGTGTAGATTCGATTTTCCTTAAAAAGACGATTCCTCTTTCGAATGTCAAAACGCCCCTTTATATATTGAATCAATCCACTATATTTCTATGTTGATTGGCTTCAATACATAGCATTAGCTTTTATGAAAATAACTCAAAGAATCATCTAAGGTCTAGAGGTATATTTCTATCCCCTAGAACAACTTAGAGTGAAGATCATTTGATCTAATCAAACATATTTTCTTTTGAAACATATGAAGACCACAAATATCATCATTTATTGGCCTAATAAATAAAGTTTGGTAAAACAATGAAAATCACACACAGTAATATTATGCGGCGATTTATATGCCTCGACGGCGATCGGCGTAAGGGCGGAGCGACCAAAGACAGCATCAAATAAATCCAAGGCAGACTTGCCAAAGGAAAGAGTCCAGACCGAAATCAGGTACCGAGCGATCGACGCCCAAGGCGATCGCCTTTTGGCACCTAGCGATCGACTCTGGTGCCCGACCAAGGACGACCGTCCTATGCCACGAATAAGGCCATCGTCCGTCAAGTCTACGAAGAATGGATCATGAAGCAAGGACCCATGTACAGATCCGCGAATGGCGCCGCAGAACATGGATCGTTGACTCCAGCCCATCAGCAGCTGTCAGTGACAATGACTGCCTCACCTACCGACAGACCCGTCGAAAGGTCCTAAGTGGGGCCTCCCAAGACAGCGACATAGACGCGTGTTGGCCTCTCATTGGTTCGCACTTCTGGCAGCCAGCAGCTGCTGCGAATTTTAAAAAGACCAACCCATGTGATAAAGACGATCACCCGCTTATTATAATACAGCAGAGGCGATCACCCAGCGACTCCCAGTCCTATAAATAGAGAGCCTCCAGCAACTGGAAAAAGGGTTCAGAAATTCATACTATCGTCTTTTCTCCTCTTAGCTTTCTCTTGAATCTATCTAGGATTTCTCTCTCACAACCTCTTAACCAAAAGACGGTCGGCAGAAACGAGAACTCCCTACAGTTCAGAGAACTCCCGATTTTAAGTGTTCATAAGTTCAGAAGCTCGGACATTCAGCTAAATAACTGAGCATTCCATCATTATTACAAGAACTCACAGAGCATCATCTCTGGTTCTTCCGGCAATCTTCAGCACTCAAGAGCTACAATAACTAGGGTCTTTACACTCATTGTAATTGTACTCTAACATTAATATTTGTACTCCCAAGTATTCGTATTAATAATATCTCGCGGGAGCATTCAAGTCCGGGACTAACAACCCCGACAAATCTTGTGTTATTTACTTACCCCACAGACGTGCCCTCGCATTTGTTTGTTACTCGTCCATTCCAGCATATCATCTCCGGATAATATTTTGGGTAACAACAAATTGACCGCCATCTCGCTCCGATGTTGGAGACGTGGGGTGAGGTGGTTCTTCTAGAGATCGCTTAACTTAGACAAGTGACTCAGCATTTTATGGAACAAGCGATCGTCTTTGAGCGGATTGGTTTTGGATTTGGACGACCTGGTCGGTCGCTAAAATGAGTGGGGAATGACAGTGGGCTCGAAACTCCGCGGGGGTACATGTCGCGATGTGATTGGGGGAGTCCAACAGTTACTTAAGACTCATCGTCTGGCGTGTCCTTGAAACGACGCATACGCAGGTTTCAAGGGAGGCATTGATTGCGACTTTATCCGGCGGTTGCACTTCAGCCCTCGAGATTCTCCTTATTTGCATGGAAGCCCCCGTCTTCTCCTATAAAAGGGCAAGGGTTGCAGTGCAAACCTCTTTACGCGATTTCGTCGGAGAAGAAGATAGCCCAAAATTTTTGAAGCTTTGCCTGTCGATCGTCGATCGACTCAATCCTTCGGTAAGAAACAATCCTCTTTTTCCTCTTATTTTTGAGAATGTCTGGAGTACCTTCAACGTCTGGAACGGGCACCACCTCCGCTGTCGGGACTTCGACTGCCCGGGAAGGATCCTCCTCCACAGAATTCCATATGGAGACAGCTGCCAAGGCTATCCGCGCCGGTATTAATCCCGCGGAAGTCGAGGAACTACTCAACGAGGCCGATGCTGCCAGGTAGGCGGCGGCTGAGCAAAAGCGCTTGTTGGTGGAGAAAGATTTGGTGGTGAGGGCGTAATGGGAGCAACATAGCGCCTTTGGCCAAGCCTATTTGGCGCAGAAATCATGGAGAGGTTGGCCGGTCCGTGTCCTAAGTTCGATTATCGTGAGTACTCGATCGCCCATCCCTACCAATCCGCGAAGCGGTCGCTGTTCCGGGCCGCGCAGCGCTCTCCGTGGTCCTTGGCCAGATCAGGAGCTCGGCGACCAGGAAGAACCTGTCCATCTGGAGGGCGAGGTACCATGTCCCTTCAGATGTGGACCTTTTCGCGCCTGTCGAGAACGAGCAAGCCGACCAACCTTCGGAGGGTATGGTCGCCGTGAATGAGGCGATAATGGAGGCCGGGCTGCGGTTCCCTCTGTCGTTTGCCGTCTCTAATTTGCTGGTCGTTTGGAATGTGGCGCCGCTTCATCTAACACCGAACGCCTGGCTCCAGATCGTCTGTGCCCTCACCTTGCTCGGCGGTCACCGACTGTACAGCCTTCCCTCGCCGTTGGAGATGAACCACCTATTCAAACTGACGGTTCAAAAGGGGTCTATCGGTGGCTACCATATCTAAGGCTGTTCTGGTCGGGTGATCCATGGGGTCCCGAACAAGGTGCGGGGCGATCCGGCAAAATCGTCCTGTTTGAGGAATGTGTCTAACCATTGTTTGATCGCTTCTTTTTGCAGAAGTCTGTTTCCCTCGCTTCTTGGAGCCTCCACCAGAGATTGCCATGTCGAACCCCAGAGTTTTGAGTCGCCTGCGCCAGAAGAAGTCGAGTTGAGTTCTCCCGGTGGCACTCACTCTTATTTCGGAGGCGAGGCCCCATGTGGAGCCGATCGCTGCGGGGGAGGAGGTTCGGGAGGGGGGACTCCAGCTGAACCGCAAGCGACAGAGGTCGGAGGAACCCCCAGTCTCTGCCCCTGCTGGTGAGCCGCCGATCGCCGTGCCTCTGCTCACCGCGGTCCCCTTGGTGGATGAGCCTACGCCTTCGTCGGCTTTCCTACAGGCCATGGTGATTGCCGAGGCCGAGACCCCTAGCGGGAAACCGTTCTTCGGCCGCGACCCCGAGAAAGCCGAGAGGTAAGCTTTGTTTGTTTTGCCGAGTTTTGTCACTTGCGTAGGAGATGTGCTAACTCTTTTGTTCTTGATGCAGGATCCGCTGCACTAACCTGGCTTACGCGCAGATGGTACTAGATTTTCTCGCGAGCCGATCTTCTCGCGAGGCCTGTGACGTCCCGCAATACATCGCCCAGACTGTCTCTGCTCTGCCGAAGGCCTGGACGACCGATTTGGATGCGATCGCCCGCCAGCGATCCGGGGACACGATACAGGCGGCCTTCGCTCTATCCCTCCAGGCGGCGACGATGGCTGTCCAAGCTGTGAAGGACTTCGAAGGGCGCCCTTCTACTTCCCGTCTTCAGGCGGACCTCGAGGCTGCTCGGAAAAAGAACTCTGAGTTTGCCGACAGGATCGTGGCTATGGAGAAGGATTCCTTGGACGCGGCTAAACGGGAAAGTCAAGATCTTGAGCTGGTGAGACAGGATTCTGAGCGAGCCCGGGCGATTGTCGACCGGCTTCAGGATCAGATGACAGAGGCCCGTCGGTCGTACGCGGCTGCTCAGAAGGAAGCCGATCGGCTGAAGATGACCGTCGCCCGGCTGATTAGCGAGCTGGCGTCGTCGAGGGGAGAAATGACTGCTAAGGAGTCCGTGCTTCAGGGTGCGCATCAGGCGGTTGCGGAGTTGAAAGGAAAACTGGAGGCGACCGAGGCCGATCCTTTTCTCAACGTGGAGTTCGTCAGCTAGTTTGCCTACTACATGGCGTTCACTGACTCACTCCGCGCTGCTAAGAAGGGAGGGCTGGAGGTCAGCCCTCTGGCTGAAAACTTCAAGGCTTACGCGCTGGAGCATCCTCTGCATCCAACCTTCTCCGTGCCGATCTCGTACCTCTCGGATCTCAGCGTAGACCTGAGCTAGTATCCGATTCCCAAAAATCTCGTTCATCCAAATGCCCCCGAGGACGGGGAGGCAGCTCCGGAAGCCGGCGAGGGAGCGCAGGCCAATCCAGTGGCCGAAGGTGAAGGCCAGGCAGGGACAGCCTGAGGTTTTTCGTCCTTCTTTTTGTTTTTGTTTTTGGCTTGTAATTATTGTAGCTTTCCTTGTACTTCTGCCTTCGGGCGACCGTGTTTGTACTTTTGTATTTCAAGTAATGAGATGAATATTTGCTTCTTTGATTTCTTGCTTGTATGATTGTCTTTCTGAGTCTTTTGCATGACTTTATACAAGTGTGTGAGGAAAGATTGTTGCGTGTACAGCTCCAAGTGAATTGATAAACTCATATTGATAACTTTTACAACAAAGTCGATCGCTGCACATACATCTGAAAAATGCCGATATCCGTATGTAATTGGATAGGGACGATCGTGGTATATATAGCTCCGCCCTTCCTCCTTGTTTTTGTTTATTTAGTGAAAGTAAGGGGACGAAAATAAATCATTGAGTGAGCGGTCTTCAAATTTGCAGATTCCTGGAGGAAGGCCGACCATTTCGGCCTAGAGGAACCGTGCACGATCGTTGAGTTCGATGGAACCGACATCCACGACCATGTCTTGTGCGTGAGCGACATTCCGTCTGATGGCCAACTTCTCGCGACTCACTTAATTTTGAGGGTCCTCTGTAGGCTGCACCCGCCTCGTATTTAAACGAAGGGCGTGCGGTCTTGGTCTGGAGGAGTCCTTGCACGGGGCATCGTCGGATTAATCGACTCCACGACCGTGGATTGTTAGCACTTTTCTACCTCGGACCATCATGTTAGATGGCGATCCTCGACGGTATACGTTGTGACGGGGGGAGGGACGCGCCGCATTGTCCAGATCCACCATGTTAGGTTATGAACCTTTGAGGGCGGGCGAACGTGTCCACAAATCTGTTTTGGAGGGCCTTTTGGCTACGCCGGCCTCGTATTTAAACGAAGGGCGAGCGATCACTGCCCAAAGGGACCTTGCACGGGCATAGAGAATGGTTCCATCGTCCTCCACATCCATGTCGACACTCTTGTACCTCGGACTGTCATGTCAGACGACGTTCCTCGATGGTATACGTTGTGTAAGGGGAGGCGATCGCTTGCCTAGGTTCTTCATGTTGATGACGAACTTTAGATGGCGAGCGAGTCATCCTCTAATTTGTTTTGGAGGGTCGTTCGGCTACGCCTGCCTCGTATTTAAACGAAGGGCGAGCGATCGCTGCCCAAAGGAACCTTGCATGGACGGATCATCGGTTTCATCGACCTTCGCGACCATGGAGGCACTTTTGTACCTCGGACCGTCATGTTAGTTGGCGATCCACGACGGTATACATTGTGCCAAGGGAGGCGATCGCTGCCTGGGTCCATCATGTTAAATGACGAACTTTAGAGGGCGACCGAGTCATCCTCTTTTTCGAAGCATTTTGCTCAGGCAGTAGCCTTTGGTTTGACGGGGCGGGAATCGGGGAGAGACTTCCGAAGTTCCCTCCTCTTGATTGAAGCATATAGATACGGTCGCCTAGGTTGATCGAGGGGTCGGCTTGTATGAGCTTTCCGGACTATTCGCGTTCGACTATGGCGACTGTAATGGGAGATCGATGGGGATCCGGCTAAGCCAATAAACTGTCCAGCTTGCCCTCCTTGAACAATCTCCAGAGTTGTCTCAGGAGGTCGCCGCATTGATTGGTGCTATGACCAGGACTCTTGTGGTAAACACAATATTTATTGTGGTCCAGATGACTGTTGTCTCTTATCGCCTTTGGCTTGTTTAGCGGTTCGCGCCCCTTGATGGTGTAAAAAATGTGGGCCGGAGTTCGGTTGAACTTGTGGAGGAGATGGGCTTCCACCTCCTCGAAGGCCTTGAAATCACCGGGTGGCTTGGCGTCCGCCTTGTTGGTTTTGATGATCGTCGTCTTTCGGACGGGAGGGGGCGTCCCCTCGCCTAGGCGGAGGGTGAGCAGCCTCTGCCAGCCAGAAAATCGGCAGCCTTAGCGCGGAAGATCGCATAGGTCGGGGGGATGTCCTTTGTGAGGTGTCTAAACATTGGTGAATGGCCATAGAATCCCCCCAGGACCGAGTAGAGAGTGAGCTCATCGCTGATGGGCTCGCCGGTGAGGACTATTTCATCCACTCGATCGATGTAATCTGCATTGGATTCGTCTTCCCCCTGCCTGATTTTCATCATGCGGTGGGGGCCATCAGGTCTGGCGACCTTGGCGGCGAAGTATGACGTGAAGTCACTCGCCAATTTCTCAAAGGAAATGATTGATCGCGGTGGTAGTTGGACGTACCACCTATGGGCCAGCTTGCCCAATGTTAATGGGAATATTCGGCACTTGGTCGCATCTGATGCCCCACAACCGGTTATGTAAATCCGAAACTTTCTTAGGTGAGTCTCGGGGTCCGATCTTCCTTCATACAAAGGTTTTTTTGGGAGGAGCGATCCTTGGTTGCACGTGGGCAAGCTCGATGTGGACCCCGAGTGGCTCAGTCGATCCGATGATTTTTCTACTGGCGCTTGCCCCAGTTTCCATGAGCGCTTTCATCTCGTCGAGCTTGCGTTGCATAGCGGCCATCGCCGTGGCCTGGTTGCTCGAGGCTAGGCGCTCGGAGCGGGAGCCGAGGCAATCAAGTACTGATCCCCTGGCTCCGCAGTCGATGATGTCCTTGCCGCGCGGCTTGACTCTTCGGCGGATGGGGTCCAGACGGCTGACCTGTATTTGGTTCGGAGTTGGGTATGCCAAACTCCTGGTGACGGAATTGGATTCCGTCATCTCGTGGTTGGGGCCAGAATGCCCCGGTCACCATGATGGATCGCTTCCTAAGTGGCTGAAGATGGAACCATCCCGCCTCGTGAGAGCCTTTTCTCGTGATTCGGGGCTTTCTGACGATCGCTCGGCTAGTAACCCCTTGAGCTTTCATTTGCCCGCGCGGCGGATGGCTGAGGGAGTTATAGCGGGCGTTGCACATGCTCACCTTCGCTCCCTTAGGATGTCCATAGCCTCCTCGATCTGTTCCGCGGTTTGGAACTAGTCGAGCGAAAGGCTGGGGCTGTCCCTGAGGTGCGGGATCGAGAGTCTCACGTCGCCGCGGATACCCTCTGCCATAGGCTAGGGCTCGGACCAGGCCGGAATATGACGTCCGGCGGTTCTCAGAGTGGCTCTCTTTGCTGTGGTGGCAGACACCATGATTCTGAAGGTTTTTCTTTGAAGAATAGTGAGTGTTTCTTCAAATATATGCCCCGGAGAACAGTGAGTGTTCTTCGAGACGGTAGGAATGAAAATGAAGGTTCAAGCCCTTCCTCTAGCGCCAATTGTTGTTACCCAAAATATTATCCGGAGATGATATGCTGGAATGGTCGAGTAACAAACAAAATGCGAGAGCACGTCCGTGGGGAAGTAAATAACACAAGATTTGCCGGGGTTGTTAGTCCCGGGCTTGAATGCTCTCGCGAGATATTATTAATACAAATACTTGGGAGTAAAAATATTAATGTTAGAGTACAATTACAATGAGTGTAAAGACCTTAGTTATCTTAGCTCTTGAGTGTTGAAGATTGCCGGAAGAACCAGAGTTGATGCTCTGTGAAGTCTTGTAACAACGATGGAGTGCTGTGACGACTGTGAGAAATTGACGGTCCCTCACTGTGTGAATTAGCTGAACTCTCGTATGAAGTAGTTTCTGTACTTGTGAACCTTTAAACCTGGAGTTATCTGAACTGTAGGGACTTATCAATTCTGCCGACCGTCTTTGGGTTAGGGGTTCTGAGAGAGAAATCCTAGATAGATTCAAGAGAAATCCGAGAGTCTGAATTTCTGAACCTTTTTCCAGTTGCTGGAGGTTCTCTATTTATAGGACTGGGAGTCGCTGGGCGATCGCCTCTGTTGTATTACAATAACCGGGCGATCGTCTTTAGCACATGGGTTGGTCTCCTTAGAGTCCGCGGCAGCTGCTAGCAGCCAGATGTGCGAACCAGTGAGAAGCCAACATGCGTCTATGTCGCAGTCTTGGGAGGCCCCACTAAGGACCTTTCGGTGGGTCTGTCGGTAGGTGAGGCCGTCCTTTTCACTGACAGCTGCTGATGGGCTAGAGTCAACGATCCATGTTCTGGCGCCATTCGCGGATCAGCACATGGGTCCTTGCTTCGTGATCCAGTCTTCGTAGACTTGACGGACGATGGCCTTATACGTGGCATAGGACGGTCGTCCTTGGTCGGGCACCAGAGTCGATCGCTAGGTGCCAAAAGGTGATCGCCCCGGAGGTCGATTGCTCGGTACCTGATTTCGGTCTGGACTCTTTGCTTTGGCAAGTCTGCCTTGGATTTATTTGATGTTGTCTTCGGTCGCTTGGCCTTTATACCGATTGCCGTCGAGGCGTATAAATAGCCGCACAACAAATAATAAGTAATCCATAATAGATCTTTATACAAACTTAAATAACATGACAAACATTGTTTATAATCCCAACTAAGGATAACTTAGCCCATGAAGGGTTTATTCATCATATTACAAGCTTGAGTGGTCATTATTAGTTTAAAAAGGGAAAGAATTGATACTAACTCCCTTAGTAGATAATGGATAAAGAAGCAATAAACTCCCTCAACAACATAAGCTAAACCACTATTACATACACTCTCAAGAACACAAGTGTGTTCTTCACAGAAAAAAAAATATTACAAAGTGGAAAAAATAATAAGATGAATGATTATTAATGATGGATCTAAGGGGTCTATTTATATACCTAAAGTCATCTAATAGCTTCAAAACTCCAACATTATTACATTAGATCGGATCAAGGACAACCATCCCCTCAATAATTGACCAAAAGTATAAAAGTGTTGGCCACTAAGTATACAGGATACAGCTTGGAAAGTGGTTTAAACAACAAGCTGTACGGTTTTCAAATCTGAGTGCGTAGCGAAAGTCTTGTCAAAGTAAGTTGCTGTAAATACAGCAACTAGATATGAAGTGTATACTTAAAGATAATCACAAATATTAAAACAGTAAATGCAGAAGGTAATTGACACGGTAATTAAAGTGGTTCGAGGTAAACCCCTCTACGTCCACTGGTCCTCCACACAGGAGTGAAAATGTTTATTATAAATACTACGTACATAACTACGTATTTATAATCAAACCTAATCAATATATCGTTCACACAGATTGATATAATGATCTTAGCCTTCAACCGTTCACACATATTGGTTTCAGCTTTCACTTGACTGGCTTCTTCACACACAGTTCCGAAGCTTTGTATCTTCAATGCAAGTCCATCACACACAGTTCGGGAATAGCAAGGTTTCTCAGTCCACACAGGGCTGATAGGTTTTTTTAAGGGTTAGAACAATATTTGAACAACAACTTTGACTTTCTGAGCTTTTAGCTGATGATGTGTTGTTCACAGTTTTGAGCACTGTATATCTCTTCTTTCAGAATAGCAGAATGCCTTGGGAGATATGTTTGCTCAGATGTATATGATGATAACTTCGTTGTTTCAAGCATATATCAGTTATTCGTTCGTTTTGCCAGATCTTCAAAGGCTGGGGATATATATATATAGCTTTCTTGAAATATATCCATTGAGCAAGATTCCGTTCCAACGAGATGATGTGTTTGAATAAAACACGATCCAGATTTTGCGCTAGATTGAAGATCTCTGAAGGCTTGATATTTAAATACTTTATCCTTTAATATTTAAATATATCTTCTCAAACGGGACTTTGACTTTAGTGAATAACAAAGATTCCTTCTTGTCCTGTTTTGATGCTGTATGGAATGATAGCTGTATTGTCGATTCGAGACAGCTTCCATACTTAGTCTTTATGAGATTCCTTTGCTGTATGATTGATTCTGAATGCTGGAGCTACGAGAAGTCTTCGATACAGGTTGATATCTTTTTTATCATATTTTCGATATAGCTGCTTGCTGTATGATGGATTGGGATATTGTCAAAACATTATGTCATGATCTTTTCGATACAGGGATTGTTTGTCCTGACAATCTCGATACAGGGATTGTTATCCCAACAATTTCCCCCTTTTTGATAATTTGCCAAGTCATTCCAAGTCTTCCGTTTAAAACCTTATGATGTTATCCAAACATCCTTGATGATGCCAAAACTTTGACACTTAGCATCTTGAAGGAGGGCAGACTTCTTGGTCTTCTGTTCGAATGTTCTGGCCTTCAGCATTTAGCCTAATACTAAGAACTGCTCGCAGGCAAGTTCAATTTTTATCAAAAGAGTGATACATGATTAAACTTATGATTGGCGCGCAGACACAATCTTATATTATTTTCTAGATACAACTTAAACTATGAACTGTTCGCAGACAAGTTCTTACAGATTATATATTAAAATAAGTTTCATATTCAAATATAGCAAGGATAAATTAAAGTGTTTGTAACATATAATAACACAGTAGATTACGAGTTGTAATCTTTCAAAACAGGCAAATATTTTATTGATATAGAGACATAGAGTACAAAATTTTGTTGTTCTGAAAATAAGATTACAAAAATAATACAAGGAAATTAACTCCTGTAGTCTAAATGCCTCCGTGGCCTTTTAGGGTCATTCTTGGTACCCTTCCACCAGTTTTGATGTGCGTCCCTATCTCGATTCAGATATAAGGCTCGTCCTTCATATGATTTATCGAAGACTAGGATCCAATCTTCCGGATAGGTAACCAAGTCACCATTTCTATGCTTTGACTTCATCTGCTGCTGTAGCGGAAGCGTTGCTTCTTCCAGCTTTTTCTTAAACAATTCTTCCGCTTCCTTTACTATCCTGCATCTGTTGAATAATGAGGATTCCCTGATAAGAACAACAAAGTGTCTTAGCAGTTCATTTCTCCTCCAGTTCTTGATCTCTTCAGCAGTAGGCTGTCGGTCGGCCGAAAGGTTCATAGCTTGAGGCTTTTGAACTAGGCTCTTCCAAGGATACTTAGGATCCTGGAATTCTGGTCGATCTCCCTGTATCCTAACATTTGGAGATGTGATAGGGCTATATCAGCAGTAATGGAGTCTTCAAAAGGAGCTAACAATTCCTTCTCTTGCTCCAACCTTGTTCTCCTTGCAGCTTCCCTCGATTCTTCCCCCTTTTTGGCGTCATCAAGGTATGACACCTTCTCATCAAGGCGTTCCAGGATTTGCAAAGCAGCATCCTGTTTCGTCTCAATATTTGTCATTTTCTCAACAAGGGAGGAGAGCACCTGCTGTAACACCCCCAAGTTATTCAGGGTATATTACAGCGCCGTGAGCCCCGCAGTGGGACCCACAAGGCTAAATATACGCGGAACCGTAGACTTTGACCGAGAAGGTCTACACACGATAGAATGAAAACATTACAAAGGTATTCAAAAACAGAACCAATGTATTCACAGACATCACAATACGAATCAATACTTCGGCAAACACAGGTCGAGAATCAAAGAAAATGGAAAACAATACCCGAGTATTCAATAACCAATCCAGTACAACAACACTGAACGGAAAACTCATAACACCACTCGAAGAAAGACACAGTATCACACTTGCCCACCATCTTCATGCCGACGACCGCCCGTCCGACCTCTTGGAACCTGAAATACATGAAACGTATTTCCCCCATAAAGGGGTTAGCCGTCGAATAGCTAGTGCAAGTATATCAATATGAAACACAATACTCCTCGACAATAAAGTAAATGTAACCGTCAATTCATCAATTCAAGACTAGTATTCCGGAATAACTAAAATCTCATGACGTATGTGAATGCCGTAGAAACGGTTCGTTCACCTCATACGCCGTTACGTATGTGAATGCCGTAGAAACGGTTCGTTCACCTCATACGCCGATACATGTAGGAATGCCGTAAAAACGGTTCATTCATTACATGCCAACAATACATACATGAATGCCGTAAAAACGGTTCGTTCATAATATGCCATCAATATATCTATGAATGCCGTCAAAACGGTTCGTTCATGATATGCCATCAATATTTCTTACTTTCAAAGTCGAGAACGTACAATCATAAATGTATACTTGCCTTTGAGACATCGAGAAATCGAACGGAGGAAAGGTATGAGTTTGGTAGGTCCAAGAACGCGCTTGCGGCACCTAAACGATTCGCAAGGAATATGACAATTAATTATCCATACTCAAATTACACGAAGAGACTCCCGAAACTCGTCTACGATTCAAGAAAATATATGGGTGAACAACTAAAGGTTGGGAAATCGCCCAAACTCCCACAAGTCCGAAAACGGCACAATCCAACCCGTAAAATCGTAAGAAAACACTCATACGGTAGATATATCAAAATCTCAAGGTTTTCAAGCCTCAATCGGATAAAACGGATGAATCTACGAAAACCCCTAAAATCCAACACAAAATTCAAAGTGTTCTTGAATAATCTTTCAATAATCCGATGAATACTCAAACATGTCCATAATCACACATATATCACTTCATACACCATGATTTTATCATCCAAAACGTCAATACTCACACAAAATCGAGAAGTCAAGGTGTCGAAGAAATTACCTCTTGAATATCCAAGCTCTATGATCCAAGGAATACGCGTTAGATCGACTATCCGGGCTTCCCAACCGAGTGAAAGTGGTAAATCTCCAACACACAAGTGATAGATGTGAGAAAACTCCTCCCTCAAACTCTCTCTCTCGCAGGTGGAAGAAGGAAATGGAGGAAATGGGCTGAAATCTCACTTAAAAAGCCGAATTATGCAGTTGACCGCATTGTGTGCAGCTCGGCCAGTGTGTGCAGCACGACCTAAAAATTGTTTCGTGTTTCGGCGGTGTCGCGGCTCAGCCCAGGTGTGCCGCGGCACCGGGTACAGGCGGTTTTTGGCTGAGGATGCAACACAAGTGTGCCGCGGCTCAGCCTAGGTGTGCCGCGGCACTGCTGGCGTGTGCCGCGGCACCCGGTACAGTCCGCTCGGCCAGGTTTAGAAAATGTGTGTGCCGCGGCGCACGCTCCTTGTGTCGTGGCTCACACCCCATTCGGGTCCTAAAATGATGGGAAATGGCCCGGGAAGAGAATAAAAGTAATAGGATTCAATGTCTGGGCAACAATAACACGATTCGAAGAATATGAAAAGGTCTGAAATGACATGACTTTCGACCGGGTATTACATTCTCCCCTTCTAAAAAGAAGTTTCGTCCCGAAACTTAAGAAATAAATAGTTCGGGGTATTCCACCCGCATCCTCTCTTCCGTCTCCCAAGTCGCCTCTTCGACTCCATGCCTCGACCATTACACCTTAACCAATGGGATGGTCTTATGCCGGAGTTGTTTCTCACGGCTCTCAAGAATCTTCACAAGTTTCTCCGGAAAGGTAATATCCTCGGCTACGACAATATCATTGTAGTCGATAATGTGGCTCGGATCCGGTACGTACTTCCTCAACTGGGACACATGAAAAACACTATGGACGTGGCTCAAAGCTGGAGGCAACGCCAAGCGATAAGCTAAATCTCCAACTCTGTCCAAAATCTCGAAAGGTCCGATATACCTTGGACTGAGTTTCCCCTTTTTCCCAAAGCGGAAAACTCCTCTGGTCGGTGATACTTTGAGCAAGACATGATCCCCCACTTCAAACTCCAAGGGTCGACGGCGAGTATCAGCGTAAGATTTCTGACGACTTTGGGCAGTCAGTAATCGATCTCGGATAATAGAAATCTTTTCCTTGGTCTCCAATAACATATCCGGTTCCGTCCCAACTAGCTCAGAAGCCTCGTCCCAACATAATGGCGACCTACATCGCCTACCATAGAGTGCCTCGAAGGGTGCCATTTTGATCGACGCATGCCAACTATTATTGTAAGCAAACTCGATCAACGGTAGGTGAAGCTCCCAATCATTACTCCAATCCAAGGCACAAGCCCGTAACATATCTTCCAGTCCGACCGTCCTCTCTGTCGGACCGTCCGACCGAGGATGAAAGGAAGTGCTCAATCTCAATTGGTACCAGAGCACGATGAGCGGCTGCCAAAAATGCGATACGAAACGGCCGTATCGATCAGAAATAATGGTCTTGGGGGCACCGTGTAACCTCACGATCTCAGCGATAAAGGTTCGAGCCAATCTATCCGGTCCCCAAGTATCCTTAATACCCAAAAAGTGTGCAGACTTGGTCAATCGATCGACAATTACCCAAATCATATTCATTCCGGCCCGAGTTCTCGGCATGCCAGTGATAAAATCCATTGAGATATCTTCCCACTTCCACTCGGGAATGGGAAGTGGTTTCAACAACCCCGCCGGTCGTTGATGTTCGATCTTGACTTGTTGACACGTCAAGCACCGTAATACAAACTCCGTAACATCCTTCTTCATGTTATTCCACCAAAAATTTCGCTTCAAATCTTTGTACATCTTACTCGTCCCGGGGTGGATTGAGTAAGGCGTAGCATGGGCTTCTCGGAGGATTCTCTGTCTCAACTCTAAATCGTTCGGAACACAAAGTCTGCCCTGAAATCTCAGAATACTATCCTCATGTACCATAAAGCCAGGAGCTTTTCCTTTAATCACATCTTCCTTCAGTTGAGAAATCATCGGGTCACTCCACTGCTTCCCTTTGATGTCGTCAACTAAGGACGAAGTAATTTCGAGAGTACACAACTGTCCCTGTACTCGTTGAAGCCAAACTTCTATCACTTGCTAAATTAAATCTTGACGAATTTTCGTCTGGGACGTAAAAACCTCGAGCATTTGAAGAGATTCCGATTTGCGGCTCAGAGCATCCGCAACGACATTGGCTTTCCCGGGGTGCTAAAGAATTTCCAAATCATAATCCTTTATCAACTCTAACCAATGCCGCTGTATCATATTCAGCTCCTTCTGACTGAAAATATACTTCAGGCTCTTGTGATCGGTATAAATCCGGCACGGTGAACCATACAAATAATGCCGCCAAATCTTGAGTGCGAAGACAATTGCGGCCAATTCCAAATCGTGAGTAGGATAATTCATCTCATAAGGCTTTAATTGTCGTGACGCAAAAGCTATTGTCTTATCATGCTGCATAAGAACACATCCCAGGCCTTGAACCGAAGCGTCACTGTAAACTGCAAAGCCTTCGCTACCATGTGGTACGGCCAGGGCCCGCACTACCTAACATACCGACCTATCCTGCCGTCCAGAACCTTCCTATCCGGCAGTGATAGCGCGCGCTGCGCGGGAGCTTGCGTGCGCTACCCGACCCATCCAGAACCTCTTGGACTAAACTGCTCGGCCAGGTAACGTGCGCTGGGCGGCTGATAGGGCTGAGCAAGTGTCTCTAGCAAAGCCTCCCTCGTGAGGCTGCCCATTGTCTGCGTAAAAGCCGATTCGTCTACCTCGGGAAGCTCGTATAAACTCCGGATCGCATCCGCCGAGAAGTCCACTGCCTGGCCACGGACAACAACCTTAGTACGTATATTCAGCCTCCCCAACATCTGACCTCCCCGGAATGAAGTGATAAAGCACTGGCGTAGAATTCTTGTACGATAGAGATTACGGTCAGCTCGGGTTGTGCGGCAAATCTTGTCCACCCTATTTCGGTGATCATTGTTAATAGTTCGCCATCTTGGGGGGCGGGAGTGAATCCCCACTCAGGAATTATGGGCCGAAGATGAATTTTTTAATTGAAGATTCGATGGATCTCAGGGTCGGAGAATTGTTGGGATTGCCCATCCATCCGGTTTTGCGAAGTTTCTCCTCTCGAGGGATATAAACGAGTCGTAGCACGAGCGGAACTCAGCTTTCTCTTACATGCCATTATGTGTTCCTGAAAATAAAAAAGGATATCAGACGACTATAAATAACAAAACACCAATCACAACTTATAAAGTGCGAGAAACGAATGTAGCGTTAAAAACTCACTTCCATATGAGGGATATGATGCGGAAATTTAACTCAAACTAAGCATTAAGGTAGGGGGAGATACATTATTCAGAAAACGATGTTTGCTTTCAAAGATTTATGTTTTTTAGTTCAAGAGTTTCACTGGGGCTTTTCGTCAAACATTTGGCGTATAAATGAAGAACAAAAATAATCATTTGGTGAATCTAATCTCCAACAACAACCAATATCACAGAAATTTATGACAATACATGCAACACAATCAACATCAATTGATATTCTCCACACATTCCGATCAAAATCTTGATAGAACATAGGAAGAAAGATAAATTCATCAATGAACGAAATAAACATTACCCCACTTCTCAATCCTTGTTACAAATAAACTTAAGGATTAAGGGTTACCTGGTGTTGGATTGAACAAGATGAGAAGAAGAATCAATTTGGAGATGGTGACCTGCGCCGCACTGAAGAGGAAGGGATTTTTGAAGTGATACACTACCTTGTTTCTCGACTGATTGATGCCCTGCCCGCTTTTAAACTATCGGTAGGGGCCGCGGCACGCAGCAAGTGGGCCGTGGCCCACAGTACAATAGGTTTTTAATGTTTGGGTGTTTCGCAGCGTGCCGCGGCTCGTTGTACGGGTGCCGCAGCTTCCAGAGTAAGTGTGCTGTGGCTCAGCGCTTACGTGCCGCGGCACAGAGTACAGTTCGCTGGGCATATTTCTGGGGCTTTGGTGTGTCGTGGCCTGTCCTCATCGTGCCGCGGATCTTAGGGCGAGTGTGCCGTGGCTCCCAGTACAACAAGTTCAGCCAAATTTTTGAGACTTGTGTGCGCCGCGGCCCGCTCTGCGTGTGCCGCGTCCCTAAGTTAAAATTTTCCATGAAGAAGTTCCTGCACTGGTTTTTCAAGTGAAACACATAGAATATGAGAGAGAAGCATAGCAAAGCAAAAATGCCGAAAAAAATAGAATCCTAAAATGAAGGAAAACAACGAAAAACTCAAATCTACAACTAACACTCGGGTTACCTCCCGAGAAGCGCTAAGTTTATAGTCTTCATCTGGACCTTTTGAAAATTAATTTGCTTTAATTTCCGGCCTAAATCAACAAAAAATGGGGCATAATGCAACCATAGGAAGCATTGCATATGAACACTTATGGTGTAGTGGTCACTGCGATTAGCGCTGTGGAATCCTATGTGATTACCGATAACGAATTTTGGGATGCTGACTCGTACAAGCTTTGGCATGATCGACTGGGGCATCCAGGTCATGAAATGATGATGCGTATTCTTAAGAATACGCACGGATATCCTTTCTTTCACGTACAAAGTACAAGAGGGAAACGCAACCACATAACGAACTTTATTGGTGTTCCTCAAGCTATTTCGTCTAAATCATCGGAGACATCCGCCCATTTCTATCACCCCTCTAGGGTACTTGATGGATCGATCTGCTAGTTGTAAAGAGACCGTAGTAGGTTTGGCCTCCCCAATACCTAGTTTCTTGAAAATAGAGAGAGGCATAAGATTAACAGTGGCTCCAAGGTCACACAAAGCTCTATCAAACGACAAGTTTCCAATAGTATACGGGATAGTGAAGCTTCCTGGATCCTTCAATTTAGGTGGGAGCTTTTTCTGCAGAATAGTGCTGCATTCTTCGGTCAGTGACACCGTTTCATATTCCTTGAGCTTATTTTTATTAAATAAAATCTCTTTCATAAACTTCGCATAGCTTGGCATTTATTCCAAAGCGTCGGCAAATGGGATATTAATGTGCAATTTCTTAAAGACATCAAGAAACTTAGAAAATTGCTTGTCTAACTTTTGCATTTGCAGACGCTGTAGAAACAGGATTGGTGGTACATAAGTAGGATGTGTGGCCGAGACTGCTTGTGACTTGGGCTCTTCGTCATTCACTTTCTCAATGGGGCTGCTCTTTTCTTTTCTACTCTTGGGCTGCTCGTGTAGCTCCTTTCCACTTCATAACTCTATAGCTTTCACATATTCCTTAGGATTCGGTTCGGTAGAACTTAGTAAGACACCTTGGGATCTAGATGACAATAGATTTGCAATCTGCCCTATTTGAACCTCCAAATTCTGAATAGAAGCGGAATGATTCTGTAGAGTAGTTTCCATGCGGGTCATGAATTGACTCGTGTTAGCCACCAATTGAGCAATCGCATCTTCTAAAGAAACCTTCGGTGGTTGAGGGGACTGCTGTGGTGGCTGAGTGACTTGAGCTTGTGGAGGATTGTTCAACGCTTGCCCATTCCTCCATGAAAAATTGGGATGATTTCACCACCCTTGGTTATAAGTGTTAGAATACAGGTTATTCTGACGATTTCCATTCCCCACAAATTGAGCTTGTTCCATCTGAGTTTGCTCAAAAGGATTCCCGACTTGACATTCAGCACTAGGATGTGACCCGTTGCACCAATTACATGTTTCCATGGTATTGGTAGAAGGGGTATGTGAAAAAGCTTGCAGTTGTTGAGTTAAAGCTGCAACTTGGGCTGATAGAGTAGAGATTGGATCATTGTCGGAAATTCCCATAACTCGCTTTGGATTCACACGTTCGGAAGGCCACTGATAAGCATTTGCCGCCATAGCTTCCAGTAAAGAATGAGCTTCAGCCATCGTCTTGCCCATTAAAGCACCTCCAGCGGCTGCGTCAACAAGAGTGCGTGTAGAAGCACTCAGATCATTGCAGAACGTTTGAATCTGCAGCCAATCCGGTAGACCATGATGGGGGCATCTCCTTAGCGAATCCTTGTAGCGCTCCCATGCCTCATGCAGTGATTCCATCTCAAATTGCCCGAAAGTAGTTATTTCATTCCTGAGTCTCGCTGTCCTCACCGGCGGAAAGAACTTAGCCAGAAAAGCTTGTGTTAATTCCGCCCAAGTCGTGATAGAGCCCGGCGGGAGTGAATTCGACCAAAACTTAGTCTTGTCCCTTAGAGAAAATGGGAAAAGCCGTAGACGAATGGCATCATCAGTAACTCCATTATTTTTGAATGTGTCACAAACCTCGAGAAACGAAGCAATGTGAGCATTGGGGTCGTCATTCGCCAGTCCGCAAAATTGGCTCACTTGCACCATTTGGATGATAGCCGGCTTGATTTCAAAATTGTTTGCCTGAATGGTCGGGCGTCGAATCCCCGAAAAGTTTGCATTAATTTGTGGAAGTGCATAATCTCGAAGTGCCAATGCTGGTTGAACTTGCTGAATAGGGTTATCAATCCCTTGATTTCCGGCGTTGTCACCCATGGTATCCGTAGTTAATAACTCACGCCTTTCCTTCCTGTTTTCCACAAAGTGCGTTCGAGTTCGGTATCCAAAGGGAATAAACCTTCATTACCAAATTTTTTCATGAACTAAACGAACTCCTGAAAGGAAAAAAAATAAAAAAAATTTACACAAAAATAAAATAATGTTCAAATTAAGACTAAAAATACCGAAGTTGATATTAGTAAAAACAATCCATCCCCGGCAACGGCGCCAAAAACTTGTTACGTAGTTGTGTGAATGCAAGTGCACGTTGTCATAATCAAGTAATAAAGTGATGAGAAAATATCGTTCCCTCGAGGACTGATGTACTTATTACCAATTTATTCATATTTCTAATTTTATTTGAACGACCGAATTTTGTGGTTGCAGAATTATTAATAACTAAATAGTGCGATAAACTAAAAACAAGTAATAGAATCAATAGTTCGATAAAAGGAGATCAAATAGGAGAAGAATCTAGGATCGAGAATTCGATTAATCCGAATTAATCTTGATTAATATAATTTATGTAATTTCCCAATTTATTGAAATCGAAGATTCTAAGTTAATCTAATGCCTCTCTCGAGGTCACTAGAATTTTCCAAGGTCAATAATTCACTCTATACCTAGCTGAGTTAATTCAACAATAGCCAAAAAGTTATAAAATCTTCTAACGAGCTTCGTAATTCTTATGAGTATATTCCTATCTCACAAGACAAAACGGTTTTCTCCCAATTTTCACTACTTACTCTCCTCTCCCGAATCAAGTTACGTAGTTATAACAATTTAATCATAGGCCACACAATTGAAAGCATTAACAATAATTGGGAAAACTCAATAGAAAAGGGAATTATATCGATAATGTAAAATCAAGAATTAATTCATCATATTCTTGGTTTCATCACAATCCTAAAATAAAAGGGTCTAGCCCGACATGCTAGAAAACAATACACAAATATTCGAATTAAACATAAGGAAGAAATTCAAACACAATTGAAGAACTGGCTTCTCCCGTTCTCTGGCCTTGCTTTCTGCTGCAAGGTATTCTTCTCCTCTTCTTCGATCATTTATTTTCTGACCTTCACTGCCTTTTTATAACTATCTTCAGTCTCTAAAAACACATCTAAGGATTAGGCCGAATCCACTTCCAAAACAGCCCAAAATCGCGATCTGAATTTAGGGAACCCGCGCCGCGGGCCGCGGCCCGGCTTAAGTGTGCCGCGGCCCTTGTCATTAGGCAGCCCAGACCTTGGCGATATTTCTTTACGGGCCGCGGCTCGTAGGGAGTGTTCCGCGGCCCCCGGTACAGTTTGTACCGCCCTGCTTGGAGCTGTGCCTGTGCCGCGGCCCAGCCTCGGTGCGACGCGCCCCTTGACCGAAAAATGTCGTTTTTGGCCCGTTTTTCCATTTTCGAGCTTCAGGACTCTAATTTCCTTCAAAACATGTAAACATAAAGCATTAAGAGCTCATTTACGCAGGTTTAAACCCATAATGGAGATAAAATAATGACAATAAAGCACACAAACCACATGTAACAAAACCGAGCAGTACAACAATCAAATCACGAGTTTAATGCTGAAAAAGTATGAAATTCCAATAACTCAGGGATTTAGAAAATCCGATACAATGACAATTTCCCAACACTTAAGGAAATTACGAAGTGGCCCAGACGCTCAATAATCACGATTACGAGATCAAACAATAATGAGCGGACAAAGACGAACGAATAACGATGATCGAACAACAACGATCAAACAACGACTCTGAAGTTCACACCTCAAATCAAGACATCAATAAGCTTGTAGAACCAAGGGCTGTTAATTTCATACACAGTACACAGGAAATCGATCCGCACTTGGAAAGGTCACTGTAATATCCGCAATTTTCGATTTTCAGTAAATTTCTTTTTTTGGTCGGAGTCCGTTTTGACGACTCGCCCATGACCGTTTCGTCATTTTGAGAAAGATTAATTCTACACTTTTTGACATCCGAGTTCGTTTCGGTGTCGTTTTGTTGAGTTCCGTGCTTTTTAGCGACTTTTCCGCACTTGAGTTCGATTCTTGCGAATCTCGTTCGGCTAAATCATTGTTTGAGTTTCCGTAAGTCCATTTAACTTTGTTAGACGTGTTGTGAACTTAGGTTTGATTATTCGATCACGTATCGTGATTTCCGGGCGTTTTGGGCCATTTTGTAATTTCTTGAAAGTTACGGGTATCCGTATCTGTAATTGTTGTCTCGACCCGTTTCTTGGTCGCGTATGATTAATTATGGTATTATGTTTTCATTTCGGGTCGTTGATGTTGTCCTCGAACTTTTCGTCGTGTTCGCCCGTGACGTTTCGGAAATCGGGTCGTCGAGCCACGGTGGTCGCATCTTGGCCGACGGTTATGGATCGGGCCGGACGACAGGGCACCGGCCGGACAGGTGCGGCAGAAACCGGCGTAGCGCACGCTACGGCCGGAAGGCTGCGCGCGCTAACCGGCAGGTGTAACACACGTTATCGGGTCTGGGCAGTGGGGTTCTGAGGTTCTGGACTCGGTCAGGATCGGCAGGTAGCGCACGCTAACCGGCAGAGGTAGCGCATGCTGTCGGCTGACTAGCGTACGTTACCAGGGCGAGCTGTTTAGTCCAGAGGCTACTGGACAGGTCGGCTAGCGCGCGCAGGCTTCCAGCCGTAGTGCACGCTAGCGGGAGTCGGGTCGGCAGGTTTGGTCGGTGGTGCCGGGTCGTGCGGGCCCTGGCCGAGGGTACTCAGCCGATACCGGCCGATAGCGCACGCTAGTTCCGGCCCAGTATAAATGTGACCGAGCAATCGCGTTTTCATTCATTTTTCACTTCCTTCCTTCTCCGTCCGCGACTGGCGATTCATAGGTGACGAAGCGATGTTGTTTAACAACAAATCCACGAAGTTCTTGAGTTCATAACATCAATCAATCATCCGTTATCATCCTTTGATCCAGCGAATCAAGGTAATCTTACCTTAGAACCCTAATTTCGTGAATTTGGGTTTTTTTTTTTGCATTTTTGTGCTATTCGTTCCGTGTTGTTGATTAATTAATGATGGGTATGATTAATCTTGGTAGTATTCTTGTGTTTAACATCATTTAATCCATTGTTCTTCATCGAATCGAAGTATATTTCTGGATTTCCTTCGAATTGACTTTTTGGGGGATTTGTTCTCGATCTCGTTTTTCATCCATTTTTGAGGGATCGATTGTGGTTAAATGATGTTGTTAAACACCTTCTATGGATTGTATATCCATATTTCGACTTGGATTTCCGTTTTCGTGTTTTGTCGGGACGAATCGTGTTCTTGGCCGTTTTGGGGAAAACACTTGAACTTTCGTCATTCGTTCTTTGAAATCAACGGCTTTGAGTCGTGTTATGGAATTCGTTTAATTGTCGTTATTGTACTTCGTAGTTTATGACCGCGAGTTGGCGATCGGTGGAGTCGGCGGGTTCGTAGTCGGTTCGTGTCAACCTACTTCGGTCGATTCTCCGCATTGTTCTTATTCGAGGCAAGTACCTTGTCCATACATTCTTGTTTTGTGGATATGATGATTGGTGATCGTCTTGGTATGTTTGTTTGTTTGAATTGAGTTTTCAAAGGATTCGGCTAGCCTCGTTAAAGGCTCACTTTCAAAACGCATGTGTTTTGTATATTGTGTGGGTTGTAAGTGACTACGTGAATTCTTTGGATATGTTTGGTGTTTATGTTGCGCTTGATAACGCATGTGTGCATATATTATCTCATTTCGGTGCGTTGTGATTTGACGATTACGTCGTGCTTTGTGTTTGTTGCCTTTGGTGGATTGTATGAATATCCTTGTTGTGACGTCTTAATTGTGTGAATGTATTTCGCTCACCGTGGGTTGGTTCGACGGAGCCACGGCGGGAGTCCAATGGTATAGCCCTGGATTCACGAGTAAAACTTCACGAGTGCGTGTGTATGTTTTAGTGAATGTATTTTACTCACCGTGGGTTGGTTCGACGGGGCCACGGCGGGAGTCCAATGGTATAGCCCTGGATTCACGAGTAAAACTTCACGAGTGCGTGTGTATGTTTTAGTGAATGTATTTTACTCACCGTGGGTTGGTTCGACGGGGCCACGACGGGAGTCCAATGGTATAGCCACGGATTCACGAGTAAAACTTCACGAGTTGGTGTATATGATTTGAAACGCATTACGCTCACCTTGGGAGGGTCCGACGGGGCCACGAAGGGAATCGAATGGTATAGCCCGGATTCACGAGTTGGTGTTGTATTTTGGTGACCAAGGTTTACGTATCTTGGGCGATTATATTGTGCGATTTTATGTCCGTCGAGGACACGTGACTTGGGTTTTTGGCCTGTGAACTGTTGTCGGTTTTCTATTTGCGAAAACAAAACCTTCGGGCTGTGACCTCTGTTGATTTTGGAAAGATAAGGATTTAATAATCCTAAATTGTTTTCTATTAAAACTCTCGATGTCATTTTAAACTGTTTCATAAATTGTTTCCCTTTAATTGTGGTCTTTCGGTTTTGGAATGTTTTACTCAAATTTTTGCCTCGAGAAGTATTCGTTTCGTGGTATTTTTAATCTTTGAGGATTTCTGATTATTGTTATTCTTGGAACTTGAATTGTATGACTCATATTTTTGCACTTGTACTTGCACTAGCAAAACAGTGGAGTTTTGCTAACCCCCGAGTATTCGGAGGGTGGATGTCTATTTTTGCATTCAGGTTTTGGAGCATAACACAGGGTCGGCACGAAGGATGATGAAAGATGAACGATACTAATCACACGAGGATCCGTTGATGTCGTATTGGTCTAGTTGTATTTTCTTTTCCGCTGCAGTATCTTTTTCCCCGTTGTACGGGAGTTTATTGTATTTTGAACCCTGCGTGGGTATGTGTTGTAATTGAGTTGTATATTTTTATTGAAAGACCAAATCGGTCTACTGAGTCATTTTAGCCTTGAAGGCATTGTCGAGATGTTAAATGTTGTTACCAGCCTGGTAGATCTTCGAGGAGAGGGTCTACGGCGTGTAATATCCCTGAGTGGATTGGGGGTGTTACATAAATGGTATCAGAGCTTAGGTTGTGGAAACCTAGGATGTCGGGTCAGTGGTGTCTATTGAGTTTTGTCTCGTCAGATTTTGTCTGACTGAGTCGTGTCGCGACGCGTCGTCTGAGTTTGTTGGTCGTGATTAGTATCGAGGGGCGATCATCATCTTCGTGCGACCTGTGGAAGTAAGTCTCCCTTCTTTGTGTTGTGCCTCGTGTGACACGAGCTATTTGTTTGATTTCGTGTTAAGTGATGGAACCTTCATGTAGATTCTTGGTTTCGTGATGCGTTCATGTGATTCTCTTATTTCGTTTGTATGAGGAGTGTTGTCATTATTTATGTCTTTTTGACTGTGATAATTGACTGTTTGTCTTCCCGGTAAAAGACATGTATTGTCTTGACTTTGTGCGATTTGATGCATATATTATAATATGTTTAAACGAATATTGTTACATGAGCATTTTTGGGCATTCTAGCCCATTGAATTATTTTTGAAAACCTTGAGTATCTTAGAAAATAAATTTTGAGTCGTACTTTTAAAATGAATCGTTTTCTCGTGGTACTTCCAAGGTGCCACAATATGTTTCCAAATTCTTCTACCTCGAAGACCAAAATGTTTTGAGATATTTTCAATGTTTTAGAAACACTTATACTTAGACCCGAGGGTCGAATATTTCTGAAATTTTTTCACTAAGAGAAAATGTCCTCACTTTTGTTTAAGCGCAAGATGATTTTCAAAGTCTCGAAAATGATGTTTGTTCAACTTTTTGTAAAATGATACTCAAGATCAACTAGTATTTCCAAACTGTTTTCAAAAGGTGGTTTTCGTTTTTAAAACCCATCATTTCCTGCTTGTGGTCGGACAAAGTGTGTATGATGTTGGTATTGAATATTGTCGCCTCGTAGTGATTTCTGCGTTGTCGCGCATGTGCGAGTTGTTAGAGCTTGGTTTGGTATGACCGTGTGCATCGGTGATGGTTCCGTTATGTGTCGGTTGTTTAATGTCTTGTTACCTTGCTCCCGTTTTTGTGAATTTCGTGGACGAGGTCGGAGGTAATACCCGTATTATTTTAACCTCAGTATTTTCTCTTTCTCCATTCTATCGACTCGCTCGTGTTCGTTGTTACTTTCTGAACTTGTTCTGCATTTCGGTTTCATCGTCCAAACGAGCTGTGATCTTGTTGTGGGTCGATCTAGTTATCGCTGTGACTTTTTCGAGTTCGGTTCGATTCTTGTGAACCTTATTCGGAAGTGACATCATTTGGTTCTGTTAACTCTTCTATTCGACGTAGATCAGATTTTGAATTTCTGTATTTTCGACTCTGTCGACTCGTTTATGTTCGTTGACATTTTCTGAACTTTCCCTATCCCTTGCTTTTATTGATCGAACGAGGGTGGTATTGTTTCGGAATAACTCATTTGTCGTTGTGACTTTTCAATCGCAATTCCCTTTCCTGTGGATCTTATGGAAATGCATGTCTTGTTGTTCTCACCAGATCATCCTGGGAGTTGGTGTTTGAATTTTATTATCCTTCGTGTTTCGGACATGATTGTTCGATTTTTGTTGTCTCGGTCGTTTGTTTGTTCGGTTTTTGTTCTTGTTTCGTGATTATTGAGCGTTCAGGCTCCTTCGTAATTTCCTTAAGTTCGGGAAAATAGTTTCGTTTTCGATCTTCCAGCCCTTAGGCGGTGGAATTTCGTATTTGTTCAGCGTTTGGCTCGCGTTTTGATTGATGAACCGTTGGGTTGGTCAATCGTATTGATTTTCGTTCGCTGTGTTTTGTGATTGTCGGATAATTGACTTGGCTATATTATCCATTCGATGACGCTTGTCACTTGTTGTTTTTATGATATCCCTAACGGCGACGTTGTGTTGGTCGTCGTGGAGCGTGTTTTCACACCGTATATTCCGTTGCGTTGTTTGTAATGTTTCGCCGTTGGGCGTTAGTTACGCGTTTCTTGCGTATATCGTTGAGTTTTCCTGGCAGAATATCGCTTCTCCCTACTTGTTTTAAGTTTCGGAACGAAACTTCTTTTAAGGAGGGTAGAATGTAATATCCGCAATTTTTGATTTTCGGTAAATTTCTTTTTTTGGTCGGAGTCCATTTTGACGACTCGCTCATGACCGTTTCGTCATTTTGAGAAATATTAATTCTACACTTTTTGACATCCGAGTTCGTTTCGGTGTCATTTTGTTGAGTTCCGTGCTTTTTAGCGACTTTTCCGCACTTGAGTTCGATTCTTGCGAATCTCATTCGAAACTGCTGTTTCGAGTTTTCCGTAAGTCCGTTTAACTTTGTTAGACGTGTTGTGAACTTCGGTTTGATTATTAGATCACGTATCGTGATTTCCAGGCATTTTGGGCTATTTTGTAATTTCTTGAAAGTTACGGGTATTCGTATCTTTAATTGTTGTCTCGACCCGTTTCTTGGTCGCGTATGATTAATTATGGTATTATGTTTTCATTTCGGGTCGTTGATGTTGTCCGTGAACTTTTCGTCGTGTTCGTTCCATACGTTTTCGGAAATCGGGTCGTCGAGCCCTGGTGGTCGGGTACTGGCCGGACGGTTGCGGGACTAGCCGGACGATTGCGGGCACCGGCCGGATAGGTGCGGCAGGAACCGGCGTAGCACACGCTACGGCCGGAAGGCTGCGCGTGCTAACCGACAGGTGTAGTGCACGCTATCGGCTGGCTTAACGCACGCTATCGGGTCTGGGCAGTGGGGTTCTGAGGTTCTGGACTCGGTCAGGATCGGCAGGTAGCGCACGCTACTGTCGGCCGACTAGCGTACGTTACCAGGGCGAGCTGTTTAGTCCAAAGGCTACTGGACAGGTCGGCTAGCGCGCGCAGGCTTCCGGCCGTAGCGCACGCTAGCGGGAGTCGGGTCGGCAGGTTTGGTCGGCAGGTTTGGTCGGTGGTGTCGGGTCGTGCGGGCCCTGGCCGAGGGTACTCGGCCGATACTGGCCGATATCGCACGCTAGTCCGGGAAGGCTAGCGCTAGTTCCGGCCCAGTATAAATGTGACCGAGCAGTCGCGTTTTCATTCATTTTTCACTTCCTTCCTTCTCCGTCCGCGACTGGCGATTCATAGGTGACGAAGCCATGTTGTTTAACAACAAATCCACGAAGTTCTTGAGTTCATAACATCAATCATCCGTTATCATCCTTTGATCCAGCGAATCAAGGTAATCTTACCTTAGAACCCTAATTTCGTGAATTTGGGGTTTTTTGCATTTTTGTCCGATTCGTTCCGTGTTGTTGATTAATTCATGATGGGTATGATTAATCTTGGTAGTATTCTTGTGTTTAACATCATTTAATCCATTGTTCTTCGTCGAATCGAAGTATATTTCTTGATTTCCTTCGAATTGACTTTTTGGGGGATTTGTTCTCGATCTCGTTTTTCATCCGTTTTTGAGGGATCGATTGTGGTTAAATGATGTTGTTAAACACATTCTATGGATTGTATATCCATATTTCGACTTGGATTTCCGTTTTCGTGTTTTGTCGGGACGAATCGTGTTCTTGGCCGTTTTGGGGAAAACACTTGAACTTTCATCATTCGTTCTTTGAATTCAACGGCTTTGAGTCATGTTATGGAATTCGTTTAATTGTCGTTATTGTGCTTCGTAGTTTATGACCGTGAGTTGGCGATCGGTGGAGTCGGCGGGTTCGTAGTCGGTTTGTGTCAACCTACTTCGGTCGATTCTCCGCATTGTTCTTATTCGAGGCAAGTACCTTGTCCATACATTCTTGTTTTGTGGATATGATGATTGGTGATCGTCTTGGTATGTTTGTTTGTTTTTTTGAATTGAGTTTTCAAAGGATTCGGCTAGCCTCGTTAAAGGCTCACTTTCAAAACGCGTGTGTTTTGTATATTGTGTGGGTTGTAAGTGACTACGTGAATTCTTTGGATATGTTTGGTGTTGATGTTGCGCTTGATAACGCGTGTGTGCATATATTATCTCATTTCGGTGCGTTGTGATTTGACGATTACGTCGTGCTTTGTGTTTGTTGCCTTTGGTGGATTGTATGAATATCCTTGTTGTGACGTGTTAATTGTGTGAATGTATTTCGCTCACCGTGGGTTGGTTCGACGGGGCTACGGCGGGAGTACAATGGTATAGCCCTGGATTCACGAGTGCGGTTGCTTATGTTTGTGAATGTGTTTACTCACCGTGGGTTGGTTCGACGGGGCCACGGCGGGAGTCCAATGGTATAGCCCTGGATTCACCAGTAAAACTTCACGAGTGCGTGTGTATGTTTTAGTGAATGTATTTTACTCACCGTGGGTTGGTTCGACGGGGCCACGACGGGAGTCCAATGGTATAGCCCTGGATTCACGAGTGCGGTTGCTTATGTTTGTGAATGTGTTTACTCACTGTGGGTTGGTTCGACGGGGCCACGGCGGGAGTCCAATGGTATAGCCCTGGATTCACGAGTAAAACTTCACGAGTGCGTGTGTATGTTTTAGTGAATGTATTTTACTCACCGTGGGTTGGTTCGACGGGGCCACGGCGGGAGTCCAATGGTATAGCCCTGGATTCACGAGTAAAACTTCACGAGTGCATGTGTATGTTTTAGTGAATGTATGTTACTCACCGTGGGTTGGTTCGACTGGGCCACGGCGGGAGTCCAATGGTATAGCCCTGGATTCACGAGTAAAACTTCACGACTTGGTGTATATGATTTCGAAAACGCATTCTGCGCACCTTGGGAGGGTCCGACGGGGCCACGAAGGGAATCCAATGGTATAGCCCTGGATTCACGAGTTGGTGTTGTATTTTTGGTGACCAAGATTTACGTATCTTGGGCGATTATATTGTATTGATTTTATGTCCGTCGAGGACACGTGACTTGGGTTTTTGGCCCTGTGAACTGTTGTCGGTTTTCTATTTGCGAAAACAAAACCTTTGGGCTGTGACCCCTGTTGATTTTGGAAAGATAAGGATTTAATAATCCTAAATTGTTTTTTATTAATACTCTCGATGGCATTTTAAACTGTTTCATAAATTGTTTCCCTTTAATTGTGGTCTTTCGGTTTTGGAATGTTTTACTCAAATTTTTGCCTCGAGAAGTATTCGTTTCGTGGTATTTTTAATCTTTGAGGATTTCTGATTATTGTTATTCTTGGAACTTGAATTGTATGGCTCGTATTTTTGCACTTGTACTTGCACTAGCAAAACAGTGGAGTTTTTCTAACCCCCGAGTATTCGGGGGGTGGATGTCTATTTTTGCATTCAAGTTTTGGAGCATAACACAGGGTCGGCACGAAGGATGATGAAAGATGAACGATACTAATCACACGAGGATCCGTTGATGTCGTATTGGTCTAGTTGTATTTTCTTTTCCGCTGTAGTATCTTTTCCCCGTTGTACGGGAGTTTATTGTATTTTGACCCCTGCATGGGTATGTGTTGTAATTGAGTTGTATATTTTTATAGAAAGACCAAATCGGTCTACTGAGTCATTTTAGCCTTGAAGGCATTGTCGAGATGTTAAATGTTGTTACCAACCTGGTAGATCTTCGAGGAGAGGGTCTACGGCGTGTAATATCCCTGAGTGGATTGGGGGTGTTACAGTCACAACGATATACAGATCAATTTGAGACAATATCGGAACTCGCTTGAACGACAATGGCGAGAAACAACACAAATTCAGAAGCATCGACCAACACATTCGAGTCGGTAGAGTCGAACAAAACGGGAGCGGAAGAAAATGGTTATTACACTCTATCGTTACTAAAAAAGATTTCGTCCCTAAATCCAAAACAACGAGAGCGAGGTGCTAACATAGCAACCTTCCTGATAATCTCCTCTTGGTCCCGCATCTGATCTCCATGGCCATCTGTACCATTGTTACGACTAGGGGTGAAAACGGATCGAATACGGGCGGATAGTGCTCTTCCCGTATCCTAACCCATATTTTTCTCTCGGATTCGGAGTCGGATACGGGAAGGCCGGATACGAATACGAATTCGTATTATTCGGGATACGGACACGGGACAGATACAGGACGGATTCAGGCCGGATTCGAATAAATATAATCGGATAATATGTGTTATACAAAAATCGTTTGGAAGTGATTGCATCATATAAAAAAACTACCTGCACAATATTTCATAAAAGTTCTAATGCAAACTATAGTAATTTTTTTAAAAATCGTTTCATAATAAGGTTCCCTCATTTTTACTTATTCAGTCTCTCCCATAAAAAACATAAGCTCCATACTTAGCAAAGACTAAAGAGTGTTAATTTAATTATTTTTAACAAATATTATAATATATATATATATATATATAATTGCCCCTCTATTTACTTGAATATAACATTTTTTTTAAAATGCATTTCATATGAAACAAATAGCTTATAAGTTAGTATTAAAGTGTTTGGCTAATACATTTCTTTTAAAAAATATTTTTTTCAGAAAATAATTTTTTTTTTTCGAACTATAATTTTTTTCCAGAAAATATTTTTTTTTTATTTTTCGCAAAAAGTATTTTTTTTATTTTTTTCAACAAATATGAAAATCCAGAAAATAATTTTATTTTTTCGAAAAAATAATATATATTTTTTTCAGAAAATAATTTTTTTTTTCCAAAAAATAATTCTCCTCCAGAAAATATTTTTTTAATTTTTTTCGAAGAAATAAAAAATTTCCATAAATAATGCTTTTTTTCGAAATGAGAATTTTTTCCTAGAAAATAATTTTTCTTTTATTTTTTCGAAAAATAATATATTTTTCCAGAAAATACTTATTTTTTGGAAAAAATATTTTTTCTAGAAAGTTTGAAATTTATTACACTGAAGTCCAAAAGTGTTATATATATGTATATATATATATATATATATAAAGTATATTTAAAATTTAAAAATATGGATATCCGAATAATATCCGATAAAATATGGGAAAACTCGACTGGCGGATATTGTATTATCCAAATTCTAACCCGTATCCGAATTCAACTATCCGGATCCGTATCCGAATCCGACCGGATACCTATTTTTCATCCCGAATTCGATCCCGATCGGATACGGCTCCGGATCGGGCGGGAAATATCCACCCAATTCTGACCCCTAGTTACGACCGCGACCTCTGCCCCTCGGCATACTGAACAAGTAACCACTCAGCACGATGAAACCCATCATCTCAAACGATATGCTAAAATACTAACGCAGCACAACATATCACCATAGGGCATCTAATAGCAACACGATAAAATGCCCAATCTGGATGATAACGAATTCAAACTTACAATTTCAATACCCGGAACTTGCTGTCATAGCCAACCATTCAAATACCTACATGTTACCACTCACTACCATTACGATCAATAACAATTAGCTATTCTATGGTCATGCTCTCTTGGCATCTGTAATATCCGGAATTTCTACTACTGTTGTTTGATATTATTTTATCCGAGTTATATTGTACAGCATGGAATCTGTATAGTAGGGATAAAATAAATGAAGGACTGAGACATTTGTATTGGTATAATTGTCATATTTGGTTGATAATTACATTTAAGAAGTATATGTATTCAGTATGCCGTATGTTCGTATTCTGTATGTTGAGACGTTGGACGAGAAGAGTTGGAAATGGCTAAGTATAGCCTGACTAGCGCGCGCTAATGGTCAAGTGTAGCGCACGCTATCGTTCATGGTTAGCGCACGCTAGAGGCGTAATGTAGCGCACGCTAATGCGATCGGATCGAAGGAATCTACGCGTGGACCGTGCCACTTTCGGCGCACGTTCGATAAGTCAATGGATGTTGTAATGTAGTGTTAGCGCACGCTAATGCATGTTGATTAGCGCACGCTAACTATATATCCAACAGGGAATCTTGGCTTTATTGGTCGATTTCGGCTTGTGGGGTCGCGAGCATCTTCGTGGTAGGTGTAGATCGTAGCAAGTCAATCGGTATTAGCGCACGCTAAGGTAAATGACTTGCGTACGCTAAGCAGGATGATTTACGTACGTTAATGCATAGGCATTACGTACGTAAGTTAGTTTACGAAGCAAGACAGTAGCCTCTGGGCCTCGATAGCGCACGCTAACAAAGTCAGTTAGCGCACGCTAAGGCGGTAGCGCACGCTAAACATGAGATGTTAGCGCACGCTAATAATGAATATTATAAAAAGGGACAGAAGGGTGTTATTAAACATTTCGTCATTCTTCCTTCTTTCAACCGAGAGAGATAGTTTTTAGAAAGAGGTTTGAGGTCTCAAACACTGAGAGATGGTGATCTTTAACAAGATTAAGATGGAGAGCATGGATTCAAGCCTTGTTCTTCAAGTTATGCATGATTCTTGGAATGGAGTTCTAGTGTTCTTCTTTTTGGTTCGTCTAAACCAGGTAATCTTCATATTCCTTTGTTAATGGTTCGTTTTTCTTGGATGGTTGCATGTAAGGGGCATGTTGGATAATCATATGATGATGTTAGTTAAGATTCTTCCTACCATAAGGATGTTGATTCATTTAACCCGATCTAAGAAGGATTTTTGAATCTTGGTAATTATATTGGTCGATTTAGATGAGATGAATCATGATACTAGGTTGAATTCCAGATTGAATATGATATGATCCTTGTTATCAAGTCGGTTTGATTGTTGATGTTGTTATTGATATATGGACATTGACATGATCATGGTGATAATTATGGGGTCGTTTATCTTCTAGAGATATGGAGATTTATGTCCTCCTTCATTCGGTTTCGTAGTCGCAAGATGTGAGTCGATGTTTGGAATGCATGCCACTGAACAGCATTAGCGTACGCTAAGATTACTGGCTATCGCACGCTAACGGGACAACTTAGCGCACGCTACGTTATGCGTTTAACGTGCGCTAAGTAGGCAGACAGTGCAGTATTTTTGAGTTTTGATTATGAATTCGTGATGGTTTGATATGATTTGTTCTGACTAAGTTTATTCGAGGTTGTGTTGAACCGTTGAGTTCGATTGGTTAGTTTTGTCGGGTGTTGATTGTTATCGGATGTATGTTATTTGATTACTTCGATAGGTTGAGATTATTGATCGGCGATTATAACCGGATGTTGCGGTCGTGTTCGAGCGTGTTCGTGAATTGCATGGTCAGGGCCGAGGAGCTCGTAGACGAAGGCATTGTGACTGGTAGCGGCTTCATCATCATCGTATCGGTATCGAGGCAAGTTATTACTTGCTCAGTTATAATATTTAATGAATGGTTTCAGTTTCATTTCGTTTATAATGCATATAGCGATGATTATTATTGTGAACTCTGGGTATTCGGATTGCATATCATTCTTTCGATTCTGGGAGGTAAATCATAATGTATATGCTTCATCTCATTTATTGGTATGTTCGAGTATCGAGGTTACATTATGGTAAAGACGAGGATATGAGTATCTATAGTTCATTGTACGTTTGGATTCGCCGAGCATTGAGGATAATCGTCGGTGATGATCGGACATCGAGGTTGCTCCCGAAGGACTCGGGGCAAGTATTCCATATTGGTTATGGTTTAGTGTTATCTATACTGGTCTCGTACATTTTCTTTCATGTTGTTGAACATGGAGCCATCCTAGTAAATTGTCATGTTATCGTGCGTGTTATGTTGTTCATGTTGATGAACATATTGAGTTGCATATGTGTATGCATAATTGTATTGTTTATGTTGTGTTGATCCTGTGAGATCATGTGATTTATACGTTGTGTTGATCCTGTGAGATCATGTGATTTATAGGTTGTGTTGATGGTGTGTGTTGATTAGATCTATGCTGGGGGCGCTGGATCGAATGTCCACCATGCGTTGGTTCGACGGGATCATCATGGGGATCTATGCTGAGGGCGCTGGATCGTTGGACAGGTTTTCCACCATGCGTTGGTTCGACGGGATCATCATGGGGATCTATGCTGAGGGCGCTGGATCGTTGGATTACCAGTATTGTGTTGATGGAATCTTGTGAATTCGCATCACTGATTGTATCATATGTTGTTGTTCATATGTGTATTGTTAGTTATCCACCTTATGTTGATCTGATAGGATCAACAAAGGGATCTATGCTGAGGGCGCTGGATCGTCGGATTTCCATTGAGTATACATGATTGTTATTGTTGTGATCATATTGACGTGGTCATATGAGTATGCATTTGTAGGTCTTGTGTTAGGACCTTGTCCGTATTGCATTGATCTGATCTCGGATTAGACTGGTATGATTGTCGTGGCACTTCATATCTCGAGGTATGTTCCGTATTTCCTTTGGTATTTGTCTTGATGGACGATCGGTTATCGTCTTGGGATTTGATGATGTTATTCGATGGATCGTATTGGTCAGAAACGGTATATTTCCGTATCGTGAGTTGGTGATGACAGTTTGAGAATCTTGAATATGTTTGAGGCACAGTACTTATATTATGTTCGAGTTTATTGGTAAATCGAGTATAGGATGTGTATTGTGATAATGGTTACTCTGATGAGAATTACTTGAGTAAGCAAAGTTATGGCGGTAAGATTACGTTGGTCGTATTCTTATTCTGTATTCTCATTGGTATGTATTATTGATGTGATGTGATTGATATCATTGTTGGATGTTATGGCTGACCCCGTCGTGGGATTTCTTTTTAGGTTCTTGGAGTATCGAGCTTGTAGCGGTCGTGAAGAGATGAGCTTCCCGAAGGATACTGGCTAGGACATGTTGTGTGCTTTGAGTTTCTTGTTTGGTTCTCGTAGTCCGCTGCTAGAGTATTTTTATGGTTGGTCTTTTTCCGCTGCATGAGTATTTTAAAATGCTCTTTTGATATCTGGTAACTGAGGTTACTTTGGAAATCGTTTTCTAAACTTTTGAATGTCGGCAGTTTGACCTTGCGATTTCAAATGAGTTTTTACGACGGTTTGATAAATGAGTTTTATAAATCTTTGATTATTTTCAATAGATAATACTGTCGTTAGCCTCTTGGGCATTTGTAAATGGTTGCGAAAATTTCTTTTAGCCTTGTGGGTTCCATCTCGGGGCCCACGGCGCTGTAATATTTCCGGTTAAATCTGGGGGTGTTACAGCATCGACCCCCAGAGGTTTCACCGAACCATCCCCGGGTGGAAGCCCAGTCCACATATCAACAATCTCATTAAAATAACATCATACGAGTTAGAAGGTAGGTCCAACTCATGCAAACCACAATTGAATACTCAACCGAAATTCCTTAGCAATAAAGGCAACTCAACGATAACCCAAATCACTCGGATTCACAAATAATCATTTCAGTTTAAATCGAGTAAGAGTTTTCATCTTTCACTACTTATTTATTTTTGATAAATAAAAATCGTATTGTACTTTGAAATATAAAATATTATGGTGTGAAAGATTTCTAAAATCGTGTACTCGAATTGTTTGAAAGTAAAACAATACGTCTAAAGTCATTTTCGAAAATCTTCTCAATCATGCCAAAAATCCACGACGGTAACATTTTACAAGGTGTCCAAAGTACTTTAAAATAACTTTTTTCAAATACCGTCAGGGTTTTATTTGAGAATCCAAGATCCGCTCGCTAAGTTCAAACAATTTCCAAAGTTCATACAAAGCCGCAGATTAATCGTACCATCAAAATAGTTTTGAAAATTAATTTTCCGCAACTTGCACAAGTTTATGAAATTCTCAGGAAAGCATTTTTGAACACACACAGCAGACATAATATGCCAATTCATCCAACAAAATCGATTATCACCTAGCGCGACGAAAAGTCATAACACATATTCACACTCAACAGTTATCATCACTAGGCAACACAATTAGAATGCGGTTGCAGATGATCGATTTAATGTCTTCAAAAGTTAGACCCAATGGTCACAAAATACAGTTCTATAGCCTCTGTACAGACTGATTAGTTTGCGCTACAACAAAGATTAGCGTGCGCTACCCATGCCACATTAGCGCGTGCTAGCCTCATACTTAGCGTGCGCTAACTGCTCTGATTCAGCAACATGATTGCGAACATATATACGACATTACTATAACCGAGGGTTACAAATAAGCAGCAATATACGAATCTGAATGCCATCGATGCACATAATTTCTAACATCTAACGAGCAACCGTCAAAAGACAATTGTCATTCAAAACCGAAATTTCACCTCTCAACAAAGAGGGCTACCTCAACGAGTGCATACCGAATAACTCAGCGTTCACACCACCATTTTAATCACAATCCCGAGCACTATTGCCCACATATCATCATCACCACGTACATCTTGACTGACAATCGTGAACCCGAAAAATTAAAAGCGAGAGTCACATCTTGAGTAATTTTGGTAGACCTCATTTGAGTTTAAAAATCATGTTTTTTTTTTTGAAAAAGTTATAATACAAGATGAAAATGTAATTTTAATAGCTTGAATTCTCAAAAATTTTGGCCTTGAGGTCATCATATGAAAATCAAAACTTTTCCTCCCTTGAGGGATGCTTTAAAATAAAATTTTCGTGACTCCCGAAAAACGTTCAGAGCCTTAGAATTATAAAGTCGTTACTCCTGTAAAACGGTTTATACAACGATATATACACCGACACCACTCTTTATTCAAACACAGTACGAGAATCAAACAAGCTTAGGTCACATATTCACAATCCACATTTTAATTCCACCTCATAACATAGAATCACGTAAGTTCATATAACATAAGGCACAATCATAAGGTGGGGAGGGTTACGTTCACAGATCGCACGAAGATGATGGTTGCACCTTGATACTAATCACGACCGACATCTCAGACGACGCGTCGCGACATGACTTAAATATACACAGTCCGACAAAACAAGACTCAATAATACACGACTTGACTCGACAGCCTAGGTTTCCACAACCTAAGCTCTGATACCATAATTGTAACACCCCCAGATTATAGCCGGGAATATTACGCGCCGCAGACCCTGTCCATGAGGATCTGCCAGGTTAGACACCGAACAACACAAAATATTATAAACTGACATAACAATTAACGAACCATTAGACCGATTTGATCTTTCACCAAAAACATACAACTGAAAATACACATTTATATTTCGACTCATACCCATGCAAGGGTCATATTCACTTACAACTCATACAACAATAATACGACCTCGGAGAGATCAACACAATGAACTCCGACTATCTGCACCCTGAACTGGTCTTCGTGTGATTAGTATCATTCGTCTTCCATCATCCTTCGTACCGATCCCGTAACTGCTCCCACGAACCTGCATGTACCTGGACGTAGAACAGGCATCCACCCCCGATAACTCGGGGGTTAGCAAAATTCCACTATTTTTCTAGTGCAACTATCATACTATATAAAATGTAACAAGCAAATAGCAACCACGAATCAGATATGATAACCAACTATTAAAACATTCCCGAGAGGTTTTAGGATTTTGAATTCAAGCAAAGAAGTATTTGAAAATAAACTTAGCATCTCGGTAATTTTGAAAGTGGAAATCTCTTTTGGACCTCGAATCCGAAATTACAAAACCTTTTCAAAATAAACTTAAGGTCTAAGCCCAAATCTCCAATTGTATTCCAACAACTTATAGTACAAAAACATTTCCACAATTTTGTGGGGCTCGACCCAGCATTCTTTCATAAAACTTTGATCTCAAAACATGCTCGTGATCCCATGTCATGTGTCTCCACAGGTTCAAAACCCACGCGGATTGACCCAAAACAATACATCATCATCAAGCATGCTCATGACCCCATGATCCCCTGCCACATGTCTCCGTAGGTTCAACAACCCACACGAATTGAGCCAAAATAATAATCATAAGAAACATGCTCGTGACCCCGTGACCCCTTACCACGTGTCTCCGTAGGTTCAACAACCCACACGGACTGATCCAAAACAACAATCACAACAACCAGTCCGGACACCGTGATCCCTTGCCACGAGTCACCGTAGGCCCCGTCGAGCCCACGCGGTTGGACGTACTGTGTCCTGACCCCATGATCTCTTGCCATGTATCATCGTAGGCCTCGTCAGACCCGCACGATTGGACCTTAGCACCTCATACTAAGTTCTGATCCCATGGTCCCTTGCCATGAATCCTCGTACGCCCCGTCGAACCTGCACGAATGAACTTAGCATCACAGCACACAACATTCACATTCACATTATACCAACACGTTCACGATCCATCAATCACATTGTCTATCACAACTTCACACAACTAGCACACATATCACAACTTCGACAATCCAACCATCAACGTCAATAACACATAATCAAGCATACCTCATGATCGAAACACAACATGTTGCACAACCACGTGTACAACCAATCGACAAGATTATCATAACCCTGCACGCATAATACAACACACAATAGAAGTCCGTAGAACCAATCTAACATAATCATCACAACCATCATGATTCCTCAATCATGAACAATTATGCACCACACAACCAACACGAAGTATTTACTACAATTGGTTAGTAATCACAACATATATATATATATATAGGTAAACCAATCGTCGTAAATCTAACATGAAATCTCTATTCACAAGACACAAATCGTATAAACATGATACTTGCCTCATTAACCAATATCGAACACTCCGACGAACACGGTTCAACCGAGAAACCTCGAACCCCGAAGAAGACAACAAACGGAAGAGTTCCAACTCGAGTTCTTCATAAAGATTTGGTTCCTAAGACATATCATCAATAAATCAACGATCGTACAAGGAAGGATAATCGTAGAATGCCCGAAACCCCCCTCTAAGAACTTTCTCCGGACAACTTCAAGGCGTCGATTAGGAACTCAACAAAACAACGAATCTTTAGCAATCGAACCATGGAAAAACAAGGAAAATGATATAATACAGCTTAATAATCATTGATCCTCCTCTAATCTGAGTTACTACGGGTTAATCGGACAAAACCAAGCAAAACCCCTAATTTTCCCAAAACTAAGATTTTTGGAAAACTTACCCTAATTCGCTCGATCGGAGGAGGTTATGGAATGATTAATCAATGATAGGAACTCCAGAACTTCGTGGATTCATAGTTTAGCAACATGTCTTCGAGTTCTCCAAGACTCCAGCCGCGGACACGAAAGAAGGGAAATGAAAAACGAGTGCAAACATGACTGCTCAGTCATATTTATAGAGGTGCGCATTAGTGTGCGCTAGATGTTCCGAGTAGCGTGCGCTAGCGGGCCAGTCTCGGCCTAGAACCTTCGGTGGGGGCCCACACTACCTAACATGCCGACCTATCCTGCCATCCAGAACCTTCCTGTCCGGCCGCGATAGGGCGCGCTGCGCGGGCGCTTGCGTGCGCTAGCCGACCCGTCCAGAACCTCCTGTCCGACCAGTGCCCAGCCGTCATGCCGGTTCTTGCTGCAACTGTCCTGCCAGTGCCCAGCCGCCATGACCCGACGACTCGATTTTCTGAAAACACACGGAACGAACATGACAAAACGCTCGTGAACAACATTATCGATTCTATATGTAAACAACATATAACAAATCACCACATATGGCCATAAATCTAAAATCAGAAGTCGAGAAAATAATACCGACGCTCGACAACCGAGAAATATCTGGAAAAAAATCTAAAATAACTGGAACGAAAATCACAGGTATTACATTAATTGTTTATGTAGAACATGTTTTATATTCTTTGAATATATAAATATTATGTTATTGATCATATTTATGAAACAGAGATTTTAAATTATTTTTATAATTTACTTTGATTGAATCGGATCGTTCAAAATCAATTTTATGGATTTTTTGCATAAACCGCCTGTAGGGCTAGAAGCGTCTGGAACAAAGACAGTGATTCGGCGCATTTGGACAGTAATCCAAGTCGGTCGGGTCCAGTCGGACCAGGACCCGCATGCTACAATAAAATAGCAAAATAGATACCGCACCTGAAGGGATTCGATCGCGCGCCGATTCAGACCCACGACTGCATCCGGACCATCTCGACTAGCACACTTTTTGTGAATTGTATTCACTGATATTTTATTCATGTTTTGTAAAATCAAAATAAGTGTTTCCAAAAATGCATTTTTGCGGGGCGGATTTGAAGCCGCGGCCGCAGGCCGGTGTAGAACGCTCGGCCATCTAGGCTAGTGTTCCAGATTGTTGATATTTGATTGGATATTAATCTTATACCTGACTATCAGGCAGATTCGTATTGTATTTAATTAATTATGTGATAATTAATTTTAATAGTATGATTAATTAATTATGTGATGATTAATTTTAGTATATATTTGGTGTGTGGCATGACCATAAATTCACTAATGTGATTGGATGTTTTAATTTAATTTTAGGTTGGTTTTACGGCCTGCGTGCCGTTTGATATTAATTGGTTTTTACGACCTGCATCGTCTTTTAATATATTGTTATAATTTACGGCCTGAATGTCGTTTGCCCTCTTGTAATTTAATTTTACTAGTATAGTATTTTACATTAATGTAATGAAGACAAGAAGGAGATGAAGGACGAACTCGAGGGGCCAATTGATTGCGTATGACGTTCCAAGGAGTTGGAAGATCAATGAAGACCAATTATATCATTTAGATTAACCTTTGTGATTTTCATGTTGGCTCATGAAAATCACTTTAGGATTATGGTCATATGTTTATTATGTCATGTGATGCTATGTATGTTTAAATTTATGCATGTATGTTTAGATGTATGTTAGCCAACATAGACATGCTACATAGGATAAAACCCCTCGTTAAAGTTTTTTTAATGACGTTCAATAAAAATACCTATCAAGACTGCTATCCTCTTGAGCATGTCATGCCAAAGTTGGGTGCTCGGATTATCTTAGTAAGGTAGGATGGGTAATGGTGATACCTATATATTTTAATCAACTAAGAATTTAAAAGAGTTTTGAACCTTAAGGCATAAGATGGGATTATAACATGCTTGGACATAAGATGCCAAATGCCATAAGTACAATATAAGAGTTACATATGATGTAATTGATAAAAAAATTTTCACCTAAAGTAGCTCAATCCTAGGAGTCATGCCAAAGCTGAGTTTAGAATTGTGCAAAATGGGGTCTTCGCCCACTAAAATGACAAATGTTGCAAAATTGAGGGTATTTTGTTTTAGTGGGACTATTTTTCGAGAAATAAAATGTGACAAAATACTTTGCATATGAATTTTGTAGATAATAGAATGGCATCAAGCAACACGTCCACCATTTCACTGCGATCCATCCTTGAGAAGGACAAGCTCAAAGAAAACGGCAGAAACTATCTGGATTGGATCCGGAGCTTGAGAATAGTTCTCAAGCAAGAAATAAAGTTGTATCTTCTTGAGGAAAATGTAACACCCCCGATACATTCAGGGATATTACAGCACCGTAAATCCTTTATATAAGAATTTACAAGGCTGATGAATCGAAAAGACAATAACAAATACCATAAATGACAATCACTGAAAGAAAGATACAACAGCTCTGGACTAGTACAGGAAATGCAAACGTCCCACGAAAAACATTATTACATAGTCAAATCCAACATCACAAAAGACAATGTACTCGAGTACTTATTAAAAAATGACACAAACATCTAACAAATAAATCCGTCCGGAACATCACTCTGCACCCTCGTCGTCATGCAGCTCCAATGGTTGTTTTCCTGTTCTCTTGAATCCTGAACATAAACAAATGTTCACCCCGAAGGGGTTAGCACAAAGATGCTAGTATAAGTATGATAATTATACAACAATAATTTAATCAACAATAATCATGACAAGTTTCTCCAACAAGAAATAATAACAACACATAACACATCATGACAGTGTCAACATACTCATGGTATTCCAACGATCCAGCGCACACAACTATAGATTCCCAGGATGATCCCGTCGGACCAACGCATGGTGGAACTACCTGTCCAACAATCCAGTGCACACAGCTATAAATTTCCTATGATGATTCCCGTTGGATCAATGCATGGTGGACAATTTAATCACAACACATGTACACAGTACAATTATAGCATAACCGACATAATACGAACAATTCTAATTAAAGTACTTGCCTCGAATTGATGACAAGAATAAAACTTCGATGAATATCAATACACTCGAAGGTCGCCCCTTCAATTAATCATGTTGCAAAGCTCGAACCTTAAACAAAAGAAATAATATAGAGTTCATATCACGTCGAATAACTAAGGTACGAACATCTACAATCCAAATTATGGCCGAAAGTTCAACAAAACGTATCCTGTCTGACATTCCTAACGTACGTTACTTACACAGCGTAGCGTACGTTAAGTCGGTTCGTTAGCGTATGTAAGCTAGGGAAGCCTAGTGTACGCTAATCATGCACTTGACGATTCCCACTGATCGACGATCGACTTGTTCGACGATATAACGCACGTACACTCCAACGTAGCGTATGTTAATTCACTGTTAGCATACGTAAGCTACAGAGCCTAGCGCACGCTAAACATGCATCCGGCAGTCTCCTCCCTGATCAGACAACTGACTCGCCGCATGAAATTCTCAGTGTTAACATACGTTAACTCTATACATGTTACACTCATGAAAACTTGAATGATCTAATGGTGTTCAATGTCTTACAACTTCAAGGATAAGCATATCATCATGATGTCGTACTTCAATCTTGATTACAAATTCTCTTACGTAATTCAGTTATTCTGAGGTTGATACTCTAGTTACCAATATCATCAATATATTCCAGCTTCATCATGAAGATTAATTTACTAATTCAACTTCAACCTTTGGTGATCCTTCATCTAATTTTGTTTAGCAGAAGTGATACCAATACTAAATCTACGACCATTATGGAAACACTATTCAATACGGATAATTAGTCTCAGAACATTACTCTCATCAATTGACGTAACAGGATTCTAACTATGATGTTCGCAACAATGATAACTTAAGCATAATCATCCCAACTTCTAAACATGATGTTTGGTTGAATAAATCATCCATGAAACTTAATATCTTGATAGCATGATCATAATATCCTTAAGGACACGAATCCAAGGTTGGAGATAGCATTAACATACCTTAAGATGAAGAAAACACCGAGACAATAGGTAGAATCCAACTCTGGTGGCTTGTATGCCAATTAAAGATGATTCTCCACTTCAATGATCAAGTAAAAGTGATATCCAAATGCCCAATGATCAAGTATAGATTGTCTATAAGTGTTTAAGGAGGCTGGGAACTCTCTGGAATGAGATAAGTCTATGGCCAAGTGAAAAGGAAAGAAATGAATTGAAATGGGGTGCTGTCCCATTTATAACTTTCTGAGCATAACGTACACTAGCCTTTGCTCATAGCATATGTTATCATCCAAAGATAGCTTACTGCCTTTTTTCTGAGCTTAATTACGTACGCTACACTTATCATGTTACGTACATAACTAATACATTAGCGTATGCTACATACTTACCTTAGCGTACGTTAATATCCGCTGACTTAAAACTGTCCAAGTTCATCCGCGGGAATCTTATCCGGACCCACCGACCAACTGGCTCATGTGCTAGCCGCCCTGCTCAATTATTGGCTGCCTTACGTACGCTAGGCTTCATTCGTAGTGTATGATAATCTTGGCACATAACGTACGCTATGCTCACTTCGTAGCGTACGTTATCACGTGTTTGCATGTGAAAATACATATGTTGATATTATAATGCACATGGATACGAATACAAGAAATATAATACTTCGATTATCGATATCACAAATCTGAATAATACATGGTTGAATTACTGATGAAATACTCAATAATTAATCTGGATATTACATACTTCCCTTCTAAAAAGGAGTTTCGTCCCGAAACTCAGGATGAAAATAACTCTGGATATCTGGACCTCATGTTATCTTCCGTTTCCCAAGTGGATTCTTCCACTCCTTGGCGCGACCACTGAACCTTAACCAAAGCGATCTATTTGTTTCTCAATTACTTAACTCGACTCTCGAGTATCCTGATCGGTCTCTCTTCAAACGTGCCATCCTGAGTGACTTCGATCTCGCCGAAATCAATGACATGACTATGATCTGGTATATACTTCCGTAACTGGGATATGTGGAACACGTTATGAACATGACTTAATGACGGTGGTAATGCCAACCTGTACGCCAACTCTCCAACTCTCTCAAGAATCTCGAACGGTCCGATATATCTCGGGCTCAGCTTTCCTTTTCTCCCAAAACAAAATATCCCCCGAGTAGGATAAACTTTTAAAAGTACGTGATCTCCAGTACTGAACTCTAATTGGTGACGGCGCACATCTGCATAAGATTTATGTCTACTCTAGGCGGTCAACAGTCTTTCACGAATCAAGGCTATGTTTTCTCGCGTCTGTACGATCAATTCTGGTTCCGTTCCGATCAAGTCTGATGAATCGTCCCAACATATGGGCGATCTGCATCTCCTCCCGTATAATGCCTCAAACGGTGCCATCTTAATGGAAGCATGTCAACTATTGTTGTTGGTGAATTCGATAAACGGTAGATGAAATTCCCAATTAGTCGACCAATCTAAGGCACAAGCCCTCAGCATGTCTTCCACTGTTTGAATAGTCCTCTCGGACTGTCCATCTGTCTGCGGATGATAAGTTGTGCTGAAATTCAATTCGGTTCCTAAGGCCTTATGAATTGCTTTCCAAAAATGAGACACAAAGCAACCATCTCGGTCAGAAATAATGGTCTTCGGCATACCATGCAATCGGACTATCTCTACAATAAACACTCGTGCCAACTTCTCTGGTCCCCAAGTGTCCTTTATGCCCAGAAAATCAGCCAATTTGGTTAGACGGTCAACTATAACCCAGATCATGTTCATTCCTATTATGGACCTCGGCATATTAATGATAAATTCTATCGATATGTCCTCGCATTTCCATTCAGGAATCGGGAGCGGCTTCAGCATTCCAGCAGGACATTGATGCTCGATCTTAACCTGCTGACAAATCTAACATTTCGAGATGAAATCGGCTACGTCTTTCTTCATGTTGCCCCACCAGAAATTCTGCTTCAGATCCTTATACATCTTACTGGTGCCTGGGTGGATAGAATAGGGGGTGCTATGAGCTTCCTTCATAATTGTCAGCTTCAATACATCAACATCAGGAACACAAAGTCGGCTCTGGAATCTCAATACTCCATCATCATTAATTACAAATCCTGGGGCCTTTCCCTTGATCACTTCATCATGTAACCGAATCATCAGAGGATCATCTACTTGCTTAGATTTGATTTCTTCGGTTAACGATGAAGTTAATTCCATCACGCACAGTTGTCCTTGGACTCTTTACAACCATACTTCAATTCCTTCGCCAATCAATTCCCGTTGAATGCTGGGCTGGGAGGTCAGAGTCTCCAGCATCTGAATAGAAATAGGCTTGTGGCTAAGTGCATCGGCCACTACATTTGCTTTGCCTGGATGATAAAGAATCTCCAAGTCATAGTCCTTAATCAATTCCAGCCATCTCCTCTGCCGCATGTTTTAACTCTTTCTGACTGAATATATATTTAAGACACTTGTGATCCGTAAAGATTTTACAGTGAGTCCCGTACAGGTAATGTCTCCAGATTTTCAAAGCAAAAAGTACCGCTGCCAGCTCCAAATCATGCGTTGGGTAATTTACTTCATAAGGCTTCAGTTGTCATGACCCATAGGCGATCACCTTCTCAGTTTGCATCAATACATATCCGAGACCTTGGTTTAAAGCGTCACTATAAACCATGAATCCTCCGGTTCCCTGTGGGAGTGCTAAAATTGGTGTCGTCGTCAATCTCTTCTTCAATTCATCAAAGTTGGTCTGGCACATCTCGTTCCACTCAAATTTTTGGGTCTTCTGAAGTAATCGAGTAAGTTGGTGGGAAATTTTGGAAAACCCTTCCACGAACCGATGATAATACCCAGCAAGTCCTAAGAAACTCCTGACTTCCTTCACATTCTTAGGAGATTTCTAATCCATAACTGCTTCGATTTTCTGGGGATCTACTCGGACTCCTTCTGGTGATACCACATGACCGAGGAACATTACTTCCTTTAACTAGAATTCACACTTAGAAAGCTTGGCGTATAATTGCTCGTTTCTCAAAAGGTCTAAAATGATCCGCAAATGATGTGCATGCTCTTCCGGGCTCTTGGAATGTCATCAATAAATACAACCACAAATTTGTCCAAATACTCTATGAACACTCGGTTCATCAATTGCATGAATACAGTAGGTGCGTTAGTGAGACCAAATGGCATTACTATAAACTCATAGTGTCCGTAGCGAGTTCTGAACGCTGATTTTGGAACATCGGATTCCTTAATCTTTAACTGATGATATCCCGGCCTCAGATCGATCTTAGAAAACACTATTGCTCCTTGTAACTGGTCAAACAATTCATCAATCCGTGGCAACGGATACTTGTTCTTGATCGTCATCTTGTTCAGCTCTCGATAGTCAATACACAATCGAAGCGATCCATCCTTCTTCCGGACAAAAAGAACTGGTGCATCCCAGGGCGAAATGCTTGGCTAGATATAGCCTTTGTCCAGTAACTCTTCCAGTTTCTTCTTCAATTCGTACATATCAGTAGGTGCCATACGATACTATGCCTTAGAAATTGGTGTAGCTCTTGGTTCCACCTTGATGGTGAATTCTAGATCCCGTCGTGGAGGTAGTCCAGGTAATTCGTCAGGGAACACATCCGAAAATTCTTTCACAACAAGAATGGATGAAAGTTCTACTTTTCCGTCTTCCTTCTTCATTGCGTAGCACCAGTATCCAGTACAACCCTATTTAAGCAGTTTAATAGCCTTCATCGCATTGATCAACTTTCCTGAGCTTCCTGGTCTCCATCCCTCAAACAGTATTATGGAACCATCTTTAGCTATCATCGATATATTCCTCTTCCGGTAGTTTACAATAGCTCCATAATGATTAATCCAATCATCTCCGAGAATCAGGTCGTCGTCTTGCATTTCTATCACAATCAGATTTGAGGGTCATTCTCTGCATACAATTGATATGGGAAAATCTCTAGTTTCCGAATTCCCCACAATTCTCTCCCCACTCGGTAAACCCACACCATAAGGCTCACAATAAAAACCAGAAATGTTCAAACGATTTATACAAGACAAAGATATAAATGAATGTGTAGCTCCTGTATCGAATAAAATGCTAACTGGCTGTGAAAGGATCTAAACAGTATCTGATGCGACAGCAGCATCCTGATCATCTGCCCTCCTCATCTCGTATAGGCGTGGAGGAATGGAACCGGCACTCGTTGTCCCCTTTTGGTCGAACTGTCCTATGCCTCGTCCTCGACCGAAATTTTGGGGCAGCTGAACACTCTGCTGCGTCTGCTGAATACTTGCTTCCTTCTGAGCCGGTTGTGAAGTATGAGTTCCATTAAACTTAGTGGCGTCCTTGCAAAACATTGCACGATGCCCCTCCTGTACGCAATCAAAACATGTAACTGGAGTACAGAAACAATCACGTTAAAAGTGGTGTGGCCGACCACAATTAAACAGTTCCTCAACACGTCTGTCGGTGTTGATACTGATTTGAAATTCCGCTTTTGGATGGGTGCGGAGGTTTCTTAAATGAATGAAAGGATGACTGGGCCTTGCGGGGCCCACTGCTCTTGTGCTCTGTGAAACTACCAGAGACTTTCTGCTTCTTAGATTCTACAAACTTTTCCATCGCTGCTTCTTTGATTTCATACGCCAATGCTTTATCCTGATATTGATGGAGAGTGGTACATTCGAAACCAGACATGTACCTATGGATCTCTGGTTTCATTCTCATATCAAAATGGATCATCATTTCCGCGTCTGTTCTTACCAGGTGTTGAACGAATGCCATCTGCTGATTAAACGTTTTAATCGTATGGATACTGGCTCGTCTAACGGCTGTGGAGAGAAAAATTCCCGAATTTTAGCTTCCCTCAACGGACGGGGACAGTACTGAGCTTCCATCATCAATTTAAATTCTTCCCAGTTGGCATTATGATCCAAGGGTCGAATGGCCTCCCACCACTCGGACGCTTCCTCTATCAGAAAGTACTGCGCAATAGTAGATCTCCGGTCGTCTAGTTAATTAATCCCAGCGAATACTTTTTCCATCTCCCTAAGCCAGTGATCCCACGTCGGTGTCTCTGAGAAACCGTCAAACTTTGGCAGATGCATTTTCGCCACCTCCTGGAGCCATCGGTCGCCTCGGTTTCCCAAGTCTGGGATGCCCTGCTGTCTTTCTCCTTTTTGTAATCCTAATGCCACCTGCATTCGGTCCACGACCTGAGAAAACGGAGTCATCTGGTTAACCACCTGACGAAGGATGTCGGGAATGGCAGATTCTGGTTCACTATTAGTAGATTCATGTGGCTCACCTGAGCTGTGGCTAGCCTGATTTGAAGGCGAAGCTTCTCTCTCAGCATTCCTTCGTCCGCGACCGCGTCCACGTCCACGTCTACCTCTCAACATACTGTAAACATAAACGCTCAATATACAGGGAGCAATATTGTTCAAATTTTAAGTACAAGAGGTACATCATGTGAACGACGAGATAGAGTTTAGGAATCTTACAACCACCGCTCGCAAGAAGACGTAGGTAGCACAGTGATGTTATTCACGGCCAATAATCTCAAAAGACATACTCGACCCCTATTTTATCCCAACGGCCAAGATATCTATAATTTTAGCTCTGATACCATATTCTGTAACACCCCCGATACATTCAGGGATATTACAGCGCCGTAAATCCTTTATGTAAGAATTTACAAGGCTGATGAATCGAAAAGACAATAACAAATACCATAAATGACAATCACTGAAAGAAAGATACAACGGTTCTGGACTAGTATAGGAAATGCAAACTTCCCACGAAAAACATTATTACATAGTCAAATCCAACATTGCAAAAGACAATGTACTCGAGTACTTAATAAAAAACGACACAAACATCTAACAAATAAATCCGGCCGGAACATCACTCTGCACCCTCGTCGTCATGCAGCTCCAGTGGTTGTTTTCCTGTTCTCCTGAATCCTGAACATAAATAAATGTTCACCCCCGAAGGGGTTAGCACAACGATGCTAGTACAAGTACGATAATTATACAACAATGATTTAATCAACAATAATCATGACAAGTTTCTCCAACGAGAAATAATAACAACACATAACACATCATGACAGTCTCAACATAATCATGGTATTCCAACGATCCAGCGCACACAGCTATAGATTCCCATGATGATCCCGTCAGACCACCGCATAATGGAACTACCTGTCCAACGATCCAGCGCACATAGCTATAGATTTTCCATGATGATTCCTGTCAGTTCAATGAATGGTGGACAATTTAATCACAACATATGTACAAACTAAAACTATAGCATAACCGACATAATACGAACAATTCTAATTAAAGTACTTGCCTCAAATTGATGACAATAATAAAACTTCGACGAATATCAATACACTCGAAGGTCGCCCCTTCGATCTACAATCCATATTATGGTCGAAAGTTCAACAAAACGTATCTAGTTTGGCCTTCCTAACGTACGTTACTTACACAATGTAGCATACGTTAAGTCGGTTCGTTAGCGTACGTAAGCTAGGAAGCCTTGCGGACCCTAATCATGCATTTGACAGTTCCATTCTAATCAGACGACTGACTTGTCTGACGATATAACGCACGTTGCGTACCCAACGTAGCGTACGTTAATTCTGTCTGTTAGCGTACATAAGCTACAGATCCTAGCGCATGCTAAACATGCATCCGATAGTCTCCTCCCTGATTAGACAACTGACTCGCCACACGAAATTCTCAGTGTTAACGTACGTTAACTCCATACAAGTTACACTCATGATAACTTGAATGATCTAATGGTGTTCAGTCTTACAACTTCAAGGATAAGCATATCATCATGATGTCATACTCCAATCTTGATTACAAATTCTCTTACGTAATTCGGTTATTTTGAGGTTGATACTCTAGTTACCAATATCATCAATATATTCCAGCTTCATCATGAAAATTAATTTACTAATTCAACTTCAACCTTTGGTGATCCTTCATCTAATTCCGTTTAGCAAAAGTTATACTAATACTAAATATACGACCTATATGGAAACACTATTCAATACGTGTAATCAGTCTCAGAACACCTTCTATGGATTCCGTTTTTCATCCATTTTTGAGGTATCGATTGTGGTTAAATGATGTTGTTAAACACCTTCTATGGATTGTATATCCATATTTCGACTTGGATTTCCGTTTTCGTGTTTTGTCGGGACGAATCGTGTTCTTGGCCGTTTTGGGGAAAACACTTGAACTTTCGTCATTCTTTCTTGGAAATCAACGGCTTTGAGTCGTGTTATGGAATTCGTTTAATTGTCGTTATTGTACTTCGTAGTTTATGACCGCGAGTTGGCGGTCGGTGGAGTCGGCGGGTTCGTAGTCGGTTCGTGTCAACCTACTTCGGTCGATTCTCTGCATTGTTCTTATTCGAGGCAAGTACCTTGTCCATACATTCTTGTTTTGTGGATATGATGATTGGTGATCGTCTTGGTATGTTTGTTTGTTTGAATTGAGTTTTCAAAGGATTCGGCTAGCCTCGTTAAAGGCTCACTTTCAAAACGCATGTGTTTTGTATATTGTGTGGGTTGTAAGTGACTACGTGAATTCTTTGGATATGTTTGGTGTTTATGTTGCGCTTGATAACGCGTGTGTGCATATATTATCTCATTTCGGTGCGTTGTGATTTGACGATTACGTCGTGCTTTGTGTTTGTTGCCTTTGGTGGATTGTATGAATATCCTTGTTGTGACGTGTTAATTGTGTGAATGTATTTCGCTCACCGTGGGTTGGTTCGACGGAGCCACGGCGGGAGTCCAATGGTATAGCCCTGGATTCACGAGTAAAACTTCACGAGTGCGTGTGTATGTTTTAGTGAATGTATTTTACTCACCGTGGGTTGGTTCGACGGGGCCACGACGGGAGTCCAATGGTATAGCCCTGGATTCACGAGTAAAACTTCACGAGTGCGTGTGTATGTTTTAGTGAATGTATTTTACTCACCGTGGGTTGGTTCGACGGGGCCACGACGGGAGTCCAATGGTATAGCCCTGGATTCACGAGTAAAACTTCACGAGTTGGTGTATATGATTTCGAAAACGCATTCTGCTCACCTTGGGAGGGTCCGACGGGGCCACGAAGGGAATCCAATGGTATAGCCCTGGATTCACGAGTTGGTGTTGTATTTTTGGTGACCAAGGTTTACGTATCTTGGGCGATTATATTGTACTGATTTTATGTCCGTCGAGGACACGTGACTTGGGTTTTTGGCCCTGTGAACTGTTGTCGGTTTTCTATTTGCGAAAACAAAACCTTCGGGCTGTGACCTCTGTTGATTTTGGAAAGATAAGGATTTAATAATCCTAAATTGTTTTCTATTAAAACTCTCGATGTCATTTTAAACTGTTTCATAAATTGTTTCCCTTTAATTGTGGTCTTTCGGTTTTGGAATGTTTTACTCAAATTTTTGCCTCGAGAAGTATTCGTTTCGTGGTATTTTTAATCTTTGAGGATTTCTGATTATTGTTATTCTTGGAACTTGAATTGTATGACTCATATTTTTGCACTTGTACTTGCACTAGCAAAACAGTGGAGTTTTGCTAACCCCCGAGTATTCGGAGGGTGGATGTCTATTTTTGCATTCAGGTTTTGGAGCATAACACAGGGTCGGCACGAAGGATGATGAAAGATGAACGATACTAATCACACGAGGATCCGTTGATGTCGTATTGGTCTAGTTGTATTTTCTTTTCCATTGCAAGATCTTTTTCCCCGTTGTACGGAGTTTATTGTATTTTGAACCTGCGTGGGTATGTGTTGTAATTGAGTTGTATATTTTTATTGAAAGACCAAATCGGTCTCTTGAGTCATTTTAGCCTTGAAGGCATTGTCGAGATGTTAAATGTTGTTACCAGCCTGGTAGATCTTCGAGGAGAGGGTCTACGGCGTGTAATATCCCTGAGTGGATTGGGGGTGTTACATAAATGGTATCAGAGCTTAGGTTGTGGAAACCTAGGATGTCGGGTCGATGGTGTCTATTGAGTTTTGTCTCGTCGGATTTTGTCCGATCGAGTCGTGTCGCGACGCGTCGTCTGAGTTTGTTGGTCGTGATTAGTATCGAGGGGCGATCATCATCTTCGTGCGACCTGTGGAAGTAAGTCTCCCTTCTTTGTGTTGTGCCTCGTGTGACACGAGCTATTTGTTTGATTTCGTGTTAAGTGATGGAACCTTCATGTAGATTCTTGGTTTCGTGATGCGTTCATGTGATTCTCTTATTTCGTTTGTATGAGGAGTGTTGTCATTATTTATGTCTTTTTGACTGTGATAATTGACTGTTTGTCTTCCCAAAAAGACATGTATTGTCTTGACTTTGTGCGATTTGATGCATATATTATAATATGTTTAAACGAATATTGTTACATGAGCATTTTTGGGCATTCTAGCCCATTGAATTATTTTTGAAAACCTTGAGTATCTTAGAAAATAAATTTTGAGTCGTACTTTTAAAATGAATCGTTTTCTCGTGGTACTTCCAAGGTGCCACAATATGTTTCCAAATTCTTCTACCTCGAAGACCAAAATGTTTTGAGATATTTTCAATGTTTTAGAAACACTTATACTTAGACCCGAGGGTCGAATATTTCTGAAATTTTTTCACTAAGAGAAAATGTCCTCACTTTTGTTTAAGCGCAAGATGATTTTCAAAGTCTCGAAAATGATGTTTGTTCAACTTTTTGTAAAATGATACTCAAGATCAACTAGTATTTCCAAACTGTTTTCAAAAGGTGGTTTTCGTTTTTAAAACCCATCATTTCCTGCTTGTGGTCGGACAAAGTGTGTATGATGTTGGTATTGAATATTGTCGCCTCGTAGTGATTTCTGCGTTGTCGCGCATGTGCGAGTTGTTAGAGCTTGGTTTGGTATGACCGTGTGCATCGGTGATGGTTCCGTTATGTGTCAGTTGTTTAATGTCTTGTTACCTTGCTCCCGTTTTTGTGAATTTCGTGGACGAGGTCGGAGGTAATACCCGTATTATTTTAACCTCAGTATTTTCTCTTTCTCCATTCTATCGACTCGCTCGTGTTCGTTGTTACTTTCTGAACTTGTTCTGCATTTCGGTTTCATCGTCCAAACGAGCTGTGATCTTGTTGTGGGTCGATCTAGTTATCGCTGTGACTTTTTCGAGTTCGGTTCGATTCTTGTGAACCTTATTCGGAAGTGACATCATTTGGTTCTGTTAACTCTTCTATTCGACGTAGATCAGATTTTGAATTTCTGTATTTTCGACTCTATCGACTCGTTTATGTTCGTTGACATGTTCTGAACTTTCCCTATCCCTTGCTTTTATTGATCGAACGAGGGTGGTATTGTTTCGGAATAACTCATTTGTCGTTGTGACTTTTCAATCGCAATTCCCTTTCCTGTGGATCTTATGGGAATGCATGTCTTGTTGTTCTCACCAGATCATCCTGGGAGTTGGTGTTTGAATTTTATTATCCTTCGTGTTTCGGACATGATTGTTCGATTTTTGTTGTCTCGGTCGTTTGTTTGTTCGGTTTTTGTTCTTGTTTCGTGATTATTGAGCGTTCAGGCTCCTTCGTAATTTCCTTAAGTTCGGGAAATTAGTTTCGTTTTCGATCTTCCAGCCCTTAGGCGGTGGAATTTCGTATTTGTTCAGCGTTTGGCTCGCGTTTTGATTGATGAACCGTTGGGTTGGTCAATCGTATTGATTTTCGTTCGCTGTGTTTTGTGATTGTCGGATAATTGACTTGGCTATATTATCCATTCGATGACGCTTGTCACTTGTTGTTTTTATGATATCCCTAACGGCGACGTGTGTTGGTCGTCGTGGAGCGTGTTTTCACACCGTATATTCCGTTGCGTTGTTTGTAATGTTTCGCCGTTGGGCGTTAGTTACGCGTTTCTTGCGTATATCGTTGAGTTTTCCTGGCGGAATATCGCTTCTCCCTACTTGTTTTAAGTTTCGGAACGAAACTTCTTTTAAGGAGGGTAGAATGTAATATCCGCAATTTTTGATTTTCGGTAAATTTCTTTTTTTGGTCGGAGTCCATTTTGACGACTCGCTCATGACCGTTTCGTCATTTTGAGAAAGATTAATTCTACACTTTTTGACATCCGAGTTCGTTTCGGTGTCATTTTGTTGAGTTCCGTGCTTTTTAGCGACTTTTCCGCACTTGAGTTCGATTCTTGCGAATCTCGTTCGAAACTGCTGTTTCGAGTTTTCCGTAAGTCCGTTTAACTTTGTTAGACGTGTTGTGAACTTCGGTTTGATTATTAGATCACGTATCGTGATTTCCAGGCATTTTGGGCTATTTTGTAATTTCTTGAAAGTTACGGGTATCCGTATCTTTAATTGTTGTCTCGACCCGTTTCTTGGTCGCGTATGATTAATTATGGTATTATGTTTTCATTTCGGGTCGTTGATGTTGTCTGTGAACTTTTCGTCGTGTTCGTTCCGTACGTTTTCGGAAATCGGGTCGTCGAGCCCTGGTGGTCCTGCATCGCCGGACGGTTATGGATCGCCGGACGACAGGGCACCGGCCGGACAGGTGCGGCATGAACCGGCGTAGCGCACGCTACGGCCGGAAGGCTGCGCGTGCTAACCGGCAGGTGTAGCGCACGCTATCGGCTGGCTTAACGCACGCTATCGGGTCTGGGCAGTGGGGTTCTGAGGTTCTGGACTCGGTCAGGATCGGCAGGTAGCGCACGCTACTATCGGCCGACTAGCGTACGTTACCAGGGCGAGCTGTTTAGTCCAAAGGCTACTGGACAGGTCGGCTAGCGCGCGCAGGCTTCCGGCCGTAGCGCACGCTAGCGGGAGTTGGGTCGGCAGGTTTGGTCGGCAGGTTTGGTCGGTGGTGTCGGGTCGTGCGGGCCCTGGCCGAGGGTACTCGGCCGATACCGGCCGATATCGCACGCTAGTCCGGGAAGGCTAGCGCTAGTTCCGGCCCAGTATAAATGTGACCGAGCAGTCGCGTTTTCATTCATTTTTCACTTCCTTCCTTCTCCGTCCGCGACTGGCGATTCATAGGTGACGAAGCCATGTTGTTTAACAACAAAATCCACGAAGTTCTTGAGTTCATAACATCAATCAATCATCCGTTATCATCCTTTGATCCAGCGAATCAAGGTAATCTTACCTTAGAACCCTAATTTCGTGAATTTGGGGTTTTTTGCATTTTTGTCCGATTCGTTCCGTGTTGTTGATTAATTCATGATGGGTCTGATTAATCTTGGTAGTATTCTTGTGTTTAACATCATTTAATCCATTGTTCTTCGTCGAATCGAAGTATATTTCTTGATTTCCTTCGAATTGACTTTTTGGGGGATTTGTTCTCGATCTCGTTTTTCATCCGTTTTTGAGGGATCGATTGTGGTTAAATGATGTTGTTAAACACATTCTATGGATTGTATATCCATATTTCGACTTGGATTTCCGTTTTCGTGTTTTGTCGGGACGAATCGTGTTCTTGGCCGTTTTGGGGAAAACAGTTGAACTTCCATCATTCGTTCTTTGAATTCAACGGCTTTGAGTCATGTTATGGAATTCGTTTAATTGTCGTTATTGTGCTTCGTAGTTTATGACCGTGAGTTGGCGATCGGTGGAGTCGGCGGGTTCGTAGTCGGTTTGTGTCAACCTACTTCGGTCGATTCTCCGCATTGTTCTTATTCGAGGCAAGTACCTTGTCCATACATTCTTGTTTTGTGGATATGATGATTGGTGATCGTCTTGGTATGTTTGTTTGTTTGTTTGAATTGAGTTTTCAAAGGATTCGGCTAGCCTCGTTAAAGGCTCACTTTCAAAACGCGTGTGTTTTGTATATTGTGTGGGTTGTAAGTGACTACGTGAATTCTTTGGATATGTTTGGTGTTGATGTTGCGCTTGATAACGCGTGTGTGCATATATTATCTCATTTCGGTGCGTTGTGATTTGACGATTACGTCGTGCTTTGTGTTTGTTGCCTTTGGTGGATTGTATGAATATCCTTGTTGTGACGTGTTAATTGTGTGAATGTATTTCGCTCACCGTGGGTTGGTTCGACGGGGCTACGGCGGGAGTCCAATGGTATAACCCTGGATTCACGAGTGCGGTTGCTTATGTTTGTGAATGTGTTTACTCACCGTGGGTTGGTTCGACGGGGCCACGGCGGGAGTCCAATGGTATAGCCCTGGATTCACCAGTAAAACTTCACGAGTGCGTGTGTATGTTTTAGTGAATGTATTTTACTCACCGTGAGTTGGTTCGATGGGGCCACGGCGGGAGTCCAATGGTATAGCCCTGGATTCACGAGTGCGGTTGCTTATGTTTGTGAATGTGTTTACTCACCGTGGGTTGGTTCGACGGGGCCACGGCGGGAGTCCAATGGTATAGCCCTGGATTCACGAGTAAAACTTCACGAGTGCGTGTGTATGTTTTAGTGAATGTATTTTACTCACCGTGGGTTGGTTCGACGGGGCCACGGCGGGAGTCCAATGGTATAGCCCTGGATTCACGAGTAAAACTTCACGAGTGCATGTGTATGTTTTAGTGAATGTATGTTACTCACCGTGGGTTGGTTCGTGAGCCCGGGCGGGAGTCAAATGGTATAGCCCTGGATTCACGAGTAAAACTTCACGAGTTGGTGTATATGATTTCGAAAACGCATTCTGCGCACCTTGGGAGGGTCCGACGGGGCCACGAAGGGAATCCAATGGTATAGCCCTGGATTCACGAGTTGGTGTTGTATTTTTGGTGACCAAGATTTACGTATCTTGGGCGATTATATTGTATTGATTTTATGTCCGTCGAGGGCACGTGACTTGGGTTTTTGGCCCTGTGAACTGTTGTCGGTTTTCTATTTGCGAAAACAAAACCTTTGGGCTGTGACCCCTGTTGATTTTGGAAAGATAAGGATTTAATAATCCTAAATTGTTTTTTATTAAAACTCTCGATGGCATTTTAAACTGTTTCATAAATTGTTTCCCTTTAATTGTGGTCTTTCGGTTTTGGAATGTTTTACTCAAATTTTTGCCTCGAGAAGTATTCGTTTCGTGGTACTTTTAATCTTTGAGGATTTCTGATTATTGTTTCTTGGAACTTGAATTGTATGGCTCGTATTTTTGCACTTGTATTTGCACTAGCAAAACAGTGGAGTTTTTCTAACCCCCGAGTATTCGGGGGGTGGATGTCTATTTTTGCATTCAAGTTTTGGAGCATAACACAGGGTCGGCACGAAGGATGATGAAAGATGAACGATACTAATCACACGAGGATCCGTTGATGTCGTATTGGTCTAGTTGTATTTTCTTTTCCGCTGTAGTATCTTTTCCCCGTTGTACGGGAGTTTATTGTATTTTGACCCCTGCATGGGTATGTGTTGTAATTGAGTTGTATATTTTTATAGAAAGACCAAATCGGTCTACTGAGTCATTTTAGCCTTGAAGGCATTGTCGAGATGTTAAATGTTGTTACCAACCTGGTAGATCTTCGAGGAGAGGGTCTACGGCGTGTAATATCCCCGAGTGGATTGGGGTGTTACGGTCACAACGATATACAGATCAATTTGAGACAATATCGGAACTCGCTTGAACGACAATGGCGAGAAACAACACAAATTCAGAAGCATCGACCAACACATTCGAGTCGGTAGAGTCGAACAAAACGGGAGCGGAAGAAAATGGTTATTACACTCTATCGTTACTAAAAAAGATTTCGTCCCTAAATCCAAAACAACGAGAGCGAGGTGCTAACATAGCAACCTTCCTGATAATCTCCTCTTGGTCCCGCATCTGATCTCCATGGCCATCTGTACCATTGTTACGACTAGGGGTGAAAACGGATCGAATACGGGCGGATAGTGCTCTTCCCGTATCCTAACCCATATTTTTCTCTCGGATTCGGAGTCGGATACGGGAAGGCCGGATACGAATACGAATTCGTATTATTCGGGATACGGACACGGGACAGATACAGGACGAATTCGGGCCGGATTCGAATAAATATAATCGGATAATATGTGTTATACAAAAATCGTTTGGAAGTGATTGCATCATATAAAAAAACTACCTGCACAATATTTCATAAAAGTTCTAATGCAAACTATAGTAATTTTTTTAAAAATCGTTTCATAATAAGGTTCCCTCATTTTTACTTATTCAGTCTCTCCCATAAAAAACATAAGCTCCATACTTAGCAAAGACTAAAGAGTGTTAATTTAATTATTTTTAACAAATATTATAATATATATATATATATATATATATATATATATATATATATATATATATAATTGCCCCTCTATTTACTTGAATAGAACATTTTTTTTAAAATGCATTTCATATGAAACAAATAGCTTATAAGTTAGTATTAAAGTGTTTGGCTAATACATTTCTTTTAAAAAATATTTTTTTCAGAAAATAATTTTTTTTTTCGAACTATAATTTTTTTCCAGAAAATATATTTTTTTATTTTTTGCACAAAGTATTTTTTTTATTTTTTTCAACAAATATGAAAATCCAGAAAATAATTTTATTTTTTCGAAAAAATAATATATATTTTTTTCAGAAAATAATTTTTTTTTCCAAAAAATAATTTTCCTCCAGAAAATATTTTTTTTGCCAAAAAATAATTTTCCTCCAGAAAATATTTTTTTTGCCAAAAAATAATTTTCCTCCAAAAAATATTTTTTTAATTTTTTTCGAAGAAATAAAAAATTTCCATAAATAATGCTTTTTTTCGAAATGAGAATTTTTTCCTAGAAAATAATTTTTTTTTATTCTTTCGAAAAATAATATATTTTTCCAGAAAATACTTATTTTTTGGAAAAAAATATTTTTTCTAGAAAGTTTGAAATTTATTACACTGAAGTCCAAAAGTGTTATATATATGTATATATATATAAAGTATATTTAAAATTTAAAAATATGGATATCCGAATAATATCCGATAAAATATGGGAAAACTCGACTGGCGGATATTGTATTATCCAAATTCTAACCCGTATCCGAATTCAACTATCCGGATCCGTATCCGAATCCGACCGGATACCTATTTTTCATCCCGAATTCGATCCCGATCGGATACGGCTCCGGATCGGGCGGGAAATATCCACCCAATTCTGACCCCTAGTTACAACCGCGACCTCTGCCCCTCGGCATACTGAACAAGTAACCACTCAGCACGATGAAACCCATCATCTCAAACGATATGCTAAAATACTAACGCAACACAACATATCACCATAGGGCATCTAATAGCAACACGATAAAATGCCCAATCTGGATGATAACGAATTCAAACTTACAATTTCAATACCCGGAACTTGCTGTCATAGCCAACCATTCAAATACCTACATGTTACCACTCACTACCATTACGATCAATAACAATTAGCTATTCTATGGTCATGCTCTCTTGGCATCTGTAATATCCGGAATTTCTACTACTGTTGTTTGATATTATTTTATCCGAGTTATATTGTACAGCATGGAATCTGTATAGTAGGGATAAAATAAATGAAGGACTGAGACATCTGTATTGGTATAATTGTCATATTTGGTTGATAATTACATTTAAGAAGTATATGTATTCAGTATGCCGTATGTTCGTATTCTGTATGTTGAGACGTTGGACGAGAAGAGTTGGAAATGGCTAAGTATAGCCTGACTAGCGCGCGCTAATGGTCAAGTGTAGCGCACGCTATCGTTCATGGTTAGCGCACGCTAGAGGCAGAATGTAGCGCACGCTAATGCAGTCAGATCAGAAGGAATCTACGCGTGGACCAGGCCACTTTCGGCGCACGTTCTGATAAGTCAATGGATGTTGTAATGTAGTGTTAGCGCACGCTAATGCATGTTGATTAGCGCACGCTAACTATATATCGGTCAACAGGGAATCTTGGCTTTATTGGTCGATTTCGGCTTGTGGGGTCGCGAGCATCTTCGTGGTAGGTGTAGACTGTAGCAAGTCAACTGGTATTAGCGCACGCTAAGGTAAATGACTTGCGTACGCTAAGCAGGATGATTTACGACGTTAATGCATAGGCATTACGTACGTAAGTTAGTTCTGAAGCAAGACAGTAGCCTCTGGGCCTCGATAGCGCACGCTAACAAAGTCAGTTAGCGCACGCTAAGGCGGTAGCGCACGCTAAACATGAGATGTTAGCGCACGCTAATAATGAATATTATAAAAAGGGACAGAAGGGTGTTATTAAACATTTCGTCATTCTTCCTTCTTTCAACCGAGAGAGAGAGTTTTTAGAAAGAGGTTTGAGGTCTCAAACACTGAGAGATGGTGATCTTTAACAAGATTAAGATGGAGAGCATGGATTCAAGCCTTGTTCTTCAAGTTATGCATGATTCTTGGAATGGAGTTTTAGTGTTCTTCTTTTTGGTTCGTCTAAACCAGGTAATCTTCATATTCCTTTGTTAATGGTTCGTTTTTCTTGGATGGTTGCATGTAAGGGGCATGTTGGATAATCATATGATGATGTTAGTTAAGATTCTTCCTACCATAAGGATGTTGATTGATTTAACCCGATCTAAGAAGGATTTCTGAATCTTGGTAATTATATTGGTCGATTTAGATGAGATGAATCATGATACTAGGTTGAATTCCAGATTGAATATGATACGATCCTTGTTATCAAGTCGGTTTGATTGTTGATGTTGTTATTGATATATGGACATTGACATGATCATGGTGATAATTATGGGGTCGTTTATCTTCTAGAGATATGGAGATTTATGTCTTCCTTCATTCGGTTTCGTAGTCGCAAGATGTGAGTCGATGTTTGGAATGCATGCCACTGAACAGCATTAGCGCACGCTAAGATTACTGGCTATCGCACGCTAACGGGACAACTTAGCGCACGCTACGTTATGCGTTTAACGTGCGCTAAGTAGGCAGATAGTGCAGTATTTTTGAGTTTTGATTATGAATTCGTGATGGTTTGATATGATTTGTTCTGACTAAGTTTATTCGAGGTTGTGTTGAACCGTTGAGTTCGATTGGTTAGTTTTGTCTGGTGTTGATTGTTATCGGATGTATGTTATTTGATTACTTCGATAGGTTGAGATTATTGATCGGCGATTATAACCGGATGTTGCGGTCGTGTTCGAGCGTGTTCGTGAATTGCATGGTCAGGGCCGAGGAGCTCGTAGACGAAGGCATTGTGGTCGTAGCGGCTTCATCATCATCGTATCGGTATCGAGGCAAGTTATTACTTGCTCAGTTATAATATTTAATGAATGGTTTCAGTTTCATTTCGTTTATAATGCATATAGCGATGATTATTATTGTGAACTCTGGGTATTCGGATTGCATATCATTCTTTCGATTACGGGAGGTAAATCATAATGTATATGCTTCATCTCATTTATTGGTATGTTCGAGTATCGAGGTTACATTATGGTAAAGACGAGGATATGAGTATCTATAGTTCATTATGCGTTTGGATTCGCCGAGCATTGAGGATAATCGTCGGTGATGATCGGACATCGAGGTTGCTCAGAAGGACTCGGGGCAAGTATTCCATATTGGTTATGGTTTAGTGTTATCTATCTTGGTCTCGTACATTTTCTTTCATGTTGTTGAACATGGAGCCATCCTAGTAAATTGTCATGTTATCGTGCGTGTTATGTTGTTCATGTTGATGAACATATTGAGTTGCATATGTGTATGCATAATTGTATTGTTTATGTTGTGTTGATCTGTGAGATCATGTGATTTATACGTTGTGTTGATCTGTGAGATCATGTGATTTATACGTTGTGTTGATCTGTGAGATCATGAGATCTATGCCGAGGGCGCTGTATCGAATGTCCACCATGCGTTGGTTCGACGGGATCATCATGGGGATCTATCCGAGGGCGCCTGGATCGTTGGACAGTTTTCCACCATGCGTTGGTTCGACGGGATCATCATGGGGATCTATCTTGAGGCGCTTGGATCGTTGGATTACAGATTGTGTTGATGGAATCTTGTGAATTCGCATCACCGATTGTATCATATGTTGTTGTTCATATGTGTATTGTTAGTTATCCACCTTATGTTGATCTGATAGGATCAACAAAGGGATCTATGCTGAGGGCGCTGGATCGTCGGATTTCCATTGAGTATACATGATTGTTATTGTTGTGATCATATTGACGTGGTCATATGAGTATGCATTTGTAGGTCTTGTGTTAGGACCTTGTCCGTATTGCATTGATCTGATCTCGGATTAGTGGTATGATTGTCGTGGCACTTCATATCTCGAGGTATGTTCCGTATTTCCTTTGGTATTTGTCTTGATGGACGATCGGTTATCGTCTTGGGATTTGATGATGTTATTCGATGGATCGTATTGGTCAGAAACGGTATATTTCCGTATCGTGAGTTGGTGATGACAGTTTGAGAATCTTGAATATGTTTGAGGCACAGTACTTATATTATGTTCGAGTTTATTGGTAAATCGAGTATAGGATGTGTATTGTGATAATGGTTACTCTGATGAGAATTACTTGAGTAAGCAAAGTTATGGCGGTAAGATTACGTTGGTCGTATTCTTATTCTGTATTCTCATTGGTATGTATTATTGATGTGATGTGATTGATATCATTGTTGGATGTTATGGTGACCCGTCAGGATTTCTTTTAGGCTCTTGGAGTATCGAGCTTGTAGCGGTCGTGAAGAGATGAGCTTCCCGAAGGATACTGGCTAGGACATGTTGTGTGCTTTGAGTTTCTTGTTTGGTTCTCGTAGTCCGCTGCTAGAGTATTTTTATGGTTGGTCTTTTTCCGCTGCGTGAGTATTTTAAAATGCTCTTTTGATATCTGGTAACTGAGGTTACTTTGGAAATCGTTTTCTAAACTTTTGAATGTCGGCAGTTTGACCTTGCGATTTCAAATGAGTTTTTACGACGGTTTGATAAATGAGTTTTATAAATCTTTGATTATTTTCAATAGATAATACTGTCGTTAGCCTCTTGGGCATTTGTAAATGGTTGCGAAAATTTCTTTTAGCCTTGTGGGTTCCATCTCGGGGCCCACGGCGCTGTAATATTTCCGGTTAAATCTGGGGGTGTTACAGAATATGGTATCGGAGCTTAGGTTGAGAAAACCTAGGCATTTGGGTCGAGTTGGGTTGTGTTTTTGTTGCGTCATTCGAGTTGTCGATTGACAAATATTAGAGCCGTGAGTCTTTGCTGTTCACTCAGGCTTGTGCGTTATCGGATTTGCCAGTATCGTACTAGGGCTTGTTATAACTTTCCAAATGGTGTTAATGAGATTCTATGGAATGAGATGTATTGTGTTCTTGAGTCGAACCGATTTGGCAAACGTGTGTTTTGAAAATATCTGTGTCGAGTATTTTCTTGAGTCGAGACATGTGCCAGTATCACGGGGAATCGTCGGCTTCACGATCTGTAAGTATTTGGATTTTTGAATTGCATTGAGATTTATTGCCGTTCTGTAGTTGATATGCTTTGAGATTCAGCAGAATATTATATGTTATATTATAAGGTGACAGAGTTGGGACATGATCGATGACCTTGAGGAGTTATAATTTTGAGAATCAGTATGTTGGTTAGATTTTGGAACAAAATTGTGCATTTGGGAGAAATATTGTGCATGGTTGAGAAGAACATATAACATGTTAATTCATTTTGAGATATATGAATTGCTTTTGATCATTTGAAAATGATACTTTTCAAAATGAATGTCTTACGGATGTTTTACGGAAAATGATTTTTGGGTCGAGACCCAATTGATTTTGAAATGGTTTCATAACTCAGGACTTGGGTTCGAAAAAGGGTTTTCTACTTTTTAAACTTCTTGTAATGCGGAACGAGTTACGGGCTGAGACCCTAATGTTTCAAACGGCTTTTCTGTTTTCTTAAAACTCCCGAGACTTGTAAAACACTTTACCAATCGTTTACCTATGTTATTTCCGCCTTTCGAGGCTTTGGTTTACTTGTTCAAATGGAATTTCTCGGGAAGTCTTTCGCCGTGTTTGATTTGTTGATTTGTTTCAACGTTTTGTCATATCATGTTTGAGGTGATCCAGGAAGGGTAAATGGTTGACGATACGAGTCATGTGTGCAAAAGGAGTTTAGTCGGAATTTATATATTGAGATTTTGGAACTCGATCGTGTGGTTTTCCGATGGAATATCAGTGGATATTGGTGACGAACCGAATTGGTATACAGGAGTATGGATATAGTCGAGCATTTGCATACTTTTCATTTTTAAAACTTCGAAATCGTGTGGATTCAAGGAAATCATATCGAATACTTGGCACCATCGAGCCAAGTTAATTTTTTCGAAAATTGATTTTGTGGTCTTACCAAAATTTATGTTTTTAGTTTTGAAATTTTTGAAAGAACTTTCGAAAATTTGTATTCTTGACGAGACCTTGTGATTTCAAACTAGTTTTGAAAATGTGATTGATATACATACGCATTTAGTGCATAGTGCATATCATACTGATGGTACAATGGAAAAGGAATTCGAACTTCGGTATGTTAGTTTGATTATCCGGCGATGATCGGTTGAGTTATCGGATAAGAGAAATATGTTGCGTGTTGTAGATTCATGCACATAATATTATTTTGGAAACTTGGGATTTTGTGAAACCGGAACATATGTGCTATGTGATTCCATTGGTATGGTAGTAGCGCGATTTTACCTTAGTGATTCTGGAGTGATTTCCTTGTAAGCGTAGATTTGGGGATGGTGACCCCATACTGGTTGTTTTGGATATTGAGTGGTCGTTTCCACTCCGTGTATGATTGGGTATGTTCGTCAGTTTGTGATTGGTTGTTCATATGCCGAGGGGTATGTTCGCCAGTCGGATATATTTATTGAGATCCACTGTATGTGATCGGTGTGTCGTTTTGAGAATTTTGCTTTTTCGTATGTCTGTTTCTATGGTTCTGTGTTGATCGTGTTGGAGTTTACCGTGTGAAGGTATTCTCGATTATCGTTGACCTCTGGTTGGTCATATTGGAGTTTACCATGTTGATGATATTTTCGATTGTGTTTTGACCTCTGGTTGGTCATATGGGAATTTATCATGTTGATGATAAATTCGGTTAATTTATTAGTTGATCATTTTGGTGATCATCTGAGCGTTCGGATTTTGTGTTGATGTTTCGGAATTCGTGTCGTTTTGAGCAGTTGTTTCACAGATACATCGGATATTATTTGTTTTACCGGAATTGGGACTTGATTATGTAATCAGGCAGACGGGATTTGATTCGGGCAGATTGTTTCATCCGAAGATGATATATTTTGTTAAGAATCAGGGAATTGTGATCGTAAGCGTATTGAGACTGTACAGTGAGATCGCTGGCTAATATCTCTGGATATCGTCGACCTGCGTATTTGTAAGTATGCGGTTTTGGCTATTCAGAGTAATGATGACTGATCAGTGTCGTGATGGTTTTGGGATATTTTTGGGTTGAACAGTATGTTTGTTTGTTTTCTATGACGGATTGCAAGTTTCGAGGACGGAACTTATTTTAAGGGGTGTAGAATGTAATATCCGGAATTTCTACTACTGTTGTTTGATATTATTTTATCCGAGTTATATTGTACAGCATGGAATCTGTATAGTAGGGATAAAATAAATGAAGGACTGAGACATCTGTATTGGTATAATTGTCATATTTGGTTGATAATTACATTTAAGAAGTATATGTATTCAGTATGCCGTATGTTCGTATTCTGTATGTTGAGACGTTGGACGAGAAGAGTTGGAAATGGCTAAGTATAGCCTGACTAGCGCGCGCTAATGGTCAAGTGTAGCGCACGCTATCGTTCATGGTTAGCGCACGCTAGAGGCAGAATGTAGCGCACGCTAATGCAGTCAGATCAGAAGGAATCTACGCGTGGACCAGGCCACTTTCGGCGCACGTTCTGATAAGTCAATGGATGTTGTAATGTAGTGTTAGCGCACGCTAATGCATGTTGATTAGCGCACGCTAACTATATATCGGTCAACAGGGAATCTTGGCTTTATTGGTCGATTTCAGCTTGTGGGGTCGCGAGCATCTTCGTGGTAGGTGTAGACTGTAGCAAGTCAACTAGTATTAGCGCACGCTAAGGTAAATGACTTGCGTACGCTAAGCAGGATGATTTACGTACGTTAATGCATAGGCATTACGTACGTAAGTTAGTTTACGAAGCAAGACAGTAGCCTCTGGGCCTCGATAGCGCACGCTAAGGCGGTAGCGCACGCTAAACATGAGATGTTAGCGCACGCTAATAATGAATATTATAAAAAGGGACAGAAGGGTGTTATTAAACATTTCGTCATTCTTCCTTCTTTCAACCGAGAGAGAGAGTTTTTAGAAAGAGGTTTGAGGTCTCAAACACTGAGAGATGGTGATCTTTAACAAGATTAAGATGGAGAGCATGCATTCAAGCCTTGTTCTTCAAGTTATGCATGATTCTTGGAATGGAGTTCTAGTGTTCTTCTTTTTGGTTCGTCTAAACCAGGTAATCTTCATATTCCTTTGTTAATGGTTCGTTTTTCTTGGATGGTTGCATGTAAGGGGCATGTTGGATAATCATATGATGATGTTAGTTAAGATTCTTCCTACCATAAGGATGTTGATTCATTTAACCCGATCTAAGAAGGATTTCTGAATCTTGGTAATTATATTGGTCGATTTAGATGAGATGAATCATGATACTAGGTTGAATTCCAGATTGAATATGATACGATCCTTGTTATCAAGTCGGTTTGATTGTTGATGTTGTTATTGATATATGGACATTGACATGATCATGGTGATAATTATGGGGTCGTTTATCTTCTAGAGATATGGAGATTTATGTCTTCCTTCATTCGGTTTCGTAGTCGCAAGATGTGAGTCGATGTTTGGAATGCATGCCACTGAACAGCATTAGCGCACGCTAAGATTACTGGCTATCGCACGCTAACGGGACAACTTAGCGCACGCTACGTTATGCGTTTAACGTGCGCTAAGTAGGCAGACAGTGCAGTATTTTTGAGTTTTGATTATGAATTCGTGATGGTTTGATATGATTTGTTCTGACTAAGTTTATTCGAGGTTGTGTTGAACCGTTGAGTTCGATTGGTTAGTTTTGTCGGGTGTTGATTGTTATCGGATGTATGTTATTTGATTACTTCGATAGGTTGCGATTATTGATCGGCGATTATAACCGGATGTTGCGGTCGTGTTCGAGCGTGTTCGTGAATTGCATGGTCAGGGCCGAGGAGCTCGTAGACGAAGGCATTGTGACTGGTAGCGGCTTCATCATCATCGTATCGGTATCGAGGCAAGTTATTACTTGCTCAGTTATAATATTTAATGAATGGTTTCAGTTTCATTTCGTTTATAATGCATATAGCGATGATTATTATTGTGAACTCTGGGTATTCGGATTGCATATCATTCTTTCGATTCTGGGAGGTAAATCATAATGTATATGCTTCATCTCATTTATTGGTATGTTCGAGTATCGAGGTTACATTATGGTAAAGACGAGGATATGAGTATCTATAGTTCATTGTACGTTTGGATTTGCCGAGCATTGAGGATAATCGTCGGTGATGATCGGACATCGAGGTTGCTCCCGAAGGACTCGGGGCAAGTATTCCATATTGGTTATGGTTTAGTGTTATCTATACTGGTCTCGTACATTTTCTTTCATGTTGTTGAACATGGAGCCATCCTAGTAAATTGTCATGTTATCGTGCGTGTTATGTTGTTCATGTTGATGAACATATTGAGTTGCATATGTGTATGCATAATTGTATTGTTTATGTTGTGTTGATCCTGTGAGATCATGTGATTTATACGTTGTGTTGATCCTGTGAGATCATGTGATTTATACGTTGTGTTGATCCTGTGAGATCATGAGATCTATGCTGAGGGCGCTGGATCGAATGTCCACCATGCGTTGGTTCGACGGGATCATCATGGGGATCTATGCTGAGGGCGCTGGATCGTTGGACAGGTTTTCCACCATGCGTTGGTTCGACGGGATCATCATGGGGATCAATGCTGAGGGCGCTGGATCGTTGGATTACCAGTATTGTGTTGATGGAATCTTGTGAATTCGCATCATTGATTGTATCATATGTTGTTGTTCATATGTGTATTGTTAGCTATCCACCTTATGTTGATCTGATAGGATCAACAAAGGGATCTATGCTGAGGGCGCTGGATCGTCGGATTTCCATTGAGTATACATGATTGTTATTGTTGTGATCATATTGATGTGGTCATATGAGTATGCATTTGTAGGTCTTGTGTTAGGACCTTGTCCGTATTGCATTGATCTGATCTCGGATTAGACTGGTATGATTGTCGTGGCACTTCATATCTCGAGGTATGTTCCGTATTTCCTTTGGTATTTGTCTTGATGGACGATCGGTTATCGTCTTGGGATTTGATGATGTTATTCGATGGATCGTATTGGTCAGAAACGGTATATTTCCGTATCGTGAGTTGGTGATGACAGTTTGAGAATCTTGAATATGTTTGAGGCACAGTACTTATATTATGTTCGAGTTTATTGGTAAATCGAGTATAGGATGTGTATTGTGATAATGGTTACTCTGATGAGAATTACTTGAGTAAGCAAAGTTATGGCGGTAAGATTACGTTGGTCGTATTCTTATTCTGTATTCTCATTGGTATGTATTATTGATGTGATGTGATTAATATCATTGTTGGATGTTATGGCTGACCCCGTCGTGGGATTTCTTTTTAGGTTCTTGGAGTATCGAGCTTGTAGCGGTCGTGAAGAGATGAGCTTCCCGAAGGATACTGGCTAGGACATGTTGTGTGCTTTGAGTTTCTTGTTTGGTTCTCGTAGTCCGCTGCTAGAGTATTTTTATGGTTGGTCTTTTTCCGCTGCGTGAGTATTTTAAAATGCTCTTTTGATATCTGGTAACTGAGGTTACTTTGGAAATCGTTTTCTAAACTTTTGAATGTCGGCAGTTTGACCTTGCGATTTCAAATGAGTTTTTACGACGGTTTGATAAATGAGTTTTATAAATCTTTGATTATTTTCAATAGATAATACTGTCGTTAGCCTCTTGGGCATTTGTAAATGGTTGCGAAAATTTCTTTTAGCCTTGTGGGTTCCATCTCGGGGCCCACGGCGCTGTAATATTTCCGGTTAAATCTGGGGGTGTTACAGCATCGACCCCCAGAGGTTTCACCGAACCATCCCCGGATGGAAGCCCAGTCCACATATCAACAATCTCATTAAAATAACATCATACGAGTTAGAAGGTAGGTCCAACTCATGCAAACCACAATTGAATACTCAACCGAAATTCCTTAGCAATAAAGGCAACTCAACGATAACCCAAATCACTCGGATTCACAAATAATCATTTCAGTTTAAATCGAGTAAGAGTTTTCATCTTTCACTACTTATTTATTTTTGATAAATAAAAATCGTATTGTACTTTGAAATATAAAATCTTATGGTGTGAAAGATTTCTAAAATCGTGTACTCGAATTGTTTGAAAGTAAAACAATACGTCTAAAGTCATTTTCGAAAATCCTCTCAATCATGCCAAAAATCCACGACGGTAACATTTTACAAGGTGTCCAAAGTACTTTAAAATAACTTTTTTCAAATACCGTCAGGGTGTTATTTGAGAATCCAAGATCCGCTCGCTAAGTTCAAACAATTTCCAAAGTTCATACAAAGCCGCAGATTAATCGTACCATCAAAATAGTTTTGAAAATTAATTTTCCGCAACTTGCACAAGTTTATGAAATTCTCAGGAAAGCATTTTTGAACACACACACAGCAGACATAATATGCCAATTCATCCAACAAAATCGATTATCACCTAGCGCGACGAAAAGTCATAACACATATTCACACTCAACAGTTATCATCACTAGGCAACACAATTAGAATGCGGTTGCAGATGATCGATTTAATGTCCTCAAAAGTTAGACCCAATGGTCACAAAATACAGTTCTATAGCCTCTGTACAGACTGATTAGTTTGCGCTACAACAAAGATTAGCGTGCGCTACCCATGCCACATTAGCGCGTGCTAGCCTCATACTTAGCGTGCGCTAACTGCTCTGATTCAGCAACATGATTGCGAACATATATACGACATTACTATAACCGAGGGTTACAAATAAGCAGCAATATACGAATCTGAATGCCATCGATGCACATAATTTCTAACATCTAACGAGCAACCGTCAAAAGACAATTGTCATTCAAAACCGAAATTTCACCTATCAACAAAGAGGGCTACCTCAACGAGTGCATACCGAATAACTCAGCGTTCACACCACCATTTTAATCACAATCCCGAGCACTATTGCCCACATATCATCATCACCACGTACATCTTGACTGACAATCGTGAACCCGAAAAATTAAAAGCGAGAGTCACATCTTGAGTAATTTTGGTAGACCTCATTTGAGTTTAAAAATCATGTTTTTTTTTTTGAAAAAGTTATAATACAAGATGAAAATGTAATTTTAATAGCTTGAATTCTCAAAAATTTTGGCCTTGAGGTCATCATATGAAAATCAAAACTTTTCCTCCCTTGAGGGATGTTTTAAAATAAAATTTTCGTGACTCCCGAAAAACGTTCAGAGCCTTAGAATTCTAAAGTCGTTACTCCTGTAAAACGGTTTATACAACGATATATACACCGACACCACTCTTTATTCAAACACAGTACGAGAATCAAACAAGCTTAGGTCACATATTCACAATCCACATTTTAATTCCACCTCATAACATAGAATCACGTAAGTTCATATAACATAAGGCACAATCATAAGGTGGGGAGGGTTACGTCCACAGATTGCACGAAGATGATGGTTGCACCTTGATACTAATCACGACCGACATCTCAGACGACGCGTCGCAACATGACTTAAATATACACAATCCGACAAAACAAGACTCAATAATACACGACTTGACTCGACAGCCTAGGTTTCCACAACCTAAGCTCTGATACCATAATTGTAACACCCCCAGATTATAGCCGGGAATATTACGCGCCGCAGACCCTGTCCATGAGGATCTGCCAGGTTAGACACCGAACAACACAAAATATTATAAACTGACATAACAATTAACGAACCATTAGACCGATTTGATCTTTCACCAAAAACATACAACTGAAAATACACATTTATATTTCGACTCATACCCATGCAAGGGTCATATTCACTTACAACTCATACAACAATAATACGACCTCGGAGAGATCAACACAATGAACTCCGACTATCTGCACCCAGAACTGGTCTTCGTGTGATTAGTATCATTCGTCTTCCATCATCCTTCGTACCGATCCCGTAACTGCTCCCACGAACCTGCATGTACCTGGACGTAGAACAGGCATCCACCCCCGATAACTCGGGGGTTAGCAAAATTCCACTATTTTCCTAGTGCAACTATCATACTATATAAAATGTAACAAGCAAATAGCAACCACGAATCAGATATGATAACCAACTATTAAAACATTCCCGAGAGGTTTTAGGATTTTGAATTCAAGCAAAGAAGTATTTGAAAATAAACTTAGCATCTCGGTAATTTTGAAAGTGGAAATCTCTTTTGGACCTCGAATCCGAAATTACAAAACCTTTTCAAAATAAACTTAAGGTCTAAGCCCAAATCTCCAATTGTATTCCAACAACTTATAGTACAAAAACATTTCCACAATTTTGTGGGGCTCGACCCAGCATTCTTTCATAAAACTTTGATCTCAAAACATGCTCGTGATCCCATGTCATGTGTCTCCACAGGTTCAAAACCCACGCGGATTGACCCAAAACAATACATCATCATCAAGCATGCTCATGACCCCATGATCCCCTGCCACATGTCTCCGTAGGTTCAACAACCCACACGAATTGAGCCAAAATAATAATCATAAGAAACATGCTCGTGACCCCGTGACCCCTTACCACGTGTCTCCGTAGGTTCAACAACCCACACGGACTGATCCAAAACAACAATCACAACAACCAGTCCGGACACCGTGATCCCTTGCCACGAGTCACCGTAGGCCCCGTCGAGCCCACACGGTTGGACGTACTGTGTCCTGACCCCATGATCTCTTGCCACGTATCATCGTAGGCCTCGTCAGACCCGCACGATTGGACCTTAGCACCTCATACTAAGTTCTGATCCCATGGTCCCTTGCCATGAATCCTCGTACGCCCCGTCGAACCTGCACGAATGAACTTAGCATCACAGCACACAACATTCACATTCACATTATACCAACACGTTCACGATCAATCAATCACATTGTCTATCACAACTTCACACAACTAGCACACATATCACAACTTCGACAATCCAACCATCAACGTCAATAACACATAATCAAGCATACCTCATGATCGAAACACAACATGTTGCACAACCACGTGTACAACCAATCGACAAGATTATCATAACCCTGCACGCATAATAAAACACACAATAGAAGTCCGTAGAACCAATCTAACATAATCATCACAACCATCATGATTCCTCAATCATGAACAATTATGCACCACACAACCAACATGAAGTATTTACTACAATTGGTTAGTAATCACAACATATATATATATAGGTAAACCAATTGTCGTAAATCTAACATGAAATCTCTATTCACAAGACACAAATCGTATAAACATGATACTTGCCTCATTAACCAATATCGAACACTCCGACGAACACGGTTCAACCGAGAAACCTCGAACCCCGAAGAAGACAACAAACGGAAGAGTTCCAACTCGAGTTCTTCATAAATATTTGGTTCCTAAGACATATCATCAATAAATCAACGATCGTACAAGGAAGGATAATCGTAGAATGCCCGAAACCCCCCTCTAAGAACTTTCTCCGGACAACTTCAAGGCGTCGATTAGGAACTCAACAAAACAACGAATCTTTAGCAATCGAACCATGGAAAAACAAGGAAAATGATATAATACAGCTTAATAATCATTGATCCTCCTCTAATCTGAGTTACTACGGGTTAATCGGACAATACCAAGCAAAACCCCTAATTTTCCCAAAACTAAGATTTTTGGAAAACTTACCCTAATTCGCTCGATCGGAGGAGGTTATGGAATGATTAATCAATGATAGGAACTCCAGAACTTCGTGGATTCATAGTTTAGCAACATGTCTTCGAGTTCTCCAAGACTCCAGCCGCGGACACGAAAGAAGGGAAATGAAAAACGAGTGCAAACATGACTGCTCAGTCATATTTATAGAGGTGCGCATTAGTGTGCGCTAGATGTTCCGAGTAGCGTGCGCTAGCGGGCCAGTCTCGGCCTAGAACCTTCGGTGGGGGCCCACACTACCTAACATGCCGACCTATCCTGCCATCCAGAACCTTCCTGTCCGGCCGCGATAGGGCGCGCTGCGCGGGCGCTTGCGTGCGCTAGCCGACCCGTCCAGAACCTCCTGTCCGACCAGTGCCCAGCCGTCATGCCGGTTCTTGCTGCAACTGTCCTGCCAGTGCCCAGCCGCCATGACCGGACGACTCGATTTTCTGAAAACACACGGAACGAACATGACAAAACGCTCGTGAACAACATTATCGATTCGAGATGTAAACAACATATAACAAATCACCACATATGGCCATAAATCTAAAATCAGAAGTCGAGAAAATAATACCGACGCTCGACAACCGAGAAATATCTGGAAAAAAATCTAAAATAACTGGAACGAAAATCACAGGTATTACATTAATTGTTTATGTAGAACATGTTTTATATTCTTTGAATATATAAATATTATGTTATTGATCATATTTATGAAACAGAGATTTTAAATTATTTTTATAATTTACTTTGATTGAATCGGATCGTTCAAAATCAATTTTATGGACTGTTTTTTGCATAAACTGCTGCCCAGAGGGCTAGAACTGTCCTGGAACAGCACAGTGATTCGGGCAGATTCGGACAGGTAATCCAAATTCGGGTCGGGTCCAGGTCGGACCAGGACCCGCATGCTACAATAAAATAGCAAAATAGATACCGCACCTGAAGGGATTCGATCGCGCGCCGATTCAGACCCACGACTGCATCCGGACCATCTCGACTAGCACACTTTTTGTGAATTGTATTCACTGATATTTTATTCATGTTTTGTAAAATCAAAATAAGTGTTTCCAAAAATGCATTTTTTTGCGGCCGGCGGGATTTGAAGCCGCGCGGCCGTGTGCTGGTGTAGAACGCTCGGCCATCTAGGCTAGTGTTCCAGATTGTTGATATTTGATTGGATATTAATCTTATACCTGACTATCAGGCAGATTCATATTGTATTTAATTAATTATGTGATAATTAATTTTAATAGTATGATTAATTAATTATGTGATGATTAATTTTAGTATATATTTGGTGTGTGGCATGACCATAAATTCACTAATGTGATTGGATGTTTTAATTTAATTTTAGGTTGGTTTTACGGCCTGCGTGCCGTTTGATATTAATTGGTTTTTACGACCTGCATCGTCTTTTAATATATTGTTATAATTTACGGCCTGAATGTCGTTTGCCCTCTTGTAATTTAATTTTACTAGTATAGTATTTTACATTAATGTAATGAAGACAAGAAGGAGATGAAGGACGAACTCGAGGGGCCAATTGATTGCGTATGACGTTCCAAGGAGTTGGAAGATCAATGAAGACCAATTATATCATTTAGATTAACCTTTGTGATTTTCATGTTGGCTCATGAAAATCACTTTAGGATTATGGTCATATGTTTATTATGTCATGTGATGCTATGTATGTTTAAATTTATGCATGTATGTTTAGATGTATGTTAGCCAACATAGACATGCTACATAGGATAAAACCCCTCGTTAAAGTTTTTTTAATGACGTTCAATAAAAATACCTATCAAGACTGCTATCCTCTTGAGCATGTCATGCCAAAGTTGGGTGCTCGGATTATCTTAGTAAGGTAGGATGGGTAATGGTGATACCTATATATTTTAATCAACTAAGAATTTAAAAGAGTTTTGAACCTTAAGGCATAAGATGGGATTATAACATGCTTGGACATAAGATGCCAAATGCCATAAGTACAATATAAGAGTTACATATGATGTAATTGATAAAAAAATTTCCACCTAAAGTAGCTCAATCCTAGGAGTCATGCCAAAGCTGAGTTTAGAATTGTGCAAAATGGGGTCTTCGCCCACTAAAATGACAAATGTTGCAAAATTGAGGGTATTTTGTTTTAGTGGGACTATTTTTCGAGAAATAAAATGTGACAAAATACTTTGCATATGAATTTTGTAGATAATAGAATGGCATCAAGCAACACGTCCACCATTTCACTGCGATCCATCCTTGAGAAGGACAAGCTCAAAGAAAACGGCAGAAACTATCTGGATTGGATCCGGAGCTTGAGAATAGTTCTCAAGCAAGAAATAAAGTTGTATCTTCTTGAGGAAAATGTAACACCCCGATACATTCAGGGATATTACTGACCGTAAATCCTTTATATAAGAATTTACAAGGTGATGAATCGAAAAGACAATAACAAATACCATAAATGACAATCATGAAAGAAAGATACAACGACTCTGGACTAGTACAGGAAATGCAAACGTCCCACGAAAAACATTATTACATAGTCAAATCCAACATCACAAAAGACAATGTACTCGAGTACTTATTAAAAATGACACAAACATCTAACAAATAAATCCGTCCGGAACATCACTCTGCACCCTCGTCGTCATGCAGCTCCAATGGTTGTTTTCCTGTTCTCTTGAATCCTGAACATAAACAAATGTTCACCCCGAAGGGGTTAGCACAAAGATGCTAGTATAAGTATGATAATTATACAACAATAATTTAATCAACAATAATCATGACAAGTTTCTCCAACAAGAAATAATAACAACACATAACACATCATGACAGTGTCAACATACTCATGGTATTCCAACGATCCAGCGCACACAACTATAGATTCCCAGGATGATCCCGTCGGACCAACGCATGGTGGAACTACCTGTCCAACAATCCAGTGCACACAGCTATAAATTTCCCATGATGATTCCCGTTGGATCAATGCATGGTGGACAATTTAATCACAACACATGTACACAGTACAATTATAGCATAACCGACATAATACGAACAATTCTAATTAAAGTACTTGCCTCGAATTGATGACAAGAATAAAACTTCGATGAATATCAATACACTCGAAGGTCGCCCCTTCAAGTAATCATGTTGCAAAGCTCGAACCTTAAACAAAAGAAATAATATAGAGTTCATCTCACGTCGAATAACTAAGGTACGAACATCTACAATCCAAATTATGGCCGAAAGTTCAACAAAACGTATCCTGTCTGACATTCCTAACGTACGTTACTTACACAGCGTAGCGTACGTTAAGTCGGTTCGTTAGCGTATGTAAGCTAGGGAAGCCTAGTGTACGCTAATCATGCACTTGACAGTTCCACTCTGATCAGACGACTGACTTGTCTGACGATATAACGCACGTTACGTACCCAACGTAGCGTATGTTAATTCTGCCTGTTAGCATACGTAAGCTACAGAGCCTAGCGCACGCTAAACATGCATCCGGCAGTCTCCTCCCTGATCAGACAACTGACTCGCCGCATGAAATTCTCAGTGTTAACATACGTTAACTCTATACATGTTACACTCATGAAAACTTGAATGATCTAATGGTGTTTAATGTCTTACAACTTCAAGGATAAGCATATCATCATGATGTCGTACTTCAATCTTGATTACAAATTCTCTTACGTAATTCAGTTATTCTGAGGTTGATACTCTAGTTACCAATATCATCAATATATTCCAGCTTCATCATGAAGATTAATTTACTAATTCAACTTCAACCTTTGGTGATCCTTCATCTAATTTTGTTTAGCAGAAGTGATACCAATACTAAATCTACGACCATTATGGAAACACTATTCAATACGGATAATTAGTCTCAGAACATTACTCTCATCAATTGACGTAACAGGATTCCAACTATGATGTTCGCAACAATGATAACTTAAGCATAATCATCCCAACTTCTAAACATGATGTTTGGTTGAATAAATCATCCATGAAACTTAATATCTTGATAGCATGATCATAATATCCTTAAGGACACGAATCCAAGGTTGGAGATAGCATTAACATACCTTAAGATGAAGAAAACACCGAGACAATAGGTAGAATCCAACTCTGGTGGCTTGTATGCCAATTAAAGATGATTCTCCACTTCAATGATCAAGTAAAAGTGATATCCAAATGCCCAATGATCAAGTATAGATTGTCTATAAGTGTTTAAGGAGGCTGGGAACTCTCTGGAATGAGATAAGTCAATGGCCAAGTGAAAAGGAAAGAAATGAATTGAAATGGGGTGCTGTCCCATTTATAACTTTCTGAGCATAACGTACACTAGCCTTTGCTCATAGCATATGTTATCATCCAAAGATAGCTTACTGCCTTTTTTCTGAGATTAATTACGTACGCTACACTTATCATGTTACGTACATAACTAATACATTAGCGTATGCTACATACTTACCTTAGCGTACGTTAATATCCGCTGACTTAAAACTGTCCAAGTTCATCCGCGGGAATCTTATCCGGACCCACCGACCAACTGGCTCATGTGCTAGCCGCCCTGCTCAATTATTGGCTGCCTTACGTACGCTAGGCTTCATTCGTAGTGTATGATAATCTTGGCACATAACGTACGCTATGCTCACTTCGTAGCGTACGTTATCACGTGTTTGCATGTGAAAATACATATGTTGATATTATAATGCACATGGATACGAATACAAGAAATATAATACTTCGATTATCGATATCACAAATCTGAATAATACATGGTTGAATTACTGATGAAATACTCAATAATTAATCTGGATATTACATACTTCCCTTCTAAAAAGGAGTTTCGTCCCGAAACTCAAGATGAAAATAACTCTGGATATCTGGACCTCATGTTATCTTCCGTTTCCCAAGTGGATTCTTCCACTCCTTGGCGCGACCACTGAACCTTAACCAAAGCGATCTGTTTGTTTCTCAATTACTTAACTCGACTCTCGAGTATCCTGATCGGTCTCTCTTCAAACGTGCCATCCTGAGTGACTTCGATCTCGCCGAAATCAATGACATGACTATGATCTGGTATATACTTCCGTAACTGGGATATGTGGAACACGTTATGAACATGACTTAATGACGGTGGTAATGCCAACCTGTACGCCAACTCTCCAACTCTCTCAAGAATCTCGAACGGTCCGATATATCTCGGGCTCAGCTTTCCTTTTCTCCCAAAACAAAATATCCCCCGAGTAGGATAAACTTTTAAAAGTACGTGATCTCCAGTACTGAACTCTAATTGGTGACGGCGCACATCTGCATAAGATTTATGTCTACTCTAGGCGGTCAGTGATCTTTCACGAATCAAGGCTATGTTTTCTCGCGTGCATGCGATCAATGCAGTTCCGTTCCGATCAAGTCTGATGAATCGTCCCAACATATGGGCGATCTGCATCTCCTCCCGTATAATGCCTCAAACGGTGCCATCTTAATGGAAGCATGTCAACTATTGTTGTAGGTGAATTCGATAAACGGTAGATGAAATTCCTAATTAGTCGACCAATCTAAGGCACAAGCCCTCAGCATGTCTTCCACTGTTTGAATAGTCCTCTCGGACTGTCCATCTGTCTGCGGATGATAAGTTGTGCTGAAATTCAATTCGGTTCCTAAGGCCTTATGAATTGCTTTCCAAAAATGAGACACAAAGCAACCATCTCGGTCAGAAATAATGGTCTTCGGCATACCATGCAATAGGACTATCTCTACAATAAACACTCGTGCCAACTTCTCTGGTCCCCAAGTGTCCTTTATGCCCAGAAAATCAGCCAATTTGGTTAGACGGTCAACTATAACCCAGATCATGTTCATTCCTATTATGAACCTCGGCATATTAATGATAAATTCTATCGATATGTCCTCGCATTTCCATTCAGGAATCGGGAGCGGCTTCAGCATTCCAGCAGGACATTGATGCTCGATCTTAACCTGCTGACAAATCTAACATTTCGAGATGAAATCGGCTACGTCTTTCTTCATGTTGCCCCACCAGAAATTCTGCTTCAGATCCTTATACATCTTACTGGTGCCTGGGTGGATAGAATAGGGGGTGCTATGAGCTTCCTTCATAATTGTCAGCTTCAATACATCAACATCAGGAACACAAAGTCGGCTCTGGAATCTCAATACTCCATCATCATGAATTACAAATCCTTGGGCCTTTCCCTTGATCACTTCATCATGTAACCGAATCATCAGAGGATCATCTACTTGCTTAGATTTGATTTCTTCGGTTAACGATGAAGTTAATTCCATCACACACAGTTGTCCTTGGACTCTTTACAACCATACTTCAATTCCTTCGCCAATCAATTCCCGTTGAATGCTGGGCTGGGAGGTCAGAGTCTCCAGCATCTGAATAGAAATAGGCTTGTGGCTAAGTGCATCGGCCACTACATTTGCTTTGCCTGGATGATAAAGAATCTCCAAGTCATAGTCCTTAATCAATTCCAGCCATCTCCTCTGCCGCATGTTTTAACTCTTTCTGACTGAATATATATTTGAGACACTTGTGATCCGTAAAGATTTTACAGTGAGTCCCGTACAGGTAATGTCTCCAGATTTTCAAAGCAAAAACTACCGCTGCCAGCTCCAAATCATGCGTTGGGTAATTTACTTCATAAGGCTTCAGTTGTCATGACCCATAGGCGATCACCTTCTCAGTTTGCATCAATACATATCCGAGACCTTGGTTTAAAGCGTCACTATAAACCATGAATCCTCCGGTTCCCTGTGGGAGTGCTAAAATTGGTGTCGTCGTCAATCTCTTCTTCAATTCATCAAAGTTGGTCTGGCACATCTCGTTCCACTCAAATTTTTGGGTCTTCTGAAGTAATCGAGTAAGTTGGTGGGAAATTTTGGAAAACCCTTCCACGAACCGATGATAATACCCAGCAAGTCCTAAGAAACTCCTGACTTCCTTCACGTTCTTAGGAGATTTCTAATCCATAACTGCTTCGATTTTCTGGGGATCTACTCGGACTCCTTCTGGTGATACCACATGACCGAGGAACATTACTTCCTTTAACTAGAATTCACACTTAGAAAGCTTGGCGTATAATTGCTCGTTTCTCAAAAGGTCTAAAATGATCCGCAAATGATGTGCATGCTCTTCCGGGCTCTTGGAATGTCATCAATAAATACAACCACAAATTTGTCCAAATACTCTATGAACACTCGGTTCATCAATTGCATGAATACAGTAGGTGCGTTAGTGAGACCAAATGGCATTACTATAAACTCATAGTGTCCGTAGCGAGTTCTGAACGCTGATTTTGGAACATCAGATTCCTTAATCTTTAACTGATGATATCCCGGCCTCAGATCGATCTTAGAAAACACTATTGCTCCTTGTAACTGGTCAAACAATTCATCAATCCGTGGCAACGGATACTTGTTCTTGATCGTCATCTTGTTCAGCTCTCGATAGTCAATACACAATCGAAGCGATCCATCCTTCTTCCGGACAAAAAGAACTGGTGCATCCCAGGGCGAAACGCTTGGCTAAATATAGCCTTTGTCCAGTAACTCTTCCAGTTTCTTCTTCAATTCGTACATATCAGTAGGTGCCATACGATACTATGCCTTAGAAATTGGTGTAGCTCTTGGTTCCACCTTGATGGTGAATTCTAGATCCCGTCGTGGAGGTAGTCCAGGTAATTCGTCAGGGAACACATCCGAAAATTCTTTCACAACAAGAATGGATGAAAGTTCTACTTTTCCGTCTTCCTTCTTCATTGCGTAGCACCAGTATCCAGTACAACCCTATTTAAGCAGTTTAATAGCCTTCATCGCATTGATCAACTTTCCTGAGCTTCCTGGTCTCCATCCCTCAAACAGTATTATGGAACCATCTTTAGCTATCATCGATATATTCCTCTTCCGGTAGTTTACAATAGCTCCATAATGATTAATCCAATCATCTCCGAGAATCAGGTCGTCGTCTTGCATTTCTATCACAATCAGATTTGAGGGTCATTCTCTGCATACAATTGATATGGGAAAATCTCTAGTTTCCGAATTCCCCACAATTCTCTCCCCACTCGGTAAACCCACACCATAAGGCTCACAATAAAAACCAGAAATGTTCAAACGATTTATACAAGACAAAGATATAAATGAATGTGTAGCTCCTGTATCGAATAAAATGCTAACTGGCTGTGAAAGGATCTTAACAGTATCTGATGCGACAGCAGCATCCTGATCATCTGCCCTCCTCATCTCGTATAGGCGTGGAGGAACGGAACCGGCACTCGTTGTCCCCTTTTGGTCGAACTGTCCTATGCCTCGTCCTCGACCGAAATTTTGGGGCAGCTGAACACTCTGCTGCGTCTGCTGAATACTTGCTTCCTTCTGAGCCGGTTGTGAAGTATGAGTTCCATTAAACTTAGTGGCGTCCTTGCAAAACATTGCACGATGCCCCTCCTGTCCGCAATCAAAACATGTAACTGGAGTACAGAAACAATCACGTTAAAAGTGGTGTGGCTGACCACAATTAAACAGTTCCTCAACACGTCTGTCGGTGTTGATACTGATTTGAAATTCCGCTTTTAGATGGGTGCGGAGGTTTCTTAAATGAATGAAAGGATGACTGGGCCTTGCGGGGCCCACTGCTCTTGTGCTCTGTGAAACTACCAGAGACTTTCTGCTTCTTAGATTCTACAAACTTTTCCATCGCTGCTTCTTTGATTTCATACGCCAATGCTTTATCCTGATATTGATGGAGAGTGGTACATTCGAAACCAGACATGTACTTATGGATCTCTGGTTTCATTCTCATATCAAAATGGATCATCATTTCCGCGTCTGTTCTTACCAGGTGTTGAACGAATGCCATCTGCTGATTAAACGTTTTAATCGTATGGATACTGGCTCGTCTAACGGCTGTGGAGAGAAAAATTCCCGAATTTTAGCTTCCCTCAACGGACGGGGACAGTACTGAGCTTCCATCATCAATTTAAATTCTTCCCAGTCGGCATTATGATCCAAGGGTCGAATGGCCTCCCACCACTCGGACGCTTCCTCTATCAGAAAGTACTGCGCAATAGTAGATCTCCGGTCGTCTAGTTAATTAATCCCAGCGAATACTTTTTCCATCTCCCTAAGCCAGTGATCCCACGTCGGTGTCTCTGAGAAACCGTCAAACTTTGGCAGATGCATTTTCGCCACCTCCTGGAGCCATCGGTCGCCTCGGTTTCCCAAGTCTGGGATGCCCTGCTGTCTTTCTCCTTTTTGTAATCCTAATGCCACCTGCATTCGGTCCACGACCTGAGAAAACGGAGTCATCTGGTTAACCACCTGACGAAGGATGTCGGGAATGGCAGATTCTGGTTCATTATTAGTAGATTCATGTGGCTCACCTGAGCTGTGGCTAGCCTGATTTGAAGGCGAAGCTTCTCTCTCAGCATTCCTTCGTCCGCGACCGCGTCCACGTCCACGTCTACCTCTCAACATACTGTAAATATAAACGCTCAATATACAGGGAGCAATATTGTTCAAATTTTAAGTACAAGAGGTACATCATGTGAACGACGAGATAGAGTTTAGGAATCTTACAACCACCGCTCGCAAGAAGACGTAGGTAGCACAGTGATGTTATTCACGGCCGATAATCTCAAAAGACATACTCGACCCCTATTTTATCCCAACGGCCAAGATATCTATAATTTTAGCTCTGATACCATATTCTGTAACACCCCCGATACATTCAGGGATATTACAGCGCCGTAAATCCTTTATGTAAGAATTTACAAGGCTGATGAATCGAAAAGACAATAACAAATACCATAAATGACAATCACTGAAAGAAAGATACAACGGTTCTGGACTAGTATAGGAAATGCAAACTTCCCACGAAAAACACTATTACATAGTCAAATCCAACATTGCAAAAGACAATGTACTCGAGTACTTAATAAAAAACGACACAAACATCTAACAAATAAATCCGGCCGGAACATCACTCTGCACCCTCGTCGTCATGCAGCTCCAGTGGTTGTTTTCCTGTTCTCCTGAATCCTGAACATAAATAAATGTTCACCCCCGAAGGGGTTAGCACAACGATGCTAGTACAAGTACGATAATTATACAACAATGATTTAATCAACAATAATCATGACAAGTTTCTCCAACGAGAAATAATAACAACACATAACACATCATGACAGTCTCAACATAATCATGGTATTCCAACGATCCAGCGCACACAGCTATAGATTCCCATGATGATCCCGTCAGACCACCGCATAATGGAACTACCTGTCCAACGATCCAGCGCACATAGCTATAGATTTTCCATGATGATTCCTGTCAGTTCAATGAATGGTGGATAATTTAATCACAACATATGTACAAACTAAAACTATAGCATAACCGACATAATACGAACAATTCTAATTAAAGTACTTGCCTCAAATTGATGACAATAATAAAACTTCGACGAATATCAATACACTCGAAGGTCGCCCCTTCGATCTACAATCCATATTATGGTCGAAAGTTCAACAAAACGTATCTAGTTTGGCCTTCCTAACGTACGTTACTTACACAATGTAGCATACGTTAAGTCGGTTCGTTAGCGTACGTAAGCTAGGAAGCCTTGCGGACCCTAATCATGCATTTGACAGTTCCATTCTGATCAGACGACTGACTTGTCTGACGATATAACGCACGTTGCGTACCCAACGTAGCGTACGTTAATTCTGTCTGTTAGCGTACATAAGCTACAGATCCTAGCGCATGCTAAACATGCATCCGATAGTCTCCTCCCTGATTAGACAACTGACTCGCCACACGAAATTCTCAGTGTTAACGTACGTTAACTCCATACAAGTTACACTCATGATAACTTGAATGATCTAATGGTGTTCAGTCTTACAACTTCAAGGATAAGCATATCATCATGATGTCATACTCCAATCTTGATTACAAATTCTCTTACGTAATTCGGTTATTTTGAGGTTGATACTCTAGTTACCAATATCATCAATATATTCCAGCTTCATCATGAAAATTAATTTACTAATTCAACTTCAACCTTTGGTGATCCTTCATCTAATTCCGTTTAGCAAAAGTTATACTAATACTAAATCTACGACCATTATGGAAACACTATTCAATACGTGTAATCAGTCTCAGAACATTACTCTCATCATTTGACGTAACAGGATTCCGACTATGATGTTTTCAGCAATGATAACTTAAGCATAATCATCCCAACTTCTAAACATGATGTTTGGTTGAATAAATCATCTATGGAACTTAATATATTGATAACATGATCATAATATCCTTAAGGACACGAATCCAAGGTTGGAGATAGCATTAACATACCTTAAGTTGAAGAAAACACCGAGACAATAGGTAGAATCCAACTCCGGAGTATTGTATGCCAATTAAAGATGATTCCCCACTTCAATGATCAAGTAAAAGTGATATCCAAATCCCCAATGATCAAGTATAGATTGTCTATAAGTGTCTAAGGAGGCTTGGAACTATCTGGAATGAGATAAGTCGATGGCCAAGTGAAAAGTAATGAAATGAATTGAAATGGGGTGTTGTCCCATTTATAACTTTCTGCGCATAACGTACGCTAGCCTTTGCTCATAGCGTACGTTATCATCCAAAGATAGATTACTATCTCGTTTCTGAGCTTCATTACATACACTACACTTATCATGTTACCACTACACCATAGATTGGCTATAGCAACCAGATTTCAAAAATTTCATCAGAAAACGTTGCTACTGATAGACCAGCTTGGATATATTGCAACGCATTTATAAATTGTTACAATTGAAGTGGAAAAATTGGAAATAGTGTAAAATTTACATTCTATTGCAACAATTTAAGAATTCGTTGCTGTACATAGCAATTTGGGTCCCAAAATTTAGGCGGCTATTAAAACAATTGAGCGGGCTTTTGAAAGATTTGGCCGGCTGAATAAAACCAATATTAAAAAAGCTTAATAATCGCTGCTGGGCGATTTACACACACTAGGGATTTCAGCCGCACTTTCTCTTCACGGCGCCCGCCTGGTTACAACAGTTGTACCTGCATAGATTGATTTCGTGTCGGTCGTCGGGCGACGACTTTGCCGTGAGTTTGTAGGTCAGCCGCCGAGTTCAACAGCGGCGGTTTCCGCCCCTTTTGCTGATTCAACTCGCTGAAGCCAACTTAGTGAGTCCGTTCCGCTCTCGTTTTTGCGACGTCTATCCAGGGTTTCCTCGGCCTTCACCACAATCGATTTCTTAGCATCCAACCCAGTTGGTTGGTTCTCACCCATACCAGATCCCACAGCAGTTCGGGTCACTACATCCGCCCGTATCATTCTCAATAGAAAGTAAGTTATTAGTGTAACCTTATTTTTATTGACTTTATACTTCCAAGTTCCAAATCCAGTAATCTGTACATGACAACAGCTTCTAAGAGTGGCCTTCATCTTAAAATTTTGAAGATATTTTAAATGTGATTATACACCAAAGTTGCCATTATGTTTCTTGTTATGCTGTTCAATATTCAACCAACATAGATTAATATGCACCAAAGTCTCAGAACATTACTCTCATCATTTGACGTAACAGGATTCCAACTATGATGTTCTCAACAATGATAACTTAAGCATAATCATCCCAACTTCTAAACATGATGTTTGGTTGAATAAATCATCCATGGATTTTAATATCTTGATAGCATGATCATAATATCCTTACGGACACGAATCTAAGGTTAAGCATTAACATACCTTAAGATGAATAAAACACCGAGACTATAGGTAGAATCCAACTCCGGTTGCTTGTATGCAAATTAAAGATGATTCTCCACTTCAATGGTCAAGTAAAAGTGATATCCAAATCCCCAATGATCAAGTATAGATTGTCTATAAGTGTTTAAGGAGGCTGGGAACTCTCCGGAATGAGATAAGTCGATGGCCAAGTAAAAAGGAACGAAATGAATTGAAATGGGGTGCTGTCCTATTTATAACTTTCTGAGCATAACGTAAGCTAGCCTTTGCTCATAGCGTATGTTATCGTCCAAAGATAGCTTACTGCCTCGTTTCTGAGCTTCATTACGTACACTACACTTATCATGTTACGTATGTAATATCCGCAATTTCGGATTTCCGGTAATTTTTTTTTTCGGCGTAAGTCCGTTTTGACGACTCGCTCATTACCGTTTCATCATTTCGAGAATGATTAATTCTGCACTTTTTGTCATCCGAGTTCGTTTCGGTATCATTTTGCTGAGTTCCGAGCTTTTTAGCGACTTTTCCGCACTTGAGTTCGATTCTTGCGAATCTCGTCCGAAACTGTTGTTTCGAGTTTCTCGTAAGTTCATTTAATGTTATTATTTATGTTGCGAGCTTTGGTTTGGTGTTTCGATCGCGTATTGTGATTTTCGGACGTTTTGGGCCATTTTCGTAATTTCCCAAAGTTTTGGGTAATTACTTTCCGTTGTCGAATTTCGAGCCTTCCGGTGGTCGGAATCAGGTGTTCTCTCAGTGTTCGGATTCGTATTTACGAGTACTTCGTAACCGTGCTTTCGGTTTACGTTCAGGTCTGAGTTTCGGGATTTTTCGGACCGTCGGATCTGTAACACCCCGAGATATTCGGAATATGTTACAGTGCCGTAGACCCCTACATGGGACCTACCAGGCTACAATAGAAAAACTCCACCCGACTAACCATCTTGGTTAGCGAGGATACACAATTAAATAATATGACATATAAAGATACGCCCGAAGCAACCGGCAAAATAAGCATCAACCAACAACGTGACAATTTAAAGCAATACAATACGGAGTTTGAAACAAAAAGCCTAAGTACTCGCGAGTACAATCTATAAGTTTAAAACCGTGGGAACAACCATATCGAAATGGACAAAGGAAATAAGTAGACCCAAATGCACATGTCAACGACCCTGGCCAACATCCTCGTACTGTCCTGGTGCTTGCTCGTCCGGATAATCATAACCTGAAATCCATAACAAGAATTTCCCCAAAACGGGTCCCCAAAGGGGTTAGCAATTACGCTAGTACAAGCAGTCAAGGCAAACCAATCGCTTACACATTTCATAGTACATGCACCGATGTCATTTCAAAAACCAAAACTAGACATGTCTTTTCCGGAAACAAACAGTCAAACAATTTGCCTTGGGAACAGAGTAATATCATAGATTCCCGCACGAGGCCTCTAAGGACCCTCCCGCGCTGGCTATATTATAAAACAAAACACGCACATGCATCGCCTCGGGAACAGAGTAATATCATAGATTCCCGCACGAGGCCTCTAATGACCCTCCCGCACTGGCTAGCTAAACAAACTCGTGAAATCCAGGGCGGCAGCATAGATTTCCCTCCTTGACCCCGTCAGTCAACGAGGTGAGTTACACACAAGTAATATACATCACCATTTCATGTAAGCTTAAAGGTTTCCAAAAATACTTGCCTTGAATATTTTGATGACGCAACGAACGGACAGGATAATCACCGACGAACACTAGGAATCAACGGGACCGAACCTAACGATTTCGAAGAACATAATTACAACCAACTCTAGCCGAATACGGAAATGGAATACACCCGAATACCCGCCTACGATTCATGTATATTCGAATAAATATAACAACGAGGGCGGACCACAACCAAACCCTCTCGATTCCGCAAAACTATGAAAATATACCATGAATCCGTAGGAAATTAATGATATCAACAAGATTAATCATATTCATCAAGAATCCATTAACAAAACGGAAGGAATCGGACAAAAACCCCAAAATCCCCAATTATCCAAAAGGGAGGGTTTCAAGAAATATTACCTTAGGAGATTCAAGTACTAAGATCCGTAGAACACGCGTTGGATTGATCGTCCGGGCTTCACTACCGAAGAAAAATGGTGAAAATCAACCCCTCAATGGATAAAGATGAAGAAATCTTCCCCTCTCTCTAACTCTCTCTCGCGATGCAGGTGAAATGAGGGAGAAGACGACCGATCTCGTCTAATAAGGACGAGATTGCACAATTACCGCTTTGTGTGCCGCGGCACATCCAAAGTGTGCCGCGGCATAGGCCAAAAATTACTCCCAGGTTTCGGCATTGTGCCGCGGCACAGCCTGCGTGTGCCGCGGCACCAGTCGATTGGGTTTAGGTCGCGAGAAGACACGAGTGTGCGCGGCACGAGCAGTGTGCGCGGCACTTTGGCTGCTTGTGCCGCGGCACCGGATGGGTGTGCCGCGGCACAGTCTGATTTGTTCGACCAACAAGCGAAGGAATTTGTGTGCCGCGCACGCACATCTTGTCCGCGGCCCACACCCCCTATTAGGTTCCAAAATGATAAAAATGATCCGGAAAGAGAATAAAGCGATAGGAATCAATATTTGGGAACCAATAACACGAAATGGATCCACGGCAACCCGAAAGCGGCGGTTCCGCACCACAATAACGAGAATACGGTTCAACGGTTGGTGAAGGACACCTTTGAAAGGTACACGAGGGTCACTATGACCGAGAAATATACCAAAAATGAAAATACAAGGGAAAGAAAAATACCGGATATTACATTCTACCCCTCTAAAAATAAGTTTCGTCCCGAAACTTAAGAAACAAACAACTCAGGGTACCTAGCACGCATGCTATCCTCGGTTTCCCAAGTTGCTTCCTCGACACCGTGTCTCGACCACTGTACTTTGACCAAAGGGATGGTCTTATGCCTCAGTCGTTTCTCACGATGCTCCAAAATCTTCAAAGGACGCTCCTCAAAAGTAATATCTTCAGCAATATCAATCTCGCCATAATCGATGACGTGACTAGGATCTGGAACATATTTCCTCAGCTGGGAAACGTGAAAAACGCTATGAACGTGACTCAAGGCCGGGGGTAACGCCAAACGGTATGCTAACCCACCGACCCGCTCGAGAATCTCGAAGGGTCCAATAAATCTCGGACTCAACTTCCCTTTCTTCCCGAAACGGAAAACCCCTCTCGTCGGCGACACCTTCAGCAAAACGTGGTCTCCCACCTCGAATTCTAAAGGTCGACGACGGACATCGGCATATGACTTCTGTCTACTCTGGGCCGTCAACATCCGTTCCCGAATTAATTCTATCTTCTGCCTCGTCTCTAAAACGACATCCGGCTCGGTCCCGACCAAATCGGACGCCTCATTCCAACAAATCGGCGATCGACATCGTCGCCCATAAAGTGCCTCATACGGTGCCATCCAAATCGACGCGTGCCAACTATTGTTGTACGTGAATTTGATCAGTGGCAAATGCTCTTCCCAGTCGCTACTCCAATCGAGGGCACAAGCACGCAACATGTCCTCGAATGTCTGGATAGTGCGTTCCGGTATCCATCGTCGGGATGAAAAGAGGTACTCAAATGCAAACGGGTACCTAACGACTTATGCACCGCCTGCCAAAAGTGCGATACAAAACGGCCATCACGATCCGAAACAATAGACTTCGGAGTACCGTGAAGTCTCACAATCTGAACGATAAACACACGAGCCAATTTCTCCGGGCCCCAAGTGTCCTTGATGCCCAGAAAATGTGCCGACTTGGTCAGACGATCAACAACCACCCATACCATATTCATGCCCGATCTCGATCTCGGCAAACTCGTAATGAAATCCATCGATATATCTTCCCATTTCCATTCCGAGCGAAGTGATCTGCAATAACCCGGTCGGTGATGTTCGATTTTGACACTGGCAAGTCAAGCATCTCGCCACAAACTGTGCGACCTCCTCCTTCATATCATTCCACCAGAAGTTCCTCCTCAGGTCCTTGTACATCTTACTCGAACCAGGATGAACGGAATAGGGTGTGGAATGGGCCTCACGCAAAATACTCTGCCGCAACTCTGGATCGTTCGGCACACAAAGCCGACTCTGGAATCTCAAAACACCATCCTCGTGAATCACAAACCCAGAAGACTTTCCCTTAAGAACGTTCTCTCGGATTTGAGTAATCATCGGATCCTCTAATTGTTTCAGCTTAATTTCATCGATCAAAGACGACGAAATCTCTAAAGCACAAAGTTGCCGCGGCTCAGGCAACAAAACCTCAACACCAAACTCAATCAAAGCCCGCCGAAGCTCAGACTGAGACGTGAGGACCTCAAGCATTCGCAACGCAATCGGTTTCCGACTCAAGGCGTCGGCCACGACGTTCGCCTTGCCCGGATGGTAAAGGATTTCGAGGTCATAATCCTTAATCAGCTCTAACCACCTCCTCTGCCTCATATTCAACTCCCGCTGAGTAAATATGTATTTTAGACTTTTATGATCGGTAAAAATCTGACATGTAGAGCCGAAAAGATAGTGACGCCAAATCTTGAGCGCAAAAACGACTGCCGCTAACTCCAAATCATGAGTAGGGTAATTAAGCTCATACGGTCTCAACTGTCTCGACGCATAGGCAATGGTCTTGTCGTGCTGCATCAATACGCACCCAAGACCCTGGCCCGAAGCATCGCTATAAACGGCGAATCCCTCGTCGCCACACGGCAACACCAAAACCGGGGCTGAAGTCAAACGCTTCTTCAGCTCCTCGAAACTCGACTGCCTCTCATCGGTCCAGACGAACTTCTCGGATTTCTGGAGCAACTGTGTAAGTGGCCGAGCTAGTTTTGAGAAACCCTCGACGAACCTACGGTAGTAACCAGCCAAACCCAAGAAACTACGGACCTCCTTCACATTTGTGGGCGATGCCCAATCCAACACTGCCTCAATCTTCTGCGGATCCACTCGAACTCCCTCGGCTGAAATCACGTGACCCAGAAACATCACTTCCTTCAGCCAGAACTCACATTTCGAGAACTTCGCATAGAGTTGCTCGGCCCTCAAAATGTCTAACACTATCCGCAAATGATGGGCATGCTCTTCCTCATTCTTTGAATAGATCAGAATATCGTCAATAAAGACGACGACACACTTATCCAAATACTCGATAAAGACTTTGTTCATCAACTGCATGAACACCGCCGGCGCATTAGTTAACCCTAAAGGCATAACTACAAACTCATAATGTCCGTATCTCGTCCGAAAAGCTGTCTTCGGCACATCGGACTTCCTCACCCGGAGTTGATAGTACCCCGATTTTAAATCAATCTTCGAGAACACCGCAGCTCCCTGCAACTGATCGAACAAGTCGTCAATCCTCGACAAAGGGTACTTGTTCTTGATGATCACTTTCTTTAGTTCGCGATAGTCGATACACAAACGTAGTGAACCATCCTTCTTACGCACAAACAAGACCGGTGCGCCCCAAGGCGAGGCGCTTGGTCGAACATACCCCGACTCCAGAAGTTCACTCAACTGTTTCTTCAACTCGGCCATCTCTGAAGGTGCCATGCGATACGGCGCCTTCGAAATTGGAGCCGCGCCCGGCTCTAATTCTATAACAAACTCAACCTCACGATCCGGTGGCAATCCCGGCAACTCGTCAGGAAATACATCAGGAAACTCACTAACGACTGGAATCGACGAAAACTCGACTCCACCATTCTCCGCCTTCAAGGCGTAGCACCAATAACCAGTACACCCCTTTCGCAGGAGTTTCACCGCCTTCAAGGCGTTAATAACAAACACGGTTTCTCTTTCGCCCGCGAAAGAGTATTGATCCGTCCTCGGCTAACATGGTAATGATCCTCGTGCGGTAGTTCATGATTGCACCATGCCGCTCGAGCCAATCATTCCCGAGAATTAAATCCTCGCCCTCGATACTCACAACAATAAGATTAGAGAGCCACGCCCTCTCACAAATGATCACAGAACAGTCCCGGACTTCTCGATCACCGACAATTCTATCACCGCTAGGAAGTTTAACGATGAAAGGCTCGCAAGGTGACAAGCAGTCGAGACTCAAACGGCTTACACACTCTAGAGAAATGAATGAATGCGTAGCACCCGAATCAAAAAGCACACTGACAGGATGGAAATGAATATGAACGGTACCTGACGCCACAGTAGCTGCTGGATCATCGGCTCTCCTCATCTCATAGATACGCGGCTGAGCAGAGCCGACACTGGAAACTCCACCCCTAGCGGGCTGACCCCGACCCTTACCTCGGCCGGTACTCGGTGGAGACGGCGGAGAAAATGAGCCCTGGTTCACACTCGGCTCCAACGGGGCTGGTTGAGAAGAACGGGCGCCGCGAAGCTGTTTGATCTGCTCGCAAAAAGGGGCCTTGTGGCCTAGCTGTCCACAAGTATGACAGGTAAACTTCGGACGAGAACACTGTCGGCTCCTATGGCCATGTGTACCACAGTTAAAACATGTGGGCTCACGAGCGGAGGTTCCGGTGGCACCCCGAAAGCTCCCATAGAAATGAGCCGAACCGCCCGTAGGAATATTTGCAGCTAGAGATTTCTGCTGGCCCCCACTCTTGGGACCAGAAAAATTTCCGACCGACTTCTGCTTCTTGCTCTCACGAGCCAAATCACTCGCCGTCACTGACATATCATAAGCAAGGGCTCGACTCTGATAATCCTTCAGGGTAGTACAGACGAGCCCAGACATATAGTCCCGAATGGGCAACTTCATCCTCCTGGAAAAATGGAAAATTTTGTCGCTCTCAGCGACAACTTGGGTCTTCACATAACCCAACTCCTTATTAAAGTCGGCAATGGCCTGAGATACGGGGATATCCCGTGGTTGAGCATCATAGAAAGCATGCACTCGAGCACATCGGCCGGCCACGGACAATATTCGGTCTCCATCAATTCTTGAAATTCGGCCCATGAAGCAACATGATCTTTGGGACCAACGGCCTCCCACCAATCTGTAGCATCTCCCGTGAGAAAATATTGAGCAATAGGGACCCTACGGTCCTCGGGGAAGTTGGTAGCAGTGAAGACTTTGGATATTTCCTTGATCCACCCTTCCCAGCCGATCGGGTCCGAAGCTCCCGAAAACTGAGGAGGATGCATCTTGATGACATCCTGAAGCCAGCGATCCGCTCCGCCCCGATTAGCATGGGCCTGGTTGGGGTTCTGGACCACCTGAGCTATAGCCGCCATTTGGTTAACCATTTGCTGCATAACAGCCGCAATACCAAGATCGGCGCGCTCCTGAGAAGAAGCATGACTGTGACGGTCACCGGTACTGCCGGATCCCGAAGAATGCGACGTGGCCGCCCCACCGGCTGCCCCACGTCCCCGGCCGCGTCCACGACCACGACCACGACCACGACCACGGTTTCCTCCGGCATCCATACTGATGTTGAGAGATAACAGAAGTATATCGATGATGAGTAAGGGAGGAAAAGCAACTACGATTCAAAAGTGGAAATACAATGCAAGAAACAAAAGAGCCGAATAAGAAAACTTACGAGCCTTTGGAAATCTTGGGAGTCTTTGGCGGCGGTGTGACAATGTGCAAAACAAAACACGACTAGACCCAAATAACCAACAAGCCTAGGTATCCATAAACCTAGGGCTCGATACCATTTTACGTAACACCCGAGATATTCGGAATATGTTACTGATGCCGTAGACCCCTACATGGGACCTACCAGGCTACAATAGAAAAACTCCACCCGACTAACCATCTTGGTTAGCGAGGATACACAATTAAATAATATGACATATAAAGATACGCCCGGAGCAACCGGCAAAATAAGCATCAACCAACAACGTGACAATTTAAAGCAATACAATACGAAGTTTGAAACAAAAAGCCTAAGTACTCGCGAGTACAATCTATAAGTTTAAAACCGTGGGAACAACCATATCGAAATGGACAAAGGAAATAAGTAGACCCAAATGCACATGTCAACGACCCTGGCCAACATCCTCGTACTGTCCTGGTGCTCGCTCGTCCGGATAATCATAACTTGAAATCCATAACAAGAATTTCCCCAAAACGGGTCCCCAAAGGGGTTAGCAATTACGCTAGTACAAACAGTCAAGGCAAACCAATCGCTTACACATTTCATAGTACATGAACCGATGTCATTTCAAAAACCAAAACTAGACATGTCTTTTCCGGAAACAAACAGTCAAACAATTTGCCTTGGGAACAGAGTAATATCATAGATTCCCGCACGAGGCCTCTAAGGACCCTCCCGCGTTGGCTATATTATAAAACAAGACACGCACATGCATCGCCTCGGGAACAGAGTAATATCATAGATTCCCGCACGAGGCCTCTAAGGACCCTCCCGCACTGGCTAGCTAAACAAACTCGTGAAATCCAGGGCGGCAGCATAGATTTCCCTCCTTGACCCCATCGGGCCAACTCGAGGTGAGTTACACACAAGTAATATACATCACCATTTCATGTTAAGCTTAAAGGTTTCCAAAAATACTTGCCTTGAATATTTTGATGACGCAACGAACGGACAGGATAATCACCGACGAACACTAGGAATCAACGGGACCGAACCTAACGATTTTGAAGAACATAATTACAACCAACTCTAGCCGAATACGGAAATGGAATACACCCGAATACCCGCCTACGATTCATGTATATTCGAATAAAAATAACAACGAGGGCGGACCACAACCAAACCCTCTCGATTCCGCAAAACTATGAAAATATACCATGAATCCGTAGGAAATTAATGATATCAACAAGATTAATCATATTCATCAAGAATCCATTAACAAAACGGAAGGAATCGGACAAAAACCCCAAAATCCCCAATTATCCAAAAGGGAGGGTTTCAAGAAATATTACCTTAGGAGATTCAAGTACTAAGATCCGTAGAACACGCGTTGGATTGATCGTCCGGGCTTCACTACCGAAGAAAAATGGTGAAAATCAACCCCTCAATGGATAAAGATGAAGAACTCTTCCCCTCTCTCTAACTCTCTCTCGCGATGCAGGTGAAATGAGGGAGAAGACGACCGATCTCGTCTAATAAGGACGAGATTGCACAATTACCGCTTTGTGTGCCGCGGCACATCCGAAGTGTGCCGCGGCACAGGCCAAAAATTACTCCCAGGTTTCGGCATTGTGCCGCGGCACAGCCTGCCTGTGCCGCGGCACCCGGTACAGTTGGGTTTAGGTCGCAGAAGACACACGAGTGTGCCGCGGCCTTGGCACAGCCTTGTGCGGCTTGCCGGATGGGTGTGCCGCGGCACATGCAGTCTGATTTGTTCGACCAACAAGCGAAGGAATTTGTGTGCCGCGCACGCACATCTTGTGCCGCGTCCCACACCCCTATTGGGTACCAAAATGATAAAAATGATCCGGAAGAGAATAAAACAATAGGAATCAATATTTGGGAACCAATAACACGAAATGGATCCACGGCAACCCCGGCGGCGGTTCCGCACCACAATAACGAGAATACGGTTCAACGGTTGTGGAAGGACACACTGAAAGGTACACGAGGGTCACTATGACCGAGAAATATACCAAAAATGAAAATACAAGGGAAAGAAAAATACCGGATATTACAAGATCGTAGGAGTCATGGTGGCCAGGACACATGCGAACGGCCACAGAAGCGGCGCTTGTGCCCGCCGTGTCTTCTTGGCCGGTCGGCCAGGACCACGGCCGAGACACGGCGAGACACCCGGCCAGTGCAGGCCGTTTCTTTGCCGTGTCCGGCAGGGGTATAAATATGGCAGAGGAGTCGGGTTTCACTTATTTTTTCTCACTCGTTTTCTTCCATTCCGCGGCTGAAGCTTGATCAATCATGGAGGCATGTTGTTATCCAATAAATCCATGAAGTTTTGAGGTTCATATCATCAATAATACGTCCTATAACATCCTTTGAACGAGCGAATCAGATCAGATTTTCTAGAAATCTAATTTTGGGGATTTCGGGTATTTTGTTCGATTTCGTCCGTTTAATCCGATTTAACTTAGGATTGTGATGTATTGATGATTATTTAGATGTATTGTATCATTTACCTTGTTATTCCATGGTTGGATCGTATCGATTCGTTGTTTTGGTCGAGTTCTTGATCGACGCCTTGAAGGTGTCCGGTAAAATGTCATAGAGGGGTTTTCGGGCGTTCTACGATTATTCTTCCTCGTATGATCAATGATTTATTGATTATATGTTGTTAGGGTCGAATTCTTGTCAAGAACTCGAGTTGTCTTCTTTGGGGTACGAGCTTCCCGGTCGAACCGTGTTCTTCGGAGCGTTTGGTAGAAGTTATTAAGGCAAGTATCTTACTATACGACTAGTAATTATGTATGAGATGTGTGATGATTTTGCTTGCCTTTGTAATTATGTTCCATTTGAGTTGGTTGTGTTTTCCGTAATTTGAAGGCTTTGCGGTAATATTGTTATATTAGTATACGTGTTAGGCGTTGTGCCATTTGTGCAGGATTGCGCCGTACATATGGGACGGTTGTACACTTGGCTGTGTAATGTAATGAGTACCGAACATGTGTTATGTTGGATATGTGTCGTTGATTGACGATAGTTGTTGCGAGTGTTGAGATTGTGTTATCTGCAGGTGATGTACGATTTTGTGGTGATCAATGTGATTGATCAATTGTGCTCATTGTTGTTCGTAATGTGAATGTGAATATGAATATGTGTGTGACCGCTAAGTTCACTCGTTCTGGTCCGACGGGACCTACGAGGATTCGTGGCAGTGGACTACGGGGTCAGAACTTAGTGAGGTACTGAGGTCCAATCGTCTTTGATGCAGCGAGGCCTACGATAACGCATGGCGGTGGACCATGAGTTTCGGACACGACGCGTCAACCGGGTGAGCTCGACGGGGCTTTCGGTGACACGTGGCGATGAACTACGGTGTCGAAGCTGTGTGTGTGGTTGTTGAGATTGATATAGTCCGTGCGGGTTGTTAAGTTTACGGAGACACGTGACAGTGGATCACGGTGTCGGAATTGGTTATGTCTGGTTAATAGTCCGTGCGGGTTGTTGAACCTACGGAGACACGTGACAGTGGATCACGGTGTCGGAATTGATTATGTTTGTTTAATTGTGCGTGGTGTAGTCCGTGCGGGTTGTTGAACCTACGGATACACGTGACAGTAGATCACAGTGTCATGAGCATGATTGTTTTCAAATCTAAGTTTTGAAAAGAAAGTTTTAAGAAAGGAATGTTGGGCCGAGCCCCACGAGATTTATGAAATGTTTTCGTACTGTAAATTATTGAAATACAATTTGTGATTTGGGTTAAGACCCTAAGATTTTTGAAAGGTTTGAAATTCTAAAAATTCCCGAGATGATAATCTTATTTTCGAATGCTTCATAGCTTATCTTTCCTTGTGAAAACCTCCCAGGGATATTTGTTACTTGATTATTATATTTGGTTCACGATTATTAATTGCTTGTTACATTTCGTATGATTTGATACTTGAACTAGTAAAATAGTGGAGTTTTACTAACCCCCGAGTAATCGGGGGGTGGATGTCTATTTTGCGTCCAGGTTCATGCAGATTTAGGGGAGCAGTCACAGGATTGGCACAAGAGGATGACGAGCTGCGAGACTAATCATGAGTCGAGAGTTGTTCTGATTTTTGTTGTGTTGTCAGAGTTGATTTCAGTCTTCCGCTGTATTATATTTCGACCCCTATGTGGGTAATGTCGTTTAAGTAAGTTTTGTTGATTGAGTTGTGTGACCTCATCGGTCTGTGTATTCACGTGTAAGTGACCATACGGTCTGTATTATTATTATTGTTTGACCCTGGCCGGGCAAGCATTTGGTTGTTTATGGATGTTTAGCCTGGTAGATCCTTGTGGAAAGGGTCTACGGCGTGTAATATTCCCTTATGGTTTTGGGGGTGTTACATTTATGGTATCAGAGCTTAGGTTGCGGAAACCTAGGCTGTCGGGTCGAGTCAAGTCGTGATCTGTCGAGTAATATGTTGTCTGGTCGTTCGAGTCGTCAGGTGACAAGTTGAGTTGTGCGTAGTCACAACGTGACGGTTATGTTGTCGGACGAGATTAGTATCGTGGGCGACCGTCACCTCCGTGCGACCTGTGGATGTAAGTCTCCTCCTTTATGCGTAATACCTGTGTATCTCGATTTTATTTTAGTGAGTTAATTGCGGTGCATAATTTTATTTACACAGTATTGTGTAATATAGTTGTGTTTAATACTTGTGACACATAGTATGTGTATAGAACTGGGCACGTTATTGTTTTATCTTTGAACCACCGGGTGGGGTGGTATGTTGTGAAAGTTTTAAACCTTGATGGGTTTCGAATAGGTACCGACGGTAGAGTTTGTGAGAAACTCTGATGAATGATTTTGCTGTGTGTTTAAACTTGATACCACGAGATGCATTTGATTGAATTGGCGACCCTGGTTTCCATTTGAGTATGTGGTTTTAAATTCGACTGTATTTGGAATGTTGTAATTTTTGTCCGCTATGGGTAAGTTTGAGAATGTTTCCTGAAGGACTTTACAGTTTGAGAATTTTGTAGAAATCGATTTTTGGAAAATATTTTGGTGGTGCGGTCAAACCATGGTTTATACGGAATTTTTAAAATTTGTTAAATTTTGACAAATGGGCCGTATATTTTCAAATGACACAATCAGACGGTATTTGAAAAATGTGTTTTGAAATACTTCGGACATTGTAAAATATTACCGTCGTTTTGGTTATGAACTAAAGGATTTTGGAAAATTTCTGTTTTGCAAAACAACTTTGGCTTCCGTAAATTAGAACGTTATGTGTTTATGTATTGAGGTTAAGTCGTGCAGTGAGTTGCTATATTATTATTCTCGTCAGAAAATCGGGGTTGTATGCCCAAGTGGCGGGATACGTTGTTAGGTATCGTTCCCCACTCCAATGACCGAGGTATTAAACAAAGTGTTTTCAAAATTTCATCCCAGTAAAATCTTTCAAACTCGTGAATTTTTTTTATATTATCATTCGAACAAATACCTCGATAAACTTGTTTTTTTTAGAATATTATCGGTGTTGGACCACAATGGTATGCTTAATGTTTTAACCGTGTATGCTGAGGTATAAGTCGTACATCATTGTCAATGTGAACGTGTGACTATTGCATTATGCTGCTGATTGTGGGCTTATGCCGATTATGTGAGGTTTGTTTTATCTTGTTATTCTGATTGGTTCTCCGTTCAGTATGCTAAGGGGTCGAGGTCGAGGCCGTGGCCGTGGTCGTGGTGGTGGTCGTAATCGGGAGCAGGAGAGGGCGACTCCCTCCTTGCCGAGTACCAATCAGCTCAGTACAGATCAGGGACATTCGACTAGCGTTAATGTTGACGTTGGCGCCGCCACCATCCTTCGTCAGGTGGTTGACCAGTTAGTGCAGATGAATCAGGCCGTACATCGGGATGAGAACCCAATTAGGGATAACGGAACTAGTAAGTGGTTGCGATATGTGATGAAGATGCAGCCGCCCCGTTTTGTGGGTTCGTCTGACTTGTTAGGTTGGGAAAACTGGATCTTCCAGTTGGACAGAATATTTGATGCTGTAGCTTGTCCGGATGATAGGAGGGTACCCATTGCTCAGTACCTGCTCGACAAAGAAGCTGCAGACTGGTGGCACGCTGTAGTGCCTGCAGATCGTACACCTACATGGGCTGAGCTTAAGACTTCCATGGAGGCAGAGTATTCCCCGTTGCCTGTTCGTGAATGCAGAATCGTTGGAGTTTTTCTCGGCTACGCCCCAGGATGTGTCAATATCCCAGGCGATAGTCGATTATAATCGACAGTTGGCTTATGTTCGGGATCAAGTGAGAAGTGAAGCGGACAAGGTCCGATACTTCAATATGCGCATGAAACCCCATATCCGTGAGAGTATGGCTCCGCTTATGTGTACCACCCTGAAAGAATATCAGGACCGAGCTTTAGCCATTGAGATGGCTGTTTCTATGGCGGAATCTAATTCAGAGAGTAAGAGACAGAAGACCTCGAGAAATTTTTTCAAGAGGCCAGAGGAGTGAGATCCGTGAACTTGTTGCTTTGCATTTTCCTTCTGGAAGCACTCCTCGTTCGGTTGACCAGTCTAAGAACCTTACTCCAGAGGCGAGTAAGACGATTGGTGTGAAGACCTGCTTTAACTGCAGCCGTGTAGGCCATGCGAGACAGAATTGTCGTTCGCCATCGGTTAATTGTTTTAAGTGCGGCCGACTGGGGCACCAAGCGGTGCATTGTGAGACCGTTGCCAAGATGTTTGGGAATCGAGTTTTCGTTCCTACTCGGGGAGGGCCCAGCGGTGCCCAGTGATGTAGTTGTGTATCGTACTTTGTGCTATAATTCGTGTAGAAATTGATATTTGTGGCGTGAACTTTTTGGTTTTGTTTGTATTCTACCATGATGTTTTATTTTAAGTTTCGGGACGAAACTTATTTTTAATAGGATAGAATGTAATGTCCGGTATTCTAGTTTTCTGTTATCTTGAATTGGTTGTGTCTTGACGTTGGACATTTTCTTGTTGACGATCGGAGTGAATTCCATCATAATACTATATTTGTTTCTACCGCATAGTTGTGGTCGGGTGCGACTTGTTGTCACGTGCGTTTCTTTGATTAAATGTGTGCATGTGATGTGTCGTTAATTACTCGTTATTGTTTTGAATCATTGCCGGTGACGTTGTTATGGTCTTCGTGGGGCGTGTTTTCACGCTGTATGTTCTTTTGCGTTGCTTGTAACGTTTCGCCGTTGGGCGCGATTTTTTTTATTCTTGTGTATCTCGTTGAGTTTTCCTGGCAGGATATTGCTTCTCCCTACTTGATTTAAGTTTCGGGACGAAACTTCTTTTAAGGAGGATAGAATGTAATATCCGCAATTTCGGATTTCCGGTAATTTTTTTTTTCGGCGTACGTCCGTTTTGACGACTCGATCATGACCATTTCGTCATTTCGAGAATGATTAATTCTGCACTTTTTGTCATCCGAGTTCGTTTCGGTATCGTTTTGCTGAGTTCCGAGCTTTTTAGCGACTTTTCCGCACTTGAGTTCGATTCTTGCGAATCTCGTCCGAAACTGTTGTTTCGAGTTTCTTGTAAGTTCATTTAATGTTATTATTCATGTTGCGAGCTTTGGTTTGGTGTTTCGATCGCGTATTGTGATTTTCGGACGTTTTGGGCCATTTTCGTAATTTCCCAAAGTTTTGGGTAATTACTTTCCGTTGTCGAATTTCGAGCCTTCGGGTGGTCGGAATCAGGTGTTCTCTCAGTTTTCGGATTCGTATTTACGAGTACTTCGTAACCGTGCTTTCGGTTTACGTTCAGGTCTGAGTTTCGGGATTTTTCGGACCGTCGGATCGACCGAGTCATGGCTGGCCGGACACATGCGACGGCCACAGCAGCGCTGCCAGCGCCGTCTCTTGCGCAGGTCGGCCAGGACCAGCAACTGCCGAGACACGGCCGAGACAATGGCCCGGCCCAGTGCATTTCGCTGCGCCGTGTCAGGCAGGGGTATAAATATGGCAGAGGAGTCGGGTTTCACTCATTTTTTCTCACTCGTTTTCTTCCATTCGGCGGCTGAAGCTTGATCAATCATGGAGGCATGTTGTTATAAAATAAATCCATGAAGCTTTGAGGTTCACATCATCAATAATACGTCCTATAACATCCTTTGATCGAGCGAATCAGGTCAGATTTTCTAGAAATCTAATTTTGGGGATTTTGGGTATTTTGTTCGATTTCGTCCGGTTAATCCGATTTAACTTAGGATTGTGATGTATTGATGATTATTTAGATGTATTGTATCATTTACCTTGTTATTCCATGGTTGGATCGTATCGATTCGTTGTTTTGGTCGAGTTCTTGATCGACGCCTTGAAGGTGTCCGGTAAAATATCATAGAGGGGTTTTCGGGCGTTCTACGATTATTCTTCCTCGTATGATCAATGATTTATTGATTATATGTTGTTAGGGTCTAATTCTTGTCAAGAACTCGAGTCGGAACCCTTCCGTTCGTTGTCTTCTTTGGGGTACGAGCTTCCCGGTCGAACCGTGTTCTTCGGAGCGTTTGGTAGCAGTTATTAAGGCAAGTATCTTACTATACGACTTGTATCTTGCGACTAGTAATTATGTATGAGATGTGTGATGATTTTGCTTGCCTTTGTAATTATGTTCCGTTTGAGTTGGTTGTGTTTTCCGTAATTTAAAGGCTTTGCGGTAATATTGTTATATTAGTATACGTGTTAGGCGTTGTGCCATTTGTGCAGGATTGCGCCGTACATATGGGACGGTTGTACACTTGGTTGTGTAATGTAATGTGTACCGAACGTGTGTTATGCTGGATATGTGTCGTTGATTGACGATAGTTGTTGCGACTGTTGAGATTGTGTTATGTGCAGGTGATGTACGATTTTGTGGTGATCAATGTGATTGATCAATTGTGCTCATTGTTGTACGTAATGTGAATGTGAATATGAATATGAATATGAATATGTGTGTGACCGCTAAGTTCACTCGTGCTGGTCCGACGGGACCTACGAGGATTCGTGGCAGTGGACCAAAACTTAGTGAGGTACTGAGGTCCAATCGTGCTGGTCTGACGAGGCCTACGATAACGCATGGCAGTGGACCATGAGTTTCGGACATAGTACGTCCAACCGGGTGAGCTCGACGGGGCTTACGGTGACACGTGGCAGTGGACTACGGTGTCAGGACTGTGTGTGTGGTTGTTGAGATTGATATAGTTCGTGCGGGTTGTTAAGCCTACGGAGACACGTGGCAGTGGATCACGGTGTCGGAATTGGTTATGTCTGGTTAATAGTCCGTGCGGGTTGTTGAACCTACGGAGACACGTGACAGTGGATCACGGTGTCGGAATTGATTATGTTTGTTTAATTGTGCGTGGTGTAGTCCGTGCGGGTTGTTGAACCTACGGATACACGTGACAGTAGATCACGGTGTCATGAGCATGATTGTTTTCAAATCTAAGTTTTGAAAAGAAAGTTTTAAGAAAGGAATATTGGGCCGAGCCCCACGAGATTTATGAAATGTTTTCGTACTGTAAATTATTGAAATACAATTTGTGATTTGGGTTAAGACCCTAAGATTTTCGAAAGGTTTGAAATTCTAAAAATTCCCGAGATGATAATCTTATTTTCGAATGCTTCATAGCTTATCTTTCCTTGTGAAAACCTCCCAGGGATATTTGTTACTTGATTATTATATTTGATTCACGATTATTAATTGCTTGTTACATTTCGTATGATTTGATACTTGCACTAGTAAAACAGTGGAGTTTTACTAACCGCGAGTAATCGGGGTGGATGTGCATTTTGCGTCGAGGTTCATGCGGTTAGGGAGCGATCATAGGATTGGCACAAGAGGATGACGGGTGCGATACTAATCATGAGTCGAGAGTTGTTACGATTTTTGTTGTGTTGTCGAGTTGATTTCGGTCTTCATTGTATTATATTTCGACCCCTATGTGGGTAATGTCGTTTAAGTAAGTTTTGTTGATTGAGTTGTGTGACCTCATCGGTCTGTGTATTCACGTGTAAGTGACCATACGGTCTGTATTATTATTATTGTTTGACCCTGGCCGGGCAAGCATTTGGTTGTTTATGGATGTTTAGCCTGGTAGATCCTTGTGGAAAGGGTCTACGGCGTGTAATATTCCCTTATGGTTTTGGGGGTGTTACAACGTACGTAACTAATATATTAGCGTACGCTACATACTTACCTTAGCGTACGTTAATATTCATTGACTTAAAACTGTCCAGGTTCATCCGCGGGAATCTTATCCGGACCCAACGACCAGCTGGCTCATGTGCTAGCCACCCTACTCAATTATTGGCTGCCTTACGTACATTATGCTTCATTCGTAGCGTACTCTAATCTTGGCACATAACGTACGCTATGCTCACTTCGTGGCATACATTATCACGTGTTTCCATGTGAAAATACATATGTTAATATTATTATGCACATGGATACGAATACAAGAAATATCATACTTCGATTATCGATATCACAAATCCCAATAATACAGGGTTCAATTATAGATGAAATACTCAATAATTAATCTGGATATTACAGAAGAAATTTCCGATGAGCCTGCTGACAATGCTAACAAAGCAACAAAAGACAAATGGAAGAAACATTGTGATGATTACATTGATGTCAGTTGTCTTATGCTGGCTACCATTTGTCCAGAACTTCAGAAGGATCTGGAAGAAATGGAAGCTTATGAGCTTAATGCTCACCTCAAGGAAACTTTCTCGAAGCATGCTAGGCAAGAGAGGTATGAGACATTTCAATCCATGTATGCTTGCAAGATGGTTGAGGGGACATCTGTCAGCACTCATGTACTCAAGATGAAAGGATATATTGATTATCTTGATAGACTTGATTTTCCACTTTCTAAGGAGCACTCCACGGATGTGATCCTAAACTCATTGCCCGATAGTTTCGGTCAGTTCATTATGAACTATAATATGAATGAGATGGAGAAGTCCATTGGTGAAGTGCATGGGATGCTTAAAACGGCTAACCAGAATATTAAGAAGAGATCAAGCCATGTGTTGATGGTCAGTAAAGGGAAGTCCTTGAAGAACAAAGGCAAGGGAAAGGGTAAGGCAGAAGTTTCCAAATCTAAAGACTCTACTAAACCAGTTTTCAAGGCTAAATCTCCCAAAGATGGAAATTACCATCATTGCAATAAACCAGGACACTGGAAAAGAAATTGCAAGGTTTATGTCACGCCCCCAACATCGGGCAGGACGAGGGCGTGATGATACATGTCGATCAATCAATAAGAGTGCAGTAAAGACATTGCGGAAGCTAGAATAACGATCAATAAAAATTCAACAACGATCTTAACCCGATGTTTTAAGATTCGTTGAAATAAAGGTTGGTAATGAAATTACAAAGATCAGAACATTACAGTAGAACTTCTTTCCAGAATTTCAAAAGTACCAAATACGAAACATAACTAATCTATTACAAGGTGGAATTATACATAATTCTATGTCTCGAAGGTCTTCTACTCGGTCTCTTCAAAAGTCCCCTCGTCTTCGGACGGATTCTCATCCTCTGGTTTAAAATGGAAAACGGTGGGGTGAGACAAAGGGTCTCAGTGAGTGGGTGATCGTGTGCGAGTGTGGCTTACTTTTCTTTGAAAACATTTTGATTGATGCATGGTTATATAAAGTATATGAAATTGGAATCGTTTGCAAGATACATTATAATTTTTATGAACACAATAAACATTTACAGGTGCGATATTATAATCCTGTCCCCGTGGACAAATGTAAAGTCAAGCAGTTGGTCAATCAGTCAAGCTAGCTTCGAATCCTGCCGATATGGACTTTGGATTCTAGGCTCTCCTTATTACTCCTATCAAGATAGGCCGTCGCCCCAAGATTTGGACCGTCGCCCCAAGTAGAGCCTTCGCTCTTTTCACACTTAGCGTGTGCTTCCTTATCTCTTATCTGGGCTCGGTATGTCCTTAGTTGTGGGTCAAAACCCGGATCACACCATAATCGCGATTATACCCCAAGTCTACGACCCAGGTGTAATATCCGCAATTTCCGATTTTTCGGTAAATTTCTTTTTCAGCCGGAGTCCGTTTTGACGACTCGCTCATGACCGTTTCGTCATTTCGAGAATGATTAATTCTGGACTTTTTGTCATCCGTGTAATACCAGGTTGTAATTCATTCATTTTCATTCAGTAATTATCAGTCTGTAATTGTCACTCAGTGTATTTTCACTCAATTATAATCATTCATCAATCATGTTCATTCACCGTGTTCACCGTTCGGAAAAACTTCGAGTTGTGTATCATTATTGTTCATTGTTTCAACTTTCCTCTTATGAGTTCGACTTTGTTAGATCACCATTAATTTTTGGTAACTCCAAAAATTCTAAATCTTTTCAATATTATAGAGCATCGAATTAGCTTTCCAATGGTTCAAACGGTGAGTCAATCGATGTCCGGACGAGAGAGTTATGGTCGTTTTAGCTCACCCGCTCATTTTTTCAGTTATTGGCCGATCACTGCCGACCGAACTCGGCCGTGTCGTCCGACACGGCCCGTGCCGTACTCGTCCGGAATTGCCGATGTCTCTGCCTCGGGACCCGACCGTGTCGTCTGGCACGGCCGAGTCGAACTCTTAGGATAAGCGTAACCGCGCCCGGATGCGGACCATGTTCCAGACACGGTCGAGTCATGCCGAAGTCATTGTCGGACGGGTCACTATCGGAAGGCCCCTCGCGCCGCGACCGTGTCTAGCGGGACACGGTCGAGTCCCTCGCCGGCAGTGCGGCGCGCGGCCGTGTCAGGCGGACACGGTCGAGTCTGTCGACGAGTCAACCCCTATAAATTCGTTTTTGAGCATTTCAGCTCATTTCTTTCCCTTTTCTTCACCTACAACCGGGAGAGAGAGCTTGAGGGAGGGTTTTTCCTTCACAAATCATTTGAGTGTTTGATTTTCTTCATCCTCCTTCGATCGTGTAGCTCGGATTGTGGATCTAGCACGTGTTCTTCGGATTATAGGGCTTGAATCTTCAAGAGGTAAGAACTCCTTCAACCCTAGTATGATTTTGGGGAGGGTTTGGTGGTGATCTTGTGTTTTAATTCGAATTAACCGATGTTGTTATTAGATTTTGATAGTATTCACGCGACCCATGGTTTTCTTGTTTTTGATTGGGATGAAATCCCGTTGTTATACCATTGACCGATTTCATTTCCTTATGCACTCTTGGTGTCCGATGAATTGTCCCAACGGGTAGAATTAGGATTAATTCTTACCTTTCCGCATTATTGAGACTTGTTGTATACCGTTGTTGTGTTAGGAGCGGATTTGGGAGGATTGTTCGGACCAAAACCTATTCCTTCGTTGTTTCCATTGTTTCATCGTATTCAAGGCAAGTATCTTGCCCATACATTATGTGTTTTGTGGATATTACGGTTGTTAATCGTCGATATGTGCTAAATAAATATTAATAACCATTTTTCAAAAGAATCGGAATATTTATCATCATGGTTTTTGTAAAGGTGACCCGTGTGTGTTGGGAATTAATGTGCTTAGATGAATATGTGAGTTTGTGTGATATTAGTTGTGTCGTTCGGTGCTGTTGAAATCTTGTGCTTCCTTGTGAATCGTATCATTACTTGATCGTGAGTATATGTTGGATGAACTGGCCATTCTAGTAAGGTACCTCGACTATATATACTGTGATTGACCTTCGAGGCTTGTGGTTTGCAACTGTGATTTTGGAACGTGTGTGTGTTGTTCTTTCCACCCGGAGTGTCCGACGGGATGTAGGAGTCGATACTAAAGTGCGGCCACGGAGTGGACTTGGGTGCGTGTGTGGATGAACTTCCACCGGAGTGTCCGACGGGATGTGCGGGAGTCGATACTAAGGGTACGGCCGCGGAAGTGGTTTCCCACGGAGTGTCCGACGGGATGTCCGGGGTCGATACTAAGGGGTACGGCCGCGGGTTACCAGTTGTGGTTTTCATCTTGAGGATGACGATGTTTTCGTTAATTGTGATATTGTCAGGAGTATCACAATGCTTTGTGCTCGGGTTTGAGAGACATTGTATATATATTCTTGGGGCTTGTATTGACTGGGTTAGGATTAATGTGTTATGGGTAATGTTTCGTTGTAAGTGAATTGAAGTGGATGATCGGGTCGTGGACCACTGTGTTTTGTGACCGGAATGGTTGGGTCGTGGACCCCGTGTTTTGTTAAACGGATTTGTATTTTGAAAAATGAACTTTGGGGTTGTGACCCTAAATGGCTTTCGAGGAATTAAGAACATTTTCAATTTTTGATGTTTTCAAAACTCCCGAGATTTGGAAATGTTTTCAAAATGCTTACTTGCTTCGTTTCTGCTTTCAAGACTTGAACTATTTTTAACTAAATATATCTCGGGAAGTCTTTCGTTATATTATCGGAATGTGTTGTGTATGGCTCGTATTTGCACTTTATACTTGCACTAGCGAAACAGTGGAGTTTTGCTAACCCCCGAGTAATCGGGGGGTGGATATCTGTATTGTGTCCAGGTACATGCAGGTTTTCGGGAGCAAGACACAAGATCGGCACGAGGGATGATGAAAGACGAATGATACTAATCACACGAAGGCCAGTTTTGGGTTCAGTTAGTCGGAGTCCATTGTATTGTCTTTTCCGCTGTCTTATTGTTTGTGGTGGTAATTATCTTACCCTTGCGTGGGTATGAGTCTGGATGAATTTATTTACTTTTATTTGTAAGTCAGTGTCGAAAGACCAAATCGGTCTATTGATTCGTTATTTTAATTCGTCAGTATGTAATGCAATGTGTTGTGTTGATGTCTAGCCTGGTGGATCCTCACGGAGAGGGTCTGCGGCGTGTAATATTCCCGGTTTGATCTGGGCGTGTTACATTTATGGTATTGGAGCTTAGGTTGCGGAAACCTAGGCTGTCGGGTCCAGTCGTGTATTGTTGGGTCTTGTCTTGTCAGATTGAGTCTGACTGATGTCGTGTCGCGACGCGTCATTTGGAATGTCGGCCGTGATTAATATCAGGGTGCAGCCATCATCTTCGTACGATCTGTAGATGTAAGTCTCCCTACTACAGGTTGTACCACGAGCTATACGAGCCTGTGTGATTTTGTGTTATGTAGTTAATATTTGAAAGTGCATCGTGAGTAAGTGACATATATTTGTTGATTCCCGTCTTGCGCTAAAATGTAGAATGATATTGCTGAATGTATCCTTGTATAAATCATTTTCTTACAAGAGTATAAACCTTGGAATTTTAAGTTTTCGAATCCTTTCGGGGAGTCACGTAAAATTTTTAAAATGCCCTCCAAGAGAGGAAAAAGTTGATTTTCGTATGTTGACCACAAGGCTGAAAGTTCTGAAAACTCGAATTATTGATAATTCTTTTCCACTGTGTACTATAAGTTTTCAAAACACGAGTTTTAAACTCAAATGAGTTCTACAAAATATACTCAAGACGTGATCCTTGCTTTTAACTTTCAGTTTTGAATGACAATTGCCTTTTGATGGTTGCTCATGATGTGTTGTAATTATGTGAATCGATGGCTTTGAGATTCGAATATTGTTGTTGTTTAATTGTGACCTTCGATTCCAGTGATGTCGTATATATGTTCGCAATCATGTTGCTAAAATAGAACCGTTAGCGCACGCTAAGTGTAAGGCTAACGCGCTAATGCGACATGGGTAGCGCACGCTAAATATGTGTTGTGAGCGTTAGTCGATGCAGGCAGAGGCTATGGAACCGCATTATAGCCGTTAGGTCTAACTTTTGCGGCCAATCACCTGTAGTTGTATTCTCTACGTGGTGTCTAGTGATAACAACTGTTGTGCGTAAATGTGTGTTAAGACTTTTCGTATTACTAGGTGATATTTGATTGTGTTTGATGAATTGATAAATTATGTCTGCTGCGAGTGTGTTCGAACACGCTTTTCTAAAACTTTCATAAGTTTGTGCAAGTGCGATTAGCCGACGGCTTCGTATGAACTTTGGAAATTGTTTGAAATTTGCGAGCCGGCCTAAGATTCTCAAATAAAACCTCGACGGTATTTGAAAGAGTTGTTTTAAAGTACCTTGAACATTTTGTAAAATTTTACCGTCGTTGATGTTTGTGAAGTGTTGGGAGAATTTTCGAAAATGATTTTAACATATTGTTGCATTTTCAAATAATTCGAGTGAATGATTTTCAAAATCTTTCACACCATAAAAATATTTTATTTCAAAAACCAATGCGATTTTTATTTTCAAAAATATATAGTGAAAGATGAGAAATCTCACTCGATGTAAAGTTCAAACTCGGATTCGGAAATGTTAGAGTATGTAAGAATAATTTGATGATCTTGCATGGTTAACTTGTTAGTTGTTAACGGCGATGATGATACGTAGAGGCATGATGACTTCAAATGATTTCAAATGAGACGGTTAAAGTATGTTGTTTGCAAGTTTTGATGAAACAACCCGAGGTACCAAAAGTACTTTTAAAGTTTATTTCAAATAGATATACAAATCCAAGGATTTTCAAAAGATTTCCTTTAAAAGGATACCTCGTGGATTTTCTTTTCGAGTTGTTATTGGTTACCCCATGTGATATGTCGTGCTGAGTTGGTACCTTAGTATAATATTTTGCGAAGTTGTGCAATCGTATTGAGTGGGAATCCGCTTAGTATGCCGATGGGCGAGAGGGCGATCGTGACCACGATGCTAATGGCCATGAAGATCGGATGTGGACCAAGAGGATATGGTCGGGAAGGTTGCTATTCCAGCACTTCGTTCTCGTTGTTTAGGTATCGGGACGAAACCTCTTTTAAAGGTGATATGATGTAATACCCGCATTTTTCTTTCTTTCTCTTCTGTTTCGTCCAATCGTATCGACTCGATTGTGTTCGTTGATGCTTGACACAGTGTTGTTTCTCACCTTTGTCATTCGAGCGAGTTCTGATATTGTCCCAAATTGATCTATATATCGTTGTGACCTTTTCATGTTCGGGAAAATTAGTCTCGTTTTCGATCTTCCAACCCTTGGGCGGTGGAATTCCGTATTTGTTCAGCGATTGGCTCGCGTTTTGATTGATGTACCGTTGGGTTGGTCAATCGTATTGATTTTCGTCCGTTGTGTTTTGTGTTTGTTCGGATAATTGACTTGATTGTATTATCCAGTTGATGACTCTTGTCACTTGTTGGTTTTATTATATCCCTAACGGCGGCGTTGTGTTGGTCGTCGTGGAGCGTGTTTTCACGCCGTATATTCCTTTGCGTTGCTTGTAACGTTTCGCCGATGGGCGTAAGTTACGCGTTTCATTGCGTATCTCGTTGAGTTTTCCTGGCGGGATATTGCTTCTCCCTACTTGTTTTAAGTTTCGGGACGAAACTTCTTTTAAGGAGGGTAGAATGTAATATCCGCAATTTCCGATTTTTCGGTAAATTTCTTTTTCAGCCGGAGTCCGTTTTGACGACTCGCTCATGACCGTTTCGTCATTTCGAGAATGATCAATTCTGGACTTTTTGTCATCCGTGTAATACCCGGTTGTAATTCATTCATTTTCATTCAGTAATTATCAGTCTGTAATTGTCACTCAGTGTATTTTCACTCAATTATAATCATTCATCAATCATGTTCATTCACCGTGTTCACCGTTCGGAAAAACTTCGAGTTGTGTATCATTATTGTTCATTGTTTCAACTTTCCTCTTATGAGTTCGACTTTGTTAGATCACCATTAATTTTTGGTAACTTTAAAAATTCTAAATCTTTGCAATATTATAGAGCATCGAATTAGCTTTCCAATGGTTCAAACGGTGAGTCAATCGGAGTCCGGACGAGAGAGTTATGGTCGTTTTAGCTCACCCGCTCATTTTTTCAGTTATTCGCCAATCACTGCCGACCGAACTCGGCCGTGTCGTCCGACACGGCCCGTGCCGTACTCGTCCAGAAATGCCGAAGTCTCTGCCTTGGGACCCGACCGTGTCGTCTGGCACGGCCGAGTCGAACTCTTCCGGATAAGCCAGAACCGGCGCCCGGCCGTGTTCCAGGACACGGTCGAGTCATGCCGAAGTCATTGTCGGACGGGTCACTATCGGAAGGCCCCTCGCGCCGCGGCCGTGTCTAGCAGGACACGGTCGAGTCCTGCCGGCAGTGCGGCCGCGGCAGTGTCGGCGGACACGGTCGAGTCTGTCGAGCAGTCAACCCTATAAATTCGTTTTTGAGCATTTCGGCTCATTTCTTTCCCTTTTCTTCACCTACAACCGGGAGAGAGCTTGAGGAGGGTTTTCCTTCACAAATCATTTGAGTGTTTGATTTTCTTCATCCTCCTTCGATCGTGTAGCTCGGATTGTGGATCTAGCACGTGTTCTTCGGATTATAGGGCTTGAATCTTCAAGAGGTAAGAACTCCTTCAACCTAGTATGATTTTGGGGAGGGTTTGGTGGTGATCTTGTGTTTTAATTCGAATTAACCGATGTTGTTATTAGATTTTGATAGTATTCACGCGACCCATGGTTTTCTTGTTTTTGATTGGGATGAAATCCCGTTGTTATACCATTGACCGATTTCATTTCCTTATGCACTCTTGGTGTCCGATGAATTGTCCCAACGGGTAGAATTAGGATTAATTCTTACCTTTCCGCATTATTGAGACTTGTTGTATACCGTTGTTGTGTTAGGAGCGGATTTGGGAGGATTGTTCGGACCAAAACCTATTCCTTCGTTGTTTCCATTGTTTCATCGTATTCAAGGCAAGTATCTTGCCCATACATTATGTGTTTTGTGGATATTACGGTTGTTAATCGTCGATATGTGCTAAATAAATATTAATAACCATTTTTCAAAAGAATCGGAATATTTATCATCATGGTTTTTGTAAAGGTGACCCGTGTGTGTTGGGAATTAATGTGCTTAGATGAATATGTGAGTTTGTGTGATATTAGTTGTGTCGTTCGGTGCTGTTGAAATCTTGTGCTTCCTTGTGAATCGTATCATTACTTGGTCGTGAGTATATGTTGGATGGCGGCCATTCTAGTAAGGTACCTCGACTATATATCTTGTGATTGACCTTCGAGGCTTGTGGTTTGCAAGCGTGATTTTGGAACGTGTGTGTTGTTCCTTCCACCGGAGTGTCCGACGGGATGTACGGGGTCGATACTAAAGGGTACGGCCACGGAAGTGGACTTGGGTGCGTGTGTGGATGAACTTCCACCGGAGTGTCCGACGGGATGTCCGGGAGTCGATACTAAGAGTACGGCCGCGGAAGTGGTTTCCCACCGGAGTGTCCGACGGGATGTGCGAGTCGATACTAAGAAGTACGGCGCGGGTTACAGATTGTGGTTTTCATCTTGAGGATGACGATGTTTTCGTTAATTGTGATATTGTCAGGAGTATCACAATGCTTTGTGCTCGGGGTTGAGAGACATTGTATATCGAGTCTTGGTGCTTGGCTAGAATGGCATAGGATTAATGTGTTATGTGTAATGTGTCCTTGTAAGTGAATTGAAGTGGATGATCGGGTCGTGGACCTGTGTTTTGTGACCGGAATGGTTGGGTCGTGGACCCGTGTTTTGTTAAACGGATTTGTATTTTGAAAAATGAACTTTGGGGTTGTGACCTAAATGGCTTTCGAGGAATTAAGAACATTTTCAATTTTTGATGTTTTCAAAACTCCGAGATTTGGAAATGTTTTCAAAATGCTTACTTGCTTCGTTTCGCTTTCAAGACTTGAACTATTTTTAACTAAATATATCTCGGGAAGTCTATCGTTATATTCTCGGAATGAGTTTAGTATGTCTCGTATTTTCACTTTATACATGCACTAGCGAAACAGTGGAGTTTGCTAACCCCAGTAATCGGGGGTGGATATCTGTATTGTGTCAGGTACATGCAGGCTTTCGGGAGCAAGACACAATATCGGCACGAGGGATTATGAAAGACGAAAGATACTAATCACACGAAGGCAGTTTTGGGTTGATTAGTGAGTCCATTGTATTGTCTTTTCCGCTGTCTTATTGTTTGTGGTGGTAATTATCTTACCCTTGCGTGGGTATGAGTCTGGATGAATTTATTTACTTTTATTTGTAAGTCAGTGTCGAAAGACCAAATCGGTCTATTGATTCGTTATTTTAATTCGTCAGTATGTAATGCAATGTGTTGTGTTGATGTCTAGCCTGGTGGATCCTCACGGAGAGGGTCTGCGGCGTGTAATATTCCCGGTTTGATCTGGGCGTGTTACATTTATGGTATTGGAGCTTAGGTTGCGGAAACCTAGGCTGTCGGGTCCAGTCGTGTATTGTTGGGTCTTGTTATGTCAGATTGAGTCTGACTGATGTCGTGTCGCGACGCGTCATTTGGAATGTCGGCCGTGATTAATATCAGGGTGCAGCCATCATCTTCGTACGATCTGTAGATGTAAGTCTCCCTACTACAGGTTGTACCACGAGCTATACGAGCCTGTGTGATTTTGTGTTATGTAGTTAATATTTGAAGGTGCATCGTGAGTAAGTGACATATATTTGTTGATTCCCGTCTTGCGCTAAAATGTAGAATGATATTCTTTGAATGTATCCTTGTATAAATCATTTTCTTACAAGAGTATAAACCTTGGAATTTTAAGTTTTGAATCCTTTCGAAGTCACGTAAAATTTTTAAAATGCCCTCCAAGAGAGGAAAAAGTTGATTTTCGTATGTTGACCACAAGGCTGAAAGTTCTGAAAACTCGAATTATTGATAATTCTTTTCCACTGTGTACTATAAGTTTTCAAAACACGAGTTTTAAACTCAAATGAGTTCTACAAAATATACTCAAGACGTGATCCTTGCTTTTAACTTTCAGTTTTGAATGACAATTGCCTTTTGATGGTTGCTCATGATGTGTTGTAATTATGTGAATCGATGGCTTTGAGATTCGAATATTGTTGTTGTTTAATTGTGACCTTCGATTCCAGTGATGTCGTATATATGTTCGCAATCATGTTGCTAAAATAGAACCGTTAGCGCACGCTAAGTGTAAGGCTAACGCGCGCTAATGCAGCATGGGTAGCGCACGCTAAATATGTGTTGTAACGAGCGTTAGTCGATGCAGGCGGAGGCTATGGAACCGCATTATAGCCGTTAGGTCTAACTTTTGCGGCCAATCACCTGTAGTTGTATTCTCTACGTGGTGTCTAGTGATAACAACTGTTGTGCGTAAATGTGTGTTAAGACTTTTCGTATTACTAGGTGATATTTGATTGTGTTTGATGAATTGATAAATTATGTCTGCTGCGAGTGTGTTCGAACACGCTTTTCTAAAACTTTCATAAGTTTGTGCAAGTGCGATTAGCCGACGGCTTCGTATGAACTTTGGAAATTGTTTGAAATTTGCGAGCCGGCCTAAGATTCTCAAATAAAACCTCGACGGTATTTGAAAGAGTTGTTTTAAAGTACCTTGAACATTTTGTAAAATTTTACCGTCGTTGATGTTTGTGAAGTCTTGGGAGAATTTTCGAAAATGATTTTAACATATTGTTGCATTTTCAAATAATTCGAGTGAATGATTTTCAAAATCTTTCACACCATAAAAATATTTTATTTCAAAAACCAATGCGATTTTTATTTTCAAAAATATAGTGAAAGATGAGAAATCTCACTCGATGTAAAGTTCAAACTCGGATTCGGAAATGTTAGAGTATGTAAGAATAATTTGATGATCTTGCATGGTTAACTTGTTAGTTGTTAACGGCGATGATGATACGTAGAGGCATGATGACTTCAAATGATTTCAAATGAGACGGTTAAAGTATGTTGTTTGCAAGTTTTGATGAAACAACCCGAGGTACCAAAAGTACTTTTAAAGTTTATTTCAAATAGATATACAAATCCAAGGATTTTCAAAAGATTTCCTTTAAAAGGATACCTCGTGGATTTTCTTTTCGAGTTGTTATTGGTTACCCCATGTGATATGTCGTGCTGAGTTGGTACCTTAGTATAATATTTTGCGAAGTTGTGCAATCGTATTGAGTGGGAATCCGCTTAGTATGCCGATGGGCAGAGGACGCAGTCGTGACCACGATGCTAATGGCCATGAAGATCGGATGTGGACCAAGAGGATATGGTCGGGAAGGTTGCTATTCGGCCGCCGTTCTCGTTGTTTAGGTATCGGGACGAAACCTCTTTTAAAGGTGATATGATGTAATACCCGCATTTTTCTTTCTTTCTCTTCTGTTTCGTCCAATCGTATCGACTCGACTGTGTTCGTTGATGCTTCTGACCTGGTGTTGTTTCTCACCTTTGTCATTCGAGCGAGTTCTGATATTGTCCCAAATTGATCTATATATCGTTGTGACCTTTTCATGTTCGGGAAAATTAGTCTCGTTTTCGATCTTCCAACCCTTGGGCGGTGGAATTCCGTATTTGTTCAGCGATTGGCTCGCGTTTTGATTGATGTACCGTTGGGTTGGTCAATCGTATTGATTTTCGTCCGTTGTGTTTTGTGTTTGTTCGGATAATTGACTTGATTGTATTATCCAGTTGATGACTCTTGTCACTTGTTGGTTTTATTATATCCCTAACGGCGGCGTTGTGTTGGTCGTCGTGGAGCGTGTTTTCACGCCGTATATTCCTTTGCGTTGCTTGTAACGTTTCGCCGATGGGCGTAAGTTACGCGTTTCATTGCGTATCTCGTTGAGTTTTCCTGGCGGGATATTGCTTCTCCCTACTTGTTTTAAGTTTCGGGACGAAACTTCTTTTAAGGAGGGTAGAATGTAATATCCGCAATTTCCGATTTTTCGGTAAATTTATTTTTCAAATGAGTCCGTTTTGACGACTCGCTCATGACGTTTCGTCATTTCGAGAATGATCAATTGGACTTTTTGTCATCCGTGTAATACCGGTTGTAATTCATTCATTTTCATTGGTAATTATCGATCTGTAATTGTCACTCGGTGTATTTTCACTCAATTATAATCATTCATCAATCATGTTCATTCACCGTGTTCACCGTTCGGAAAAACTTGAGTTGTGTATCATTATTGTTCATTGTTTCAACTTTCCTCTTATGAGTTCGACTTTGTTAGATCACCATTAATTTTTGGTAACTCCAAAAATTCTAAATCTTGCAATATTATAGAGCATCGAATTAGCTTTCCAATGGTTCAAGCGGTGAGTCAATGAGTCCGGACGAGAGAGTTATGGTCGTTTTAGCTCACCCGCTCATTTTTGATTATTCGCGATCCTTTGCCGACCGAACTCGGCCGTGTCGTCCGACACGGCCCGTGCCGTACTCGTCCGGAAATGCCGAAGTCTCGCCTTGGGACCCGGCCGTAAATGTCAGCACGGCCGAGTCGAACTCTTCCGGATAAGCGAACCGAGCGCCCAGACGGCCGTGTTCCGGGACACGGTCGAGTCATGCCGAGTCATTGTCGGACGGTCACTATCGGAAGGCCCCTCCGCGCCGCGGCCGTGTCTAGCAGGACACGGTCGAGTCCTGCCGGCAGTGCGCGCCGCGGCCGTGTCAGCGGACACGGCCGAGTCTGTCGACAGTCAACCCCTATAAATTCGTTTTTGAGCATTTCGGCTCATTTCTTTCCCTTTTCTTCACCTACAACCGGAGAGAGAGCTTGAGGAGGGTTTTCCTTCACAAATCATTTGAGTGTTTGATTTTCTTCATCCTCCTTCGATCGTGTAGCTCGGATTGTGGATCTAGCACGTGTTCTTCGGATTATAGGGCTTGAATCTTCAAGAGGTAAGAACTCCTTCAACCCTAGTATGATTTTGGGGAGGGTTTGGTGGTGATCTTGTGTTTTAATTCGAATTAACCGATGTTGTTATTAGATTTTGATAGTATTCACGCGACCCATGGTTTTCTTGTTTTTGATTGGGATGAAATCCCGTTGTTATACCATTGACCGATTTCATTTCCTTATGCACTCTTGGTGTCCGATGAATTGTCCCAACGGGTAGAATTAGGATTAATTCTTACCTTTCCGCATTATTGAGACTTGTTGTATACCGTTGTTGTGTTAGGAGCGGATTTGGGAGGATTGTTCGGACCAAAACCTTTTCCTTCGTTGTTTCCATTGTTTCATCGTATTCAAGGCAAGTATCTTGCCCATACATTATGTGTTTTGTGGATATTACGGTTGTTAATCGTCGATATGTGCTAAATAAATATTAATAACCATTTTTCAAAAGAATCGGAATATTTATCATCATGGTTTTTGTAAAGGTGACCCGTGTGTGTTGGGAAATAATGTGCTTAGATGAATATGTGAGTTTGTGTGATATTAGTTGTGTCGTTCGGTGCTGTTGAAATCTTGGGCTTCCTTGTGAATCGTATCATTACTTGGTCGTGAGTATATGTTGGATGAACTGGCCATTCTAGTAAGGTACCTCGACTATATACACTGTGATTGACCTTCGAGGCTTGTGGTTTGCAACTGTGATTTTGGAACGTGTGTGTGTGTTGTTCCTTCCACCCGGAGTGTCCGACGGGATGTCTGGGGGTCGATACTAAGGGGTACGGCCACGGAAGTGGACTTGGGTGCGTGTGTGGATGAACTTCCACCCGGAGTGTCCGACGGGATGTCCGGGGTCGATACTAAGGTGCGGCCGAGGAAGTGGTTTCCCACCGGAGTGTCCGACGGGATGTCCGGGGTCGATACTAAGAGTACGGCCGCGGGTTACCGATTGTGGTTTTCATCTTGAGGATGACGATGTTTTCGTTAATTGTGATATTGTCCGGAGTATCACAATGCTTTGTGCTCGGGGTTGAGAGACATTGTATATCGAGTCTTGGTGCTTGGCTAGAATGGCATAGGATTAATGTGTTTTGTGTAATGTGTCCTTTTAAGTGAATTGAAGTGGATGATCGGGTCGTGGACCCTGTGTTTTGTGACCGGAATGGTTGGGTCGTGGACCCCGTGTTTTGTTAAACGGATTTGTATTTTGAAAAATGAACTTTGGGGTTGTGACCCTAAATGGCTTTCGAGGAATTAAGAACATTTTCAATTTTTGATGTTTTCAAAACTCCCGAGATTTGGAAATGTTTTCAAAATGCTTACTTGCTTCGTTTCTGCTTTCAAGACTTGAACTATTTTTAACTAAATATATCTCGGGAAGTCTTTCGTTATATTCTCGGAATGTGTTGTGTATGGCTCGTATTTGCACTTTATACTTGCACTAGCGAAACAGTGGAGTTTTGCTAACCCCCGAGTAATCGGGGGGTGGATATCTGTATTGTGTCCAGGTACATGCAGGTTTTCGGGAGCAAGACACAAGATCGGCACGAGGGATGATGAGAGACGAATGATACTAATCACACGAAGGCCAGTTTTGGGTTCAGTTAGTCGGAGTCCATTGTATTATCTTTTCCGCTGTCTTATTGTTTGTGGTGGTAATTATCTTACCCTTGCGTGGGTATGAGTCTGGATGAATTTATGTACTTTTATTTGTAAGTCAGTGTCGAAAGACCAAATCGGTCTATTGATTCGTTATTTTAATTCGTCAGTATGTAATGTAATGTGTTGTGTTGATGTCTAGCCTGGTGGATCCTCACGGAGAGGGTCTGCGGCGTGTAATTTTCCCGGTTTGATCTGGGGGTGTTACACCAGGTCCCTCGGAACACTCCGTTCCTCGGTAATGGGAATAGGAAACAACGGTAGCCTCGTTCATGAACCGCAGCCTCGCTGCTCGATCCAAGACTTTGTCTAACCGTCCCTGACACGATTAGGGACTCTAGAGGTGGCTCATACAGTTCAAGAGGTGGCCCCCGGATTTTAGGTCGGCTCTCTGGTTCGTATGGGATCAAGAGGTGGCCCCCGTCCGTCGACTTGGCACTTTGCCCCGGTAGAGTTAGAGGCGGACCCGTCCGTGACACTTTGTTTGTATAGCACTTAGTTCCCGGAAAGTTACAGTCAGTAGTCAGACGCATGTCACGAGTATCAAGTATGTGTTCGATCAGTCAGGTTAATAGCGTCTTTTTGACTAAGTACGAAATATGTATTATTTATAATTGTGGCCCGATTTGCTCGAAAGAAATAAAATTCATAATAAATCTGAGAAATAATCTGAATAATCTTATTAACAGTCTGGGGATTTTAGATCAGGTATTTATATAATATGGGCAGGTTCGACGATAACGAAAAATCTTTGGAGTAGGTTGAATGGACGCTTTTGCCCTTGGGTTCGAGTTTTAGTTTTTAGAGTAAGGATCGAATTCGGATGGTTTTGAAGATTTGTGAGAATGTCAAAAATATTCCCACGACTCCAGATTTAAGGAACTTTCGAAATTTTCAGTTTCGAGACTGAATTTTCCAGAATTTACGGTTTTGCCCCAAAACTTAGGAAAATTATTCCGGGGCTTATAATGTGATGACATTAGCTCGGATTTTGATGAAATTTTACGAGGTGACTTGTAATAGGTCTGGAATGATAGATTTGTGAAAAATTCCAGAAAATTTCGGACTTGGTCCAGAATTCTAATTTTCTTGTGTTTTGACCCCAAAAGTGTTTCAAATTACAATTTTGGTTTATAAGTATAGATATCGAAGTCCGAAGTGTACGAAACTTTATGGACAGCTTATACATGAAGAAATATATGCGGTACAGGTGAGTTTCATGTTCTTGATCTGACTTGGAATAAACGAGTATGTCGTCGATAAATATTACTACGAATTGATCCAAATATGGTTGGAACACACAGTGCATTAAATCCATAAATGCATCTGGTGCGTTGGTCAATCCAAAAGGCATTACCACGAATTCATAATGACCATACCTAGTTTGAAAGGCAGTCTTTGGTATGTCATTCTCTTTGATCTTCAACTGATAATATCCTTGTTGGAGATCGAACTTGAATGTGATTGCACCTTGTAGCCGATCGAATAGTTCGTCGATCTGGGAAGTGGATACTTGTTCTTAACGGTAATGTTGTTAAGTTCACGGTAATCGATACACAATCTTAGCGTGCCATCCTTCTTCTTTACGAATAGCTGGCGCTCCCGAGGGGATATGCTTGGTCGGATAAATCCAACTTCTAGTAATTTCTGCAACTGAACCTTCAGTTCTTGCAGTTCTAGTGGAGCCATTCGATATGGCGTTCTAGCCACTGGTGCCTTTCCTGGCAATATATCTATATTAAATTCAACTTCCCTATCTGGAGGTAGAGAAGTGAGTTCCGTGGGAAAAACATCAGGGTATTCTGATATTACTGGTATTGCTTCGATCTCGGTTGTGCTCTTGGGTTTATTCATGACAAAAGCTAGATATACCGTTGCTCCCTTCGAAATGGCCTTCCCCGCCTTCGTGGCTGATATAATCGGGGCCGAGTTAATTCTAGCATTTCCATGTAGTTCAACTACAGGGTGATCGGGTTTGCAGAATCGAACAATTTTAGAATGGCAATCAAGTTGTGCATAGTTCTTAGATAGCCAATCCATACCAAGTATGAGGTCATACTCAAGTATGGGAAGAAGAATTAGGTCAGCAGGAAAACATTGACCCTCAACTACAACTTCGCAATTCCTAAATACCGAATCTGTTTCCTGGCTTGCACCCATAGGTGTGGACACCACTAAGCTTACAGGCAATGATTCCATACATACATTCAGTTTTTATGCGTAATGGGGTGCAACAAAAGAATATGATGATCGTGGATCTAATAATGCATGAGCAGAGTGGTTTGACACAAGGAATGTACCTTCCACCACGTCTGTTGCATTAGGAGCTTCTTGTCCAGCTAAGGCAAAAACTCTTGCTGGCGCTTTTCCCTTGCCCTTGCGATTGTCCTTCTTAGCCGCGTTTTTCTGTTGATTGTTGTCCGGCGCTTCCCACTTCGGGCATCCCCTAATCTGATGCTGATTATCCCCACAGCGCAGACACCTCCCTTGTTTCTTCCAACAGTCCTCGGGTTTATGCCCCATCTTATTGCAGTGAGGACAGGGCGGTAGGTTGTTTACAGGCTTCTTTCCGGTGTTCTGTCCTGAAGTCTTGCGCTGGAATTTTGGGGTGGCCTGGATGATGAGTTTGGCACGGGTCTCTTTGACTTCCCAACGGTGCGCTCCTTTGCCTGACCCAGTCGGGTCATCCCACTTTCAATTCGGCTAGCAGCCTCGACAGCTTCTGTCATCGTCGTCATCCTTACTGGCAGCAACCTTTGTTGAAGCGTAAATATCAACCCGCGCGTAAACTTGTACATTCGGTCCTCCTCGGTGCTAACCAGTCCCGGTGCGTATTTTGAGAGTCGATTGATTGAGACTCGTACTGGGCGACGGTCATTGCCCCTTGCTTAAGATGATAAAATTCATCACGGCGAGCCTCACGAGCGGCTTGGGAAATGTATTGATCACGGAAAGCTTTAACGAAGTTCTCCTATGTCCGGTCAGTGGCCTCTCTTGTCCATTTTCCACTGGTAATCTTCCACCAGTCGTGAGCCGCAGACTCCAATCGAAAAGTTGCGAGTGCGAGCTTCTGCTCTTCCGAGTACTGTAGGGTTGCAAATATACTCTCTATCCTCTCTAACCAGTGTTCGGCAATCGTGTCATCCGACTCCCCAAGAAATGTAGGGGGTTTTGAATCGGAGAAACCTTTCTAAGGCCCGGTCATGTGTTTCGGGTGCACTCGGGTTTGGTGCAATATGCTGTTGTAGAAAGGTCACCAGTTGGGTGATTGCTTGGGCAGTGTTATTGTCCCCTTGGAATGGATTTCCATTACCTCCGTGTTGTTCCTCATTGTTGTTATGTTGAGCACGGGGTCTCCCACGTCCACGTCGGTCGGCCATCTATTGCCATTAACGGTTATTATAATTAGTTTATTTCGAGTTGTAAGTATAGAGAAGTCAATCATGTAAACGTTATTTTAAATCTCATTATAACGTAATACAAATAACACATCATTAATGCATCCTAATGGTTTGATTTGACATGCGAAAATTATAGTTTTTTGATAGGGATAGTTAGTAAGTTGTCCAACTTAACCATCGTTCAAATACCAAAGAACAAACATAAGTACATCATAACGTTATCATAATAGTTAAACATCAAAGTAGGAACATAGCGGTATCACTCTCAGTCTTCTCCTGGCTCCATCGGGTCATCCTCAGGGTCCTCTTCTTCAGAGCTAGAGGATACATCAATCCTCTCTCCTGGGGTTATAACCTCGATCCTTGGAATAAGCTCCACTAACTTTATCACTCGAGCACGTGTCGCATCCAAGAACTCTCTGTCCTGAAGGTGCTCCGCGGCCAGGGTACACTCCAGAGTCTCAACTCGGGAGCTCAGCTGAGATCGAACATGCTGGAGGCTCCTAATGGCGACCTCTTGTCTCTCTGTGTGTGTATCCCGCTGATGTAGTGTCAGCTCTAGACTCCTGCATTCCTCACGTCGGGACTCTAGTGCCTGGAAAACGCCTCCTGTCTCTGCCCTCTATACGAGTTCGCCTCCTGCCTGGTCCTATCCAGCTCTCCTGTCAAGGTATGAATCTGCTGCTCGAGTCGCTCAATCCGATCCTGGTCCTTAAGCTTTGCTCGAATCGGTCCTTGACTCTCTCGCGATGAGTCGCTGCTCTTCTAAGAGCTTGACCTTCTCCGTTAAACGCGTGAGCTCAATGATCCTATCCATTTCGGAATCCATACCTACCAGACCAAGGTCTAAGTCAGTATTTCGTAAAAATCTAATGTCCAATGTAAACTCTATTAAGCATGGATAATCATCAAGGCAGTGATCTTAATGATTCAACAAGTATGCTTATGTGACACTAGCGATTAATACCTTATTTTAGAATAGTAAGGAGGTTTAACGAATTTTAGATAAACCGATAAGTAACATATACTATCCGTTTCAAGAGTTCAATAGAGGAATTTACTCAATCGGGAAATGCTACGAATACTTAAATAAGTATCCGATTCTGAAAAGACTAAGCATATCTTGTTTAGCTGATGACGTAGAAACTGTTGAATATGACTATGCATTTTCCAAGTGAATTGCGACAAGTCGAAAGATAATTTATTGGAAGTTGACTCGAGGAATCTACTTTAGGTCTTAACCCTATGGTTTACTTCGCCCTAGGTGGAATCCTCATCTAATTCCGAAGAATCTTATCCTGGAAAAGCTCGATGTAAGTGTCCTTACAAACCTGGCTCCGATACCACTCCTGTCACGCCCCCAACATCGGGCAGGACGAGGGCGCGACGATACATGTCGATCAATCAATAAGAGTGCAGTAAAGACATTGCGGAAGCTAGAATAACGATCAATAAAAATTCAACAACGATCTTAACCCGATGTTTTAAGATTCGTTGAAATAAAGGTTGGTAATGAAATTACAAAGATCAGAACATTACAGCAGAACTTCTTTCCAGAATTTCAAAAGTACCAAATACGAAACATAACTAATCTATTACAAGGTGGAATTATACACAATTCTATGTCTCGAAGGTCTTCTACTCGGTCTCTTCAAAAGTCCCCTCGTCTTCGGCCGGATTCTCATCCTCTGGTTTAAAATGGAAAACGGTGGGGTGAGACAAAGGGTCTCAGTGAGTGGGTAATCGTGTGCGAGTGTGGCTTACTTTCTTTGAAAACATTTTGATTGATGCATGGTTATATAAAGTATATGAAATTGGAATCGTTTGCAAGATACATTATAATTTTTATGAACACAATAAACATTTACAGGTGCGATATTATAATCATGTCCCCGTAGACGGATGTCAAGTCAAGCAGTTGGTCAATCAGTCTATCTAGCTTTGAATCCTGCCGATATGGACTTTGGATTCTAGGCTCTCCTTATTACTCCTATCAAGATAGGCCATCGCCCCAAGATTTGGACCGTCGCCCCAAGTAGAGCCTTCGCTCTTTTCACACTTAGCGTGTGCTTCCTTATCTCTTATCTGGGCTCGGTATGTCCTTAGCTGTGGGTCAAAATCCGGATCACACCATAATTGCAATTATACCCCAAGTCTACGACCCAGGTCCCTCGGAACACTCCGTTCCTCGGTTATGGGAATAGGAAACAACGGTAGCCTCGTTCATGAACCGCAGCCTCGCTGCTCGATCCAAGACTTTGTCTAACCATCCCTGACACGATTAGGGACTCTAGAGGTGGCTCATACAGTTCAAGAGGTGGCCCCCGGATTTTAGGTCGGCTCTCTGGTTCGTATGGGATCAAGAGGTGGCCCCCGTCCGTCGACTTGGCACTTTGCCCCGGTAGAGTTAGAGGCGGACCCGTCCGTGGCACTTTGTTTGTATAACACTTAGTTCCCGGACAGTTACAGTCAGTAGTCAGACGCATGTCACGAGTATCAAGTATGTGTTCGATCAGTCAGGTTAATAGCGTCTTTTTGACTAAGTACGAAATATGTATTATTTATAATTGTGGCCCGATTTGCTCGAAAGAAAAAAAATTCATAATAAATCTGAGAAATAATCTGAATAATATTATTAACAGTCTGGGGAGTTTAGATCAGGTATTTATATAATATGGACAGGTTCGACGATAACGAAAAATCTTTGGAGTAGGTTGAATGGACGCTTTTGCCCTTGGGTTCGAGTTTTAGTTTTTAGAGTAAGGATCGAATTCGGATGGTTGTGAAGATTTGTGGGAATGTCAAAAATATTCCCACGACTCCAGATTTAAGAAAATTTCGAAATTTTCAGTTTCGAGACTGAATTTTCCAGAATTTACGGTTTTGCCCCAAAACTTAGGAAAATTATTCCGGGGCTTATAATGTGATGACATTCGCTCGGATTTTGATGAAATTTTACGAGGTGGCTTGTAATAGGTCTGGAATGATAGATTTGTGAAAAATTCCAGAAAATTTCGGACTTGGTCCAGAATTCTAATTTTCTTGCGTTTTGACCCCAAAAGTGTTTCAAATTACAATTTTGGTTTATAAGTATAGATATCGAAGTCCGAAGTGTACGAAACTTTACGGACAGCTTATATATGAAGAAATATATGCGGTACAGGGTCCAGAACACGTATTTTTGTAAATTTTCAATTTAGTCTCCAAACTACCTAAAATTGCAATTCGTGCCCAATTTTCCGTTTACTTGATTAAATTATCGTTTTCGGCCACAAGTACATTATCACATATTACAACTTAGTCATATGACACTAAAATTCCAAATTTGAGACAAAGTCACGAGAAAGTACAAGGTAGGTATAAAGATTACAATTTTTCACGAAATTGGAATCCGACTATCGAATCGGTTGTCAACTAAAATTGTCAAATCAATTTGCATGATGTTATAACCATAATATGAATATGCAAAACATGTATATACTCAGAATTTTCCAGATTTGTACATGCATCATAATTTCTCATAATATTCATAAATAAAAATCAAGAAATACAAATATTTATATAGAAATATTAACAAAAACTTGTAGTATAATTTCAACATGCAAAATTTGACATGCAACTCAAGAATATATTTCAAAATTTTCAGATCTCATATGCATCATCATAAACAAGAAATAATTGATTTTTATTTTCAAAATTTTGAAGAATTTCCACTCACTTTAGTTCTTTGTCGGTAGAAGTCGATCCTAGGTCTTGTGAGTCGAAAAGGACCTCTCTTCCTCCCCCTCTACATTTCAGCCCATGCATCAACACACTATGGATTATTATTTTTTGATTGCATGTTAGGTTTAAAGTTAGATGAGAGGGTTTTCAATAGTTATACATATAAAAGAAAGTTGTAGGAAAAGAATTACCTATGCCTTGTTAAACTTCTCTTCTTCATTCTTCTTTTCTTCCTCTAGATTCGTCCCTCTCTATCTTTCTCTCTCAAATGTAGATTTTTTTTTGTGTGTGTAGGAGGTGTAAAATATAGCTAGGGGGTGGATGATCATATTTATAGTGTGTAATAGAGGCTTGGGGAAGTGTATGTGTAGTGAGGACTAGGGACAAGATGTTTAAGGTGTGTTGAGGGGTGTCTTGCATGGGGGACATGAGGTTATAAGAAAATTGATTCCCCTCTTTTTCTTCCCATATGGCCGCCCCATTACATAGATATATGTATTATATATTTTTTTTTTGTTATTTTAAGTGTATAATTATAATTGTAATAGTTGGTAATTTAATTAGTTAGTTGGGCTTTGAAGTGTTTTCAAGCCTTAGGAATTTCATAAAGTTGGGCTTGAGCCTTTTAGTGTGTTCATATGTGTAGGTGTTGATACACATGGCCCATTAGGAATTTCATGTTCCTATTTCGAGTTTTAATTAATTCAGTATCTCATTCATAAAATAATTTATGAATCAATAAGTAAAATAAAATGAAACTAGATGTAGATTACAAACAATTGTTATTAGAGTACATCATGATTTAATAATTATAGATGTAGTAAACTATCGAGTTTAGGGGGTTTTACAGTTTACTTGGAAGAGTTAAAGCATACCAAGGGTAGTGAGACTACCACAAGTATATTTGTTATAGAAGTTAACTTATATACTTCTAACTCCTGGTATTGGATACTGGATGTGGATCTCATATTTGTACAAATGTGCAGGGGTTGAGAAGCAGTAGAGAGCTGAAGAAAGGGGAAGTGGATCTAAGAGTCGGCAATGGAGCAAGAGTTGCTGCACTAGCCGTAGGAACTTATGATTTAGTTTAACCCAATGGGCTTTTGTTTGTTTTGAACAATTACTATTATGTTCCTACTATGACTAGGAATATTATTTTAGTTTCTACATTAGATTGTGAAGGTTACAGTTTCTTATTAAGAATAAGATTATTCGTATTTTCTTTGATGACTGGCTTTATGGTACTGCAAAGTTATATACTGGCCTTTACAATATTGATCTAGATGAGTCCAACACTTTTGAAGTCTATAACATTGCTTCCAAGAAACTTGAGCTCAATGATTCTAATCCAACTTACTTATGGCACTGTCGACTTGGTCACATAAACGAGAAACGCATTTCTAAACTCCATAATGATGGACTTTTAGACTCTTTTGACTATGAATCATATGGGACATGCGAATCTTATTTATTGGGCAAGATGACGAAGAATCCTTTCACCGGTCATGGAGAAATGGCTAGTGATCTATTATGCCTAGTACATACTGATGTATGCGGACCTCTTATCACTCATGCCATAGGAGGATACCAATACTTCATTATATTTACCGATGAGTTTAGCCTGTATGGATATGTTTATCTTATGAAGTATAAATATGAATCTTTTGAAAAGTTCAAAATATTCCAGAGTAAAGTACAGAATCAACATGGCAAGACAATTAAAGCCCATCGATCAGATCGAGGTGGCGAATACTTAAGCCAAGAATTCAATGATCATCTTAGGAGTTGTGGAATTGTTTCACAACTTACTCCTCCTGTAACACCTCACCATAACGGAATGTCCGAGAGGAGGATCCGAACTTTATTAGATATAGTTCGATCCATGATGAGTCTAAGGAGATTCCATTATTGTTTTGGGGCCACGCCTTAGAAACAGCAGTATTCACCCTTAATCGTGTTCCATCTAAAGCAGTTGAAAAGACACCATTTGAGAAATGGACTAGTAAGAGACCAAACTTGTCTTTTCTAAAGATCTGGGGTTGCGAAGAGTTCGTAAGGCGCCAAGTGTTTGACAAATTGGCAGCCAGATCTGAAAGATATTTATTTGTGGGATATCCTAAGGAAACTAAAGGATACTACTTCTATAAGCCCGCAGATACCAAAGTGTTTGTTGCTCGAAATGCTGCATTCTTAGAAAGGAAATTTATTTCCAAAAGAGACAGTGGGAGAAGAGTAATTCTCGAGGAAACTCGAGAACCACAAGAAGACATCGCTTTACCGAGGGCAACTGAACGTACTCAACAATCAGTTGAAGAGCCAGTTCAAAGTACACAAGTCCCTCGCAGATCTTATAGGTTGCAACGTGAACCTGAGAGATATGGGTATCTCGTAACAGAGGATGATGACGCATCGCTCATAGATGATGAGTCTAGTACCTATACAGAAGGTGCTTCAGTGTAACGCCCCTAACTAGGCGACTATTATAGTGCCGTGGACCCCTGACTGGGACCCACTAGGCAAATGAAAATTAATAACTTAAATAATATAATTGTAGTACCGAACCACATTATATCATCAATTGCTCCAATGAGGAGTTTCAAGTACAACACACCCAAGATAATACAGAATACATGTATATTTTATATGAATATAAAATATACAACACTGAATGAAAATGAGTATCAAAACAGAAAATCTGCAGCGGAAATAAAATGAAGAAAACATGAATGACTGGAAAGGACTGGGGCCCCCTACTAGAATCACTGGAACTCCTCACCATCAACGTTCTCTTCCCGTGCTTTAGCCTTGCCATGACGTGAAAAAAACATCCCCCAACGGGGTCAGTTACACAGAATAACAATCATCAAGAGTTGAACGATATACAACAATCACATATCTAGTTATGAAATCCAACTGAAGAGGGGCATCATAGTACGCCCTTAATGGTATGTGCAAGTGCACAAGACGAGTGTGCGGACACACGCGTACTTGTGCCTAATTAATCTCACGGAGGTACGTTACCTTGTGCACAGTCTATTGTGTCGGTGAACCCGATCACATGACTATCAAGTGCCCGGCTAAAAATTCCACACATCCCCACCCGACCACGCAATATGAACCCAGAAGGCCACAAGAATAGTGACCAATGAACATTAATGAATAATAATCCGACAAGGGTCAAGAATGACTCACCGAGATGAAATAACAATGAAATGAATGGTAGCTCATTGAAATAATTGGAACCGTCGTTCCTCGTGAATTGAATGATTAATTGATAATTACAAGTCTCGACATGAATGATATATTATGAGTGAAATACATGTGTGAATGAACAACAACATAAGGAATGAATATCCCTTTAACCGAGTAAGAATTAACTTACTCAACACCGGTGAAGAATGTCTTTCCTCAAACAAATGTCCTAAAATGAGATGTCGGTCGCTCGAACAACCTTGAATAACACAATTACCCACAATCCGTTCAATGTACGTATCAAGTACGATTATAACTAACTCAAAACGTCGATATGACAAATATAAGTTCATTGAGGCATTAAAACAAACATGTTGTAACCAATCTTCGATTATTTACAACCAATTCTCAATTTTATCAATACCAAACCTCTGAAAAGTGATACAACCCAACAAAACATCTCAAACACAATCAAGAATCCAATATGAATACCCAATTCGAGACTTCAACAACATCTAATCGAAAACCCCCAAATCCAAATCAATATTCAAAGTGTTCTTGAATAATCCCAATTAATCCGATGATAATCCTTAAAAATTCATAATCACAAGTATATCACTTCATATATCATGATTATCACATCTAAAACATCATATCCCAACTCAAAATCAAAATCCAAGATATTGAAGAATTTACCTTTGAAGATCTAAAGACTTCGATCCGGTGAAATCGTGTTAAATCGACTATCCAAGCTTTCCAATCCAAGATGATGCTTAGAACACTACTACACAAGTGATGTGATGAAGAAGAATCTCTCCCAAGAACTTCTCTCTCAGAACTCAAGTGAAATTAGGGTGAAATGAGCACAAAAAGCCAACGGCCGTAACATCTCCAAGTCAATGGCCTTATGGCTGTAACCAGCCACATCATACGGGTGTAACTCGACTTCGTCGAAAGTCTACCGACAGTCATACGGCCGTAACCACACATGCCTTACGGGCGTAAGTCGACTGATACGGCTGTACTCAGCAAAATCTTACGGGCGTATGAAGCCTTCGTTGAAACTGACCAGACACCCTGCTCGAATTGTACGGCCGTAATCGGCCAAGCCTTACGGCCGTACCTGTCTCAACTTTCGGCCGTATGCCGCAACCCCTACGGCCATATGCCGCAACCCCTACAGTCGTATGTCCCCTTTGTCCGACATGTTCTAAAAAAGCAAATGCATGTTACGACCGTAATGTAAGCAGCTTAAGGCCTTAACTCACTGTTGGACGCCAATGAAACAACAAATCCGTCTACTCGACACACATCGCTGAATGATCCGACAACCCATACTTGTATGAATATAATTGAGTCCAATAACATGCGATAGATGATACTTCCAACACAAGACTACCAACCACGATGATTATGATAATACTCTCGTCTCGATTCTCAAACAGAGATGAATGACGATAGGCAACTGATACACGGCTAAAATATGCCAACGAAGGATACAATTGAATGAATCATGAATGATGAATGATTATTAATGAGTGAATAATCCGACAGTGACAATTACTGAATGATAATTATTGAATGATAATGAATGAATTACAACCGGGTATTACATACTCCCCCCCCTTAAAAAGAGTTTCGTCCTCGAAACTAAGGGTCAAACAACTCGGGATAACTCCCCCGCATACTATCCTCGGTTTCCCAATTAGCCTCTTCGACTCCGTGTCTAGACCACTGAATTTTAACCAAAGGAATCATCTTGTTCCTCAACTATTTGATTTTTCGCTCCAAGACTCATATAGGACGCTCCTCAAACAAATTATCATCCACGATCTCGATTTCGTCGAACTGAAGTATGTGACTTGGGTCGGCAACATACTTCCGAAACTGAGAGACGTGAAACACATTATGAATTCGGCTCAACGCCGGAGGTAATGCCAATCGATAAGCTAGACTGCCTACTCGATCTAAAATCTCAAACGGCCCGATGAATCTCGGACTCAGCTTTCCCCGCTTCCCGAAACAGAAGATACCTCGACTCGGGGATACCTTGACCAAAATGTGGTCACCTGCCTCGAACTCTAATGGTCGACGATGATTATCTGTATATGATTTTTGTCGACTCTGAGCGGTCAACAAACGACTCCTGATCAAAGCTACCTTCTCACGGGCGGCTATAAGCATATCGGGCTCGGTGCCGATTGATTCTGATAAGTCATCCCAACACAAAGTATATCGACAACGACGACCATACAAGGCCTCGTAAGGTGCCATCTTAATCGAAGCATGCCAACTGTTATCGTACGTGAACTCGATCAACGGTAGTTGGGCTTCCCAACCATCTTTCCAATCGAGGACGCATGCCCTTAACATGTCCTCCAATGTCTGAATAGTCCTCTCTGATTGTCTGTCGGACTGAGGATGAAAAGTTGTGCTGAGGTTAAGCTGAGGTCCCATAGCACGATGAACTGATTTCCAAAAATGTGATACGAATCGCCCGTCACGATCAGAAATGATACTCTTAGGAGTACCGTGCAATCTCACTATCTCTTTGATGAATAACTGGGCAAGTCTCTCGGGACCCCACATATCCTTAATCTCAAGGAAATGAGCTGACTTAGTTAAACGGTCCACAATTACCCAAATTGTATTCATGCCACGACGACTCTTCGGCAAACTCGTGATGAAGTCCATTGAAATATCATCCCACTTCCACTCTGGAATAGGGAGTGGTTTCAGCATACCCGCCGGTTACTGATGTTCTAGCTTGACTTGCTGACTGGTCAGACATCTTGAAACAAATTCTGCGACTTCTCGCTTCATATTACTCCACCAATAATTTTGTTTCAAGTCTTTGTACATATTTCTAGACCCCGGATGAATAGAATAAGGGGTAGCATGAGCTTCTCTCAAAATTGAGTTTTTCAACTCGTCATTCGCTGGTACGCATATCCGATTCTTAAATCGCAAAAGTTTATCCTTGTGGACCACAAACCCAGGGGCTTTCCCCTGAGCCACATCCTCTCAGATGCGCAACAAAAATGGGTCTAAACCCTGATTCTCTCCGATTGCCTCCTCAAGTGGCGATGAAATCTCTAACATGCAAAGTTGCCCTTGCACTCGCTGTAACCAGACCTCGATCTCGGGTCTTAGGAATTCCTACTGAAGCTCCTTCTGAATTGTTAAACGAGCAAGCACTCCTGAACGGACTTAAGACTCAAGGCATCGGCGACCACGTTCGCCTTGACCGGGTGGTACAGTATCTCAATATCATAATCTTTGATTAGTTCCAACTACCGCCTCTGTCGCATATTTAACTCTTTCTGAGTAGATATATACTTCAAACTCCTATGGTCGGTGAAAATCTGACAGGTGACGCCATAAAGATAATGACGCCAAATCTTCAATGTGAATACCACGGCTGCTAGCTCCAGGTCGTGGGTCAGGTAATTGACCTCGTAAGGTCTCAGTTGTCGTAAAGCATAGGCAATAACTTTCCCGTTATGCATTAATACACATCCCAGACCGTGTCCGGACGCGCCACTAGAAACCACAAATCCTTTTGTCCCTTGCGGCAAGAAAAAGACAGGTGCTGAAATCGAACGACTCTTGCGTTCCTCAAAACTTTGCTGACACGCGTCAGACCACGCGTATTTCTTATCCTTCCGCAAAAGGTTCATGATGTGTTGAGCAATTTTAGAAAATCCTTCCACAAATCGCCGGTAATATCCTGCTAATCCGAGAAAGCTTTGGATTTCCTTAACATTCTTCGGAGGTTGACAATCTCGGATCACCTCCGTATTCTGAGGGTCGACACATACGCCGTCTGATGAAATTACATGTCCGATAAACGTCACTTCGGACATCTAAAACTCACATTTGGAAAACTTCCCATATAGTTGCTCTCGTCTTAACACGTCGAGAACCTGATGAAGGTGAACTTCGTGCTCCTCTCGGTCACGAGAATAAATCAAAATGTCGTCTATTAAGACAACCACGAGCTGATACAAATAGTCGATGAAAACTCAATTCATTAACTCCATGAACACCGCAGGTGCATTAGTTAACCCAAACGGCATTACCACAAACTCATAACGACCATAGCGTGTTCTAAACGCCGTTCTAGCGATATCCGACTCTCGAATTCGCAACTAATGATACCCAGATCGTAAATCGATCTTGGAAAATACTGAAGCTCCCTGAAGTTGATATAAGAGATCATCGATATGGGGTAGAGGATATTTATTCTTGATCGTCACCCTGTTCAACTCCCAATAATCGATACACAAACAAAATGAACCATCCTTCTTCTTGACAAATAACACTGGTGCTCCCCACGGGGATGCACTCGGTCGAATATTGTAGGTCACAAGTCGTCCAGGAATAAGTCTATAGGGGGGTGAATAGACTTATTGAAACTCTTAAACTCTTTTTCACAAAGAGTAAGTTTCTTCAGCTGATAGAAAAGCAAATGACTTAGAGTCGTTTGATCTCAATACGTGTGGAAGTCAGCTGATGACGAATACAAAACAACTAATGAAACACTTAACAATGAATGAATCAGTTAAAGTAGGATGCTAGAAAACAGTAAAAACCGCAGGCACTTATAGTGGTCTCAGAGGTGGGGTAATCCTCTACTAATCCACTTTTCTCCAAACCAGTTGGAGATGAATTCATTATAATTGTCAACCAGTGATAAATATTACAGTGATTCAACCAAATTACAACAGCTTCCAACCAGTGGAAATCCTTGCCGTTGCAACTCCCTTGACTGCCTTGCACCTCTTGATCCGCGATCCTTGGATGCCTTTACAGTCTCGAACTTCAACCAGTGAAGTACCCCGAACTCAGGATTAAAGACACAAGTTTTTGTCTTCTCCAACTAAGAGCTTCTTCAAGTATGAACTTTTGAGAACCGCTCTTTTCACGATGCTATAGTTCGCTTTTAGATTGCTTGAATGCTTTGATTGCTTGAGATTATGTTCGCACCGGTAGTTGCTCAACTTCAAATCTTCGGATATATAGGTGTTGATCCTTGAGCATTTTTCATAACCGTTGCAAATCCTGTAACAAATCAGTCCGTTGGAGAGAGACTTCTTTGTTTATTCCTTTCTGAACGTTGCAAGGCTGGATTCCCATATTTTAATCCATCGATCGACCGTTGTGAAGACTTTGCATGTGAGGCGCCGAATATTTTGAATATAGTAAGATTAAAGTCTTCAAGGTAGGCCTGGATGAATTATTTAATTCATATCCTTTGCGGGAATATCTCCAATTTGTCTCTTCACGTTGCATGTGACTTTCCGTAATATTTGACTTTTCAACGCATGCTGACGTGGACTTGGAGTACTTGGCTGATCTCAAGTAAGCTGATGTACAGTCATCTTCTCTGCAGTCTGGACTTCTCTGATGGTAACTGTTTGGGACTCGCCTGATCAGATGACTTGTCTGAGGTTACTTGACTGCAGTCTGGTCAAGCATCTCTGATGATTTTTGTTGACCAGAACTTCTCTGATTTGACTCGGCTGTACCTCTCTGATGAACTCAGATGTACTTTTATACTTAGCCGATTTTCAGCCTAACTTATTTTGGCCTATAGAAGATACTCATTTGGTTCTTCTTTACATTTTGCCAAGTATTAAACTTAACATAATTTGGCCTATGGAAGATACTCATTTGGTTCTTCCTTACATTTTTGCCAAGTAATAAATATTTGAATTACATTAATGACATCATCAAAATCTAATAAGTATTCGTAACAAATTCCCCCTATTTTGATGATGGCAAAACTTTAAGCAAATATTCAAATAAACAAGTCTGCACTTGAGTGCAAGACACAAACTAAAATCAGTCTAGTTTTGAGACAACTGGAAATTGTCATTCAAAAGACTGTTATAAAATTTCTGTATTGATTACAAATACATGTCTTAAAACATTTACAGAAAATTTTACAAGTACAAAAATGAATATAAATCATCTGCCTCTGCCTCTGCCTCTTCGGATAGGCTGCTTGGCAGGTCTGAGTGGTTTAGCTCCAATTGGTCTTATCTTGACAGGAACAAGACCATACTTTCTCCTTACAACAAGAGCTGCGAAATCTTGCTCTTCTTGTGATGAGAACTTGTTCTCAACACATAATTTCTTTATCTTCCTTTGGAGAGCTAGTTCATTCAAATCATTATTATCTAAAGTGGGAGGTTCTTTTGCCCTGAAAGGAGGGATCATGGGATAAGCATTGCATGCCTCTGCATGTTTTAGAAGGATGGCCCAGAGTTGTGGATATGCTTCCTCCATGAAATTGATGAAGATCTGCTGTGGGGAGCAACTACTATCCTGGAGTATTTCCCAGATATAGTAATCTCTGATGAACCTTTTCCTTGCAGATCCCCACATAACTAAAGCTTCGGCAGGTACAAACTCTTCAACATACCACAATTCTCTGCCTTCCCATTCTAGTGTAGGATTGAATCCTCCTCTGATCCTCCTTCTTTTGCCTGCAGGCTGATCATCAGCCTGTTCTGATTCTGATTCTCCCTTTCTCTTAGCTGAAGATGTCCTAGCAGTGATCAATGGGATATCTTGCTTCTTCTTAGATCTCAGCTCTTGAACTTCCCTTATTTCTCCTTGATTGCTGCCTTCCCCCTGAATCCTTTCTTCCCCCTTTTTTCCAGCATCAACCAGGACGGTCAAATGCTGCTTCATTCGATGCATCCAGTCAGACATGCTAAAGGGCATTCTGTTGTTTGTTGGAGGAGGAGGTTGAGGGACTTCCCGCTGCAGCAAGGTATCAATTTTTGCATTGATAGATTGTAGATCAGGGGTGACCTGAGATGCAAGCAGCTCTCCAATAGTATCCTTAACTATTTGTCTGATCAGCTCGGTCATCGTAGGTGAAATCTGTGATGTTGGTGGAGAGTGCTCGCCTGAGCCTTCTGCGAACGATCCACTTGACTGAAGGCTCCTATCTGCAGCTGGCATTCCAGATGGGGTCTGTTCAGGTGTCCCCGATCTGGAGTCCTCATCCAACTCTGTGTCTAGGCTGGTATACCGGGCAGATGCCCCGGCCTTGTCTGCAGCCTCTTTTTCTGGTTCTTTTTCCGGCTCCTTATCCTTTTCTTCTTCTTCTTTTTCTAACTCCTTCTCTCCTTCTTCCTTCTTATCTTCCTCTTCAACATTCTCTTTCTCTTTCTCAGCTTCTTTTTCTCCTCCATCATCCTTATCATCATCACCATCATCATCATCATCCTTATCATATTTTTTATCTTTTTCATCATCTTTCTCATCATCTTTTTCATCATCCCTATCTTTTTCACCATCTTCCTTTTCTTCTCCATCCTCCTGATCAACCTCTTCTCCTTTTTCTTCTTCATTTACTAATTCAACCGTTTTTCAACTTCTTCTTCTCCAGTTTCTTTTTCAACTAAAATATTTTCTTTTTCCCTTTCTTCCTGCTTCTCTTCTTCGTCATCAATGACAATAACTTCTCCTTCTACTTCTTCTCCATTCATTTTTCTATTCTTATTTCCTTTTCTTCTTCCTCCTCATCTTCTTCCTTACCAAAAGATCCGTCAAAAATGCTGTACATAATGGAGTAGATAAATTGGTCCATGTTGGTTTTGAAATTGGACATGAACCAATTCTCCTGAAGAATCAAAATTGTGTCTCACACTTTGCAAAAATGTGTCAGCACATCTTCTGTGGCTTGGGGATATCCCCAACCACTGGGTTCAACATAGGCTTGAAGGTCAGTAAAAGACAGTGATTTAAAAACTTTCCATTCTTCAAAAATATGGACAAATGAATGTTTTAGAGCTTATGGTTTAACTAATTGAAGTTGCTCTAGGGATAAGTTGAAAAGGTTATTGTCCAGCAGGTGAAAAGTATAATTTGCTTCAGGGATGGAAATTATTAAACCTGCTTCCTCTTCTTCTGAGATGTACTGAGGATTGAGAAGAGGGATAATCTGGGTCTCCAGGCTACCCAGAGCAGGCTGGTCCTCCAGGTGAATAGGTGATTTGGCTGCAGGACTGGGAAAATGTTCTGGCTGCTCCTCCTGGCTAAACTGCTGTCGCTTGGGCCTTTTTGGCGAAGGTTCTGGTGAAGAATGCATGAAGGATGGCTCACCAGGGGCTGGTCCCCTTCTTTTGAAGCGAACAGCAATGGGCATATTATCTGACTCCGAATCTGACTTGGCTACAAGTAGGTTGTCGTCTGCAGGTTGGTCCGACTCGTCTGGTGAAGGCTTGTAGTAGGTTCTTGAATCAGACAAATCTTTTATCATCTGGGCTGCTCTTCTATTGCTTCCAAGCTTCCTCAAAGTCTCTTGGTCTAGGTGACCAAGTTTCCTGTTGATGTGGAAGGGGTCAGTATTTCCCTTAGCCACACCCAGCTTCTCCAAGATCCAACTTAGCTGCGTTCCAAACGCCAACTTGGATCTGAATTTCTTCGCATCAACAAGCCATTCGGCCTTGTTGACCTCGCAAACAAATTGCTTGAAAATGTAGTCTGACCAATCAATCGGTTCGTCCTGAATCAGTGCTCCCAGCACCATGAATTTGGCCGACGACAGTTGGTCGTAACTGCCGGCCATGCCCATTACGATTTTGTTGGTGATGTCCAACACATATTGATACACCTTTTTGATTTCGCTCCTCTTGGCGGTGAGTTTTAGCTTCGCTGGCTGGTCGATCGCCTTAATCTTCAGCCATGTGTCGGCTGTTGTCTGCTTGAGGGCCTCGACCGCTATGCCACGATGCTTCATACCAAAAACTTGACGGATTGTCTCCGCCGATATGTCAACTTGAACTCCGCCGACAGTGCTCCTAATTCTTGCTTCAATCACACGGGCTTCGCGGTAAAATGTGATAACGTCCTCCTTGTACAGGTGTTTGGGACTGATATCCAGAAATGGGTAGATCCCATTTAGCTTCATCGAACGAATAAGGTCAAGGACATCGTAGTTTTCCAGATTTGATTCCAAGAGACCTTCAAAATCAACGACCAGAGAAAAGATGATCTGGTCCTTGATAGCCTTCATGTTTACGCCTTCAAAGTAAGCTTCCATTTCTGCAAATATAGGATATTTCTTAGTGTATTTGGAGTTCAAAGGAATTTTGCTCTGTAAATTAGGGTTTTTTTTAAAAGACTGGTAAAGGTAAAGTGAAGGGTTTTTCCGTCCTAAAAAACAAAGTGAAACGACGTTGGAATTAAATAATTATTTATTTTAAATTGGTGGTCTGCCTTTTGAGATTCCTTTTTAAATTTCAAATTCTAATCGGTGGTCCAGGTTTTGAGTTTAAAAAAATGGACGGTTGGATTTTAATTAGTCACAGTGGAGGTCGATTTAACCTGTGATTTGCCACGTGTATTTAAAACATATAGTATTATGCCACTTGTTAACCAAAAATAATATGATATTATTATACATATAGCAGATAATAATATAATATTCAGAAGCCGGTTAAGATTAGAAAACTTAGTTGGTCGACTGTTGACTGTTGACTTCTCTGCATCAGGTGAGTTGACTCATTTACTTCTCGCCTGAGGTTTTGATCAGCTAGGTTCCTTTGTTCGTCCTTCGTCTTCTTGTCTGTATCAGGTAGGGTCTGATTCCTATAATCAGCTGGGTCCGTCCTTCCTCTAATCTGCTTCAGCTAGCTTTTTCTTCTGTACTAGATTCCCAATCTAGTAGACCAAGTTCTCTGCTCAGCTCCAAAAATCTTTCTTCTGGCAAAGGTATGGTAAAGATGTCAAGAATTTGGTAGTCTGTGCTGACTCTTTCAACTCTGACTCTCTTGTTAAGCACGTGATTTCTAATGAAGTGATACTTAACATCAATGTGCTTGGTCCTTGAATGCAAAACCGGGTTGTTGGTTATTGCAATAGCACTGTTGTTGTCACACCAGATAGGGACTTCATTGGCAGTGATATTGTAGTCCCTCAGCTGTTGTCTGATCCATAAGATCTGGGCACAACAACTACCTGCAGCTAGGTATTCTGACTCTGTGGTGGAGATAGAGTTAGAAACCTGTTTCTTGCTAAACCAGGATATCAGTCTGGTTCCTAGGAATTGGCACGTTCCACTAGTGCTTTTCCTATTAATTTTGCATCCTGCGAAATCTGCATCTAAATATCCTGACAGCTCGAAGTTATCGTCCTTAGGATACCATAGTCCAACATTGACTGTAGACTTAAGGTATTTAATTATTCTCTTGGCTGCATCTTGGCGCGACTGCTTTGGCTTGGATTGAAATCGCGCGCATACTCCTACGGCATAAGATATGTCTGGTCTGCTTGCAGTGAGGTATAGTAGTGATCCAATAAGTCCTCTGTAGTGGGTTGAATCCACTGATATGCCTCCCTCATCTGCATCTAGGTGAGTACTTGTGCTCATAAGAATTCTTGCTGGTTTGGCTGATTCCGTTCCAAATCTCTTGATTAGATCTCGGGTATACTTGGCTTGATTGATGAAAATTCTATTTTCCATCTGCTTAACTTGTAATCCGAGAAAGAAGTTAAGCTTTCCCATCATACTCATCTCAAACTCTCCTTGCATGAGGTTTGAGAATTTATCACACAGCTCTGGGTTGGTTGAGCCAAATATAATGTCATCCACATATATCTGAACTATCAATATGTGGCCTTCGTGCTCCACTCTGAATAAGGTCTTGTCCACCTTCCCTTTGCAGAAACCGTTCTTCTCAAGAAATACAGATAGAGTTTCATACCAAGCTCTTGGTGCTTGTTTAAGTCCATAGAGAGCTTTCAGTAGCTTGTAGACTTTGTCTTCTTTGACAAATCCTGGGGGCTGCTCCACATAGACTTCTTCTTCTAGGATGCCATTTAGAAATGCACTCTTTACATCTATCTGGTAGACTTCAAAATCCTTGAATACAGCATATGCGAGGAATAGTCTGATGGCTTCTAATCTTGCAACAGGTGCATAGGTTTCATCAAAATCTATTCCTTCACACTGTGCATATCCTTTAGCAACAAGTCTGGCATTATTCCTAACAACAGACCCATCTTCGTCGCTCTTGGTTTTGTACACCCATTTGGTGCCAATATCCTTCTTGTGATCTGGTCTGTCTGTTAGTTCCCAAACGTTGTTCCTTTCCATCTGCTCCAGCTCCTCTTGCATGGCATTGATCCATAAATAATCTTCCAGGGCTTGTTCTGTTGTCTTGGGTTCAATCTGAGACATGAAGCAAGAGAACATAGCTATTCCTGCGGGTAGAGTAGACTGTCTTGTCTTAACTCCATCAGTCAGCTTCCCGATGATTTGATGGATTGGATGGTCTTTGAGCCACTTGGGGATATCATCTTCTTCTCGATCTGTTCCCCCTGTATACATGCTCTGGATCTGTATGCATTAGCTTGGATCTGGTCTCCTTGGTCTGCAATTGGATCAGCTACCGTCTTGTCACCTGCAGGTTGGATCTGATCTGCAGATGAGTCTTTATCAGCTACAGATGGGTTTTCATCAGCGGCAACTGGATCAGGTAGGTTTGGTGTTCCTGTCTGATCTGCAGTTGGGTCTTCAGCAGCTACAGTTGCGTCTTCAGGCTGGTCTGCAGATGAGTCTACCATTCCAGTGTCAAGTACAATGACTTCTTCGAGGGTTGCTGATTTGAGATTATTCTCAATTAGCTCAACTGGCTTTCTGTACTCAACAGTAGATTCGTCAAATACAACATGGGGTGTTTCTTCCACAACTAAGGTTCTTTTGTTAAATACTCTATATGCCTTGCTTCTTTGTGAGTATCCCATAAAGAGACCATTATCAGTTTTAGCATCGAAGGCATTTAGTTGTGTTTTACCGTTGTTGTGGATGATGTAATATCCGCAATTTTCGATTTCCGGTAATATCTTTTTTTCAGCGGAAGTCCGTTTTGACGACTCGCTCATGACCGTTTCGTCATTCTGAGAATGACTAATTATACACTTTTTGACATCCGAGTTCTTTTCGGTGTCGTTTTGTTGAGTTCCGTGCTTTTTAGCGACTTTTCCGCACTTGAGTTCGATTCTTGCGAATCTCGCTCGAAACTGCTGTTTCGAGTTTCCCGTAAGTCCGTTTAACTTTGTTAGACGTGTTATGAACTTCGGTTTGGTTATTCGATCACGTATCGTGATTTCCGAGCGTTTTGGGCCATTTTGTAATTTCTTGAAAGTTACGGGTATCCGTATCTGTAATTGTTGTCTCGACCCGTTTCTTGGTCACGTATGATTAATTATGGTATTATGTTTTCATTTTGGGTCGTTGATGTTGTCCGCGAACTTTTCGTCGTATTCGTTCGACGTTTCGGAAACCGGTCGCCGAGCCACAGTGGTCGCATCGGCCGGACGGTTGCGGGGCCCGGACGATTGCGGGCACCGGGCCAGGTGCGGCGAACCGGAGTAGCGCACTTCTGGCCGGAGCAGCTGCGCGCTAACGGCAGTGTAGCGCCGCTATCGGGCTAACGACGCTAGCGGAGTGCAGACAGTGGAGTCACGGGGTTGGAATCGGTCAGGCTCGGCGGGTAGCGCACGCCTTTGTCGGGCCAGACTGCGTCACGCTTCACGGCGGAGTAGCGCCTTCTGGCCGGAAGGCTACGCACGCTACTGGCCGAGTCGGTAGGGCGGTGAGGCCATTGGATCGCGGCTGGGCGAGAAGCGCACGCTAGCTCGGCGACTTAGCGCGCGCTAGTCCCCGATATAAATGTGACAGAGTCACATTTCATCTCGTTTTCATTTCCTTCCTTCTCCGTCATGTTTGGCGATTCATGGGTGACGAAGCCATGTTGTTTAACAACAAATCCATGAAGTTCTTGAGTTCATAACATCAATCAATCATCCGTTATCATCCTTTGATCCAGCGAATCAAGGTAATCTTCCTTAGAACCCTAATTTCGTGAATTTGGGGGTTTTTGCATTTTTGTCCGATTCGTTCAGTGTTGTTGATTAATTCATGATGGGTATGATTAATCTTGGTAGTATTCTTGTGTTTAACATCATTTAATCCATTGTTCTTCGTCGAATCGAAGTATATTTCTTGATTTCCTTCGAATTGACTTTTTGGGGGATTTTTCCTCGATCTCGTTTTTCATCCGTTTTCGATGGGTCGATTATGGTTAAATGATGTTGTTAAACATATTCTATGGATTGTATATCCATATTTCAAGTTGGAATTCCGTTTCCGTGATTTGACGGGACGAATCGTGTTCTTGGCCGTTTTGGGGGGAATCCTTGAACCTTCGTCATTTGTTCTTTGAATTCAGCGGATTTAGGTCGTACTTTGGAATTCATTTTCGTTGTTATTGTTTTCGTTCGTAGTTCATTGTTGTGGATTGTCGTTCGGTGGAGTCGGCGAGTTCGTAGTCGGTTCGTGCCAACCTACTTCGGCCGATTCTCCGCGTTGTGGTTATTCGAGGCAAGTACCTTGCCCATACTTTTCTCGTTTTATGGATATGATGATCGGTGGTCTTCTTGATGTGTTTGTTTGGTTATTTGAAATGAAGTTTCAAAAGATTTCGGTTTGGCCTCGTTAAAGGATCTCTTTCAAAACGCGTGTGTTTCGGTGAACGTTGTGTTTTGGGAATTGATTATGATTTGATTATTTTGAACGTTGAAGTCTTTGATGATGATACTCCTGTGTTTAAAGTTATGGGATCGTGTATTCCATATTTAATCATTGTTGTTGTGTTTTTGAAGAGTTTGATAATGGTGTCGAGTTAATGGCCATCTCTAGTGAGTATTCTTAATGAACTTACATTCTTAGCATGTTAGTATTGCATGAGTAACGTGTGTGTGTGTATGCTCACTACGGGTTAGATCCGACGGGGTCTCGGTAGGGGTCCACAAGAGACGTGGATCGACGAGCTTGCTTTTAACCACTACGGGTTAGATCCGACGGGGTCTCGGTAGGGGTCCACAGAGACGTGGATCGACGGTTAATTGTGGTGCATTTTGCAAATGTGATTTGATTATGGCATTTCCGGAAATGAGTGCTTTCGAACGGTTTTCATGATTGCATGCATCGACTAAGTGTGTAAGAGGTAAGTGTTCATTTGGCTTACTTGGCTAGGATGGCACTAGAGTATTTTGTTGTTTGTTTTAAATCCTTTATTTGTGGATTTTGATGTTGGGAGACGAACCTTGTGGTCGTTCTTGTGTACTGTGAGTTGATGAGATTTGGGGCTAAAATCCCAATGGTTTTGTAAAAGTCATTTTACGGATTTGGGGCTAAAATCCCAACGGTTTGGTAAAGGTTATTTTACGGAAAGTAAACCTTTGGGGCGGTGACCCCTTTTGTCTTTTGGATTTTGAAAGGTAGGATTTGATAATCCTAAATTGTTTTCTATTAAAACTCTTGATGGCATTCTAAAATGTTTTTTTTATAAATTTTTCCACTGATTTGTGATCTTTCGATTTTAGAACGTTTTCTCAAATCCTTGCCTCGGGAAGTGCTTTTCGTTTCGTTTGGTCTTTGAGGATCCCTGGTTATTGTTATTCGTGGAATGTGAATTGTATTGCTCGTATTTGCACTTTGTTCTTGCACTAGCAAAACAGTGGAGTTTTGCTAACCCCCGAGTATTCCGGGGGTGGATGTCTGTTTTTGCATTCAGGTTTTGGAGCATAACACAGGGTCGGCACGAAGGATGATGAAAGATGATCGATACTAATCACATGAGGAACCGTACATCGTGTATTGGTTCAGTTGTACTTTATTTTCCGCTGCTATATTTTTCCCGTTGTACGGGTGTGGTTGTGTTTTGAACCCTGCATGGGCATGAGTTGTATTTGAGTTGTATGTAATTATTGAAAGACCAAATCGGTCTACTGAGTCATTTTAGCCTTAAAGGCATGGTTGAGTTGTTATATGTTGTTACCAGTCTGGTAGATCCTTGAGGGAGGGTTCTACGGCGTGTAATATCCCTGAGCGTATTGGGGGTGTTACAGATGAAACACTTACAACCAAAAACATGAAAGTAAGCAACAGTAGGAGTTCTGTTATTCCAAACCTCATAGGGAGTTTTGCCATGTCTCCCTACTATCATACTCCTGTTCTGAGTATGGCAAGTTGTGTTGTGACTTGACCCGAACTTCTTGGGCGAGTGCCTTACGCAATCATGGACCTGGCTGCTTCCTTCAGGGTTCTGTTTCTTCTTTCAGCAACACCATTCTGCTGTGGGGTCCTCACTGCAGAGAGCTCATGCTGGATTCCATTTTGATCGCTGTAATCAGTGATCACCTTGTTGAGAAATTCTCCTCCTCTGTCTGATCTGATCTTGATGATGGAGAGGGATTTCTCATTCTGAATCTTTCTCAGCAGCTCAGGTAGCTTGGTCAAGGTTTCACGTTTCTTGTACAGGAAGATGATCTAAGTGTACCTTGAATAGTCATCCACTACTACAAGTGCATGCTTTCTGCCGCTTAGAGTCCTTGGCTTGATAAGACCAAATAGATCCATATGGAGTAGATCTAAGATCCTTGTTGTGAGAGTCGTAGGCTGGACTGGCTTGAATGATGCTCTCGTCTGCTTCCCTTTCTGACATGCATCACTGAGGTCTTCCTTCTTGAATGCTTCATCTGGAAGTCCTCTGACCAGCTTCTGAGAACTAATCTTGTTGATGGCTTTGAAGTTCAGGTGACATAATCTTTTGTGCCACAACCATCCATTCTCAGCTATTGTCTTAGATAGAAAACAGGTATTGGGAGTTCCTGTGTTCCAATCTATCATGTAGACATCTCTCCTTCTGAATCCTTGTAGATTTACTTCTCCAGATAGGATATCTATCACCATACACTTCCAAATGGTGAAGACTACTAGATTCTTCTCATCGCAAAACTGGCTTATGCTCAGGAGATTATATTTGAGCCCTTTGACATAGTGAACTTTGAATATGACAATATTTCCTCGGTGCAGCTCTCCGAAGCCCTTCGTTTGTCCGCTGGAGCTATCTCCAAAGGATATATCTGGACCTCTTTCTTTGGTGTATTTGGTCAGCATCTTCTTGTTCCCGGTCATGTGCCTCGAGCATCCAGAATCTACAAACCATTCTTCACCTCCAAAGTTTGAATTTTTTGAGATGTGGTAGTAGTCCTTCCACCTTTTCTGCAATCATACAAGCAGAGATTTAGGTACCCAAATCTGTGTGGGTCCTTTCGGGTTATATGTTTTCCTGGAGAATTGATTTCTCCTTGGATTATTAAAATTGTTATTATTATTACCCTTGTAAGGTGTGTAAGGTCTAGGTCTGTATCTTCTGTTGGGATTGTATACTGGATATTCCTCAAAATACTGGTAGTGTGGGCCATTTCTAAATTTTGGCTGAGACCATTTATTAAATCTATGAGGTCTCCACACTTGTTCATTTTGGAAATTAGGATAACCTTGAGATTTCCATCTGCCCCTCCCATTTTGAAATCTATTTTTGGGGAGTTGTTGATAATAGTGGGCATGTTGTGTGGGCTGCTGCTTCTGCCTTGGCCAATGCCTAGTCGCTTGTGTAGGTGGCTGCCTTGTGAACCCTGGCTGCAGCCTAGACTTGTGACTCGGTTGTTGCCTGTTTATAAATATCGGTTTGTATATAGGCTCGGCAGTCGAGACAATTGTTTCTCCCTTGATGAAAGTGGTTTTAGAACTAGAGGGAGTGTGAGGATCATATCCAAGGCCTGATCTGGAATATAGTGGCTTTTTATTAGTACACAATTTGTCCAGAGTTAAAGACGCTTTCAGGGAGGTTATTTCCTGTGCCTGAGTTTTACTTACCTGAGTCAGTTTAGTAAATTCGGCCTTCACATGAGCAAGTGCAGCTGATTTTTCTCTAATTAAAACAGTTAGTCGATTTATCTCAGTTGTAGTGACATCAGCCTGGTTTTTCAAATTAACTGCAGCCTGGTTTTCAAAATCAGTTTTGACTTTATTTAACTCTAGGCTGAGAGTAAAAATATATCTCGGATATAGATCTGGTTCGTGAAATAAATGAACCAACCTTGCTCCGATACCACTTGTAGGTCACAAGTCGTCTAGGAATAAGTCTAGAGGGGGGGTGAATAGACTTATTGAAACTCTTAAACTCTTTTTCACAAAGAGTACGTTTCTTTAGCTGATAGAAAAGCAAATGACTTAGAGTCGTTTGATCTCAATACGTGTGGAATTCAGCTGATGACGAATACAAAACAACTAATGAAACACTTAACAATGAATGCAGCAGTTAAAGTAGGATGCTAGAAAACAGTAAAAACCGCAGGCAGTTATAGTGGTCTCAGAGGTGGGGTAATCCTCTACTAATCCACTTTTCTCCAAACCAGTTGGAGATGAATTCACTATAATTGTCATCCAGTGATAAATATTACAGTGATTCAACCAAATTACAACAGCTTCCAACCAGTGGAAATCCTTGCCGTTGCAACTCCCTTGACTGCCTTGCACCTCTTGATCCGCGATCCTTAGATGCCTTTGCAGTCTCGAACTTTAACCAGTGAAGTACCCCGAACTCAGGATTAAAGACACGAGTTTTTGTCTTCTCCAACTAAGAGCTTCTTCAAGTATGAACTTTTGAGAACCGCTCTTTTCACGATGCTATAGTTTGCTTTTAGATTGCTTGAATGCTTTGATTGCTTGAGATTATGTTCGCACCGGTAGTTGCTCAACTTCAAATCTTCGGATATATAGGTGTTGATCCTTGAGCATTTTTCATAGCCATTGCAAATCCTGTAACAAATCAGTCCGTTGGAGAGAGACTTCTTTGTTTATTCCTTTCTGAACGTTGCAAGGCTGGATTCCCATATTTTAATCCATTCATCGACCGCTGTGAAGACTTTGCATGTGAGGCGCCGAATCTTTTTAATATAGTAAGATTAAAGTCTTCAAGGTAGGCTTAGATGAATTATTTAATTCATATCCTTTGCAGGAATCTCTCCAATTTGTCTCTTCACGTTGCATGTGACTTTCCGTAATATTTGACTTTTCAACGCATGCTGACGTGGACTTGGAGTACTTCACAGATCTCAAGTAGGCTGATGTACAGTCATCTTCTCTGCAGTCTGGACCTCTCTGATGGTGACTGTTTGGGACTCGCCTGATCAGATGACTTGTCTGAGGTTACTTGACTGCAGTCTGGTCAAACATCTCTGATGATTTTTGTTGACGAAAACTTATCTAATTTGACTTAGCTGTACCTCTCTGATGAACTCAGCTGTACTTTTGTACTTAGCCGATTTTGAGCCTAACTTATTTTGGCCTATAGAAGATACTCATTTGGTTCTTCTTTACATTTTGCCAAGTATTAAACTTAACATAATTTGGCCTATGGAAGATACTCATTTGGTTCTTCCTTACATTTTTGCCAAGTAATAAATATTTGAATTACATTAATGACATCATCAAAATCTAACAAGTATTCCTAACAAATATAACCTTTCTCGGACAATTCCTCCAGTTGATTCTTCAACTCCTACATTTCGATCGGGGCCATCCGATATGGTACCTTCGATATTGGAGACGTACCAGGCTCCAGCTCAATCGTGAATTCCACATCTCTCTGTGGAGGCAAACCAGGTAACTCGTTTGGAAATACATCGGCATATTCTCTCACTATCGGAATACCCGCTTTCTCGGTCTTGGTCATATAGCACTAATAACCGCCACACCCCTGATTGAGTAATTTCACTACTTTCATCATATTAATAACTCTATCGGAACAGCTGGGATTACCTCCCTGGAATACACATTCGACTTCATCGTCTGAAATGATAGTGACCATACGCATGCAGACACTAATGATGGCATCGTGACGATCCATCCAATCAATACCCAAGATAACATCATCTCTCGGTAAATCTACCATGATCAGGTTTGCCAACCAAACACGGCCATTAAGCTGAATCAGACAATTCTCAATCTCATGATCCCTGATAATTCTTCCACCGTCAGGTAGACCAATGATATAAGGTTCACAACTAGTAGCACTATCCAGATGAAGTCTACTCAAGCATGACTCGGTAATGAACGAATGCGATGCACCAGTATCAAAAAGGGTACACACAAGGTGAGATATAATTTCGAGTGTACCTGAGATCATCCGGGCCTCTGGATCGTCAGACTTCTTCATCTCATAAATTCGGGGCTTGCCGGCCCCCGAACCGAACGCTCCCGTCTGATAGCTTTTGACTCTGCCTTTGTTTGCTCCCATCGTCTTGAACAATGCGGACTGAGTGGCCTGATTATGAACAACTGACTGCTTCGGGGCCTAAGATGACGCCGGGGTAGGTTTGGAGTCTCTTCGGCAAAAACGGGTCTTATGCCCAGCAATCCCACAGTTATGGCACGTGATAGTCTGCCTCGGAAACTTGGTGCTGAAATGACCCTGTTCTTCACAGTTGAAATAGGTGATGGCCGAACTGGCCGTTCGAGACTGAGATTCCATGGGTCGAGGTGCCATAAGAGGTCGCTTAGAAAAAGTAGGGCCCGCACGAGGCTTCTTGAAGGTTGCCTGACTGCCTTTAGACTGATTAGGATTCTTTGATTTCTTGCTAGTAGATGAAGGTTGTTGCTTAGCAATCTCCTTAGCAGTAAGCTCATAAGTAAGAGCTTTCTCGATGAATTCAGCCAGGGTGGTGCAATTGTGATTAAGCAACTGCATTCATATACGAGGTTTCAACCTCTTGTTGAAATACTTGATCTTGTCCGCCTCGGAGTGAATAATAGATGAGGCGAAAGGAAGTAGCTCCTGAAATTTCTCGGCGATGGCGAGAACATCATCATTCGCTGAGGGGTCGGGAACGAGTAATTCTGATAGCTTGGCCTCCTTGAGTGGGGCCTGATAATATCTTTCCATCATGAGAGTTTTGAATTGATCCCAAGTACAAGATCCATCGGTGGGTTTCAAAGATAACCACCAAGAGTGAGCGCTCTTACCCAGATAGTAAGCTGCGACTGAAACTTTATGCCCTTTGGGATCAAATAAACCCTCGAAAGTAGGTGGTATCTGGCGAGAGATGTCGCCGATAATACTACTCACACCCCTCTCTTGCCCCTGAGGTGGCGGCAGAGGAGCCTTTTGATTCTGGGCGGTTGAGTTTTGCATCGTCTCTATGAGTCGTGCCATCTGAGTCATTTGGGCCATCATGCCCTGCATAAAAGCGAGTGGATCAACCCAAACAACTTCTGATTGAGCTGTGTCCCGGGTACAACTCCCTGACAGTGAATGATCATTTCTGGGTGAATGAGTGGCAGCATCGCTGCTCGATGAATTAGCATTATTCCTTGCATTCGTGCGTGTATTAACACGAGCTCCCGGGTTTTGGCCCGCACCGCGGCCTCTTCCCCTTCGTCCTCTGACAGCTCTTTCCATACTGAAGTAGGAAAGTCACAGGATAATTATAGATCTCGCATGAATATCACATTATGATTACGATATGAAATGATGATAATGAGCATATGCACTCTAACACAATGATTACATGAATGATCAACTAAGGTGACATGATTATCTAATGAAATTCTTCAAATGATTATCTTGAACAAGTTAACAAGGTTAATGATAAGATCCTTACGATCAACAACTGAGAAATGAAATGAACTGAGTGATTAATGAGTTAACATGATCGACATGATCAAAATGAAAATGATGATTGAGGATTGTTGACTGTTGAATGATGAATGAGTGATTCTTATTTCCAAAAATTTTACCATGGCGTCATAAATCTTACTCTTCTTTGGTCTGAGGGGCTTGGCTCTTGCACAGGTCACACGTGACGCGAAAGTCCAATGATATTAGTCTGATGAACGATGATTTCAATTGAGACATGACTCGGAAGGTAGTATTCAAAACCACGCTCCGATACCAACTCTGTAACGCCCCTAACTAGGCGACTATTACAGTGCCGTGGACCCCCGACTGGGACGCACTAGGCGAATGAAAATTAATGACTTAAATCATATAATTGTTGTACCGAACCACATTATATCGTCAATTTCTCTGATGAGGAGTTTCAAGTACAACACACCCAAGATAATACAGAATACATGTATATTTTATATGAAGATAAAATATACAATACTGAATGAAAATGAGTATCCAAACGGAAAATCTGCAGCGGAAATAAAATGAAGAAAATATGAATGACTGAAAAGGACTGGGGCCCCCTACTAGTATCACTGGGACTCATCGCCGTCAATGTTCTCTTCCCGTAATTTAGCCTTGTCATGACCTGAAAACAACATTCCCCAATGGGGTCAGTTACACAGAACAACAATCCTCAAGAGTTGAACGATATACAACAATCACATATCTAGTTATGAAATCCAGCTGAAGAGGGGAATCATAGTACGCCCGTAATGGTATGTGCAAGTGCACAAGACGAGTGTTCGGACGCACCCATCCTTATGCCTAATTAGTCTCACGGAGGTACGTTACCGTGTGCACAGTCCATTGTGTCAGTGAACCCGATCACATGACTATCAAGTGCCCGTCTGAAAATTCCACACATCCCCACCCGGCCACGCAATATGAACCCAGAAGGCCACAAGAACAGTGACCAATGAACATTAATGAATAATAATCCGACAAGGGTCAAGAATGACTCACCGAGATGAAATAACAATGAAATGAATGTTAGCTCATTGAAATGATTGGACCCGTCATTCCTCGTGAATTGAATGATTAATTGATAATTACAAGTCTCGACATGAATGATATATTATGAGTGAAATACATGTATGAATGAACAACAACATAAGGAATGAATATCTACCGGATCAGATGAACCCTCAGCCGTAATCGGCAAAATTTTACGGGCGTATGAAGCCTTCGTCGAAACTGACCGGACACCCTGCTCGAATCGTACAGCCGTAACCGTCCAAGCCTTACGGCCGTACCTGCCTCAACTTACAGCCGTATACCGCAACCCCGTATGTCCCTTCGTCCGACATGTTCTGAAAACAATGAACGCATGTTACGGCCGTAACGTAAGCAGATTACGGCCGTAACTCGCTGTTGGACGCCAACGAAACGACAAATCCATCTACTCGACACACATCGCTGAATGATCTAACAACCCATACTTCTATGAATATAATTGAGTCTAATAACATGCGATAGATGATACTTCCAACATAAGACTACCAATCACGATGATTATGATAATACTCTCGTCTCGATTCTCAAATGGAGATGAATGATTATGGGCAACTGATATACGGCTAAAATATGCCAACGAAGAATACAATTGAATGAATCGTGAATGATGAATGATTATTAATGAGTGAATAATCCGACAGTGACAATTACTGAATGATAATTATTGAATGATAATGAATGAATTACAACCGGGTATTACTTTCAGGACCAGAGTCCGAGGAATGGCTAGAAGCCATAAAGTCAGAGATGCAGTCCATGTATAACAATCAAGCTTGGAACTTGATAGATCCACCTGATTGTGTTAAAACCATTGGGTGCAAATGGGTCTTCAAAATGAGAAAGACATGGACGATAATCTGCAAGCCTATAAAGACAGACTAGTGGCAAAAGGTTATAGACAGATTCATGGTGTTGACTATGATGAGACTTTTTTACCAGTAGTCATGCTTAAATCAATTAGAATTTTATTTGCCATTGCTGCATACTATGATTATGAAATATGGCAAATGGATGTCAGAACAGCGTTCCTTAATGGAAACTTACTCGAGGATGTGTACATGACACAACCTGAGGGTTTTGTTCATCTATAAAATTCTAAAAAGTTTTGCAAGCTTCAAATATCCATTTATGGGTTGAAGCAGGCTTCTCGGAGTGGAATCTTCATTTTGATTAAACTGTCAAAGAGTTTGGGTTTATTCGAAATGAAGACGAACCATGTATGTACAAGAAGGTTAGTGGGAACATAGTTATTTTCTTAGTCTTATATGTAGATGACATATTACTCATTGGAAATGACATACCCACCTTGCAGACAGGCAAGACTTAGTTTGGAAGTTGTTTCTCAATGAAAGACTTAGGAGAAACTGCTTACATTCTTGGGATAAAAATCTATAGAGATAGATCAAAGAGAATGATTGGTATGAGTCAATGTACCTGCATTAACAAAATATTGAAGAGGTTCAATATGCAATACTCTAAGAGAGGACTCTTGCCAATGTCACATGGCATTCATCTGAGTACGAATCAGAGTCCTTCTAATCCTGATGAGCGAGCCCGTATGAGCAAGATTCCATATGCTTCGGCCATTGGATCGATCATGTATGCGATGATTTTTACCCGACCAGATGTATCGTTTGCCCTTAGCATGACAAGTCGATACCAATCAAATCTAGGTGAAAGTCACTGGACAACAGTGAATGTAATACCCATAATTTCGATTTCCGGTAATTTCTTTTTTTCAGCGAAAGTCCATTTTGACGACCCGCTCATGACTATTTCATCATTCCGAGAATGATTAATTCTGCACTTTTTGTCATCTGAGTTAGTTTCGGTGTCGTTTTGTTGAGTTCCGTGCTTTTTGGCGACTTTTCCGCACTTGAGTTCGATTCTTGCGAATCTCATTGGAAACTGCTGTCTCGAGTTTCCCATAAGTCCGTTTAACTTTGTTAGACGTGTTGTAAACTTCGGTTTGGTTATTCGATCACGTATCGTGATTTTCGGACGTTTTGGGCCATTTTCGTAATTTCCCAAAGTTTGGGGTAATTACCTTCCATTGTCGAATTTCGAGCCTTCGGGTGGTCAGAATCGTGTGTTCTCTTAGTGCTCTAATTCATCTTTGCGAGTACTTCATAACCGTATCTTCGATTCATATTCAGGTTCGGGTTTCGGGGTCGTTCGGGCCGTCGGAGTTGGCCCCGGCCGAGTCATGGGCGGGCAGTCTGGGCCCAGGCCGGCACTGGCCGAGTTATGGCCGGTAATGCTCGGAAGTTACGTACGTAAGGCCGGTTACGTACGTAACGATGCCGACAGATTTGGGGCAGTGACTCGGTTACGTACGTAAGCCTTGGCCGGTTACGTACATAACCTGCCCGTGACGGCTTTATTTAAGGCCTGTGATGCGGTTTTCACCCATTTTCTCACTCGTTTTCTTCCCTTCCGCGGTTGGAGCTTGGTCAATCATGGAGGCATGTTGTTATACACTGAATCCATGAAGTTTTGAGGTTTATATCATCAATCATCCGTCCTATAACATCCTTTGATCGAGCGAATCAGGTCAGATTTTCTAGAAATCTAATTTTGGGGATTTTGGATATTGTGTTCGATTTCGTCTGTTTAATCCGAATTAACTTAGGATTGTGATGGGTTGATGATTATTTATATGTATTATATCATTTCCCTTGTTATTCCATGGTTGGATCGTATCGATTCATTGTTTTGGTCGAGTTCTTGATCGACGCCTTGAAGGTGTCCGGTAAAATGTCATAGAGGGGTTTTCGGGCGTTCTACGATTTTTCTTCCTCGTATGATCGATGATTTATTGATTATATGTTGTTAGGGTCGAGTTTCTTGTGAAGAAACCAAGTTGAACCCTTCCGTTCGTTGTCGTCTTTCTTTTCGATAGCATCGGGCGTTTTGAAGCTTTCCGGTTGAACCGCGTTCGTTGGAATACTTGCGTGCCGATATCGAGGCAAGTATCTTATTATACGACTTGTATCTTGCGACTAGTAATCACGTATGATATTTATGATGATTTTGCTTGCCTTCGTAAATATGTTCCGTTTGAATTGGTTGTGTATTCCGCAATTTGAAGGCTTTGTGATAATAGTGTTATATTGGTATACGTGTTAGGTGTTGTGCCATTTGTGCAGGATTGCGACGTACATATGGATGGTTGTACACTTGGTTGTGCAATGTATTGTGTACCAAACGTGTGTTATGTTGGTTGTGTGTCGTTGATTGATGATAGTTTTGTTGAGAGTATTGAGATTGTGTTATGTGCGTGTGATGTACGATTTTGTGGTGATCAACGTGATTGACTAATTGCGCTCATTGTTGTATGTAATGTGAATGTGAATGTGGTGTGCTGGAACGCTAAGTTCACTCGTGCGGGTTCGCGGGGCCTACGAGGATTCATGGCACAGGTCCATGGGATCAGAACTTAGTGTGTGGTGCTGAGGTCCAATCGTGCGGGCCTGACGAGGCCTACGATGATTCATGGCACAGGTCCATGGGATCAGGACACAGTACGTCCAACTGTGCGGGTTCGACGGAACCTACGGTGACACGTGACACAGGTTCACGGGGTCGGGACTGGTTGTGGTGATTGTTGTGTTGGCTCAATCCGTGTGGGTTGTTGAACCTACGGAGACTCGTGGCAAGTGATCACGGAGTCATGAGCATGATTGATTGTTGTGATTGTTGTGATTGGTTAAGTCCGTGTGGGTTGTTGAACCTACGGAGACACGTGACAGGGGATCACGGTGTCACGAATCATGTTTTGTAAATCAAACTTTTTGTAAGAAAGTTTTAAGAAAAGAATGTTGGTCCGAGCCCCATGAGATTTATGGAAATGTTTCCGTACTGTAAATTGTTGAAATACAATTTGAGATTTGGGTTAAGACCCTAAGATTTTCGAAAGGTTTTGAAATTCTAAAAATTCCCGAGATGATAATTTTATTTTCGAATGCTTCATAGCTTATCTTCCCTTGTGAAAACCTCCCGGGAATATTTTGATACTTGATTATTATATTTGATTCACGATTATTATTTGCTTGTTACATTTCGTATGATTTGATACTTGCACTAGTAAAACAGTGGAGTTTTACTAACCCCCGAGTAATCGGGGGGTGGATGTAACACCCCAAACTAGGCGGATATTACAGTGCCGTGGACCCCCGACTGGGACCCACCAGGCGAATGAAAATTAATGAATTAAATAATATAATTGTAGTACCGAACCACATTATATCATCAATTACTCCGATGAGGAGTTTCATTATAACACACCCAAGATAATAACGAAAATATGTATATTTTATATGAAGATAAAATACACAACAGTGAATGGAACGGAGTATCCAAATGGAAATCTGCAGCGGAAAATAAATGACAATAACATGAATGACTGAAAGGATTGGGGCCCCCTACTAGTATCACTGGGACTCCTCGCCGTCAACGTTCTATTCCTGTACTTTTGCCTTCCCATGACCTGAAAACAAAATCCCCCAACGGGGTCAGTTACACAGAACAACAATCCTCAAGAGTTGAATAAACACAATCATATATGCTGTATAAACCACAAGTTCGATCAAAATCTCAAACCGTCGAACACATGCGATCAAAAGTGAATCGGTCAGATTATAACTCAATCCTATTGAAAACATACGCAATCAAACATGTTGTATGAATCAACTAACGGTACGGCTCAAAGGGTGGCGCCACACTACGCCCGGGATGGAAATGTGTCCGTGCACAAGCCACCAACGAGTATCGATCGAATACACGTGTGGTCTTGTACCTAATCAGTCTCACGAAGTAATCTTCTCGTGTGCACAGTCCAATGTGAGGCCAACAACCAACACACGACTTAATATGTGCCCGACATGAAAATCCTACACATAACAACCGGCACGCCAGTATGACCCGGAATGCCACGAGATAACAAAAGTGACATCGAAATCAATAATGACTCACCGAGATGAAATGACAGTGAAATGAATGATAGCTCAATGAAATGATTGGAACCGTCGTTCCTTGTGACTGAAGTGATTAATTGACAATTACAAGTCTCAATATGGTTAATACATTATGAATGAACTATAATTATGAATGAACAACAACGAAAGGAATGAATATCCTTTTAACCGAGTAAGAATTAACTTACCTTAACACCGGTGATGATACGATCTCTCTCGAACAACGTCCTAAGGAAACTATCGGTCGCTCGAACAACCTTGAATAACACAATTACCAACAATCTGTTCAACATACGAATCAAACACGAATATAACGAACTCAAAACATCGATACGACTAAACCAAGTTCATTGGGGCATTTCGACAAACACCTTGAAAACAAATTCCCTTCTTAAACAACTAAACCCATTTGTCTCGAAAACCAACTTCTATTGAATAATCCAAACCACCAAAACACCATCAATACAATCGATAATCCAATCGAAATGCTCAAATCGAGTTTACGATATCATTAAATTGCAAAACCCAATTCCAAGTCAACCTTCAAAGTGTTCTTGAGAAAAACTTCCAACAATCCGATGATAACTCGTAAAAACTCATAACCATACGTATATCCATCACAATTCATGATTATACCATCCAAAACATCATGCTCCAACTCAAAATCGAATTCATGGGTTGAATAAAGTTACCTTAGATTAGGATGAAAAATCCACAAATATGTTCTTGACCCACACTACAACTTGAAGAAGATGAAATCTCTGAGTTTTGATGATGTTGAAACACCCCAAAATCGCCCAAAAATCGCCCCAAGGAAGAGAGGAAGAAGTGAAATGAGGAAATGAGCTTGTTCCTCTCAAAAAAACAAAATTATAGAAGAATCTGCACTGTGTGCCGCGGCACGGGTTGAGTGTGCCGTGGCACAAGGCCAAAAACGCCCAGCAAAATAGTTTTGTGCCGCAGCCCGGCCACAAGGGGCTGCGGCCCGGCCAGAAGGGGCCGCGGCCCGCGGTACAGCCCGCTCCAGCATCAAAAAGGCACACGGTGCAGTCTTAGCTATTTCGACCATAACTCCTTCGTCCGGACTCCAATTGACTCACCGTTTGAACTATTGGAAAGCTAACTTGATGCTCTATAATATTGAATAGATTCATTATTTTTGGAGTTTCCAAGAATTAATGTTGATTTTACAAAGTCGAACTCATACGTGGAAAAGTCGCTTAAGAACACGGAACTCAACAGAACAACACCGAGACGAACTCGGATGACAAAAAGTGTAGAATTAATCATTATTAGAATGACGAAACGGTCATAATAGAGTCTCTAATATGGACTTCCGTCAAAAAAAAGAAATTACCGGAAATCAAAATTGCGGATATTACATACTACCCTCCATAAAAGAAGTTTTGTCCCAAAACTTAAAACAAATAGGGAGAAGCAATATCCCGCTAGAAAAACTCAACGAGATACACAAGAACCGCAAATGTACCCAACAATAACATGATTCGAACAAGAAGGAAATTTGAAATGGCATGAACTCCTATATCAACATCGATTAATGAAGTAATTATAACGATCAAGATAATATTCTCATCTCGATTCTCAAGCAAGGTTGAAACAATGAACGATATCGATACACGACTCAATATTAGTCCGACCGGTGAACACGAATGAATTAGCATGAATGATGAATGATTATTAATGAGTGAAAATCCACTGAGTGACAATTACTGAATGAAAAATGAATGAATTTACGAGCGGGTATTACATACTCCCCCCTTAAAAATAGTTCCGTCCTCGAAACTAAGGGTGAAACAAATCGGAATAACTCTTCCGCATACTATCCTTAATTTCCCAAGTAGCCTCTTCGACTTCGTGACTCGACTACTGAATTTAACTAAGGGATCGTCTTGTTCCTCAACTGTTTGATTCGTCGTACTAAGATTCGTACGGGATGCTCCTCATACGTATGATCATCTTATCTCGATTTCATCAAACTGAAGTATGTGGCTAGGGTCGGCAATATACTTCCGCAACTGAGAGACAAGAAACACGCTATGAATTCGGCTCAACGCCGGAGGTAAGGCCAATCTATAAGCCAGATCACCGATTCGATTCAAAATCTCAAATGGTCCAATAAATCTCGGACTTAGCTTTCGTCGCTCCCCGAAACGGAAAACACCTCGACTCGGGGATACCTTGACCAAAACGTGGTCACCTGACTCGAACTCTAATGGTCGATGACGATTATCTGCATATGATTTCTGTCGACTCTGAGCGGTCAACAAACGAATCCGGATCAACACTACCTTCTCACGGGCAGCTAATAACATATCGGGTACAATGCCGATTGATTCTGACAAGTCATCCCAGCATAGGGGAGATCGACAAGGACGACCATAAAGGCCTCGTAAGGTGCCATCTGAAATGAAGCATGCCAAATATTATTGTACGTGAACTCGATCAACGATAGTTGGGCTTCCCAATCATCTTCCCAGTCGAGCACACATACTCTCAACATGTCCTCCAACGTCTGAATAGTTCTCTCTGACTGTTCGTCGGACTGAGGGTGAAAAGCCGTGCTGAAATTGAGCTGAGTTCCCATGGCAAGATGAACTGATTTCCAGAAATGTGACACGAATCGCCCGTCCAGATCCGAAACGATACTCTTAGGGGTACCGTGTAATCTCACGATCTCCTTAATGAATAAGTGGGCAAGTCTCTCAGGACCCCACATATCCTTAATCTCAAGGAAATTAGCTGACTTAGTTAAACGGTCCACCACAACCAAATCGTATTCATGCCACGAAAACTCGTCGACAACTCGTGATGAAGTCCATTGAAATATCTTCCCACTTCCATTCTGGAATAGGGAGCAGTTTCAGCATACCCATCGGTCACTGATGTTCTATCTTGACTTACTTACAGGTTAAACACCTCGAAATAAATTCTACGACCTCTCGCTTCATATTACTCCACCAGTAATTTTATTTCATGTCCTTGTACATCTTGCTAGACCCCGGATCAATAGAATAAGGGGTAGCATGAGTTTCTCTCAAAATCGAGTTTTTCAACTCGTCATTAGCCAGTACCATAAACGATACTTAAATCGAACAAGTCCATCCTCGTGGACCACAAATCCGGGGGCTTTCCCCTGAGTCACATCCTCTCGAATGCATAACAGAAATGGGTCCGAACCCTGATTCACCCTGATCGCCTCCTCGAGTGGCGATGAAATATCCAACATACAAAGTTGCCCTTGTACTCGCTGTAACTAGACCTCGATCTCGAGTCTCAGAAATTCCTGCTGAAGTTCCCTCTGAACTGTTAATCGAGCAAGCATCTACTCCTGAACAGACTTACGACTCAAGGCGTCGGCGATAACGATCGCCTTGACTGGGTGGTAAAGTATATCAATATCATAATCTTTGATTAGTTCGAACCACCGCCTGTGTCGCATATTTAACTCCTTCTGAGTAAATATATACTTTAAGCTCTTATGGTCGGTGAATATCTGACAGGTAATGCCATAAAGATAATGACGCCAAATCTTCAATGCGAACACCACGACTGCTAGCTCCAGATCATGGGTCGGATAATTAACCTCGTAAGGTCTCAATTGCCATGGAGCATAGGCAATAACCTTCCCGTCCTGCATTAGTCCACATCTGAGACCCTGTCCGGACGCATCACTATAAACCACAAATCCTTCCATCCCTTGCGGTAAAGAAAGGACATGTGCTAAAATTAACCGCCTCTTGAGTTCCTCAAAACTCCGTTGATACGCGTCGGACCACGTGTATTTCTTATCCTTTTTGCAAAAGGTTCGTCATGGGTTGAGCGATTTTAGAAAATCCTTCCACAAATCGCCGATAATAACCAGCTAATCCGAGGAAACTTTGAATTTCCTTAAAATTCTTCGGAGGTAGCCAATCTCGGATAGCCTCCGTCTTCTGAGGGTCGACACGAACTCCGTCTGATGAAATTACATGACCAAGGAACGTCACTTCAGACATCCAGAACTCACATTTGGAAAACTTTCCGTAAAGTTGCTCTCGTCTCTACACGTCGAGCACCTGATGAAGGTGAAACTCGTGCCCCTCCTGGTCACGAGAATAAATCAAGATGTCATCAATGAAGACAACCACGAGCTGATCCAAATAGTCGATGAAAACCCGATTCATTAACTCCATGAATACCACAGGTGCATTAGTTAACCCAAACGGCATTACCACAAACTCATAATGACCATAGCGCGTTCGGAACGCCGTACTTGCGATATCCGACTCTCGAATTCGCAACTGCTGATATCCAGATCTTAAGTCGATCTTGGAAAATACTGAATCTCCCTGAAGTTGATCCAAAAGATCATCGATACGGGGTAGAGGATACTTATTCTTGATCGTCACCCGGTTCAATTCCCGATAATCAATACAGAAGCGAAATGAACCATCCTTCTTCTTGACAAATAGCACTGGTGCTCCCCACGGGGACGCACTCGGTCGAACATAACCCTTCTCGGTCAAATACTCTAATTGATTCTTCAACTCCTACATTCCGGTCGGGGCCATCCGGTACGGTGCCTTCGATATTGGGGACGTATCGGGCTCCAACTCTATCGTGAATTCCACATCCCTCTGTGGAGGCAAACCAGGTAAGTCGTCTGGAAAACATCGGCATATTCTCTCACTATAGGAATATCCGCCAACATTAATGATGATTTCTCGGTCTTGGTCATATAGCACCAATAACCAATACACCCTTGATTGAGTAACTTTACAGCTTTCATCAAATTAATGACTCTATCGGAACAGCTGGGATTACCTCCCTGAAATATGTACTTAACTCCATCATCTGAAATAATAGTAACCATACGCTTCGAACACTGAGAATGGCATCATGACGATACATTCAATCAATACCCAATATAACACCATCCTTAGGTAAGTCCACCACCATGATTAGGTCCGCCAACCAATCACGGTCATTGAGCTGAATCGGACAATTCTTAACCTCATGATTTCCGATAATTCTTCTACCATCAGGTAGACCAAGGATATAAGGTCCACAATTAATAGGACTATCCAAGTGAAGTCTATTCAAACATGATTCGGAAATGAATGAATTCGATGCACCAGTAGCAAAAAGGGTACACAGAGGTTGAGATAGAATTACGAGTATACCTGAGATCGTTCGGGCCTCCGGATCGTCAGTCCTATTCATCTCGTAATCTGAGACTTGCCGGCCCCCGAACCGGACGTTCCCGTCTGATAAATATGAGCTCCGCCTTTATTCACTTCCGTCGTCTTAAGCAGCCGACAGAGCGATCGATTACGAATCGGATTGCTTGAAGTGAGATGCTGCCGGAGTCGGCTTGGAGTCCCTTCGGAAAAAACGAGCCTTATGCCCAACAATCCCACAATTATGGCACGTGATTGACGGTTTCAGACACTTAGTGCTGTAATGACCCGGCACTCCACAGTTGAAACAGGTGATGGCTGATCTGGCCGTTCGGGTCTGAGATCCCACAAGATTAGGCGCCGTAGGAGGTCGCTCAAAAACATTAGGGCCCGCACGAGGCTTCTTGAAGGTAGACTGACCGCCTTCGGACTGATTACGCTTCGTTGATTTCCTGCTGACAGATCAAGGTTGTTGCTCAGCAATTTCCTTAGCAGCAGGCTCACACGGGAGACTTCTCTCGATTAATTCGGTCAGAGTAGCGCATTGTTGATTAAACAATTGCATCTGGGTCATCATGCCTTTCATAAAAACGAGTGGATCAACCCGAACACCTTCTAATCGAGCTGTGTCCCGGGTATGACTTCCTGACTGTGAATGATTATTCCCCGGGTTTCGGCCCGCACCGCGGCCTCTCCGCCTGTGTGCTTTGATAGCTCTCTCCATACTGGAGTGGTAAGGCCAAATGATAATTATAGATCTCGCATGAGTACCTCGTTATGATTATGTTATGAAATGATAAAAATGAGCATACGCGCTCTAACACAGTGATTACATGAATGATTAACTGAGGTGACATGAATATCTGATGAAATTCTTGAAATGATTATCTTGAACAAGTTAACAAGATTAATGATACGATCCTCAAGATCAAGAACTGAACAGTAAAATGTACTGAGTGGTTAATGAATCAACACGATCGACATGATTACAAATGAAAATGATAAACGAGGAAATCTTACTGTTCTTTGGTCTGAAGGGCTCGGCTCTTGCAAGGGTCACACGTGACGCGAAAGTCCAATGATACTAGTCTGATGAATGATGATTTCAAATGAAATATGGCTCGAAAGGTAGTATTCAAAACCACACTCCGATACCAACTCTGTAACACCCCAAACTAGGCGGATATTACAGTGTCGTGGACCCCGAGTGGGACCCACCAGGCGAATGAAAATTAATGAATTAAATAATATAATTGTAGTACCGAACCACATTATATCATCAATTACTCCGATGAGCAGTTTCATTATAACACACCCAAGATAATAACAAAAACATGTATATTTTATATGAAGATAAAATACACAACACTGAACGAAACAGAGTATCCAAATGGAAATCTGCAGCGGAAAATAAATGACAATAACATGAATGACTGAAAGGATTGGGGCCCCATACTAGTATCACTGGGACTCCTCGCCGTCAACGTTCTATTCCCGTACTTTTGCCTTGCCATGACCTGAAAACAAAATCCCCCAACGGGGTCAGTTACACAGAACAACAATCCTCAAGAGTTGAATAAACACAATCATATATGCTGTAGAAACCACAAGTTCGATCAAAATCTCAAACCGTCGAACACATGCGATCAAAAGTGAATCGGTCAGATTATAAATCAATCCTATTGAAAACATACGCAATCAAACATGCTGTATGAATTAACTAACGGTACGGCTCAAAGGTTGGCGCCACACTACGCCCGGGATGGAAATGTGTTCGTGTACAAGCCACCAACGAGTATCGATCGAATACACATGTGGTCTTGTACCTAATCAGTCTCACGAAGTAATCTTCTCGTGTGCACAGTCTGATGTGAGGCCAACAACCAACACACGACTTAATATGTGCCCGACATGAAAATCCTACACATACCAACTGGCACGCCAGTATGACCCGGAATGCCACGAGATAACAAAAGTGACATCGAAATCAATAATGACTCACCGAGATGAAATGACAGTGAAATGAATGATAGCTCAATGAAATGATTAGAACCGTCGTTCCTTGTGAATGAAGTGATTAATTGACAATTACAAGTCTCAATACGGTTAATACATTATGAATGAACTATAATTATGAATGAACAACAACGAAATGAATGAATATCCTTTTAACCGATTAAGAATTAACTTACCTTAACACCGGTGATGATACGATCTCTCTCGAACAACGTCCTAAGGAAACTACTGGTCGCTCGAACAACCTTGAATAACACAATTACCAACAATCCGTTCAACATACGAATCAAACACGAATATAACGAACTCAAAACGTCGATACTACTAAACCAAGTTCATTGGGGCATTTCGAAAAACACCTTGAAAACAAATTCCCTTCTTAAACAACTGAAGCCATTTGTATCGAAAACCGACTTCTATTGAATGATCCAAACCACCAAAACACCATCAATACAATCGATAATCCAAACGAAATGCTCAAATCGAGTTTACGATATCATTAAATTGCAAAACCCAATTCCAAGTCAACCTTCAAAGTGTTCTTGAGAAAAACTTCCAACAATCCAATGATAACTCGTAAAAACTCATAATCATATGTATATCCATCACAATTCATGATTATACCATCCAAAACATCATGCTCCAACTCAAAATCGAATTCATGGGTTGAAGAAAGTTACCTTAGATTAGGATGAAAAATCCACAAATATGTTGTTGATCCACACTACAACTTGAAGAAGATGAAATCTCTGAGTTTTGATGATGTTGAAACACCCAAAAATCGCCGCAAGGAAGAGAGGAAGAAGTGAAATGAAGAAATGAGCTTGTTCCTCTCAAAAAAACGAAATTATAGAAGAATCTGCACTGTGTGCCGCGGCATGGGCCGAGTGTGCCGCAGCACAAGGCCAAAAACGCCCAGAAAAACAGTTTTGTGCCGCGGCCCGGCCAGAAGGGGCCGCGGCCCGCGGTACAGCCCGCTCCAGCATCAAAAAGGCACACGGTGCAGTCATAGCTATTTCGACCATAACTCCTTCGTCCGGACTCCGATTGACTCACCGTTTGAACTATTGGAAAGCTAACTTGATGCTCTATAATATTGAATATATTTAGAATTTTTGGAGTTTCCAAGAATTAATGGTGATTTTACAAAGTCGAACTCATACGTGGAAAAGTCGCTTAAGAACACGGAACTCAACAGAACCACACCGAGACGAACTCAAATGACAAAAGTATAGAATTAATCATTCTCGGAATGACGAAACGGTCATAATAGAGTTGCTAAGATTGACTTCCGCCAAAAAAAAAGAAATTACCGGAAATCAAAATTGCGGATATTACATACTACCCTCCTTAAAAGAAGTTTCGTCCCAAAACTTAAAACAAGTAGGGAGAAGCAATATCCCGCTAGAAAAACTTAATGAGATACACAAGAACCGCAAATGTACCCAACAATAGCATGATTTGAACAAGAAGGAAATTTGAAATGGCATGAACTCCAATATCAACATCGATTAATGAAGTAATTATAACGATCAAGATAATATTCTCATCTCGATTCTCATGCAAGGTTGAAACAATGTATGATATCGATACACGACTCAACATTAGTCCGAACGGTGAACACGAATGAATTAACATGAATGGTGAATGATTATTAATGAGTGAAAATCCACTGAGTGACAATTACTGAATGAAAAATGAATGAATTTACAAGCGGGTATTACAGTGGATGTCTGTTTTGCGTCCAGGTACATGCAGATTCAGGGGAGCAGTCACAGGATTGTCACAAGAGTATGATGAGCTGCGATACTAATCAAGAGTCGAGAGTTGGTAGAGTTTGGTTGTATTTTTAGAATTGATTCAGTCTTTCGCTGTATTGTGTTTCCACCCCTGTGTGGGTAATGTTGTTAGTCAGTTCTGTTGATAGAGTTGTGTGACCTCATTGGTCTGTGTTTATGTGTAAGTGACCTTAACGGTCTGTATTATTATATTGTTTGACCCTGGCCGGGCAAGCATTTGGTTGTTTATGGATGTTTAGCCTGGTAGATCCTTGTGGAAAGGGTCTATAGCGTGTAATATTCCCATACGGTTTTGGGGGTGTTACATTTATGGTATCAGAGCTTAGGTTGCGGAAACCTAGGCTCTCGGGTCGAGTCGAGTCGTGGTTTGTCGAGTAATGTGTTGTCTTGTCGTTAGAGTCGTCAGGTGACAAGTTGAGTTGTGCGTAGTCACAACGTGTCGGATATGTTGTCGGATGAGATTAGTATCGTGGGCGACCGTCATCTCCGTGCGACCTGTGGTTGTAAGTCTCCCTTCGTTGTGATAGTGCCTCGTCTGTTGCGAGTTACTGGTATGATTATGTGTTGTTAAGTGACGGAATCCTCCTATGGTTATTTGACTCTCATATTTTGTTTATATGAGGAGTGTTGCTAGTTATCTATTCTTGGCTGTTGATTTCGTCCGTTGCGTGTATATTTCAAACTGATTTGTTCATTTGAAAGTGTTTTCGTGAAACCTTGTGCTCAATATGGTATGGAAATGTTTATGGGTGTGATTTACTCAGTCCGTAGGGGCTTCGGATGGACCAGTGGTTTAGCCCCGGTCCTAAGCAAGTTTGAACTGCGATGTGACTGTCTGTTTTCCGGTAAAAGACATGTATTGTCTTGATTTTGTACGATTTGATGCGTATAGTATAATATATTTAAACGAATATTGTTACATGAGCATTTTTGGGCATTCTAGCCAATTGAATTATTTTTGAAAACCTTGAGTATCTTGGAAAATAAATTTCGAGATGTACTTTTAAAATGAATTGTTTTCTCGTGATGCTTCCAAGGTGCCACAATATGTTTCAAAATTCTTCTACCTCGAGGACCAAAATGTTTTGAGATATTTCCAATGTTTTAGAAACACTTTTACTTAGACCTGAGGGTCGAATATTTCCGAAAGTTTTTCACGAAAAGAATGTGTCCTCATTTTTATCGAATGCGAAATAGTTTTCCAAAGTCTCGATAACGATGTTTCACGATTGTACTTTTTTTGTAGGGTGATACTCAAGATTAATCGGTGTTTCCAAAATTATTTTCAAACGGAGGTTTTCATTTTTAAAACCTATCCATTCCCGTTTGAGGGCTGGGTATGTATGTACGATGTTCGCATTGTCGTTATGATGTTTGCTCCCGAGTATGATCGAATTGTTGTCATGAATGTTGAGGCGTTGCCACGCATTTGTTGTACTAGCCCTCTGTGAGAGGTGTGAACTGGTGGTTACTGTTTATCGCCTCGTGGTGATTTGCGTGTTATCGCACGAGTGTGAGCTGTTGAAGCTTGGGTTTGTACATTTGTGTACATGTGTGATTGTTTCATAATGTTTGTAATTATGTGCTGGTTATCGTTCGGCCCGTTGAGGTCGCCGAACGATACCGTCGTTGTTGTAGTGTTTGTGTGTGTATTACTTTACGATGGTAATCGTTGTATATGATATGTGTTATGATTCTTTTTTGTGCTGAGTTGGCATCTCCGCTATATTGTTTTGCGACATTATGCCCCATTGTATCTAGCATTTGTATTTTCAGTATGCCGAGCCGAGGTGTTTCAACCGTGATGTGCTGAGGCATGCACGTGTAATTTGTCCTTCTCGTCAGTAACGCGTTTCAAGTGCGGACTTGAGGGACACCAAATTCAGTTTTGTAAATTGGCTACAAAGACTTTCGGAGTTCGCACTTCAGCACAGATATCAGGATCGGCTCTGAGAGACCCATGGGAGATTTTCCTGTCAGATGCTTTTTGTGTTGTGACCTTGTTTCCGTTGTTGTGAGTTGTGGGGACGACATTTCTTTTATAAGAGGTCGGATGTAATACCCGTACTATATTTAACTTTTGCAGTTTCTCCTTCTAAATTCTATCGACGTGCACGTGTTCGTCGATACTTTTTGAACTTGTTTGATGTCTCAGTTGTCATCGTTCGAACTGGTTGTGACCTTGTTTCATATAGACCTGTTTATCATCGTGACCTTTCCGAGTTCGGTTCGATTCTTGTGAACCTTGTTTGGAAGTAACGTCTTTCACTTTCTACCAGTTATTTTAATGTCTGGAGTTGAAGTGGGGACTTCGGAGTCATTTTTCGACTGTTGTCAATCGATCATTGTTGTTCGATCGTTGTTGTCCGATCATTGTTATTTGATCATTCTTGTTCGATCATTTTTATTTGATCATTGTTGTCCGATCATTGTTATTTGATCGTTGTTTTTCGATCATTGTTGTTCGATCATTTTTGTTCGATCGGGGTTGTGTGACTGTTGCTGCCTGATCTCGTACTGTGAAGAATTGTCGTTCACCGTTAGTCAACTGTTTCGAGTGTGGCCAAGTGGGTCACCGATCCGTGCATTGTGAGACGGGAGTTGAGAGATTTGGGGATTGAGGTTGCGTCTCTGCTCCGAAAGGACACAGAAATGCCTAGTGTAGTTTTTGAGGACTTCGGCGTAGTCCGAATTGTTTGTGGTTGTCCTTGTGGATCGTTTGTGTGTTTATTTCTGTTTTCTTGATTGTGCGTGTTTCATTGTAATGGGTGCTTTGTGTTTTGTGATTGTTCGGATAATCGACTTGGTTGTATTATCAGTTTGATGACGCTTGTCACTTGTTGGTTTTATTATGTCTCTATCGGTGGCGTTGTGTTGATCGTCGTAGAGCGTGTTTTCACGCCGTATGTGTCTTTGCATTTCTTGCAGCGTTTCGCCATTGGGCGCGAGTTTTCGGTTTTTGTGTAACTCGTCGGGTTTTCCTGGGGGGGATATTGCTTCTCCCTACTTGTTTTAAGTTTCGGGACGAATCTTCTTTTAAGGAGGGTAGAATGTAATACCCGTAATTTTGATTTCCTGTAATTTCTTTTTTTCGACGAAAGTCTGTTTTGACGACTCGCTCATGACCGTTTCGTCATTCCGAGAATGATTAATTCTGCACTTTTTGTCATCCGAGTTCGTTCGGTGTCGTTTTGTTGAGTTCTGTGCTTTTTGGCGACTTTTCCGCACTTGAGTTCGATTCTTGCGAATCTCGTTGGAAACTGCTGTCTCGAGTTTCCCGTAAGTCCGTTTAACTTTGTTAGACGTGTTGTGAACTTCGGTTTGGTTATTCGATCACGTATCGTGATTTTCGGACGTTTTGGGCCATTTTCATAATTTCCCGAAGTTTGGGGTAATTACCTTCCATTGTTGAATTTCGAGCCTTCGGGTGTTCGGAATCGTGTGTTCTCTTAGTGATCGAATTCATCTTTGCGAGTACTTCGTAACCGTATCTTAGATTCGTATTCAGGTTCGGGTTTCGGGGTCGTTCGGGCCGTCGGAGTTGGCCCCGGCCGAGTCATGGCCGGGCGATGCAGGCCCAGCCAAGATCGGCCGAGTTACGGTAATGCTCAGCGATTCACGTAAGGCCGGTTACGTACGTAAGACTTGGCCGGTTACGTACGTAACGATGCCGGCAGATTTGGGGCAGTGACTCGGTTACGTACGTAAGCCTTGGCCGGTTACGTACGTAACCCTGCCGACAGGCAGCCTATTTAAGGCCCTGCAGTCGGGTTTTTCACCCATTTTCTCACTCGTTTTCTTCCCTTCCGCGGCTGGAGCTTGGTCAATCATGGAGGCATGTTGTTATACAACGCATCCCTGAAGTTTTGAGGTTTATATCATCAATCATCCGTCCTATAACATCCTTTGATCGAGCGAATCAGGTCAGATTTTCTAGAAATCTAATTTTGGGGATTTTGGGTATTTTGTTCGATTTCGTCCGTTTAATCCGATTTAACTTAGGAATGTGATGTATTGATGATTATTTAGATGTATTATATCATTTCACTTGTTATTCCATGGTTGGATCGTATCGATTCGTTGTTTTGGTCGAGTTCTTTATCGACGCCTTGAAGGTGTCCGGTAAAATTTCATAGGGGGTTTTCGGGCATTCTACGATTATTCTTCTTCGTATGATCGATGATTTATTGATTATATATTGTTAGGGTCGAGTTTCTTGCAAAGAAACCGAGTTGAACCCTTCTGTTCGTTGTCGTCTTTCTTTTCGATAGCATCGGGCGTTTCAAAGCTTTCCGGTTGAACCGCGTTTGTTGGAATACTTGCATGCCGATATCGAGGCAAGTATCTTATTATACGACTTGTATCTTGCGACTAGTAATCACGTATGATATTTATGATGATTTTGCTTGCCTTCGTAAATATGTTCCGTTTGAATTGGTTGTGTATTCCGCAATTTGAAGGCTTTGTGATAATAGTGTTATATTGGTATACGTGTTAGGTGTTGTGCCATTTGTGCAGGATTGCGACGTACATATGGATGGTTGTACACTTGGTTGTGCAATGTATTATGTACCGAACGTGTGTTATGTTGGTTGTGTGTCGTTGATTGATGATAGTTTTGTTGAGAGTATTGAGATTGTGTTATGTGCGTGTGATGTACGATTTTGTGGTGATCAACGTGATTGACTAACTGCGCTCATTATTGTATGTAATGTGAATGTGAATGTGGTGTGCTGGAATGCTAAGTTCACTCGTGCGGGTTCGACGGGGCTTACGAGGATTCATGGCACATATCCATGGGATCAGAACTTAGTGTGTGGTGCTGACGTCCAATCGTGCGGGTCTGACGAGGCCTATGATGATTCATGGCACAGGTCCATGGGATCAGGACACAGTACGTCCAACCGTGCGGGTTCGACGGAACCTACGGTGACACGTGACACAGGTTCACAGGGTCAGGACTGGTTGTGGTGATTGTTGTGTTGGCTCAATCCGTGTGGGTTGTTGAACCTACGGAGACTCGTGGCAAGCGATCACAGAGTCATGAGCATGATTGATTGTTGTGATTGTTGTGATTGGTTAAGTCCGTGTGGGTTGTTGAACCTACGGAGACATGTGACAGGGGATCACGGTGTCACGAATCATGTTTTGTAAATCAAACTTTCTGTAAGAAAGTTTTAAGAAAAGAATGTTGGGCCGAGCCCCACGAGATTTATGGAAATATTTTCGTACTGTAAATTGTTGAAATACAATTTGATATTTGGGTTAAGACCCTAAGATTTTCGAAAGGTTTTGAAATTCTAAAAATTCCCGAGATGATAATCTTATTTTCGAATGCTTCATAGCTTATCTTCCCTTGTGAAAACCTCCCTGGAATATTTTGATACTTGATTATTATATTTGATTCACGATTATTATTTGCTTGTTATATTTCGTATGATTTGATACTTGCACTAGTAAAACAGTGGATTTTTACTAACCCCCGAGTAATCGGGGTGGATGTCTGTTTTGCGTCCAGGTACATGCAGATTCAGGGGAGCAGTCACAGGATTGGCACAAGAGGATGACGAGCTGCGATACTACTCAAGAGTCGAGAGTTGGTAGAGTTTAGTTGTATTTTTAGAGTTGATTTAGTCTTCCGCTGTATTGTGTTTTGACCCCTGTGTGGGTAATGTTGTTAGTCAGTTCTGTTGATAGAGTTGTGTGACCTCAACGGTCTGTGTGTTTATGTGTAAGTGACCTTAACGGTTTGTATTATTATATTGTTTGACCCTGGCCGGGCAAGCATTTGGTTGTTTATGGATGTTTAGCCTGGTAGATCCTTGTGGAAAGGGTCTACGGCGTGTAATATTCCCATGCGATTTTGGGGGCGTTACAGTGAAAACCATCCTAAAGTACTTAAGAAGAACTAAGGATGCTTTCCTAATTTATGGAGGGGTGGGAACTGAGTTGGCGTTAAATGGTTATGCCGATGCAAGTTTCAAAACCGACATAGACGATTTTAAATCGCAAACTGGTTATGTGTTTGTATTGATGGAGGTGTTGTAAGTTGGAAGAGTTCCAAGAAAAGCACGGTTGCTGATTCTATAATAGAAGCTGAGTACCTGGCAGTATCGGATGCAGCTAAGGAAGCCGTATGGATCAAGAAGTACATTACCAAACTATGAGTAGTACCGACCATCCGGGGTCCCATAATCCTTTATTGTGACAAGAATGATGCTATTGCGCAAGCTAAAGAGCCTAGGTCCCATCATAATTCCAAACATATACTTTGAAAATATCACCTAGTCAGAGAGATCGTCAGATGAGGAGATATTATAATATGCAAAGTAGCAACGGAAGAGAATGTTGCAGATCCACTTACCAATCCTCTCTCACAAGGAAAGCATGTTGAGCATGCTAGATCGATAGGACTAAAAGTCATGAATGAATGATCCAAGTGCAAGTGGGAGATTGTTGGGAATAGTGCCCTAGGACATTCGATGTGCCTAGATTTATAATTGTCACATTTAAATAAAGTTATTTGATATCATTTATTTCTCGTTGATTATTATAATGTGTGCATGTTTTAATATTATAATAATCTAATAATAGGTATTCATGAATAATAAGATTATTCAAATGTCCCTAGTCCAATTGCGTTGAGTAGAGACTCAAGTGATTAATATACTAGTATAAGTTTGATTGATAATTCCGATGATTATGCATATGGTACGGATTAATCTTATGGGTATTTGTTGGAGAACCAATACTGGAGAGACCTGCATTGAGATCACTGCATGGAAATGTTATAAGTGAATCTCAATATAACATTATGTCAATAAATCTTGAAACTGAGATTATCATAGAGTCCAACATGATAACTGCTATTCCTCGATGCAATCCAACATCATCTCAAACATGGTGATTATAAAGGTTAGTGATCGGAATTAGTGGGAGTCATGTAGAGGGCAATGAATAATCAAGATGGGGATTTGTCCCTCTCTTTAGTGGGAGAGCTATCTGCTGGGGCCCTCGATAAGTAGGACCGAAGGAAATACATGGCCATGCTCAAATGAAGAATCATTTGATTCAATCAATCTACTTAAGATCGAGAAAGCATTTGAACATAATTAAGTATGACAATTTCCATGGCTTAGTTCAAATATGATACCGCACGATAAAGGGATTTGACACGTTATATGGTCTAATAGACTATAATCTTATATTATTTGGGTAGTCATAATGTCTTGCTAGAATCCACTTATGATTTATTATTTAATAAGGTATTAAATAATTGGCAACATAATATATGTCTTTTGGGTCACACATACGTCAACTAAAGACAAACAAGAATAACTAATAGATATAATATTGGATATTTTATTTATTAAATAATGAATATTATATATTATATTTATTAATTATATCAACTGGGAAAGGTAAATATAATATTAGATATTATATTTATAAGAGAATTAAATAATAAGTAATATATAATATAAGATATTATATGTATTGTATTATTTAATAAGTTGAGGGGAAACTAAGCAAATATTATAGTTTGACTCTAGGGTTTACTTAGTATAAATAAAAGGTCTTGGACAAGGAGTTGTCATAAGAAAAATTACATAACCCTAAGTTTGTAAGACAAAAATCGGCCCCCTTTTTCTCTACTGTTCGGCCGAACTGCTCTTAGTCCAGCAAGTCCGTTTCGGCCATCTCCCTCTTCTTCCCTTAGTTGATTTTGATCAACAGTACAAATCCTTCTAGCAAGGAATTATTTGTTGCACTGTTTATCAACATTATTCGTAAGGATCAAGAAATTCGGCTTATACCAGTTGTTCGTGTGTGGATCACTGAAAGAGGAAGAGGATTTACTCAGCTTCTGGTCCGGATTCAGATCGAATTAAGGTAATTTGACGAACTCTTTATAAATCAATTAAATTACTGCATGTAGATCCTCGTCTGGGTTTTTCCGTTAATTTATTCCGCTGTGTTTTTCTCAAATTTATTGTATTGGATATACGTAAGACTCAACAACTCGGCTGTATGCGGCATTTAAAACAGTACTTTTACCAACACATAGCAATAACGAGCTTTCAACACGACCAATAATATCAAAACAACTATCTTGGGATCATCATCCCGCAACAAACGATCAACACGATCAATAATACCAACAATGGTCTTGAGATCAACATCCTTGAAAGAACGATCACCAAGAATCTCAATACATAAGGCATAGAACAACATACGACAATATATACAATGTTCATCAGAATCATTATCCTCATTGTAACACCCCCAATCCACTCAGGGATATTACACGCCGTAGACCCTCTCCTCGAGGATCTACCAGGCTGGTAACAACATTTAACATCTCGACAATGCCTTCAAGGCTACAATGACTCAGTAGACCGATTTGGTCTTTCCACAAATACATACAACTCAAATACAACTCATGCCCACGCAGGGGACAAAATACAACCACACCCGTACAACGGGAACAATATAGCAGCGGAAAATAAAGTATAACTGAACCAACACACGATGTACGGTTCCTCATGTGATTAGTATCGATCATCATTCATCATCCTTCGTGCCGACCCTGAGTTATGCTCCAAAACCTGAATGCAAAAACAGACATCCACCCCCCGAATACTCGGGGGTTAGCAAAACTCCAATGTTTTGCTAGTGCAAGAACAAAGTGCAAATACGAGCCATACAATTCACATTCCACGAATAACAATAACCGAGGATCCTCAAAGATCCAAACAAAACGAAAAGTACTTCCCGAGGCAAGGGTTTGAGAAAACATTTCAAAATCGAAATATCATAAATCAATGGAAGTAATTTATAAAACGGTTTAGAATGCCATCGAGAGTTTTAATAGAAAACAACTTAGGATTATCAAATCCTACTTTTCAAAATCCAAAAGACAAAAGGGGTCACCGCCCCAAAGGTTTACTTTCCGAAAAATGACATTTACCAAACCGTTGGGATTTTAGCCCCAAATCCGTAAAACGACTTTTATAAAACCATTGGGATTTTAGCCCCAAATCTTAGCAACTCACAGTACACAAGAACGACCACAAGGTTCGTCTCCCAACATCAAAATCCACAAATAAAGGATTTAAAACAAACAACAAAATACTCTTGTGCCATCCTAGCCATGTAAGCCAAACGAACAACTTACCTCTTACACACTTAGTCGATGCATGCAATCATGAAAACCGTTCAAAAGCGCTCATTTCCGGAAATGCCAATAATCAAACCACATTTGTAAAAATGCACCACAATTAACCGCGGACCCACAGCTTCGTGGATCCCTGCCGAGACCCCGTCGGATCTAACCCACAGTGGTTAAAAGCAAGCTCGCGGTTCCACAGCTTCGTGGAGCCCTACCGAGACCCCGTCGGATCTAACCCGTAGTGAGCATACACACACACGTTACTCATGCAATACTAACATGCTAAGAATGTAAGTTCATTAAGAATACTCACTAGAGATGGCCATTAACTCGACACCATTACCAAACTCTTCAAAAATACAATAACAAGATTAAATACGGAATACACGATTCCATAACTTAAACAATAGGAGTATCATCATAAAATCCTTCAACGTTCAAAATAACCAAATCATAATCAATTCTCAAAACACCGTTCACAAATCACACTCGTTTTGAAAGAAAGCCTTTAACGAGGCCAAACCGAAATCCTTTGAAACTTCATTTAAAATAACCAAACAAACACATCAAGACGACCACCGATCATCATATCCATAAAACGAGAAAAGTATGGGCAAGGTACTTGCCTCGAATAAGAACAACGCGGAGAATCGACCGAAGTAGGTTGGCCCGAACCGACTACGAACCCGCCGACTCCACCGAACGCCAACTCACGTTCATAAACTACGAAGGACAAATAATAAAAATGAAATGAATTCCATAACACGACTCAAAGCCGTTGAATTCAAAGAACGAATGACGAAAGTTCACGGATTTCCCCCAAAACGGCCAAGAACACGATTCGTTCCAAATCACGAAAACGAATTCCAAGTTGAAATATGGATATACAATCCATAGAATATGTTTGACAACATCATTTAACCATAATCGATCCATCGAAAATGGATGAAAACGAGATCGGGACAAATCCCCCAAAAAGTCAATTCAAGGAAATCAAGAAATATACTTCGATTCGACGAAGAACAATGGATTAAATGATGTTAAACACAAGAATACTACCAAGATTAATCATACCCATCATGAATTAATCAACAACACGGAACGAATCGGACGAAAATGCAAAAATCCCCAAATTCACGAAATTAGGGTTCTAAGGAAGATTACCTTGATTCGCTGGATCAAATGATGATAACGGACGATTGATTGATGTTATGAACTCAAGAACTTCATGGATTTGTTGTTAAACAACATGGCTTCGTGACCCATGAATCGCCACCCGCGGACGGAGAAGGAAGGAAATGAAAAACGAAGGGAAATGTGGCTGGTCTGTCATATATATACTGGGCCGGAACTAGCGTGCGCTAGCCTTCCCGGACTAGCGTGCGCTATCGGCCAGTACCGGCCGAGCACTCTCGGACATGGCCCGCATGACCCGGCACCACCGACAAATTCTGCCGGCCATGACTCGTCCACCCGACTCCCGCTAGCGTGCGCTACGGCCGGAAGCCTGCGCGCCGACTGGCCCAAAGAGCCACCGGACTACAAACTTACCTGTAACGACGCTAGTCGGCCGGCAGCGGCGCTACCCTGCCGGTTAGCGTGCGCTACGACCGAAGCAGCGGCGCTACTGCCGATCCGACCGAGTCCGTAACCTCGAATCCCTCGCCTGTGCCCGAGCACAGACGTTAGGCCATCCGGCGGCGTGCGCTACTCCTGCCGGTTAGTGCGCGCAGCCTTCCGGCCAGAAGGCGTGGCGCTTACGCTCGCGGTTCTCGCGCACCCGTCCGGCGATGCCGCAATCGTCCGGCCAGCCCCGCAACCGTCCGGCGATCCGCAACTGCCGTGTGGCTCGACGACCCGATTTCCGAAAACGCACGGAACGAACACGGCGAAAAGTTCGCGGACGACATCAACGACCCGAAATGAAAACATAATACCATAATTAATCATACGCGACCAAGAAATGGGTCGAGTCAACAATTACAGATACGGATACCCGTAACTTTCAAGAAATTACAAAATGGCCCAAAACGCCTGGAAATCATGATTCGTGATCGAATAACCAAACCGAAGTTCACAACACGTCTAACAAAGTTAAACGGACTTACGGGAAACTCGAAACAGCAGTTTCGAACGAGATTCGCAAGAATCGAACTCAAGCGCGGAAAAGTCGCTAAAAAGCACGGAACTCAACAAAACGACACCGAAACGAACTCGGATGTCAAAAAGTCTAGAATTCATCATTCTCAGAATGACGAAACGGTCATGAGCGAGTCGTCAAAACGGACTCCGTCCGAAAAAAGAAATTTACCGAAAATCGAAAATTGCGGATATTACATTCTACCCTCCTTAAAAGAAGTTTTGTCCCGAAACTTAAAACAAGTAGGGAGAAAAAATATTCCGCCAGGAAAAACTCAACGAGATACACAAGAGTGCGTAACTAACGCCCAGCGGCGAAATGTTACAAACAACGCAAAGGAATATACGGCGTGAAAACACGCTCCACGGCGATCAACACAACGTCGCCGTTAGGGATATAATAAAACCAACAAGTGACAAGCGTCATCAAATGGATAATACAATCAAGTCAATTATCCGAGCAATTGCAAAACACAACGAACGAAAATCAATACGATTGACCAACCTAACGGTACATTGATCAAAACGCCATCCAAACGCTGAACAAATACGGAATTCCACCGCCTAAGGGCTGGAAGATCGAAAACAAAACTAATTTCCCGAACTGAAGGGAATTACGAAGGAGCCTGAATGTTCACCAATCACGGAACGAGATCAATAAAAACCGAACAATCAAACGATCGAACCACAACGATCGAGACAATAGAAATCGAAGAATCATGTTCGAATCACGAAGGATAATAAAATTCAAACAACAACTCCAAGGTTCACATCTCGACTCGAGACAATATATGATCCGGTGAAAACAACAAGATGTGCATTCACATAAGATCCACAGTAAAGGGAATAGCAATTAAAAAGTCACAACGACAAACGAGTTATTCCGAAACAATACCACACTCGTTCGATAAACAAAAGCAAGGGGCAGGACAAGCTCAGAAATGTCAACGAACATAAATGAGTCGACAGAGTCGAAAACACAAGAGTTCCAAAGCCGATCCACTTCGAATAAAAGAACTAGTAGAACCAGATGATGTCACTCCCAAACAAGGTTCACAAGAATCGAATCAACCCGAAAAAGTAACATCGATAACCGTATCGACCCACAACAAGATCACAAACTGCTCGGACGATGAAACCGAAATACAGAACAAGTTCATAAAGTACCAACGAACATGAACGAATCGATAGACTGGGGAAAGAGAAAATACAGAAGTCAAAATCGTACGGGCATTACCTCCGACCTCGTCCATGAAATTCACAAAAACGGAAGCAAGGTAACAAGACATTAAACAACCGACACATAACAGAACCATCACCGATGCACACGGTCATACCAAACAAAGCTCTAACAGCTCGCACATGCGCGACAATGCAGAAATCATCACGAGGCGACAACATTCAACACCAACATCCCGCCTCTCACAGGGGGCTAGCACAACCCATGTGTGGAAAGCGACTCAACGCTCACACCGCCAATTCGATCATACTCGGGAGAAAGTATCAAAATGACAATGCGAACATCATACATTCATACCCAGCCCTCAAACGGGAATGGATAGGTTTTAAATATGAAAACCTCATTTTGAAAATAATTTGAAGAATACTGGTTGATCTTGAGTATCACCTTTCAAAAAGTATAAACGTGAAACATCGTTATCGAGACATTGGAGAACCATTTCGCATTTGATAAGAATGAAGTCACTTTCTCTTAGTGAAAACTTTCAAAATATTCGACCCTGTCTAAATAAAAATATTTCTAAAACATTGAAAATATCTCAAAGCATTTTGGTCCTCGAAGTAGAAATTTTTGAAATATATTGTGGCACCTTGGATGTACCACAAGAAAATAACTCATTTGAAAAGTATGTCTCAAATTTATTTTTCTAAGATACTCAAGGTTTTCAAAAATTCAATAGGCGAATGCCCAAAACTCACACATATCGACGTTCACTAAAACAACTCCTAGCACACGCATCAAAACGTTTAAAATCAAGACAATATATGTCTTTAAACGGGAATAAACGATAAAATACCATGTTCGTAACAAAACCACCGATAAAATACTCTCCCGATCGGCTAGTGAACAAGTCGAACGCGTATAAGCATAAAGCTTAAACAATATAAATTGTAAATCGTGCAAAACGAGACGAAAATCATCAACAACGAACAAAAACAACAATAAAAGACATCACAAGCGACGACACTCCTCGTATAAATCAAATACGAGAGTCGACTAAATACATATCGTGAAATCAAAATTCACATAAGGATTCCACCACTTAACAAATAATCATAAAAATAGCTCGTGTCACACGAGGCACAACACAAAGAAGGGAGACTTACTTCCACAGTCGCACGAAGATGATGATCGCCCACGATACTAATCACGACCAACAAACTCAAACGACGCGTCGCGACACGACTCCGATAAAATCCGACGAAACAAGACTCAAACAACACGACTTGACCCGGCTGACCAGGTTTTCCTCAACCTAAGCTCCGATACCATTTATGTAACACCCCAATCCACTCGGGGATATTACACGCCGTAGACCCTCTCCTCGAGGATCTACCAGCCGGTAACAACATTTAACATCTCGACAATGCCTTCAAGGCTACAATGACTCGAGAGACCGATTTGGTCTTTCCACAAATACATACAACTCAAATACAACTCATGCCCACGCAGGGACAAAATACAACCACACCTGCATAACGGAACAATATAGCAAATAAAAATAAAGTACAACCGAACCAACACACGATGTACGGTTCCTCATGTGATTAGTATCGATCATCATTCATCATCCTTCGTGGCCGACTCGAGTTATGCTCCAAAACACGAATGCAAAACAGACATCCACCCCCGAATACTGGGGTTAGCAAACTCCAATGTTTTGCTAGTGCAAGAACAAAGTGCAAATACGAGCCATACAATTCACATTCCACGAATAACAATAACCGAGGATCCTCAAAGATCCAAACGAAACGAAAAGTACTTCCCGAGGCAAGGGTTTGAGAAAACATTTCAAAATCGAAATATCATAAATCAATGGAAGTAATTTATAAAACGGTTTAGAATGCCATCGAGAGTTTTAATAGAAAACAATTTAGGATTATCAAATCCTACTTTTCAAAATCCAAAAGGCAAAAGGGGTCACCGTCCCAAAGGTTTACTTTCCGAAAAATGACATTTACCAAACCGTTGGGATTTTAGCCCCAAATCCGTAAAACGACTTTTATAAAACCATTGGGATTTTAGCCCCAAATCTTAGCAACTCACAGTACACAAGAACGACCACAAGGTTCGTCTCCCAACATCAAAATCCACAAATAAAGGATTTAAAACAAACAACAAAATACTCTTGTGCCATCCTAGCCAAGTAAGCCAAACGAACAACTTACCTCTTACACACTTAGTCGATGCATGCAATCATGAAAACCGTTCAAAAGCGCTCATTTCCGGAAATGCCAATAATCAAACCACATTTGTAAAAATGCACCACAATTAACCGCGGACCACGGCCGTGGATCCTCGCCGAGACCCCGTCGGATCTAACCCACAGTGGTTAAAAGCAAGCTCGCGGTTCCACAGCTTCGTGGAGCCCTACCGAGACCCCGTCGGATCTAACCCGTAGTGAGCATACACACACACACGTTACTCATGCAATACTAACATGCTAAGAATGTAAGTTCATTAAGAATACTCACTAGAGATGGCCATTAACTCGACACCATTACCAAACTCTTCAAAAATACAATAACAAGATTAAATACGGAATACACGATTCCATAACTTAAACAATAGGAGTATCATCATAAAATCCTTCAACGTTCAAAATAACCAAATCATAATCAATTCTCAAAACACCGTTCACAAATCACACTCGTTTTGAAAGAAAGCCTTTAACGAGGCCAAACCGAAATCCTTTGAAACTTCATTTAAAATAACCAAACAAACACATCAAGACGACCACCGATCATCATATCCATAAACGAGAAAAGTATGGGCAAGGTACTTGCCTCGAATAAGAACAACGCGGAGAATCGACCAAGTAGGTTGGCCCGAACCGACTACGAACCCGCCGACTCCACCGAACGACAACTCTCGTTCATAAACTACGAAGGACAAAAACAACAATGAAATGAATTACATAACACTACTAAAAGCCGTTGAAAACAAAGAACGAATGACGGAAGTTCACGATTTCCCCAAACGGCCAAGAACACGATTCGCTCCACAAATCACGAAAACGGAATTCCAAGTTGAAATATGGATATACAATCCATAGAATATGTTTGACAACATCATTTAACCATAATCGATCCATCGAAAACGGATGAAAAACGAGATCGGGGACAAATCCCCCAAAAAGTCAATTCGAAGGAAATCAAGAAATATACTTCGATTCGACGAAGAAAAATGGATTAAATGATGTTAAACACAAGAATACTACCAAGATTAATCATACCCATCATGAATTAATCAACAACACGGAACGAATCGGACGAAAATGCAAAAATCCCCAAATTCACGAAATTAGGGTTCTAAGGAAGATTACCTTGATTCGCTGGATCAAAGGATGATAACGGACGATTTATTGATGTTATGAACTCAAGAACTTCATGGATTTGTTGTTAAACAACATGGCTTCGTGACCCATGAATCGCCACCCTCTGTAGGAGAAGGAATGAAATGATACACGATGGGATATGTGGCTGGTCTGTCATATTTATACTGGGCCGGAACTAGCGTGCGCTAGCCTTCCCGTACTTGTGTGCGCTATCGCCGCACTGCCGAGCACTCTCGCCATGGCCCGCATGACCCGCACCACCGACAAATTCTCGCCACCATAACTCGTCCACCCGACTCACGCTAGCGTGCGCTACTGGCCGAAGCTCGCGCGCTAATTGGCCCAAAGAGCCACCGGACTACAAACTTACCTGTAACGTACGCTAGTCGGCCGGCGGCGGCGCTACCCTCGCCGTTAGCGTGCGCTACGACCGACAAGCCAGCTGTGCTACCCGCCGATCCCGACCGAGTCCAACCTCGTAATCCCTCTGCGAGGCCCGATAGTGCACGTTAGCCATCCGGCACAGGCGCTACACTGCCGTTAGCTGCAGCCTTTCCGGCCAGAAGGCGTGCGCTTACGCGGTTCTCGCGCACCGTCCCGGCCGGTGCCCGCAATCGTCCGGCCAGCCCCGCAACCGTCCGGCGATCCCGCAACCGTCGTGGCTCGACGACCCGATTTCAAAACGCACTAACGAACACGATTTAAAAGTTCGCGACGACATCAACGACCCGAAATGAAAACATAATACCATAATTAATCATACGCGACCAAGAAATGGGTCGAGTCAACAATTACAGATACGGATACCCGTAACTTTCAAGAAATTACAAAATGGCCCAAAACGCCCGGAAATCACGATTCGTGATCGAATAACCAAACCGAAGTTCACAACACGTCTAACAAAGTTAAACGGACTTACGGGAAACTCAAACAATAGCTTGAACGAGATTCGCAAGAATCGAACTCAAGCGCGGAAAAGTCGCTAAAAAGCACGGAACTCAACAAAACGACACCGAAACGAACTCGGATGTCAAAAAGTGTAGAATTCATCATTCTCAGAATGACGAAACGGTCATGAGCGAGTCGTCAAAACGGACTCCGTCCGAAAAAAGAAATTTACCGAAAATCGAAAATTGCGGATATTACACTCATAACCGAGCAATACTTAGATTACATCAAAGCCGGTGACAATGTCTTATCCACGAACAAACGCCCCTGAATGAATAAATATTTGAATACCCTCGAATGAAGTACAGTCCATTGAATACTAGTAAATCATTAACCCGATTAAACAGTCACGACATACTATCCTCGGTATCCGATATTCCATAACACAAATAAAAGATAACTTATATCTTCGTCTTCACCAAACTGTATACTTGTACTCAAGTATCTTAACATCATCCATAAATCATACACATTATGATTTCATCCCAAACTGAAGTACAACATACAAACCGTTAACTTCATAATTCAAATTCATAATATGATTGCTATATGAAGTATAAATGAAATAAAATCAGAACCATTCATTAAACATTTTAACTGAACAAGTATAAACTTGTGTTAGATAGCCGGGTCAGTTGGGCAAATCCATTAAAGTGTCTCTAACGTCTAAATTCCACCCTTTGACCAAGTATTGATATTCCGATATCAACACTAATAGCAATATACTACGACATTCAATTTCCGCAATCAACGGCAATTTGAATGTTATAATTTTATTTCTCTTTTTTCAGAAATGACGGTCCGAACTTTAACAACTTTATTGCTAGAATTCCAGAATATTATTTTAAATATAAAATAATATTCAATATTTTTTTATTGTGGTATAACCATTTTTATATAGTAACTTTGATCGAATAAAAACTTCATATTATTTTAATATGGAAATTATACCCAAATCATCATTTTTGAAAATTCATTTCCACATGGAAAAAATATGAATGATCATTTTATTAAATTCTCAGTTTTATACGTAATTATAAAGTACTCGATCCATTCGATATAAACAGACTTGTAGTACAACATAGTAGGCTAACTCGGTTATAGATTGATAAATACAAGAATTTTTGTAGTTGCAAAAGTCAAAATAAAAACCGAATTATATAGAAATATATCTCAATTTAGAAATTCATGAAACAGTACCGAATAATAAGTTGTAGGTTAAAAGTTATACATGTTCAAAATAGTCAATTCGATCAACTTTCAGAAGAAATGTTGCTGGAAATAACTGAAAATAGCAGGTCTGACTCGCTAGAAAACGGTTCGTATTATTCACGTATTCTGCCTCAATAGTGATGGTACAAACTACTTTCATATTTAAATATATTTTATTTCGAAAATGCACAAAATATATTTGTAAAATAACTTGCAGGTTGTGAGACAATGAAGTTCAAAGATGCGAACCCACTCTGGAATTCACGGACTCATTGGGGAATTTCATGAAACCTCTCATTGGGGAATTTCATCGAACAGGTTCCAGTAAGTCTTTTGGAAAAGCTGGTCTGACTTGCTTAAACTTAAATCTCTTTGACAGATTTATAAAAACTGAATCTGAAATAAAATAACATGTTTCCTAAGGTTTGTATTTGTTTTACAAAATATTTGAATTGGTGTCTAAATATACTGATCCATAGGGGGTTCTTTGTAGGCTAAAAGATGTGTCCTCGATCAACAATGCGGTATGACTCGGCAACGGGCCGTGCGGACCTGACGTCACGCTGTCGACTCACGCTCGACGCCTTTTGGCCAAGACGTGCACGTCATGGGCGGTGACACCGCGCTGAAGCTTCCAGCAGCTGGCACTCCCCACTAAATCGACCATAACTTTTTAGTACGAACTCCAACTGGCTCACCGTATGGAGCATTGAAAGCAACTCAATTATCTACTAATGTTTAGTTCTAGAATTTTTTTAGACTTATCAAAAGTCCATGGTGATTTTTTAAAGTCGATCTTTATGCACGACACTTCCCAGAAAATGTCAAATCATATTTCCACTAATATTTTTGGTGCTACTTTCTTATTTTAAATGGTCCTAGACCAAAAATGCATCGCCAATACATCCACGGAAATTCACAAGTCCTAGATTTAGTGCATTTAATTTCTCTAATCTTTATTGAATAATTTATCGGAGAATACAACGTTGGCCGCCGTCACATTCTTACCATTAATTATTCGACGATATTAAAAAATACCACCCGACATCTTACTCTTATCTACTCACTATCATGTCCATAATTAAAAAAATCTCATTATCAATATTCCAATACGGTCAACGATAAATTATTATCCTAAATTTCACAATATCCCCGATGAAATTTTGTTTATCTTTATCCAAAACATCCTTATACTTAGAATTCGATGGAACCATCGTACCATTGAAATGACAATCCGCAAATCAAGCGATAAATAAGACACTTGTTGATGGTTCCAATAATCGAATTATTGACTGGGAATCAAACCTAATTTACATGGCATGTTAGCATTGAGGACCCATTTTATCATTTAAGGCGGTTGAATTGGCAACTAAACAACACACCCAAATGTGCGTAGGTGCGAAATAGTCTGCTGAAAGCCTAAATTTTACTAAATCGGAGAGTGAATATGATAAACATTGGGCCGTAATATTATAATTCTTGACGGATATAATATTGCATGACCCCATGTCGTACGAGTGAACTTTGATCTCATTAATAACGTTCTAGCAATAATTTCAAAATCGATTTAGACAATACATTTTGGATGTGAACATGTGTTACTGGGTGCTAAATGTTTATTTCTAGCAATGCCAAAATTCAGTAGAAGATTTAGATGTGAATTGGCATTATTCATTCTTATATTTTAGACAGGCATTTAGGAAAATGTGCTTGAAGTTTAGTAATTTGCGACAATAGTTATGTAAAGCATTGTTTCTAGGAGATGAGAAAAATATGTGAGACAATCTAGATGATGCTTCTGTTAAGATCATAAAAATACTGGAATGGTTCACTTAGAGGATGTATTGGTCTACAAATGTCACTATGAATATATTGTAAGAATAATGATGATTCACAACCAACCTTTTCTACATAAGGTCTAGTAATAATTTATACTCGTGAACATGATTCATAGAAATAATCTTTGGACATTTTAATCTTTGAACATATTAATGGATATACATGAATATTTTCAACAATCCTATATAGTAGTTCGTGGGTGTCTAAGACAATCGTGCCACAACCTAAATATATCATGGTTCGCAGCTATTAAGCCATGGTGGCGTAGGTTTTAGAAGCTCGAGTAGGGACACAATACAGTCCAGAAGTCGTTACTTTTTTTTCACAGTTTTGTCGAGGACAAGTGGTTCGTCCATTTTATAGGATGTAATATAGAGCAATTCCTTATTATTCTCAATTGTTGTTTCCAAGTGATACTATTTTGACATGCATCCTTAAAACTCAGTAGATTCTTTTTTATCTACGAGATAATAATGAATTTTTAATATGTGAAATTATGCCATTAGGCAACAACACAGTTGCATTCCTGGAGCCATCAATAATCTCGATGGATTAGATATAGTTGTAGCATGTGTTTTGCATAATTTTATACTCGAGAGATATTTTATGCCTTTTTATTTAAACATTGAGTGTGTTATTTCACTATCGACAAGACAATATTCTCTATTTTTTATTTTTCATGGGTATTCCTATTAAATTAATATTTCATAGTCATCACATAACAAATACGTAATATATGAAACATAAATGATTCTATTTATTAATGAATATGCAAAAATACAAAATCTTTTTTATCAATAATGCATCTTTATATATCATTAGTGTCACGCCCCCAAACATCGGGAAGGATGAGGGCGCGACACACCAGTTGATAAATCAAATTATCGCAAACATCGGGAAGGATGAGAGCGCAACACACCGGTTCATAAATCAAATTATCGCAACAAAAGTACGGCAATAATTAGCGGAAGCTAAATAACGGTAGAATAAAAATTCAAAATAATGATCTTAGCCCGGTGGTTCTAAAATTCATTGAAACGAAAGTTGATGTCCAAGTTACAATGATTACAAAGTTGCAGCGGGAGAATACCAAAACGATCTAAAGTACGAAGCAAAATTAATTATTACAAATTGGAATGACATCAGAATTTCTAAGTCTTGACAGCGGGTCTTCTGGTCAGTCTCTTCCACGAAGTCTCCTTCATCTCCTGTTGTCTGCTCATTTTGTGGTTTAAAAGGGAAAACGGTGGGGTGAGACAAAAGGTATCAGTGAGTGGGTGAACATGTGCGAGTGTGGCTTTCCTTCTTTTGAAAATTTTAAGTGATGCATGACTTTGTCAAATTACAAATGAGGAGAAAAAAGTTACAAGAGTATGCCGATAATTTTACGGAAAACGATCCTTTAGTAGTTTAAAATTTAAAATTTCATCCCCGTGGACAGATGTTAAAATCAGTCGGTCAGTCAGTCCAGCTTCGGATCCTGCCGACATGGACTTTGGATCCTAGACTCTCCTTCTGACTCCTAGCAGTATAGACAGTCGCCCCAGTATTTGGACTGTTACCCCAATAGCTGAGATTCCGCTCCCACACTTAGCGTGTGCTTCCTTATCTCTTATCTGGTCTCGGTGTGTCCTTAGTTGTGGGTCAATGCCCGGATCACACCATAATCGCGATTATACCCTAATTTCTATGACCCAGATCCCTCAGAACACTTCGTTCCTTGGTTATGGGAATAGGCAACAATGGCACCTTGTTCATGAACCGCAATCGTGCTGCTCGATCCAAGACTCGGTCTAACCGTTCCGACTCGATTTTGGAATTCTAGAGGTGGATCCTATAGTTTAAGAGATGGCCCCCGGGTTGTGGGACAAACGCTCCGTCTCGTAAGGTTCAAGAGATATACTCGTCCATCGATGAGGCATTCTAATCCCGTAGAGTTCGGGGGTGGCCCCGTCCGTGGCACTTTGTTTGTATAGCACTTAGTTTCTGACCACTCATTTGTCAGTTAGACGTATTACACGTAGTAGCACTTACACATTCAGTTAGTCATGTCAAATGCGTCTTTTGATTACGTATGGGTTATAGTTACATATATTTGTGGCGCGGATAATAAGGAATACGACTTACATGTTAATTTGGAAATATTTCTCTTTATTAAAATTAGTCAAAATTATTTAGGGCGAGATTCTATGAAAATGTTCTTGAGGAATTAGCAATCTGTGAATTGCTAACGGTTTTAAGAGTTCAAGTCAGATGTATTGGACTGGTAGGTTAAATGATACGGTGGTCGAGAAATTTTCTAAAGATGATTCTGCCCTTAGTTTTGAGAATAAGCATTTCGGAAAAATGAACACTTCAGGATGAATTCAGTTTAACAGCCCGAGATATTCAGAATAATTACTGCGCCGTAAACCCTTTATATAAGAATTTACAAGGCTAAATTAAAAGAAATGCTGAATAATACGAAAGTACCAACAATAGGGGTAATTTAATAACCGGTTTAATCATCCAAACAAACCGAAACAATCCATTAAACTTCTCAAATCTTCAAAAGAACACATACTCGAGTACAAAATACCAAACCAGAATACCAAAACAACACAACAGGTAACATCATTGAGCCCCTTCATCATCATGTCGGTACTGTGGTTGCTTCCCCGCTCCTCAGCTACCTGAACATCAAAACAAATGTCCACTCCCACAGGGGTTAGCAAAACGATGCTAGTACAAGTATCCTAATATACAAAATCAGATATGCAACAACGATACATAGCAAAATAAAAAACGCGGACTTCCTCTACCGGAATCCAACGATGCGAATTCACATGAGAGAATTTTGGTGCTGGGGAGTTCTCAGGTTGCAAAAATCGGCCAAGGAGTGAGGAGGAAATGAAATGGATGTTGAGGTCTATAAATAGACTTTAACACGTTACGTACGTTAAGGGCAAAGCCTTACGTATGTTATCGCCTTAGCATACGCTATCCTCAAACCTTAGCGTACGTTAGCGTCTGGCAGTACTCACTGCCTCAATTCTGGATTTTATTACGTACGTTGTCCAAAGCCTTTACGTATGTAACACCCTGTAGATAGCGCACGCTATCACCCATATCTAGCGTACATTAAGCCTCGTTGACCTACTTTATCGAAAAGCCATCCAGGTTCACGTGGGGCAATCGAGAATCTACCTCTGGCCCCTACATGCCGACCTTATCTGATCTGCCTTTGACTGAAGATTACGTATGCTACGCTACAACTATAATGTACATTATATTCAACACATAGCATACTTTATGCTCAAAGTCTAGCGTACGTTATGACGTGAAGATGCATGCATGCATGAATGTGTTGGAAATTTAAAAATGCAGGAATACGAATACGGGAAACCACACTTCGATTAATAACACCACATAATCAAATGTTACAAATTCGAATACAGGTACAAAACACCATAATTATCTGGACATTACATACTACCCCTCTAAAAAGAAGTTTCGTCCCGAAACTTAAGACGAAAACAATTCCGGGTATCTCGACTTCATACTATCCTCAGTTTCTCTAGTTGCTTCTTCGACTACATGTCGAGACCACTAAACTGTAACCAAGGAGATTGGTTTATTCCTCAATTGTTTGACTCGACTCTCGAGTATCTTGATTGGCTTTTCTTCGAACGTGCCATCATTGGCCACTACAATCTCGGCAAAATCGATGATATGACTAGGATCCGATAAATATTTCCGTAATTGGGATACGTGGAACACATTATGAACATGACTCAACGATGGCGGTAAGGCCAACCTGTACGCCAACTCCCCAACTCTTTCAAGGATCTCGAATGGTCCGATATATCTCGGACTCAGTTTTCCTTTCTTCCCAAAACGGAAAATTCTCCGAGTAGGAGAAACCTTTAAGAGCATGTGGTCCCTAATTTCAAACTCTAACGGGCGATGGCGCATGTCTTCGTAAGACTTCTGTCGACTCTTGGCAGTCAACAACCTTTCACGAATCAGAGCTACCTTCCCTTGAGTCTAAACTATCAACTCTGGTTCTGTCCCGATCAAGTCAGATGAATCATTCCACCACAGGGGTGATCTGCATCTTCTCCCATAAAACTCTTCAAATGGTGCCATCTTAATGGAAGCATACCAACTATTGTTGTAGGTGAATTCAATCAACGGCAAATGAATCTTCCAGTTAGTCGACCAATCTAAGGCACAAGCTCTTAGCATATCTTCTATTGTCTGAATAGTCCTTTCGGATTATCTGTCCGTCTGAGGATGATAAGTTGTGCTAAAGTTCAGCTCGGTTCCCAAGGATTTATGAATTGCCTTCCAAAAGTGTGACACAAAGCGACCATCCCTATCCGAAATTGTAATATCCGCAATTTTCGATTTCTGGTAATTTCTTTTTTTCAGCAGAAGTCCGTTTTGACGACTCGCTCATGACTGTTTCGTCATTCTGAGAATGATTAATTCTGCAATTTTTTACATCCGAATTCGTTTCGGTGTCGTTTTGTTGAGTTCCGTGCTTTTTAGCGACTTTTCCGCGCTTGAGTTCGATACTTGCGAATCTCGTTCGAAACTGCTGTTTCGAGTTTCCCGTAAGTCCGTTTAACTTTGTTAGACGTGTTGTGAACTTCGGTTTGGTTATTCGATCACGTATCGTGATTTTCGGGCGTTTTGTGCCATTTTGTAATTTACCCAAAGTTACGGGTATCCGTATCTCTAATTGTTGTCTGGACCCGTTCTTGGCCACGTATGATTAATTATGGTATTATGTTTTCATTTCGGTTCGTTGATGTTGTCCGCGAACTTTTCGTCGTGTTCGTTCCGTACGTTTTCGGAAATCGAGTCGTCGAGCCCTGGTGTTCGAGCACTGGCCGAACGGTTGCGGGACTGGCCGGACGATTGCGGGCACCAGCCGGACGGGTGCGGCAGGAACCGGCGTAGCGCGCGCTATGGCCGGAAGGCTGCGCGCGCTAACCGACAGGTGTAGCGCACGCTACCGGCTGGCCTAACGCACGCTATCGGAACTAGGCAGTGGAGTCCTGGGGTTCTAGACTCGGTTAGGATCGGCAGGTAGCGCACGCTACTGTCGGCCGTAGCGCACGCTAACCGGCATGGGTAGCGCACGCTATCGTCCGACTAGCGTATGTTACCAGGGCGAGCTGTTTAGTCTACAGGCTACTGGACAGGTCGGCTCGCGCGCGCAGGCTTCCGGCCGTAGCGCACGCTAGCGGGAGTCGGGCGGACAGGTCACGGTCGGCAGGTTTGGTCGGTGGTGCCGGGTTGTGCAGGACCTAGCCGAGGGTAATCAGCCGATACCGGCTGATAGCGCACGCTAGTCCGGGAAGGCTAGCGTACGCTAGTTCCGGCACAGTATAAATGTGAGAGAGTAGTCACATTTTCATTCATTTTTCACTTCCTTCCTCTTCTATCCGCGGCTGGCGATTCGAGGGTGGCGAATCCATGTTGTTTAACAACAAATCCATGAAGTTCTTGAGTTCATAACATCAATCAATCATCCGTTATCATCCTTTGATCCAGCGAATCAAGGTAATCCTCCTTAGAACCCTAATTTCTTGAATTTGGGGGGTTTTGCATTTTTGTCCGATTCGTTCCGTGTTGTTGATTAATTCATGATGGGTATGATTAATCTTGGTAGTATTCTTGTGTTTAACATCATTTAATCCATTGTTCTTCGTCGAATCGGAGTATATTTCTTGATTTCATTCGAATCGACTTTTTGGGGGATTTGTTCTCGATCTCATTTTCCATCCGTTTTTGATGGATCGATTGTGGTTAAATGATGTTGTTAAACATATTCTATGGATTGTATATCCATATTTCAATTTGGAATTCCGTTTTCGTGTTTTGACGGGACGAATCGTGTTCTTGGCCGTTTTGGGGGAAATCCTTGAACCTTCGTCATTTATTCTTTGAATTCAGCGGCTTTGGGTCGTACTTTGGAATTCATTTTCGTTGTTATTGTTTTCGTTCGTAGTTCATTGTTGCGGATTGTCGTTCGGTGGAGTCGGCGAGTTCGTAGTCGGTTCGTGCCAACCTACTTCGGCCGATTCTCCGCGTTATGGTTATTCGAGGCAAGTACCTTGCCCATACTTTTCTTATTTTATGGATATGATGATCGGTGATCGTCTTGGTGTGTTTGTTTGGTTGTTTGAAATGAAGTTTCAAAAGATTTCAGTTTGGCCTCGTTAAAGGCTCTCTTTCAAAACACATGTGTGTTTTGTGAACGGTGTGTTTGGGAATTGATTATGATTTGATCATTTTGAAGGCTGAAGGCTTTGATGATATCCCTGTTGTTTAAAGTTATGGAATCGTGTATTCCGTATTTAATCTTGTTATTGTGTTTTTGAAGAGTTTGATAATGGTGTCGGATTAGTGGCCATCTCTAGTAAGTATTCTTGATGAACTTACATTCTTAGCATATTAGTATTGCATGAGTAACGTGTGTTTGTGTGTATGCTCACTATGGGTAAGATCCGACGGGGTCTCGGTAGGGGTCCACGGAGGGGTGGATCCACGAGCTTGCTTTTAACCACTACGGGTTAGATCCGACGGGGTCTCGGTAGGGGTCCACGGAGGGGTGGGTCCGAGGTTAATTGTGGTGCATTTTACAAATGTGATTTGGATTATTGGCATTTCCGGAAATGAGTGCTTTTGAATGGTTTTCATGATTGCATGCATCGACTAAGTGTGTAAGAGGTAAGTTGTTCGTTTGGCTTACTTGGCTAGGATGGCACTAGAGTATTTTGTTGTTTGTTTTTAATCCTTTATTTGTGGATTTTGATGTTGGGAGACGAACCTTGTGGTCGTTCTTGTGTACTGTGAGTTGATGAGATTTGGGGATAAAATCCCAATGGTTTTGTAAAAGTCATTTTACGGATTTGGGGCTAAAATCCCAGTGGTTTGGTAAATGTCATTTTTCGAAAAGTAAACCTTTGGGGCGGTGACCCCTTTTGTCTTTTGGATTTTGAAAAGTAGGATTTGATAATCCTAAATTGTTTTCTATTAAAACTCTCGATGGCATTCTAAACTGTTTTTATAAATTTTTCCATTGATTTGTGATCTTTCGATTTTGGAACGTTTTCTCAAATTCTTGCCTCGGGAAGTGCTTTTTGTTTCATTTGGATCCTTGAGGATCCTTGGTTATTATTGTTCGTGGAATGTGAATTGTATGACTCGTATTTTTGCACTTGTACTTGCACTAGCAAAACAGTGGAGTTTTGCTAACCCCCGAGTACTCGGGTGGTGGATGTCTATTTTTGCATTCAGGTTTTGGAGCATAACACAGGGTCGGCACGAAGGATGATGAAAGATGATCGATACTAATCACATGAGGAACTGTACATTGTTTATTGGTTCAGTTGTACTTTATTTTCCGCTGCTATGTTTTTCCCGTTGTACGGATGTGGTTGTGTTTTGACCCCTGCGTGGGCATGAGTTGTATTTGAGTTGTATGTACTTATTGAAAGACCAAATCGGTCTACTGAGTCATTTTAGCCTTAAAGGCATGGTTGAGTTGTTATATGTCGTTACCAGCCTGATAGATGCTTGAGGAAAGGTTCTACGGCGTGTAATATCCCTGAGCGGATTGGGGGTGTTACATAAATGGTATCAGAGCTTAGGTTGAGGAAACCTAGGCTGTCGGGTCAAGTCGTGTTGTTTGAGTCTTGTTTCGTCGGATTTTATCTCGAGTCGTGTCGCGACGCTGTCGCTTGAGTTTGTTGGTCGTGATTAGTATCGTGGGCGATCATCATCTTCGTGCACTGTGGAAGTAAGTCTCCCTTCTTTGTGTTGTGCCTCGTGTGACATGAGCTATTTTTATGATTATTTGTTAAGTGGTGGAATCCTTATGTGGATTTTGATTTCACGATATGTATTTAGTCGACTCTCGTATTTGATTTATACGAGGAATGTCGTCGCTTGTGATGTCTTTTTATTGTTGTTGTTGTCTGTTGCTGACGATTTTTGAATCGATTTGCACGTTTTACAAGTTCTATTGTGGAAGCTTTGTGCTTATACGCGTTGGACTTGTTCACTAGCCAGTGCGGGAGGGTCCTTAGAGGCCTCGAATGGGGTCAGTGGTTTTGTTCTGAATGTGGTATTTTATCGTTTATTTCCGTTTAAAGACATGTATTGTCTTGATTTTAAACGTTTTGATGCGTGTACTACGAGTTGTTTTAGTGAACGTCGATATGTGTGATTTTTGGGCATTCTGGCCTATTGGATTTTTGAAAACCTTGAGTATCTTAGAAAAATAAATTTCGAGACATACTTTTCAAATGAGTTATTTTCTTGTGGTACATCCTAGGTGCCACAAAATATTTCAAAAAAAATTCTACTTCGAGGACCAAAATGCTTGAGATATTTTCAATGTTTTAGAAACACTTTTATTTAGACCCGAGAGTCGAATATTCTGAAAGTTTTCACTAAGATAAAGTGTCCTCATTTTTTATCAAATGCGAAATGGTTCTCCAAAGTCTCGATAACGATGTTTTACGTTTGTACTTTTTGAAAGGTGATACTCAAGATCAACCGGTGTTCTTCTAAATTATTTTCAAAATGAGGTTTTCGTTTTTAAAACCTATCCATTCCCGTTTGAGGGCTGGGTATGTATGTATGATGTTCGTGTTGTCATTTTGATGTTTACTCCCGAGTATGACAGAATTGGCGGTGTGAGCGTTGAGTTGTTTTCCACACATTTGTTGTGTTAGCCTCTGTGAGAGGTGGGATGTTGGTATTGAATATTGTCGCCTCGTAGTGATTTCTGCGTTGTCGCGCATGTGCGAGCTTTTAGAGCTTGATTTGGTATGACCGTGTGCATCGGTGATGGTTCCATTATGTGTCGGTTGTTTAATGTCTTGTTACCTTGCTCCCATTTTTGTGAATTTTGTGGACGAGGTCGGGGGTAATGCCCGTACTATTTTGACTTCTGTATTTTCTCTTTCTCCAGTCTATCGATTCGCTCATGTTCGTTGATAATTTATGAACTTGTTCTGTTATTTGGTTTCATCGTACGAACGAGCTGCGACCTTGTTGTTGGTCGATCTGGTTATCGCTGTGACTTTTTCGGGTTCGATTCGATTCTTGTGAACCTTGTTCGGGAGTGACATCATCTGGTTCTATTAGTTCTTTTATTCGAAGTGGATCGGATTCGGAACTCTTGTGTTTTCGACTTTGTCAACTCATTATGTTCGTTGACATTTCTGGGCTTGTCCTGCCCCTTGCTTTTGTTGATCGAACGAGTGTGGTATTGTTTCGGAATAACTCATTTGTCGTTGTGACTTTTCAATCGCTATTCCCTTTCCTGTGGATCTTATGGGAATGCATGTCTTGTAGTTCTCACCAGATCATCCTGGGAGTTGTTGTTTGAATTTTATTATCCTTCGTGTTTCGGACATGATTGTTCGATTTTTGTTGTCTCGATCGTTTGTTTGTTCGGTTTTTGTTCTCGTTTCATGATTGTTGAGCGTTCAGGCTCCTTCGTAATTCCCTTAAGTTTGGGAAATTAGTCTCGTTTTCGATCTTCCAACCCTTAGGCGGTGGAATTCCGTATTTGTTCAGCGTTTGTCTCGCGTTTTGATTGATGAACTGTTGGGTCGGTCAATCTTATTGATTTTCGTTCGTTGTGTTTTGTGATTGTTCGGATAATTGACTTGATTGTATTATCCATTTGATGACGCTTGTCACTTGTTGGTTTTATTATATCCCTAACGGCGACGTTGTGTTGATCGTCGTGGAGCGTGTTTTCACACCGTATATTCCGTTGCGTTGTTTGTAACATTTCGCCGTTGGGCGTTAGTTACGCGTTTCTTGTGTATCTCGTTGAGTTTTCCTGGTGGGATATTGCTTCTCCCTAGTTGTTTTAAGTTTCGGGACGAAACTTCTTTTAAGGAGGGTAGAATGTAATATCCGCAATTTTTGATTTCCGGTAATTTCTTTTTTCTCAGCCGAAGTCCGTTTTGACGACTCGATCATGACCGTTTCGTCATTCTGAGAATGATTAATTCTGCACTTTTTGACATCCGAGTTTGTTTCGGTGTCGTTTTGTTGAGTTCCGTGCTTTTTAGCGACTTTTCCGCGCTTGAGTTCGATTCTTGCGAATCTCGCTCAAACCGCTTCGAGTTTCCCGTAAGTCCGTTTAACTTTGTTAGACGTGTTGTGAACTTCAGTTTGGTTATTCGATCACGTATCATGATTTTCGGGCATTTTGGGCCATTTTGTAATTTACCCAAAGTTACGGGTATCCGTATCTGTAATTGTTGTCTCGACCCGTTTCTTGGCCGCGTATGATTAATTATGGTATTATATTTTCATTTCGGGTCGTTGATGTTGTCCGCGAACTTTTCGTCGTGTTCGCTCCGCACGCTGGAAATCGAGTCGCCGAGCCCTCGTGTTCGAGCACCGGCCGACGGCTATGGATCGCCGGACGATTGCCGCACCGCCGGACGGTGTGGCAGAACCGGCGAAGCGCACGCCACGGCCGGAAGGCGCGCGCTAACCGGAAGGTGTAGCGACGCTACCGGGCCGCCTAACGACGCTTATCGGATCGGGCAGTGGAGTCCTGGGGTTCTGGACTCGGTTAGGATCGGCAGGTAGCGCACGCTACTGTCGGCCGTAGCGCACGCTAACCGGCAGGGGTAGCGCACGCTATCGGCCGACTAGCGTACGTTACCAGGGCGAGCTGTTTAGTCCAGAGGCTACTGGACAGGTGGGCTAGCGCGCGCAGGCTTCCGGTCGTAGCGCACGCTAGCGGGAGTCGGGCGGACAGGTCACGGTCGGCAGGTTTGGTCGGTGGTGCCGGGTCGTGCGGGCCTTGGCCGAGGGTACTCGGCCGATACCGGCCGATAGCGCACGCTAGTCCGGGAAGGCTAGCGCATGCTAGTTCCGGCACAGTATAAATGTGACAGAGCAGTCACATTTTCATTCATTTTTCACTTCCTTCCTCTTCTATCCGCAGCTGGCGATTCGAGGGTGGCGAAGCCATGTTGTTTAACAACAAATCCATGAATTTCTTGAGTTCATAATATCAATCAATCATCCGTTATCATCCTTTGATCCAGCGAATCAAGGTAATCCTCCTTAGAACCCTAATTTCGTGAATTTGGGGGTTTTTGCATTTTTGTCCGATTCGTTCCGTGTTGTTGATTAATTCATGATGGGTATGATTAATCTTGGTAGTATTCTTGTGTTTAACATCATTTAATCCATTGTTCTTCGTCGAATCGAAGTATATTTCTTGATTTCCTTCGAATCTACTTTTTGGGGGATTTGTTCTCGATCTCGTTTTCCATCCATTTTTGATGGATCGATTGTGGTTAAATGATGTTGTTAAACATATTCTATGGATTGTATATCCATATTTCAACTTGGAATTCCATTTTCGTGTTTTGACGGGACGAATTGTGTTCTTGGCCGTTTTGGGAGAAATCCTTGAACCTTCGTCATTTATTCTTTGAATTCAGCGGCTTTGGGTCGTACTTTGGAATTCATTTTCGTTGTTATTGTTTTCGTTCGTAGTTCATTGTTGCGGATTGTCGTTCGGTGGAGTCGGCGAGTTCGTAGTCGGTTCGTGCCAACCTACTTCGGCCGATTCTCCGCGTTATGATTATTCGATGCAAGTACCTTGTCCATACTTTTCTTATTTTATGGATATGATGATCGGTGATCATCTTGGTGTGTTTGTTTGGTTGTTTGAAATGAAGTTTCAAAAGATTTCAGTTTGGCCTCGTTAAAGGCTCTCTTTCAAAACGCGTGTGTGTTTTGTGAACGGTGTGTTTGGGAATTGATTATGATTTGATCATTTTGAACGTTGAAGGCTTTGATGATATCCCTGTTGTTTAAAGTTATGGAATCGTGTATTTCGTATTTAATCTTGTTATTGTGTTTTTGAAGAGTTTGATAATGGTGTCGGATTAGTGGCCATCTCTAGTAAGTATTCTTGATGAACTTACATTCTTAGCATATTAGTATTGCATGAGTAACGTGTGTGTATGTGTGTATGCTCACTATGGGTTAGATCGGATGGGGTCTCGGTTGGGGTCCACGGGGGGGTGGATCCGCGAGCTTGCTTTTAACCACTACGGGTTAGATCCGACGGGGTCTCGGTAGGGGTCCACGGAGGGGTGGGTCCGCGGTTAATTGTGGTGCGTTTTACAAATGTGATTTGGATTATTGGCATTTCCGGAAATTAGTGCTTTTGAATGGTTTTCATGATTGCATGCATCGACTAAGTGTGTAAGAGGTAAGTTGTTCGTTTGGCTTACTTGGCTAGGATGGCACTAGAGTATTTTGTTGTTTGTTTTAAATCCTTTATTTGTGGATTTTGATGTTGGGAGACGAACCTTGGGGTCGTTCTTATGTACTGTGAGTTGATGAGATTTAGGGCTAAAATCCCAATGGTTTTGTAAAAGTCATTTTACGGATTTGGGGCTAAAATCCCAACGGTTTGGTAAATTTTATTTTTCGGAAAGTAAACCTTTGGGGCGGTGACCCCTTTTGTCTTTTGGATTTTGAAAAGTAGGATTTGATAATCCTAAATTGTTTTCTATTAAAACTCTCGATGGCATTCTAAACTGTTTTTATAAATTTTTCCATTGATTTGTGATCTTTCGATTTTGGAACGTTTTCTCAAATTCTTGCCTCGGGAAGTGCTATTCGTTTCGTTTGGATCCTTGAGGATCCTTGGTTATTATTGTTCGTGGAATGTGAATTGTATGACTCGTATTTTTACACTTGTACTTGCACTAGCAAAACAGTGGAGTTTTGCCAACCCCCGAGTACTCGGGGGGTGGATGTCTATTTTTGCATTCAGGTTTTGGAGCATAACACAGGGTCGGCACGAAGGATGATGAAAGATGATCGATATTAATCACATGAGGAACTGTACATTGTTTATTGGTTCAGTTGTACTTTATTTTCCGCTGCTATGTTTTTCCCGTTGTACGGATGTGGTTGTGTTTTGACCCCTGCGTGGGCATGAGTTGTATTTGAGTTGTATATACTTATTGAAAGACCAAATCGGTCTACTGAGTCATTTTAGCCTTAAAGGCATGGTTGAGTTGTTATATGTCGTTACCAGCCTGGTAGATCCTTGAGGAAAGGTTCTACGGCGTGTAATATCCCTGAGCGGATTGAGGGTGTTACAGAAATAATGGTCTTCGGCGTACCATGAAATCGGACTATCTCCGCAATAAACACTCGTGCCAACTTCTCGGGTCCCCAAGTATCCTTAATAACCAGAAAATGAGCCGACTTGGTTATACGATCAACTATCACCCAAATTATATTCATCCCCATTCTGGTCCTTGGTATATTGGTGATAAAGTCCATCGATATATCCTCCCACTTCCATTCAGGAATCAGAAGTGGCTTCAACATTCCAATAGGTCGCTGATGTTCAATCTTAACCTGTTGACAAGTTAAACACTTCGAGACGTATTCCGCTACTTCCCTCTTCATATTTTCCCACCAAAAATTTTGCATTAGATCCTTGTAGATCTTACTGGCGCCCGAATGAATAGAATAGGGCGCGCTGTGAGCTTCCTTCATGATCGTCTATTTCAAAACATTGTCATCGGGGACGCAAAGTCGGCTATGAAATCTCGGAACTCCATCATCATGTATCATGAATCCTGGGGCCTTTCCTTTGTTCATTTCATCACGTAACCGAAAAATCAGAGAATCATCCAACTGCTTAGATTGATTTCTTCGATTAACGACAAAGTTAATTCCATCATACACAGTTGCCCTTGGACTCCTTGCGACCATACTTCAATTCCTTCGCAAATAAATTCTCGTTGAATGCTAGACTTGGACATAAGAGTTTCCAACATTCGAATAGAAACAGGTTTGCGGCTCAGTGCATCAGCTACCACGTTCGCTTTGCCTGGATGATAAAGAATTTCCAGGTCAAAATCTTTGATCAATTCCAACCATCTCCTCTGTCTCATGTTTAATTCCTTCTGACTGAAAATATACTTGAGACTCTTGTGATCTTTGAATAATGTCACCAAATCTTCAGGGCAAAGACAACAGCTGCTAAATCTAAATCATGCGTCGGGTAGTTAATCTCATACGGTTTCAACTGTCGAGAGGCATAGGCAATCACCCTATCCTTCTGCATGAACACGCAACCCATACCCTGATATGAATCATCGCTGAAAACCACGAACCCATCTGTTCCATCTGGTAGTGCTAGTATTGGCGTCGTTGTCAGTCTTCTCTTAAGTTTATCAAAAGTAGTCTGACATTTCTCGTCCCACATGAATTTCTTTGCCTTCTGTAATAGTTGAGTAAGCGGGCGAGCATTTTAGAAAATCCTTCCACAAAACGACGATAATATCCAACAAGTCCTAAGAAATTTCCGACTTCCTTTACGTTCTTAGGAGATTCCCACACCAAAATTGCCTCAATTTTCTTTGGGTCAACCTGAACTCCGTCGGTTGATATCACGTGCCCAAGGAACATTACTTCCTTAAGCCAGAACTCGCATTTGGAAAGTTTTGCATAAAGCTGTTCATTCCTCAAAGTATTCAAAACAATACGTAAATGTTCTGCATGCTCTTCTGGATCCTTCGAATAGATCAAGATGTCGTCAATGAAAACAACCATGAATTTATCTAAATATTATAAGAATACCCGATTTATCAATTGCATAAACACCACAGGAGCATTAATAAGTCCAAATGGCATCACCACAAACTCATAGTGCTCGTACCGGGATCTGAAAGCGGATTTTGGTATATCAGATCCTTTATTCCTCAACTGATGGTATCCTGATCTCAAGTCGATCTTCGAGAATACCGTCGCCCCCTGCAGTTAATCAAATAAATCGTCGATCCGAGGCAATGGGTATTTATTCTTGATCGTCACCTTGTTTAGCTCCCTGTAATCCATACACAATCGGAAGGATCCGTCTTTCTTCCGAACAGAAATGACGGGCACATCCCAAGGAGAAACACTAGGTTGAATGTAACCCTTGTGCAACAATTCCTCAAGTTATTTCTTTAACGCATACATCTCGGTTGGCGCCATATGGTATGGTGCTCTGGAAATAGGTGCGGCTCCTTGTTCCACTTCGATATTAAACTCTACAACTCTTCGCGGAGGTAATCCAGGTAGTTCGTCAGGGAATACGTCTGAGAATTCGTTCACAACTGGAATAGATGAGAGCTCTACTCCTTCTTCCTTCTTCATGGCATAACACCAAAACCCGGTACAACCCTGTTTCAGCAATTTAATCGCTTTCATGGCTTTGATCACTTTTCCTGAGATTTATGGTCTCCATCCTTCGAATAAGTGTTCATATCCGTCATCAGCAATAATCGAGATAACTCTCTTCCGGTAATTTAAAATAGCCCCATAACGATCGAGCCAATCGTCTCCAAGAATTAAATAATCACCATGGATGTCGACCACAATAAGATTTGACGGCCAATTTCTCCCTCTTATAGACACAGGAAAATCTCTAGTTTCTAGATTTCCCATAATTCTCTCTCCACTCGGAAGACTCACAACATAAGGTTCACAATCATGCAAACACGAGAATTTCAAACTTAACACAGTTCAATGATATGAAAGAATACGTAGCTCCTGAATTGAATAAGACACTAACTGGTTGTAAAAGAATCTGAATCGTACCTGATGCAATAGCAGTGTTCTAATCATCTGACCTCCTCATCTCATAAAGGCGCGGAGGAACGGACCCAGCACTGGATGCTTCTCTTTTCCCGAAATTTTGCTGTTGAAGACCACTCTGCTGTGTTAGGTTCACACTCGTCTCTTTTGGAGCTTGTGCTGAAGTGCGAGTTCCAAACGATCTAGTAACATTTCTGCAAAACGTCGCTCGATGCCCTTCTTGCCCACATTCAAAACAGGTCACAGAAGGAGCGGAGCAATCACGCCGAACATGCCCTGGTTGTCCACAGTTATAACACTTCTTTGCTGCATCGGTAATTGTTGATGCTGTTTTGAAGTTATTTCCACCTCGTAAAGGATACGGAGGCCTCTTGGATGAATGGAATGACGACTGGCCCTTGCGGGGCCCATTACTCTTGCTCTCGGTGAAGTTGTCAGACACTTTCTGCTTCTTTGCTTCCGCAAATTTCTCCACTGTTGTCTCATTCATCTCGTAAGCCAGTGCTTTGTTCTGATACTATCGAAGAGCAGTACATTCAAATCCGGACATATATTGTTGGATATCCAGCTTCATCCGCATGTCGAAGTGAAAAATCTTTCCCGCCTCCGTCCTGACTAGATGTCGCACACAGGTCAGCTGGTGATTAAAAGTCTTAATCATGTCTGTCACAAATGCCTCCAGATTTTGCGATGAGAAAAATGTAATATCCGCAATTTCGATTTTCCGATAATTTTATTTTCTTGGCATAAGTCCGTTTTGACGACTCGCTCATGACCGTATCATCATTCTGAGAATGATTAATTCTACACTTTTTGTCATCCGAGTTCGTTTCGGTATCGTTTTGTTGAGATCCGTCTTCTTAAGCGGCTTTTCCGCACTTGAGTTCGATTCTTGCGAATCTCGTCCGAAACTATTGTTTCGAGTTTCTCGTAAGTTCATTTAATGTTATTATTTATGTTGTGAGCTTTGGCTCGGTGTTTCGATCGTGTATCGTGTATTTCGGACGTTTTGGGCTATTTTCGTAATTTCCCAAAGTTTGGGGTAATTACTTTCCATTGTCGAATTTCAAGCCTTCGGGTGGTCGAAATCGTGTGTTCTCTTAGCGCTTGGATTCGTCTTTGCGAGTACTTCGTAACTGTATCTTCGATTCGTATTCAGGTTCGGGTTTCGGGGTCGTCGGGCCGTCAGAGTGGCCACGGCCGGAGCCGGGCCTGGCCTGGCCGAGTTACGGCCGTAAGGTGCGATTCTGGCCGTCGTGCTCGGCAGGCATGTCAGCGAATGCGATTCACGGCCGTAAGGGCCGAGAGTTCTGATTATGCGGGCTGGGTATTCTTAGGACGAAGGCGATTACGGCCGTAATGTGTGCGATTACGGCGTAAGTGTCAACAGTCTTTGGATGATTTTTTGATGAATGCCAGTTACGGCCGTAAGTCCTGCCAAGTACGGCCGTAAGGGCCGAGTTACGGCCGTAAGGCACTGCCGGTTACGGCCGTAACCCTGCCGGCTATATATAGCCTGGGCTCGGCCAAACTTCATTTTTACTCGGTTTTTCTTCTTTTTTCGACGGCTGGCGACGGGAGGCTTGGGAAATAGAGTTCTTGGCCGATTCTAATAAATTCCAAGACATTTTGGAAGATTCTTGATGATTATATCATCATCCAATCCGTGTTCTTCGTCGAATCAAGGTATATTTCTTGATTTTCCTCCAAGTTGACTTTTTGGGGAATTTGTTCTTGATTTCGATTCTAGTCCGATTTTGATGAATCGTTTGATGTTAGTAAACATTATTAATCGTGTTCTATGGATTGTATATCCATATTTTCGATTCGTTCAACCCGATTGATGATTCTTAGGCTCTTGAGGAACTTTGAACATTTAGTGTTCGATTAAATGCCTCAAAGAGTTCTTTCGGTCGTTATGTTGATTTCGATTGATATTGTGTTATTGAATGAATTGTATTTCATTCAAGGTTGTTCGAGTACTTGTGTTTATCGGAGGACGCCGTTCGTTGTTCGTGGAAGGGTTTCATCGCCTTCGGTTGAGGCAAGTTTTATACTTGTACTAGTCAATGAGATTAATGTTATCATATATGTGTATGAATGTGTTGTATCATTCCGAGACTTAGTCTCTTCATAAGTTCAATGATATTAGGGGATCGTTCGATACGATACTCCCCGGCAATTATGCTAAATGTTCATTATCATTCATTAATGGCCGGTAAGGCATTGAGATATTCGTTGTTAATGTTATTATCTATCACCGGTTTGCGGTATCGATGTATCGATTGTTGTTGTTAATATTGATGTCAATCTAAGACATTATTGTAATCATTGTTATTAATGTTGGCGTCCTGTCATTTATGTTGTATTGGCCGATTGAAGGCATTGTCGTATTCGTTCTCATCTTCGTCATTGGTAGCGATCTTGCCCATAGGTGGTACATCTCACTGCCACCACGCTCAATCAACTATTTTGAGAAACTGGCGAACGACTTCACATCGTATTTCTCCGCTAAAGGTGCTCGTCCATAAGGCCCCCACCGCATGATGAAGATCAAGCAGGGGACGGAGGAGCCCGACGAAGACTACATCGACCGGGTGGATGAAATAGTCCTCACCGGCGAGCCCATTAGCGATGAGATCGCTCTCTACTTGGTCCTAGGGGGATTCTATGGCCATTCACCCATGTTCAGGCACCTCACGAAGGACATCCCCCCGACCTACGCGATCTTCCGCGTCAGGGCCGCCGACTTTCTGGATAGGTAGAGGATGCACACCCTTCGCTTAGGCGAGGGATCTACCGGGGAAGGGAAGGCGCCATCTTCCATCCCGAAAAAGGCGGTCGCGAAGCCCAGAAAGGCGGTCGCAAAGCCGCCCGGTGAGTTCAAGGCCTTCAAGGATATGGAAGTTCACCTCCCCCGCAACCCCAATCTGTCTCCGGCCCATATTTTCAACGCCATCAAGGGGCGCGAGTGGCTTATAAAACCGAAGCCGATGAGGGACAACGGTCATCTAGACCGCAGCAAATTTTTGCCTACCACAAGAGTCCCGGCCACAACACCAGCCAGTGCCGTGACCTCCTCAGACAACTCTGGAGACTGTTTGAGGAAGGCGAGTTAGATAACTTGGTTACCAAGCCAGAACCCCGGGCAGAAAGGACCGGGGGGCGCGATCGCCGACAGAACGATGGAATCCCTCCCAATCCGGTCGCCAGGATCGAGCAAAACGAACTGGAGTACTCAGACGAATCAATCCCTCCGATCAACCCCGGCGGCCGGATCAATATGCTTCAGTCGGGAGGTGGAAACCTCAAAGGTCTTTCCCCGGTTTCCACTATGTCGAATAGAAAGCGGAAGGCCGAGCTGAGGGAATTCGTAGGGGTCCATGTCGTGGTGCCCCCAGAGCCGACCATCTCCAGAGAGGTGCTCATCACCTTCTCCAAAAAGGATAGGGAGGGAGTGCAGTGCCCCAAAGAGGATGCATTGGTAATCTCTGCATGTATCCTTGGGAAAATGGTCGACCGCGTGCTGGTTGACAAAGGGAGCTTTTGCAATATCATATTCAAATCTGCCCTTGACCAGCTCGGCAACCTGACCAAGTTCATCAAGCCATTTGATACCGTGCTTCAAGGGTTCGGCGACAACACGGTCCAAGCCTATGGAAGGATCAAGCTCTCTGTCGAGCTAATATGCTATTACGATCCCAAGATTAGGATCACTAGGAACCTCAATTTTGTAATCATAGATAGGCCCAGCATCTATAATGGGTTTCTAGGTCGCCTCTTTCTAGAAACCTTCGAGGCGGTGATTAGTGCATAATTGATCTAAAATTTATATACAAAATATTCATTTTTCCGGGCATAATTGTACTGGTTTGTGATTAAAAATATATATTTTACAGATATGTCCAAACATGAGCTAAAAATGATTATTTCTGACATCGACATGAAGCATCAAAAAGGACGGAAAACAAGATCAAATCCAACGACGGGAATTTTTCAAGGCAAAACGACCTACAACACGGCACAAACAGGACCGTGTTATGTAGGCCGTTTCACATACGGAACAACAAGGGCCGTGTCTTGGGCCGTTTCACTCACGGCCGGCATTTAGCGCCGTGTCCTCGCGCGTATTCCGGAAGAGACTGAGTCACCACAAAACGGCGCACAACACGGGGCAAACTGGGCCGTTTGTCATCGCCATTTTTCAGCAGATGCCATGCAAAATTAGTCCACTTTTTGTAACACCCCGAGATATTCGGAATAATTACAGCGCCGTAAACCCTTTAGGTAAGGATTTACAAGGCTAATTTTAAAAGGAGTGTAAATATAATCCAAACGTACAACTTAAGTTCAAATACAGATTTGATTCAACCGATCAAATGAGTTAACTTATTCAACCATATCGAAAAGACGTTATTAATACAGACGTACTCGAGTACTAAATAGACCAAGAAGACAAATCACAATAACAATAAACATCAACCACATCACTGAGCCATTTCATCGTCCTGTCGGTACTGTGGTTTCTTCCCCGCTCCGTGGCTACCTGAACATAAAAAGAATGTCCACCCCCGAAGGGGTTAGCAAAACAATGCTAGTACAAGTATCATAATACATAAATCGTCAATGCATCATAAAACATGCAAAACGGACTTCCGCCACCGGAATCCAACGATGCGAATCCTCACGATTCCATCAACACAGTACAGGGTAATCCAGCGATCCAGCGCCCTTGGTATAGATCCCCATGATGATCCCGTCGGACCAACGCATGGTGGAAAACCCGTACAGCGATCCAGCGCCCTCAGCATAGATCCCCATGATGATCCCGTCGAACCAACGCATGGTGGACATTCGATCCAGCGCCCTCAGCATAGATCCTCATGATCCCCTCGGATCATTTATACCATAAATCAATCAACTATGCATACATATATGCATTTCAATATGTTCATCAATACGAACAAATAACAACGAATACCACGAGAAATTTCAGAAATACATCTCATATTCAACAACATGAACAAAACCACAAGCATGATCAAAGTTTCAATATAAATCGAACTCGACATATGATACTTGCCTCGAAAATGGCAAGAATGGAATATACTTCAATGATCTCACACACTCGAAGGCCGCCTCCTTCGATCAACGTAACCAGCTCGAACCTTAACAAAAGGAATGATATACAAATCATCTCAAGTCGAACGATGGCCTAGCAATTCGGTCTACGGCCAAAAGCTCAAAATAAACAATCTGCCTGGACTGCTTAGCGTGCGCTACGTACTCTACGTAACGTGCGCTAAGCCTGCCTGTTAGTGCACGCTATCGTATAAGCCTAGCGTACGCTAGCCACGGACTGACAGTTTGACTCGGCTGATCTCAATAACGTACGTTACGTACGTAATCGTGCGTTAACTTAACCCCGATAGCGCACGTTAACTAACGTATGTTAGCGTGCGCTAATCGTGCATGGCAGATTACACGCGTAAAACTGGGTTGAATGGTGATGAACTCATGAATTCTCTAGTGATAAAACAAGTCATCCTCAAGCATATCATGCTAATAAGGTTTGTGGAAGTTCTATGATTATGAGATACAAATATACGGATAATCATCTCAACATCATAATTCATCTTCGATCTTCAAGAAAATACTCTAAGTTCTGTTCGTCCTATGTTCCAAAACGCATGATTCCAATGTGTAAAATGTAACAACTAGGTAAATCCGTCTACTGATCACAAATAGGTTTGAAGCTTCAGAATATGCTAGGAGTTCAAACACCAAGAGGTTCAATGGTTAATACGGTGAATAAGTATCGAAACATCGAAAATATCCTTCTACACATGATGTTCGACTACTTAAGAATCTACTTGACAAGATAAGCATGATCAAACGTCCTTTAGAACACTACTAGTATTGGTGAAGAATCACCTACCTCAAAGTAGTGAAGAACACGGAGGAAATCGAAGCAATCCAACGCCGAAGGCTTGAACACCAATCTCCAATGATATACGATCTTCAATCACGAACTAGGATGTTGATATGAAGTGTTTAGGATGAAGGAAGTTATGCTCTAAGTGTAATAATTCGGGTATGGGAGAAGAAGGAACTGAAATCACGAATAGGATGCTGTCCCTGCTCGTAGCGTGCGCTAACGGCTCACTGACTTAACTGTACTCAACGCTTAGCGCGCGCTATGCACATGCCTGTAGCGTGCGCTAAGGCGTTGACTTGGCTTTTCCCGAAAGCCGTCCAGGTTCATCCCGACACAATCCGACAGGGGTCCCCGGCCAGATCTCACCTACCGCACGTCTCAATCAAATTGACCACGCATAGCGTGCGGTAATGTTCCTTTGTAGCGTGCGCTATTGAGTCCATGTTAGCGTACGCTACACATAGCCGATAGCGTGCGCTACATACGCAGAATTACAATTTTTTAAATCACATACATGAACTCATATGCTTGACAACATCGGACTATGAAATACGGAGAATAATACTCAGATAAAGTACAACGATTACAATATCACAAGTTCTAAATACATATCAGAAATCTCGGGTATTACACTTTTGACCAACTTGTGAACTCAACCACAAGATATTTTTTTGGTCAAAAATCTGAAAATTCAAAGACATGGGTGAAGTGTGAACAAAGAATTAAAAAAATGATATTACAATAGATATTTTGAATTAAATAATCAATTGTATTCTTGAAAATCACCTATAAAAGGACATCTTCATCCATTGCAAAATTACCAATTACCAGTTACCAATTACCAATTACCAATTACCAATTCTCGAAACCATCTTCTTTCTATGAAATACTCCTTTCTTTTAGAAATATATTTTCCATAGAACTCTCAATTTTAGTTTGTATTTCATTTTTGGTTTGAAGTTTTTCTTTCATTTAGTTTGTAATTGAAAAGTGCTTGATCAATAAGCACTTAGTATTTTACTTTCAATTTTTGTAAGCTTGTAACCTTTAAACAAGTTTGAAGTTATATTTTGAAGTTTGTTTCTTGCATTGATTCATCATATTCAAGTAAGTTTTATCTATTGTCATTAAGTTCTAGTAATTAAAAGTTTCTATATATATTATATATAAATTATTTCTATTATAATTTTAGTTTGTATAAACCAATGAGTAGCTAATCTTTCTTCCTATGGGAAGGGGGATTTCTATTAGGTTATATATTGAGTATTTGATTGATTTAAACTATTTTTAGGACTAATTGGTTTAAATAGAGATTGATCATATCCTATTTTTACTAATGAAACCTTCTTGATTGATTGTTGAGTGAATTGGAAACATATCTTTTCAATCTATCAAATGTTAATGTTGTTATCAACATCTTAAGATTGCGAAAGTGGTTAAGATACCTTTGATTACGAAAGTACAGAGGTGAAAAGTTGATTACTCGATGAACGATCGTTTATCCTAAAAATAGTCAAGTTAGAGAAATGAAAGGACTAATTGGTTTAAATAGAGATTGATCATATCCTATTTCTACTAGTGAAACCTCCTTGATTGATTGTTAAGTGTATTGGAAACACATCTTTTCAATCTATCAAGTGTTAATCTTGTTATCAACATCTTAAAAAAGCAAAAGTGATTAAGACATCTTTGATTACGAAAGTACAGAAGTGAAAAGTTGATTACTCGATAAACATTCGTTTTTTCTTTTATATCCGTATAAATCAATTCCGATACTTAATTAAAAACCTAATTTAATGAACCCGTATTCCCCTAGATTTTATAAATTCCCAACTCATTTTAATTCTATTCATTTTCACTAGTTAAAAATAGTCTAGTATAAATAGTCTTAATATAAATAGTCTTGTATAAAAATAGTCTTATTAAAAATAGTCTTAATAAAAATAGTCTTATTAAAAATAGTTTGGTTTAAAATATAGTGCATTTAATTTAGTTAATATTTATAAACCCAAAAAAATATATTTTAGAATATTTTAGTATTTACTTCTCGCAATTTGTAACAAAATATTACACGAGGCCCTGTTGGACAATCCTCGAGAGAAAAGACCTTGGTAGAACTTACCACAAACTACTTCTACCTCGTATATATTTGCGAGCGACTCAAGAACTCCTGTTTTTAAGATAAGTTTTTGACCGATCAAATTTTGGGGGTGGTATGTTTTAATTATTGTGGTGTGATTTGATTATTTTTGTTATTTGGCTTTGATTTTTTTTTTTATGTATATATATATATATATATTGTTTATTTGTGAGATTTCTAGATCTGGCCATAACACCAATAATTTAGCTATATACAAGCTTCTAAAATTGTTTTAACCGGTAAAAAATTGTATATTCCAAAAAAATTTTGAGCCTTAATCTCTCTTTCCAAGCCTTGTAGTTATCATATAAAATCGAGTCATTCGTTACATTGAGAAAAGAAGAATCAGTCGGTTGATGAAAAATAGAACTGAAATTTACTTAATTTGTGGAGTTTTTGATTTTTCATGCTTAACTAATAAATGATTTTCTCGCAAAATTCTATTCCCTAAAAAAGGAGTCATTGGTGAAAAGAGCTACACGTTAGCAAATAACGGTGTGAAAGCTATCACCTAAAAAAAATGACAAAAAGGAGAAGTGTTGAGCAGCAACAGCTGCCTAATTTTGGAGGTCTTAAAATTTTGCGTAAAATAAAGAACTAACCATTGTTTGTGCGTAGCTGCCGTCTCACAGAAAAATTGGTGAAAAGAGCTACATGTTAGCAAATAACGGTGTGAAAGCTATCACCTTTTAAAAAAAAAAAATTGTAATATCCGCATTTTTCTTTCCCTTATATCTTCATTTTTCGGTGTATTTCTCGGTCGTAGTGACCCTCATGTATCTCTCAGTGTATCCTTCCTGTCATATGTTGAACTGTATTCTCGTTATTGTTGTGCGGAACCGCCATTTAGGGGTTGTCGTGGATCCATTTCGTGTTATTGGTTCCCAAATATTGATTTCTATTGCTTTTATTCTCTTCCCGGATCATTTTTCATCATTTAGGACCCGAGAGGGGGTGTGAGCCGCGGCACAAGGTGTGTGCGCCGCGGCACACACATTCCTCCAGCTGTTGGTCGAGCGAACTGTACTGTGTGCCGCGGCACACCCATCCGGTGCCGCGGCACAGTGCCAAGTCAGTGCCGCGGCACACCCGTCCGGTGCCGCGGCACACTCGTGTGACATCTGCGACCAAAACCCTACTGTACCGGGTGCCGCGGCACACGCAGGCCGTGCCGCAGCACACTGCCGAACCCTGGGAGTAATTTGTTGGCCTGTGCCGCGGCACACCTCAGCTGTGCCGCGTCACACAATGCGGTCAACCCTCTATAATTGTGCTTTTGAGCGTGAACAGCTCATTTTCTTCTTCATTCTTCACCTGCGCGAGAGAGAGTGAGAGAGGAGGAGAGCTTCTCATCATTATCAATTGGGGGGGTTGATTTTCATCATTCTTCTTCGGTTGTGAAGCCCGGTCAATCAATCCAACGCGTGTTCTACGAATCTAAATACTTGAATCCTCAAGGTAATATTTCTTGAAACCCTCCCTTTTGGATAATTGGGGATTTTGGGGTTTTTCGTCCGATTCTTTCCGTTTTGTTGATGGATTGTTGATGAATATGATTAATCTTGTTGATATCATTAATTTTCCTACGGATTCATGGTATATTTCCATAGTTTTGCGGAATCGAGAGGGTTTGGTTGTGGTCCGCCCTCGTTGTTATTTTGTGCAAATATACATGAATCGTAGGCGGGTTTTCGGGTGTATTCCATTTCCGTATTCGGCTAGAGTTGGTTGTAATTATGTTCTTCGAATTGTTAGGTTCGGTTCCGTTGATTCCTAGTGTTCGTCGGTGATTATCCTTTCCGTTCATTGCGTCATCAAAATATTCAAGGCAAGTAATTCTTGGAAACCTTTATGCTTAACGTGAAATGGTAATGTATATTGTGTGTGCTTTACTCACCTCGGGAGGGTCCGGCGGGGACTCGAGGGAATCTATGGCTTCGTCCTGGATTCATGAGTTTGGTTCGCTAGCCAGCTCGGGAGGGTCCTTAGAGGCCTCGAGTGGGATTCGTGGCTTCGTCCCGGTCCTAGGTGACGTGTGGTGCTTGATTTGTTTTGTGAATGTGGCCAGCTCGGGAGGGTCCTTAGAGGCCTCGAGTGGGATTCGTGGCTTCGTCCCGGTCCTAGGCAAATTAATTGTGACTGTTTGTTTCCGGAAAAGACATGTCTAGTTTTGGTTTTTGAAATGATATTGGTACATATACTATGAAATGTGTAAGCGATTGGTTTGCCTTGATTACTTGTACTAGCGTAATTGCTAACCCCTCTGGGTACCCGTTTTGGGGAAATTCTTGTTATGGATTTCAGGTTATGATTATCCGGACGAGCGAGCACCGGGACAGTACGAGGATGTCGGCCAGGGTCGTTGACATGTGCATTTGGGTCATCTTATCTCCTTTGTCTAATTCGATATGGTTGTTTCCTATATTTATAAACTGATAGACTGTACTCGCGAGTACTTAGGCTTTTCAAATTCAAACTCCGTGTAGTATTACTTTTAAATTGTTACATTGTTGGTTGATGATCATTTCGCCGGTTGCTCCGGGCGTAACTTTTTATGTCTTATAATTAAATGTGTGTCCTCGCTAACCGGGATGGTTAGTCGAGTGGAGTTTTCTTGGTTGTAGCCTGGTGGATCCCATGTGGGGGTCCACGGCGTTGTAATATACTCTGAATATCTCGGGGTGTTACAGAAAATGGTATCAGAGCTCTAGGTTTATGGATACCTAGGCTTGTTGGTTATTTGGGTCTAGTCGTGTTTTGTTTTGCACATTGTCACACCGCTGCCAGCATCCCAGTACTTCCAGTGCTCGTAAGTTTTCTTATTCGGCTCTTTTGTTTCTTGCATTGTATTTCCGCTTTTGAATCGTAGCTGCTTTTCCTCCCTTACTCATCATCGATATACTTCTGTTATCTCTCAACATCAGTATGGATGCCAGAGGAAACCGTGGTCGTGGTCGTGGACGCGGCCGAGGACGTGGGGTAGCCGGAGGGGCGGCCACATCGCATTCTTCGGGAGCCGGCAGTACCGGTGACCGTCACAGTCATGCTTCTTCTCAGGAGCGCGCCGATCTTGGTATTGCGGCTGTTATGCAGCAAATGGTTAACCAGATGGCAGCTATAGCTCAGGTGGTCCAGAACCCCGATCAGGCCCATGCTAACCGGGGCGGAGCGGATCGCTGGCTTCAGGATGTCATCAAGATGCATCCTCCTCAGTTTTCGGGAGCTTCGGACCCGATCGGCTAGGAAGGTTGGATCAAGGAGATATCCAAAGTCTTCACTGCTACCAACTGCCCCGAGGACCGTAAGGTCCCTATTGCTCAATACTTCCTCACGGGAGATGCTATGGATTGGTGGGAGGCCGTTGGTCCTAAAGATCATGTTGCTTCATGGGCCGAATTTCAAGAATTGATGGAGACCGAATATTGTCCGTGGCCGGTCAGACAGGCTCGAGTGCATGCTTTCTATGATGCTCAACCACGGGATATTCCCGTATCCCAAGCTATTGCCGATTTTAACAAGGAGTTGGGCTATGTGAAGACCCAAGTTGTCGAAGAGAGCGACAAAATTTTCCATTTCTCCAGGAGGATGAAACTGTCCATTCGGGACTATATGTCTGGGCTCGTCTGTACTACCTTGAAGGATTATCAGAGTCGAGCTCTTGCTTATGATATATCAGTGACAGCTAGCGACTTGGCTCGTGAGAGCAAGAAGCAGAAGTCGGTCGGAAATTTTTCTGGTCCCAAGAGTGGAGGCCAGCAGAAATGTCAGGCTGCAAATATTTCTACGGGCGGTTCGGCTCGTTTCTCTGGGAGCTTTCGGAGTGCCGCCGAAACCGTCGTCCGGGACCCCAGATGCTTTAATTGTGGCAAGCCAGGCCACGTGAACCGGGATTGTCCTCGTCCACCTCTGACTTTCCATACTTGTGGCCAGTCGAGCCACAAAGCTTCTTTTTGCGAGAAGCTCAGACAGTTTCGCGGCGCCCGTTCTTCTCAACCAGCACCTATGGAGCCGAGTGTGAACCAGGGCTCATTTGCTTCGCCGCCTCCACCGAGTGCCGGCCGAGGTAGGGGTCGGGGTCAGCCCGCTAGAGGAGGAGCTTCCAGTGTCGGCTCTGCCCAGCCGCGTATCTACAAGATGAGGAGGACCGATGATCCAGCAGCTACTGTGGCGACAGGTACCGTTCATATCCATTCCCATCCTGTCAGTGTGATTTTTGATTCGGGTGCTACGCATTCATACATTTCTCTAGAGTGTGTACGCCGTTTGAGTCTCGACTGCTTGTCACCTTGCGAGCCTTTCATCGTTAAACTTCCTAGCGGTGATAGAATTTTTGGTGATCGAGAAGTCCGGGACTGTTATGTGATTATTTGTGAGAGGGATTGGCTCTCTAATCTTATTGTCGTGGGTATCGAGGGTGAGGATTTGATTCTCGGGGATGATTGGCTCGAGCGGCATGGTGCAATCATGAACTACCACACGAGGATCATTACCATGTTAGCCGAGGACGGCACTGAACACTCTTTCGCGGGGCGAAAGAGAAACCAGAAGTTTGTTATTAATGCCTTGAAGGCGGTGAAACTCCTGCGAAAGGGGTGTACTGGTTATTGGTGCTACGCCTTGGAGGCGGAGAATGGTGGAGTCGAGCTTTCGTCGATTCCAGTCGTTAGTGAGTTTCCTGATGTATTTCCTGACGAGTTGCCGGGATTGCCACCGGATCGTGAGGTTGAGTTTGTTATAGAATTAGAGCCGAGCGCGGCTCCGATTTCGAAGGCGCCGTATCGCATGGCACCTTCAGAGATGTCATAGTTGAAGAAGCAGTTGAATGAGCTTCTTGAGTCAGGGTATGTTCTACCGAGCGCCTCGCCTTGGGGTGCACCGGTCCTTTTTGTGCGAAAGAAGGATGGTTCACTACGTTTGTGTATCGACTATCGCTAACTAAATAAAGTGACCATCAAGAACAAGTATCCTTTGCCGAGGATTGATGACTTGTTCGATCAGTTGCAGGGAGCTGCGGTATTCTCGAAGATTGATTTGAAATCGGGGTACTATCAGCTCCGGGTGAGGGAGTCCGACGTGCCGAAAACGGCTTTTCGGACGAGATACGGACATTATGAGTTTGTAGTTATGCCTTTCGGGTTAACTAACGCGCCGGCGATGTTCATGCAGTTGATGAACAAAGTCTTTATCGAGTATTTGGATAAGTGTGTCGTCGTCTTCATTGACGATATTCTTATTTATTCAAGGAACGAGGAAGAGCATGCCCATCATTTGCGGGTAGTGTTAGACATTTTGAGGACCGAGCAACTCTATGCGAAGTTCTCGAAATGTGAGTTCTGGCTGAAGGAAGTGATGTTTTTGGGTCACGTGATTTCAGCCGAGGGAGTTCGAGTGGATCCGCAGAAGATTGAGGCAGTGTTGGATTGGGCACCGCCCAAGAATGTGAAAGAGATCCGTAGTTTCTTGGGATTGGCTGGCTATTATCGTAGGTTCGTCGAGGGTTTCTCGAAACTAGCTCGGCCACTTACACAGTTGCTCCAGAAATCCAAGAAGTTCGTCTGGAATGACGAGAGACAGACGAGTTTTGAAGAACTAAAGAAGCGTTTGACTTCAGCCCCGGTTTTGGCGTTGCCATGTGGCAACGAGGGATTCGCCGTTTATAGCGATGCTTCGGGCCAGGGTCTTGGGTGCGTACTGATGCAGCACGGCAAGACCATCGCCTATGCGTCGAGACAGTTGAGGCCGTATGAGCTTAACTACCCTACTCATGATTTGGAGTTAGCGGCAGTCGTTTTTGCGCTCAAGATTTGGCGTCACTATCTTTTCGGCTCTGCATGTCAGATTTTTACCGATCATAAAAGTCTGAAATATATATTTACTCAGCGGGAGTTGAATATGAGGCAGAGGAGGTGGTTAGAGCTAATTAAGGATTATGACCTCGAAATCCTTTATCATCCGGGCAAGGCGAACGTCGTGGCCGACGCCTTGAGTCGGAAACCGATTGCGTTGCGAACGCTTGAGGTCCTTACGTCTCAGTCTGAGCTTCGGCGGGCTTTGATTGAGTTTGATGTTGAGGTTTTGTTGCCTGGGGCTGTCGGGCAACTTTGTGCTTTAGAGGTTTCGTCGTCCTTGATCGATGAGATTAAGCTGAAGTAATTAGAGGATCCGATGATCACTCAAATCCGAGAGAACATTCTTAAGGGAAAGTCCCCTGGGTTTGTGATTCATGAGGATGGTGTTTTGAGATTCCAGAGTCGGCTTTGTGTGCCGAACGACTCCGAGATGAGACAGAGTATTCTGCGCGAGGCCCATGCCACACCTTACTCCGTTTATCCTGGTTCGAGTAAGATGTACAAGGACCTAAGGAGGAATTTCTGGTGGAATGACATGAAGGAAGAGGTCGCGCAGTTTGTGGCGAAATGTTTGACTTGTCAGCAGGTCAAAATCGAGCATCAACGACCGGCTGGGTTATTGCAGTCACTTCCCGTTCTGGAATGGAAATGGGAAGATATATCGATGGACTTCATTACGAGTTTGCCGAGATCGAGATCGGGCATGAATATGGTTTGGGTGATTGTCGATCGCCTGACCAAGTCGGCACATTTTCTGGGCATCAAGGACACTTGGGGCCCAGAGAAGTTGGCTCGTGTATTTATCGCGCAGATTGTGAGGCTTCACGGTACTCCGAAGTCTACTGTTTCGGATCGTGATGGCCGTTTTGTATCGCACTTTTGGCAGGCGGTGCATAAGGCGTTGGGTACCCGTTTGCATTTGAGTACCTCTTTCCATCCTCAGTCAGATGGACAGTCGGAACGCACTATCCAGACGTTCAAGGATATGTTGCGTGCGTGCGCTCTCGATTGGAGCAGCGACTGGGAGGAGCATTTGCCATTGATCGAATTCACGTACAACAATAGTTGGCACACATCGATTCGGATGGCACCGTACGAGGCACTTTATGGGCAGCAATGTCGATCACCGATTTGTTGGAATGAGGCGTCCGATTTGGTCGGGACCGAGCCGGATGTCGTTTTAGAGACGAGGCGGAAGATAGAATTAATTCGGGAACGGATGTTGACGGCCCAGAGTCGACAGAAGTCATATGCCGATGTCCGTCGTCGACCTTTAGAATTCGAGGTGGGAGACCACGTTTTGCTGAAGGTGTCGCCGACGAGAGGAGTTTTCCGTTTCGGGAAGAAGGGGAAGTTGAGTCCGAGATTTATTGGACCCTTCGAGATTCTCGAGCGAGTCGGTGGGTTAGCATACCATTTGGCGTTACCCCCGGCCTTGAGTCATGTTCATAGCGTTTTCATGTTTCCCGGTGAGGAAATATGTCCCGGATCCTAGTCACGTCATCGATTATGGTGAGATTGATGTCGCCGAGGATATTACTTTCGAGGAGCGTCCTTTGAAGATTTTGGAGCATCGTGAGAAACGACTGAGGCATAAGACCATCCCTTTGGTCAAAGTGCAGTGGTCGAGACACGGTGTCGAGGAGGCAACTTGGGAGACCGAGGATAGCATGCGTGCTAGCTACCCTGAGTTGTTTGTTTCTTAAGTTTCGGGACGAAACTTATTTTTAGAGGGGTAGAATGTAATGTCCGCATTTTTCTTTCCCTTATATCTTCATTTTTCGGTGTATTTCTCGGTCGTAGTGACCCTCGTGTATCTCTCAGTGTATCCTTCCTGTCATATGCTGAACTGTATTCTCATTATTGTTGTGCGGAACCGCCATTTCGGGGTTGCCGTGGATCCATTTCGTGTTATTGGTTCCCAAATATTGATTTCTATTGCTTTTATTCTCTTCCCGGATCATTTTTCATCATTTAGGACCCGAGAGGGGGTGTGAGCCGCGTCACAAGGTGTGTGCGCCGCGGCACACACATTCCTCCAGCTGTTGGTCGAGCGAACTGTACTGTGTGCCACGGCACACCCATCCGGTGCCGCTGCACAGTGCCAAGCCCGTCCGGTGCCGCGGCACACTCGTGTGACATCTGCGACCAAAACCCGACTGTACCGGGTGTCGCGGCACACGCAGGCCGTACCGCGGCACACTGCCGAACCCTGGGAGTAATTTTTTGGCCTGTGCCGCGGCACACCTCAGTTGTGCCGCATCACACAATGCGGTCAACCCTCTATAATTGTGCTTTTGAGCGTGAACAGCTCATTTTCTTCTTCATTCTTCACATGCGCGAGAGAGAGTGAGAGAGGAGGAGAGCTTCTCATCATTATCAATTGGGGGGGTTGATTTTCATCATTCTTCTTCGGTTGTGAAGCCCGGTCAATCAATCCAACGTGTGTTCTACGAATCTAAATACTTGAATCCTCAAGGTAATATTTCTTGAAACCCTCCCTTTTGGATAATTGGGGATTTTGGGGTTTTTGTCCGATTCTTTCCGTTTTGTTGATGGATTCTTGATGAATATGATTAATCTTGTTGATATCATTAATTTTCCTACGGATTCATGGTATATTTCCATAGTTTTGCGGAATCGAGAGGGTTTGGTTGTGGTCCGCCCTCGTTGTTATTTTGTGCGAATATACATGAATCGTAGGCGGGTTTTCGGGTGTATTCCATTTCCGTATTCGGCTAGAGTTGGTTGTAATTATGTTCTTAGAATCGTTAGGTTTGGTTCCGTTGATTCCTAGTGTTCGTCGGTGATTATCCTTTCCATTCGTTGTGTCATCAAAATATTCATGGCAAGTAATTCTTGGAAACCTTTATGCTTAACGTGAAATGGTAATGTATATTGTGTGTGCTTTACTCACCTCGGGAGGGTCCGACGGGGCCTCGAGGGAATCTATGGCTTCGTCCTGGATTCATGAGTTTGATTCGCTAGCCAGCTCGGGAGGGTCCTTAGAGGCCTCGAGTGGGATTCGTGGCTTCGTCCCGGTCCTAGGTGACGTGTGGTGCTTGATTTGTTTTGTGAATGTGGCCAGCTCGGGAGGGTCCTTAGAGGCCTCGAGTGGGATTCGTGGCTTCGTCCCGGTCCTAGGCAAATTAATTGTGACTGTTTGTTTCCGGAAAAGACATGTCTAGTTTTGGTTTTTTGAAATGATATTGGTACATATACTATGAAATGTGTAAGCGATTGGTTTGCCTTGATTACTTGTACTAGCGTAATTGCTAACCCCTCTGGTGACCCGTTTGGGGAAATTCTTGTTATGGATTTCAGGTTATGATTATCCAGACGAGCGAGCACCGGGACAGTACGAGGATGTCGGCCAGGGTCGTTGACATGTGCATTTGGGTCGTCTTATCTCCTTTGTCTAATTCGATATGGTTGTTTCCTATATTTATAAACTGATAGACTGTACTCGCGAGTACTTAGGCTTTTCAAATTCAAACTCCGTGTAGTATTACTTTTAAATTGTTACATTGTTGGTTGATGATCATTTCGCCGGTTGCTCCGGGCGTAACTTTTTATGTCTTATAATTAAATGTGTGTCCTCGCTAACCGGGATGGTTAGTCGAGTGGAGTTTTCTTGGTTGTAGCCTGGTGGATCCCATGTGGGGGTCCACGGCGCTGTAATATACTCTGAATATCTCGGGGTGTTACAGAAATTGTGTTGGTGAAAAGAGCTACACGTTAGCAAATAACGGTGTGAAAGCTATCACTAAGGGATGTAGTTTATGAGCAAGATCTGAATTAATTAGCGGCTGAATTTCAATACACTCAATTTCGTAAAAAATCACAATATTTGATGACGCCAATGAAATTCTTCTTCATATTGAGTCGAAAAATAAACGAGTGATCGAGAGCAACCATTAAAGGGAGTCGTGTGAAGTCACGAGTGGGAAAGAAATAATCAACCTTTTGGGGGGAAAACCTTGCATTTTGGAATTACAAAAATAAAAACCGTGTTTTAACTTCAAAATCGTTAGTAGATTTATTTTGAATCTTGATTCATTTCTATCTACTGTATAAAGTTGGTTATTGTGTATTAATGGCATTTTGATCTCTTTTATCTTTATATATAATTATTTTTCTTAAATTTGTGTGTATTATTTTTTATTTTTTATTTTATGTCTTATTTTAATTTTTATTTTGTGTGTGATTAATAAAGAGTCTTGCTCGGGATTAGCAAGAATTTAAGTGTGGGGTATTTGATTAGTGCATAATTGATCTAAAATTCATATACAAAATATTCATTTTTCCGGGCATAATTGTACTGATTTGTGATTAAAAATATATATTTTACAGATATGTCCAAACATGAGCTAAAAATGATTATTTTACAGATTACTGACATGAAGCATCAAAAAGGACGGAAAACAAGATCAAATCCAACGACAGGAATTTTTCAAGGCAAAACGACCTACAACACGGCGCAAACAGGACCGTGTTATGTAGGCCATTTCACATACGGCACAACAAGGGCCGTGTCTTGGGCCGTTTCACACACGGCCGGTATTTTGCGCCGTGTCCTCGTGCGTATTCCGGAAGAGACCGAGTCACCACTGTAACACCCCCAGGATATCCGAGGTATATTACAGCGCCGTGAATCCCTACATGGGACCCACCAGGCTGAACAAGCATCATACTCATCGACTCACAGAAACAACAGAAAAATACCTCGTCATAAAGACGCCCAACAAAATAATTCACCCGATTCAACCGGTCAAACATGACACCATAATCCATCACAACATAATAAACAACAATACAATCCCGACAAGTAAAAGTTCTTAAGTACTCGAGTACTTCTATTAGTTTAAAGACCACAAAGGAAAAAGGTAGAAAGCAACAAGACACCACTCGTGCACAATCATCACGCACGACCATCATCCGCATATCTTGGTCCAAAGACCCGCTCGTCTCGATGAACACGACTGAAATTCATAAAATGAATTTCCCCAAAACGGGTCCCCAGAGGGGTTAGCAATTACGCTAGTACAAGTAACCAAATGAACGACTTACATCTTACACATATATTAATGCATGCAATACAAGAAAACATAGTTCCAAATCACTCATTTCCGGAAATGCCATAATCAAATCACATTTGTAAAATGCACCACAATTAACCGTCGATCCACGTCTCTGTGGACCCCTACCGAGACCCCGTCGGATCTAACCCGTAGTGGTTAAAAGCAAGCTCGTCGATCCACATCTCTGTGGACCCCTACCGAGACCCCGTCGGATCTAACCCGTAGTGAGCATACACACACACACACCATTTCTCACACATTATTATTATGTCAAGAATGTAAGTTCATAAGGGTACTTGCCTCAGTTAATAGACGGTGATACGAACGGAAAGGAAGAATCGAACACGACCGCGAGGAACCGGCGGAAATGAACCTAACGATCCGAATAACACAATCACAACCAATTCTAGACGAATATGGAAATTGAATACACCCGAAAACCCGCCTACGATTCATGTATATTCGTACCAAAAATAACAACGAGGGCGGACCACAACCAACCATCTCGCGCAAAAACCCACGAAATATCCATGAATCCGTAGGGAAAACTAAAGGTACTAACAATATTAATCGAATACATCATGAATCCACCAACAAGACGGAACGAATCGGAAGAAAATCCCAAAACCCCCAAATTAATCGAAAATAGGGTTCTAGAGATATTACCTTTGGAGATTCAAGTACTAAGATTCGTAGAACGCGCGTTAGATTGATTATCCGGGCCTCACAACCGAAGGAAAATGATGAAAATCGACCCCCGAATGAAGAATGCTTGAGAAGTTCTCCCCCCTTAGACCTCTCTCTCTCTCTCGCAGGTGAATAATGGAGGAAAATGGCCGATCTCGTCTAATAAGGACGAGATTGCACGATTGACCGCTTTGTGTGTGCAGCCGGCCAAAGTGTGCCGCACAGCCGAAAAATTACTCCTGTGTTTCGGCAGTGTGCGCGGCACCAGTGCGATCGGGTTTTGGTCGCAGATGTCACACGGTGTGCGCGGCACGGGACGGTGTGTGCGGCTTGACTCGGCACTGTGCCGCGACACCGGATGGGTGTGCCGCGGCACACAGTACAGTTTGCTCGACCAACAATTGGAGAAATTTGTGTGCCGCGGCGCACACACCTTGTGGATATTACACCTACGATCGAGGAATACACCTAGAATAAAAATACAAGGGAAAGAAAAATGCGGATATTACATTCTACCCCTCTAAAAACAAGTTTCGTCCCGAAACTTAAGAAACAAACAACTCAGGGTACCTAGCACGCATGCTATCCTCGGTTTCCCAAGTTGCCTCCTCGACACCGTGTCTCGACCACTGCACTTTGACCAAAGGGATGGTCTTATGCCTCAGTCGTTTCTCACGATGCTCCAAAATCTTCAAAGGACGCTCCTCAAAAGTAATATCTTCAGCGATATCAATCTCGCCATAATCGATGACGTGACTAGGATCCGGGACATATTTCCTCAACTGGGAAACATGAAAAACGCTATGAACATGACTCAAGGCCGGAGGTAACGCCAAATGGTATGCTAATCCACCGACTCGCTCGAGGATTTCAAAGGGGCCGATAAATCTCGGACTCAACTTCCCTTTCTTCCCGAAATGAAAAACTCCCTTCGTCGGCGACACCTTTAGCAAAACGTGGTCTCCCACCTCGAATTCCAAAGGTCGACGATGGACGTCGGCATAGGACTTCTGTCGACTCTGGGCAGTCAACATCCATTCCCGAATTAATTCTATCTTCCGCCTTGTCTCTAAAACGATATCCGGCTCGGTCCCGACCAAATCGGACACCTCATTCCAACAAATCGGTGATCGACATCGCCGCCCATAAAGTGCCTCATACGGTGCCATCCGAATAGACGCGTGCCAACTGTTGTTGTACGTGAATTCGATCAATGGCAAATGTTCCTCCCAGTCACTACTCCAATCAAGAGCACAGGCACGCAACAAATCCTCGAACGTCTGGATAGTGCGTTCCGACTGTCCATCTGACTGGGGATGAAAAGAGGTACTCAAACGCAACCGGGTACCCAACGCCTTATGCACCGCCTACCAGAAGTGCGATACAAAACGGCCATCACGATCCGAAACAATAGACTTCGGGGTACCGTGAAGTCTCACGATCTGCGCGATAAACACACGAGCTAACTTCTCCGGGCCCCAAGTGTCCTTGATGCCCAGAAAATGTGCCGACTTGGTCAGACGATCGACAATCACCCATACCATATTCATGCCCGACCTCGATCTCAGCAGACTCGTAATGAAATCCATCGATATATCTTCCCATTTCCATTCCGGAACGGGAAGTGACTGCAAAAGCCCAGCCGGTCGCTGATGCTCGATTTTGACTTGCTGGCAAGTCAAACACCTTGCTACAAACTGCGCGACCTCCTCCTTCATATCGTTCCACCAAAAATTCCTTCTCAAGTCCTTGTACATCTTACTCGAACCAGGATGAACGGAATAAGGTGTAGCATGGGCCTCACGCAAAATACTCTATCTCATCTCTGAGTCGTTCGGCACACAAAGCCGATCCCGAAACCTCAAAACACCATCTTCGTGAATCACAAATCCAGGAGACTTTCCTTTAAGAACGTTCTCTTGGATTTGAGTAATCATCGGGTCCTCTAACTGCTTCAGCTTAATCTCATCGATCAAAGACGACGAAATTTCCAAAGCACAAAATTGCCCGACAGTTCCCGGCAACAGAACCTCAACATCTAACTCGATCAAAGCTCGCCGAAGCTCAAACTGAGATGTAAGGATCTCAAGCGATCGCAATGCAATCGGTTTCCGACTCAAGGCGTCGGCCACGACGTTCGCCTTGCCCGGAGGATAAAGGATTTCGAGGTCATAATCCTTAATCAGCTCTAACCACCTCCTCTGCCTCATATTCAACTCCCGCTGAGTAAATATGTATTTCAGACTTTTATGATCGGTAAAAATCTGACATGTAGAGCCGAAAAGATAGTGACGCCAAATCTTGAGCGCGAAAACGACTGCCGCTAACTCCAAATCATGAGTAGGGTAGTTCAGCTCATACGGCCTCAACTGTCTCGACGCAAAGGCAATGGTCTTGCCGTGCTGCATTAATACGCACCCAAGACCCTGACCCGAAGCATCGCTATAAATGGCGAATCCCTCGTTGTCACATGGCAACGCCAAAACCGGAGCTGAAGTCAAACGCTTCTTCAGCTCCTCAAATCGAATCGCCTCGTCATTCCAGACGAACTTCTGGATTTCTCGAGCAATCGTGTAAGTGGTCGAGCCGCCGAGAAACCTCGACGAACCTACGGTAGTAGCCACCAAACCCAAGAAACTACGGAGCTCTCTCACGCTTTTGGGCGGTGCCCAATCCAACACCGCTCGATCTTCTCGCGGATCTACACGAACCCCCTACCGATATCACGTGACCCAAAACATCACTTCCTTCACCCGAACTCACATTTCGAGAACTTCGCAGAGTTGCTCGGCCCTCAAAATGTCTAACACTATCCTCAAATGATGGGCATGCTCTTCCTCGTTTCTCGAATAAATAAGAATGTCGCCAATGAAGACGACGACACACTTATCCAAATACTCGATAAAGACTTTGTTCATCAACCGCATGAACACCGCCGCGCATTAGTTAACCCGAAAGGCATAACTACAAACTCATAATGTCCGTATCTCGTCCGAAAAGTCTGTTTCGCACATCGACTCTCTCACCCGAGCCGATAGTACCCCGATTTCAAATCAATCTTCGAGAATACCGCAGCCTCCTCGCAATCGGTCGAACAAGTCGTCAATTCTCGGCAAAGGATACTTGTTTTTGATGGTCACCTTGTTTAGTTCGCGATAGTCGATACACAAACGTAGTGAACCATCCTTCTTTCGCACAAACAGACCGGTGCGCCCCAAGGCGAGGCGCTCGGTCGAACATACCCCGACTCAAGAAGCTCACTCAACCGCTTCTTCAACTCGGACATCTCTCAAGGTGCCATGCGATAGGGCGCTTCGAACAGGAGCCGCACCCGGCTCTAACTCTATAGCGAACTCGACCTCACGATCCGGTGGCAACCCCAGAACTCGTCAGAAAAACATCGAAAACTCATTAACGATTGGAATCGACGAAAGCTCGACTCCACCATTCTCCGCCTTCGAGGCGTAGCACCAATAGCCGTACACCCTTTCGCAGGAGTCTCATCGCCTTCAAGGCGTTAATAACGACTGTTCCCCCTCTTTCGCCAAATAAAGAGTGCCTGCCGTCATCGGCTAACATGGTGATGATTCTCGTGCGGTAGTTCATGATTGCACCGTGCCGCTCGAGCCAATCATCCCCGAGAATTAAGTCCTCACCCTCAATCCCCACAACAATAAGATTAGAGGGCCAAGCCTTCTCACAAATAAACACAGAACAGTCTCGAACCTCCTGATCACCAACGATCCTATCACCGCTAGGAAGCTTAACGATGAAGGGCTCACAAGGCGTCAAACGGCCGAGACTCAAACGGCGCACACAATCCAGAGATATGAATGAATGCGTAGCACCAGAATCGAAAAGCACACTGACAGGATGAGAAAGAATATGAACGGTACCTGTCGCTACGGTAGCCGCTGGATCATCGGCTATCCGCATCTCATAGACACGCGGGTGGGCTGAGCCGACGCTGGAAGCTCCCGCCTTGGAGGGCTGACCCCGACCTCTCCCCCGACCAGCACTCGGCGGAGATTGAGGAGCAAACGATCCCTGATTCACACTTGGTTCCCTAGGCGCTGGAATGGAAGCCCGGGCACCAAAGATTTTCTCCCTCTCAGCACAGAAAGCAGCCTTGTGACCCGGCTGGCCACACTGATTACACGTCAGCAAAGGGCTCAAACAAGTACGACTAACGTGGCCTATACGGCCACAATTGAAACACTTCACATCACGGAAAGGAGCACTGGTAGTTCCAAGAGGACCCCAAATGAACGAGCCGTGGACCACCGCCGGGGAAGTTAGCATTGGGATTTCGCCGACCCCCACCCTTGTGGCCCGAGAAATTCCGGCGGACTGCTTTCTTGCTCTCGCGGCCGCCTCACTCGGCCACGCATATATCGTAAGCAAGGGCCCTACTCTGGTAATCCTTCAAGGTAGTACAGACGAGCCCCGACATATAGTCCCGAATAGACAATTTCATCCGCCTGGAAAAATGGAAGATTTTGTCGCTCTCCTCGACAACTTGGGTCTTCACATAACCCAACTACTTATTAAAATCGGCAATAGCCTGAGATACGGGATTATCCCGTGGTTGAGCATCATAGAAGGCATGTACTCGGGCCTGTCTGACCGGCCACGGGCAATATTCGGTCTCCATCAATTCCTGAAATTCGGCCCACGAAGCCACACGGTCTTTGGGCCCAACGGCCTCCCACCAATCCGTAGCGTCCCCTGTGAGGAAGTACTGGGCAATGGGGACCTTACGGTCCTCGGGATAGTTAGTGGCAACGAAGACCTTAGATATCTCCTTGATCCACCCTTCCTAGTCGATCGGGTCTGAAGCTCCCGAAAACTGAGGAGGATGCATCTTGATGACATCCTGAAGCCAACGATCCGCTCCGCCCCGATTAGCATGAGCCGGATCCGGGTTCTGAACCGCCTGAGCTATCGCCGCCATTTGATTCACCATTTGCTGCATAACAGCCGCAATACCAAGGTAGGCGCGCTCCTGAGAAGAAGCATGACTGTGACGGTCGCCAGATCGCGGCCTCGAAGACTGTGACGTGGCCGCCCCACCGGCTGCCCCACGTCCCCGGCCGCGTCCACGACCACGACCGCGACCACGACCACGACCTCTTCCAGCATCCATACTGGAGTTAAATAAGTAGCAAAAGCCATACGATGGTAAGTACAAGAAAAGAACGATCGCAAATCGAGAACTAGAGGTACGATACAAGAATATAAGGAACAGAGGAAAAGAAAACTTACGGGCACTGGTAAATTTAACAATGGCGGCGTGATGATGATGTGCAAAACAAAATACAACAAGACCTAATAAACCGACAAGCCTAGGTATCCATAAACCTAGTGCTCGATACCATTTTCTCGTAACACCCTGTGATATCCGAGGTATATTACAGCACCGTGAATCCCTACATGGGACCCACCAGGCTGAACAAGCATCATACTCATCGACTCACAGAAACAACAGAAAAATACCTCGTCATAAAGACGCCCAACAAAATAATTCACCCGGTTCAACCGGTCAAACATGACACCATAATCCATCACAACATAATAAACAACAATACAATCCCGACAAGTAAAAGTTCTTAAGTATTCGAGTACTTCTATTAGTTTAAAGACCACAAAGGAAAAAGGTAGAAAGCAACAAGACACCACTCGTGCACAATCATCACGCACGGCCATCATCCGCATACTTGTCCAACACCCGCTCGTCTCGATGAACCTGACCTGAAATTCATAAAATGAATTTCCCCAAAACGGGTCCCCAGAGGGGTTAGCAATTACGCTAGTACAAGTAACCAAATGAACGACTTACATCTTACACATATATTAATGCATGCAATACAAGAAAACATAGTTCCAAATCACTCATTTCCGGAAATGCCATAATCAAATCACATTTGTAAAATGCACCACAATTAATCTTCGATCCACGTCTCTGTGGACCCCTACCGAGACCCCGTCGGATCTAACCCGTAGTGGTTAAAAGCAAGCTCGTCGATCCACGTCTCTGTGGACCCCTACCGAGACCCCGTCGGATCTAACCCGTAGTGAGCATACACACACACACCATTTCTCACACATTATTATTATGTCAAGAATGTAAGTTCATAAGGGTACTTGCCTCAGTTAATAGACAGTGATACGAACGGAAAGGAAGAATCGAACACGACCGCGAGGAACCGGCGGAAATGAACCTAACGATCCGAATAACACAATCACAACCAATTCTAGACGAATATGGAAATTGAATACACCCAAAAACCCGCCTACGATTCATGTATATTCGTACCAAAAATAACAACGAGGGCGGACCACAACCAACCCTCTCGATTCCGCAAAAACCCACGAAATATCCATGAATCCGTAGGGAAAACTAAAGGTACTAACAATATTAATCGAATACATCATGAATCCACCAACAAAACGGAACGAATCGGAAGAAAATCCCAAAACCCCCAAATTAATCGAAAATAGGGTTCTAGAGATATTACCTTTGGAGATTCAAGTACTAAGATCCGTAGAACGCGCGTTAGATTGATTATCCGGGCCTCACAACCGAAGGAAAATGATGAAAATCGACCCCCGAATGAAGAATGCTTGAGAAGTTCTCCCCCCTAGACCTCTCTCTCTCTCTCGTAGGTGAATAATGGAGGAAAATGGCCGATCTCGTCTAATAAGGACGAGATTGCACAGTTGACCGCTTTGTGTGCCGCGGAACAGCCGAAGTGTGCTGCGACACAGGCCGAAAATTACTCCCAGGTTTCGACAGTGTGCCGCGGCACCCGGTACAGTCGGGTTTTGGTCGCAGATGTCACACGGTTGTGCCGCGGCACTGACTCGGCACTGTGCCGCGGCACCGGATGGGTGTGCCGCGGCACACAGTACAGTTTGCTCGACCAACAATTGGAGAAATTTGTGTGCCGCGGCGCACACACCTTGTGCCGCGGCCCACACCCCTTTTGGGTCCCAAAATGATAAAAATGATCCGGAAAGAGAATAAAAACGATAGGAATCAATATTTGGGAACCAATAACACGAAATAGATCCACGGCAACCCCGAAACGGCGGTTCCGCACAACAATAACGAGTATACAGTTCAACAGTTGACAGGAAGGACACACTCAAAGGTACACGAGGGTCACTACGATCGAGGAATACACCTAGAATAAAAATACAAGGGAAAGAAAAATGCGGATATTACAACCACAAAACGGCGCACAACACGGGGCAAACTGGGCCGTTTGTCATCACCGTTTTTCAGCAGATGCCATGCAAAATTAGTCCACTTTTGACCAACTTGTGAACTCAACCACAAGATATTTTTTTGGTCAAAAATCTGAAAATTCAAAGACATGGGTGAAGTGTGAACAAAAAATTAAAAAAATGATATTACAATAGATATTTTGAATTAAATAATCAATTGTATTCTTGAAAATCACCTATAAAAGGACATCTTCATCCATTGCAAAATTACCAATTACCAATTACCAATTACCAATTACCAATTACCAATTACCAATTACCAATTACCAATTATCAATTCTCAAAACCATCTTCTTGCTAAGAAATACTCCTTTCTTTTAGCAATATATTTTCCTTAGAACTCTAAATTTTAGTTTGTATTTCATTTTTAGTTTGAAGTTTTTCTTTCATTTAGTTTGTAATTGAAAAGTGCTTGATCAATAAGCACTTAGTATTTTACTTTCAATTTTTGTAAGCTTGTAACCTTTAAACAAGTTTGAAGTTATATTTTGAAGTTTGTTTCTTGCACTTTGATTCATCATATTCAAGTAAGTTTTATCTATTGTCATTAAGTTCTAGTAATTAAAAGTTTCTATATATATTATATATATAAATTATTTCTATTATAATTTTAGTTTGTATAAACCAATGAGTAGCTAATCTTTCTTCCTAGGGGAAGGGGGATTTCTATTAGGTTATATATTGAGTATTTGATTGATTTAAACTATTTTTAGGACTAATTGGTTTAAATAGAGATTGATCATATCCTATTTTTACTAATGAAACCTTCTTGATTGATTGTTGAGTGAATTGGAAACATATCTTTTCAATCTATCAAATGTTAATCTTGTTATCAACATCTTAAGATTGCGAAAGTGGTTAAGACACCTTTGATTTCAAAAGTACAGAGGTGAAAAGTTGATTACTCGATGAACGATCGTTTATCCTAAAAATAGTCAAGTTAGAGAAATGAAAGGACTAATTGGTTTAAATAGAGATTGATCATATCCTATTTCTACTAGTGAAACCTCCTTGATTGATTGTTAAGTGTATTGGAAACACATCTTTTCAATCTATCAAGTGTTAATCTTGTTATCAACATCTTAAAAAAGCAAAAGTGATTAAGACATCTTTGATTACGAAAGTACAGAGGTGAAAAGTTGATTACTCGATAAACATTCGTTTTTTCTTTTATATCCGTATAAATCAATTCCGATACTTAATTAAAAACCTAATTTAATGAACCCGTATTCCCCTAGATGTTATAAATTCCCAACTCATTTTAATTATATTCATTTTCACTAGTTAAAAATAGTCTAGTATAAATAGTCTAGTATAAATAGTCTTAATATAAATAGTCTAGTATAAATATTCTTAATATAAATAGTCTAGTATAAATAGTCTTAATATAAATAGTTTAGTATAAAAATAGTCTTATTAAAAATAGTTTGGTTTAAAATATAGTGCATTTAATTTAGTTAATATTAAAAAACCCAAAAATATATTTTAGAATATTTTAGTATTTATTTCTTGCAATTTGTAACAAAATATTATACGAAGCCCTGTTGGACAATCCTCGAGAGAAAAGACCTTGGTAGAACTTACCACAAACTACTTCTACCTCGTATATATTTGCGAGCGACTCAAAAACTCCTATTTTTAGGATAAGTTTTTGTCCGATCAAATTTTGGCGCCGTTGCCGGGGATCGAACCCGGGTCACCCACGTGACAGGCGGGAATATAAGTTTTTAATTATTGTGGTGTGATTTGATTATTTTTGTTATTTGGCTTTGATTTTTTTTTTTATGTATATTTATATATATATATATATATATATATATATATATATATTGTTTATTTGTGAGATTTCTAGATCTGGCCATAACACCAATAAAATAGCTATATACATACTTCTAAAATTGTTTTAACCCGTAAAAAATTGTATATTCCAAAAAAAATTTGAGCCTTAATCTCTCTTTCCAAGCATTGTAGTTATATAAAATCGAATAATTCGTTACCTTGAGAAAAGAAGAATCAGTCGGTTGATGAAAAATAAAACTGAAATTTACTTAATTTGTGGAGTTTTTGATTTTTCATGCTTAATTAATAAATGATTTTCTGCAAAAATTCTATTCCCTAAAAAAAAAAGGAGTCATTGGTGAAAAGAGCTACACGTTAGCAAATAACGGTGTGAAAGCTATCACCTAAAAAAAATGACAAAAAGGAGAAGTGTTGAGCAGCAACAGCTGCCTAATTTTGTGGGTCTTAAAATTTTGCGAAAAATAAAGGACTAACCATTGTTTGTGCGTAGCTGCCGTCTCACAGAAAAATTGGTGAAAAAAGCTACACGTTAGCAAATAACGGTGTGAAAGCCATCACCTTTTAAAAAAAAGATAGAAATTGTGTTGGTGAAAAGAGCTACACGTTAGCAAATAACGGTGTGAAAGCTATCACTAAGGGATGTAGTTTATGAGCAAGATCTGAATTAATTAGCGGCTGAATTTCAATACACTCAATTTCGTAAAAAATCACAATATTTGATGACGCCAATGAAATTCTTCTTCATATTGAGTCGAAAAATAAACGAGTGATCGAGAGCAACCATTAAAGGGAGTCGTGTGAAGTCACGAGTGGGAAAGAAATAATCAACCTTTTGGGGGGAAAACCTTGCATTTTGGAATTACAAAAATAAAAATCCTGTTTTAACTTCAAAATCGTTAGTAGATTTATTTTGAATCTTGATTCATTTCTATCTACTGTATAAAGTTGGTTATTGTGTATTAATGGCATTTTGATCTCTTTTTATCTTTATATATAATTTTATTTCTTAAATTTGTGTGTATTATTTTTTATTTTTTATTTTATGTCTTATTTTAATTTTTATTTTGTGTGTGATTAATAAAGAGTCTTGCTCGGGACTAGTAAGAATTTAAGTGTGGGGTATTTGATTAGTGCATAATTGATCTAAAATTCATATACAAAATATTCATTTTTCCGGGCATAATTGTACTGATTTGTGATTAAAAATATATATTTTACAGATATGTCCAAACATGAGCTAAAAATGATTCTTTTAAGACATCGACATGAAGCATCAAAAAGGACGGAAAACAAGATCAAATCCAACGACGGGAATTTTTCAAGGCAAAACGACCTACAACACGGCGCAAACAGGACCGTGTTATGTAGGCCGTTTGACATACGGCACAACAAGGGCCGTGTCTTGGGCCGTTTCACTCACGGCCGGCATTTAGCGCCGTGTCCTCGCGCGTATTCCGGAAGAGACCGAGTCACCACAAAACGGCGCACAACACGGGGCAAACTGGGCCGTTTGTCATCGCCGTTTTCCAGCAGATGCCATGCAAAATTAGTCCACTTTTGACCAACTTGTGAACTCAACCGCAAGATATTTTTTTGGTCAAAAATATGAAAATTCAAAGACATGGGTGAAGTGTGAACAAAGAATTAAAAAAATGATATTACAATAGATATTTTGAATTAAATAATCAATTGTATTCTTGAAAATCACCTATAAAAGGACATCTTCATCCATTGCAAAATTACCAATTACCAGTTACCAATTACCAATTACCAATTACCAATTACCAATTCTCAAAACCATCTTCTTGCTAAGAAATACTCCTTTCTTTTAGCAATATATTTTCCTTAGAACTCTCAATTTTAGTTTGTATTTCATTTTATGTTTGAAGTTTTTCTTTCATTTAGTTTGTAATTGAAAAGTGCTTGATCAATAAGCACTTAGTATTTTACTTTCAATTTTTGTAAGCTTGTAACCTTTAAATAAGTTTGAAGTTATATTTTGAAGTTTGTTTCTTGCACTTTGATTCATCATATTCAAGTAAGTTTTATCTATTGTCATTAAGTTCTAGTAATTAAAAGTTTCTATATATTATATATATATATAAATTATTTCTATTATAATTTTAGTTTGTATAAACCAATGAGTAGCTAATCTTTCTTCCTAGGGGAAGGGGAATTTCTATTAGTTTATATATTGAGTATTTGATTGATTTAAACTATTTTTGGACTAATTGGTTTAAATAGAGATTGATCATATCCTATTTTTACTAATGAAACCTTCTTGATTGATTGTTGAGTGAATTGGAAACATATCATTTCAATCTATCAAATGTTAATCTTGTTATCAACATCTTAAGATTGCGAAAGTGGTTAAGACACCTTTGATTTCAAAAGTACACAGGTGAAAAGTTGATTACTCGATGAACGATCGTTTATCCTAAAAATAGTCAAGTTAGAGAAATGAAAGGACTAATTGGTTTAAATAGAGATTGATCATATCCTATTTCCACTAGTGAAACCTCCTTGATTGATTGTTAAGTGTATTGGAAACACATCTTTTCAATCTATCAAGTGTTAATCTTGTTATCAACATCTTAAAAAAGCAAAAGTGATTAAGACATCTTTGATTACGAAAGTACAGAGGTGAAAAGTTGATTACTCGATAAACATTCGTTTTTTCTTTTATATCCGTATAAATCAATTCCGATACTTTATTAAAAACCTAATTTAATGAACCCGTATTCCCCTAAATTTTATAAATTCCCAACTCATTTTAATTCTATTCATTTTCACTAGTTAAAAATAGTCTAGTATAAATAGTCTAGTATAAATAGTCTTAATATAAATAGTCTAGTATAAATATTTTTAATATAAATAGTCTAGTATAAATAGTCTTAATATAAATAGTCTAGTATAAAAATAGTCTTATATAAAATAGTCTTATTAAAAATAGTTTGGTTTAAAATATAGTGCATTTAATTTAGTTAATATTAAAAAACCCAAAAATATATTTTAGAATATTAGTATTTATTTCTTGCAATTTGTAACAAAATATTATACGAAGCCCTGTTGGACAATCCTCGAGAGAAAAGACCTTGGTAGAACTTACCACAAACTACTTCTACCTCGTATATATTTGCGAGCGACTCAAAAACTCCTATTTTTAGGATAAGTTTTTATCCGATCAAATTTTGGCGTCGTTGCCGGGGATCGAACCCGGGTCACCCGCGTGACAGGCGGGAATATAAGTTTTTAATTATTGTGGTGTGATTTGATTATTTTTGTTATATATATATATATATATATATTTTGTTTATTTGTGAGATTTCTAGATCTGGCCATAACACCAATAATTTAGCTATATACAAGCTTCTAAAATTGTTTTAACCGGTAAAAAATTGTATATTCCAAAAAAATTTTGAGCCTTAATCTCTCTTTCCAAGCATTGTAGTTATCATATAAAATCGAATCATTCGTTACCTTGAGAAAAGAAGAATCAGCCGGTTGATGAAAAATAGAACTGAAATTTACTTAATTTGTGGAGTTTTTGATTTTTCATGCTTAATTAATAAATGATTTTCTGCAAAAATTCTATTCCCTAAAAAAAAAGGAGTCATTGGTGAAAAGAGCTACACGTTAGCAAATAACGGTGTGAAAGCTATCACCTAAAAAAATGACAAAAAAGAGAAGTGCTGAGCTGCAACAGCTGCCTAATTTTGTGGGTCTTAAAATTTTGCGAAAAATAAAGGACTAACCATTGTTTGTGCGTAGCTGCCGTCTCACAGAAAAATTGGTGAAAAGAGCTACACGTTAGCAAATAACGGTGTGAAAGCCATCACCTTTTAAAAAAACAGATAGAAATTGTGTTGGTGAAAAGAGCTACAAGTTAGCAAATAACGGTGTGAAAGCTATCACTAAGGGATGTAGTTTATGAGCAAGATCTGAATTAATTAGCGGCTGAATTTCAATACACTCAATTTCGTAAAAAATCACAATATTTGACGACGCCAACGAAATTCTTCTTCATATTGAGTCGAAAAATAAACGAGTGATCGAGAGCAACCATTAAAGGGAGTCGTGTGAAGTCACGAGTGGGAAAGAAATAATCAACCTTTTGGGGGAAAAACCTTGCATTTTGGAATTACAAAAATAAAAATCGTGTTTTAACTTCAAAATCGTTAGTAGATTTATTTTGAATCTTGATTCATTTCTATCTACTGTATAAAGTTGGTTATTGTGTATTAATGGCATTTTGATCTCTTTTTATCTTTATATATAATTATATTTCTTAAATTTGTGTGTATTATTTTTTATTTTTTATTTTATGTCTTATTTTAATTTTTATTTTGTGTGTGATTAATAAAGAGTCTTGCTCGGGACTAGCAAGAATTTAAGTGTGGGGTATTTGATTAGTGCATAATTGATCTAAAATTCATATACAAAATATTCATTTTTCCGGGCATAATTGTACTGATTTGTGATTAAAAATATATATTTTACAGATATGTCCAAACATGAGCTAAAAATGATTATTTTACAGATTACTGACATGAAGCATCAAAAAGGACGGAAAACAAGATCAAATCCAACGACGGGAATTTTTCAAGGCAAAACGACCTACAACACGGCGCAAACAGGACCATGTTATGTAGGCCGTTTCACATACGGCACAACAAGGGCCGTGTCTTGGGCCGTTTCACTCACGGCCGGCATTTAGCGCCGTGTCCTCGCGCGTATTCCGGAAGAGACCGAGTCACCACAAAACGGCGTACAACACGGGGCAAACTGGGCCGTTTGTCATCGCCGTTTTTTAGCAGATGCCATGCAAAATTAGTCCACTTTTGACCAACTTGTGAACTCAACCACAAGATATTTTTTTGGTCAAAAATCTGAAAATTCAAAGACATGGGTGAAGTGTGAACAAAGAATTAAAAAAATGATATTACAATAGATATTTTGAATTAAATAATCAATTGTATTCTTGAAAATCACCTATAAAAGGACATCTTCATCGATTGCAAAATTATCAATTACCAGTTACCAATTACCAATTACCAATTCTCAAAACCATCTTCTTTGTAATACCCGAGATTTCTGTTATGTAATTGGAACTTGTGATAGTGTAATGATTGTACTTTTGTATGAGTACTATTCTCCGTATTTCATAATCCGATGCCATCGAGCATATAATTTCGTGTATGTAATTTTAATGGTTGAAATTCTGTGCATGTAGCGCACGCTACAGGCTACGGGTAGCATACGCTAACATGGTTTCATAGCGTATGCTACCGAGTGTAATTAGCGCACGCTACGCGTGGTCAAATTGATTGAGACGCGCGGTAGGTGAGATCTGGCCGGGGGACCCTTGTCGGATCCTGTCGAATGTATCTGGACGGCTTTCGGGAAAAGCCGAGTCAACGCCTTAGCGCACGCTAGAGGTCTATGCGTAGCGCACGCTAAGTGCCGAGTACGCTTTAGATCAGGAGCCGTTAGCGCACGCTACGGATAGTGTATAGCGCGCGCTAATAGCCATTTATTATAAATAGACAAAGATCCTATTCGTGAATTCAGTCCTTTCTTCCCCCATAACCCGAACTCTTGCACTTGTAACATAACTCCATTCGTCTTAAACACTCCATATCAACCTCCTAGTTCGAGATTGAAGATCTTATATCATTGGAGATTGGTGTTCAAGCATTGGGTGTTGGATTGCTTCATTTTCATCCGTGTTCTTCACTACTTTGAGGTAGGTGATTCTTCACCAATGATTAGTAATGTTCATGAGGAAGTTTGAATCATGTTTGGATAGCTAGTATCTCGTTTTTATCGGTCATCACATGTTAGAAGGATACTTTTGACGTATCGGTACTAGATGTCGAATGAACCTTTGAACCATCTTATTATAAGGACTCCTAAGCATGTTTAAAGCGATTTATGATCAAGTAATCGGATATTACCCAGTTGATACGTTGTATACGTTGGAATCATGTGTTTTGGAACGTAAGACGATGGAACTTAGATTATTTCTTGAAGATCGTAGAGGAATTGTGTTATCGAGATAACTATCCGTATAATGGTATTTCTTAATCATAAATCTTCCAGAAACCTTATTAGCATGATATGCCCGAGGATAACTTGTAATATCACCATAGGGTTCATGAGTTCTTCATCATTCAACCCAGTTTTCGGTTCGTAGTATTCTGCCATGCAAGATTAGCGCACGCTAACATGTGTGAGTTAACGTGCGCTATCGAGGTTCGATTTTCGCACAGAACGTACGTAGCGTACGTTATGAGGCAGCCGAGTCAGACTGCCAGTTTGTGGCTAGCGCACGCTAGTCTTATACGATAGCGTACGCTAACAGTTCAGCTTAGCGCACGTTACGTATAGTACGTAGCGCGCGCTAAGCAATCCAGGCAGCTTGTTTAGTTTGAGCTTTTCGGCCGTAGGTCGAATTGTTAGGCCATTGTTCGACTCGAGATGATTTGTATATCGTTCCTTTTGTTAAGGTTCGAGCTTGTTACGTTGATCGGAGGGGGCGGCCTTCGAGTGCGTCAAGAGCATTGAAGTATATCATTCTTGCCATCTTCGAGGCAAGTATCGTGATATGTTAATATCGGTATTTTTGGAGTATACGTATGATTATGCATGTTGTTGAACATGATATTTACTTCGTTGATTTGTCATGATATTCGTTGTATATTGTTTATATGTTCATGTTGATGAACATAATGATTTGGCATATGTGTATGCATGAGTTGTGTTTGTATACGTTGTACGATCTATGCTGAGGGCGCTGGATCGGATGTCCACCTCGTGTTGGTCCGACGGGATCATCTTGGGATCTAGGCTGAGGGCGCTGGATCATTGGACGGGTTATTTCCACCTCGTGTTGGTCCGACGGGATCATCTTGGGATCTATGCTGAGGGCGCTGGATCATTGGAATACCCATGCTGTGTAATGGAATCTTGTAGATTCGCATTGTCGGGTTCCGGTAGCGGAAGCCCGTGTGATATGTCTTGTTGTGTATTGTTGATGCATATTCGAATTGTTTAAATACGATACTTGTACTAGCATTGCTTTGCTAACCCCTTCGGGGGTGGACATTTGTTTTGATGTTCAGGTAGCCAAGGAGCAGGGAAACAGCCACAGTACCGACGTGACGACGAAGGGGTTCAGTGATGTTTATTGTTATTGGAGATTTGTTGTCTTGGTTTGGTTTCTGTACTCGAGTACGTGTGTCCTTTGATATTAATTCGATATGGTTGTATTAATTACCCGTTGAACCAGTTGTACGTTTTCATAAACTCGAATTTTCGCAGTATTGTCGTCTTATATTCACTTTCCTTTTTAATTAGCCTTGTAAATCCTTATTTAAAGGGTTTACGGCGCTGTAATTATTCCGAATATCTCGGGGTGTTACAGAATATGGTATCGGAGCTAAGATTTATGGATATCTTGGCAGTCGGGTTTTATTTGGGTCTGTTTACGTTATTTGATTTACGGGTCGTTTGTAACATCACTGTTCAGCCGAAGTCGTCATGTGGACCGTGGTTGTAAGTCTCTTAATCTCTTATACTACCGTTTTACTTAATTCTTGCTTTTGTGAGTATTGACGGACTTTATTTCAAAAATTTTGTTCGTATATTGAGAAATTTCGTTTACATGTATGTTGAGAGGAGGTCGTGGACGCGACGCGGTCGTGGACGCGACGTGGTAATATGAGACATGAGGATTCCGCAACTACCCTGCAAAATATCGGCTAGTCGAACCGATTCCCATTCGAGGGCAGCAAGGATCAGCGAATGATGACGCAAATCCGAACATGCCGGGAGTGCTTCAACAGTGGTGGCGCAGATAAACCGGCCGCTTGTGTCGTTGATCGCATGCAGACGGCGATGGGACAAAGAGCACCATGAGGATAACCGGGAGACAGATGGCTTGCCGAGGTGGTTAAATTGCACCCGCCAAAATTTGACGGATCTGCCGAGGCACTTACTTGGGATCACCGTCTCAAGGAGTTGGAGAAGATATTCGCGGGTCTTAACCGTCCCGAGGACCTGGAAGGTTCCCATTGCCCAAGATTTTCTCGACCGGGAGGCCTTTGACCGGTGGGAGGCTATTCGACCCGAGAACCATAATGCGGATTGACGGAATTCAAACAAATGATGGAAGCACGATTGTCCTCGTCCGGTTAGAGAGGCGAAGATCCGAGAGTTTTTCTCACCACAGAGTTCGAGGCATCTCGTGATGGATGTAATTAAAACTTTTAATCATCACCGACTTGTGTGCGACACTTGGTCGAACGGAGGCAGAAAAGATTTTTCATTTTGATATGCGGATGAAGCCGGAGATTCAGCAGTACATGTCCGGATTCGAGTGTACTACGTTGCGACAGTACCAAGACAAAGCGCTGGCCTACGACATGAAAGAGGCGACGATGGAGAAATCAGTAGAGGCAAAGAAACAGAAAGTGACCGGCAGCTTTGCGGAAAACAAGAGTGGTGGGGCCCGCAAGGGCCAGTCTTCCTTTTATTCGGCTAGGAAACCTCCACATCCTTCTAAAGGCGGAAAGAAGTTCCTGACAAAGATCGCTAGCTTCGGACGCATCAAGGAAATGCTACAATTGTGGTCGAGCAGGCATATTCGACGAGATTGCCCCGCATCTTCTCGTGACTTGTTACGATTGTGGGCAAGAAGGGCACCGTGCGGCCTTCGTGGAGCCGCTACTAGATCTGTTGGCACCCGCACTCCAAAGACCGGTTCCTAAGGAGATAAGTGTGAACCAGACACGCAGAGTGGATTTCAGCAGTTAACGCTGGGAAGAGAGAGACATCCAAAGGCCGGGTCCGTTCCTCCGCGCCCGTACGAAATGAGGAGATCTCGACGACTGTAACACCGCCGTTGCATCGTGCACGATTCAGATCCTTTTGCAACCAGCTTAGTGTCTTGTTCGATTCGGGAGCTACGCATTCTTTTATATCTTTGAACCGTGTTAATCGTTTGAACATCTCGTGCTTGTATAATTGTGAACCTTATGTTGTGGGATTACCGAGCGGAGAGAAAATTGTGGGAACACTAGAAGCTAGGGATTTCCCAAGATCTATAGAAGGGAGAGATTGGCCATCGAATCTTATTGTAGTTGACATATGCGGTGACGATTTAATTCTGAGATGATTGGCTCAACCGTTATGGAGCCGTGTTGAATTACCGAGAGAGAGTCATTTCCATCATTGCCGATGACGGATCTCGAACACTTATTCCGAGGATGGAGACCGAAGCTCGGGAAATTGATCAAGGCAATGAAAGCCGTGAAATTATCAAGGTGGATGTCACGGACTTTGGTGCTATGCCATGAGGAAAGAGGAAGGAATAGAGCTCGCCTATTTCAGTTGTGAATGAGTTCTCAGATGTATTTCCTGACGAGCTACCCGGGTTACCCCCGCAAAGAGAAGTGGAATTCACCATCGAATTAGAGCCTGGAGCAACCCCTATTTCCAGGGCACCATACCGCATGGCGCCAACCGAGATGTATGAACTCAAGAAGCAACTGGAGGAATTGTTACAGAAGGGCTATATTCAACCGAGCGTTTCCCCTTGGGGAGCGCCCGTTCTCTTTGTCCGGAAGAAAGACAGATCCCTCCGACTGTGTATTGATTACAGGGAGCTTAACAAGATGACGATCAAGAATAAGTATCCTATACCTCGGATCGACGACTTGTTTGATCAACTGCAAGGGGCGAGGGTATTCTCGAAGATTGACTTGCGATCAGGATACCACCAATTGAGAATTAAGGAATCGGACATACCGAAATCTGCTTTCAGATCCTGCAGACGCATTATGAATTTGTGGTGATGCCATTCGGACTTACCAATGCTCTGCGTATTCATGCAATTGATGAATCGGGTATTCTTGGAATACTTGGATAAATTTGTGGTCGTTTTCATTGACGACATTTTGATATATTCGAGGGACGCAGAGGAGCATGCTGATCATTTACGTGTGGTTTTGAGCATCTTGAGAAAGGAACAGCTATATGCAAAATTTGCTAAATGCGAGTTCGCTTAAGGAAGTAACCTTCCTTGGGCATGTGATATCCGCCGATGGAGTTCAAAGGACTCAAGAAAGTCGAAGCAATCTTGGAATGGGAAGCTCCTAAGAACGTGAAGGAAGTCCGAAGCTTCTTAGGACTAGCGGGATATTATCGCCGCTTTGTAGAGGGATTTTCCAAAATTGCTCGTCCGCTCACTCACCAAGCATGTAAAACTCATAAGTTCACGTGGAATGAGAAATGCCAGCCGGGTTTTGACGAACTTAAAAAGAGACCGACGACAAGACCTATATTAGCGCCGAAGGAACCGATGGATTCATGGTATACTGACGCTTCAAATCGTGGTTTGGGTTGTGTGTTGATGCGTAAGGACAAAGTGATTGCTTATGCTTCGGCAGCTTGAAACCGCACGGGTTAATTATCCGACTCATGATCCGGAGCTAGCACTGTGGGTTTTCGCTGAAAATTTGGCGACATTATCCGTCACGGCACTCATTGTCGATCTTTACGGATCATAAGAGCCTCAAATACATTTTCAGAAGGAATTAAACATGAGGCGTAGAAGGTGGCCGGAATTGATCAAGGATTACGACTTAGAGATTCTCTATCATCCGGAAAGCAAATGTAGTAGCCGATGCATTGAGCCGTAAACCTGCTTTCTCTTCGAGTGTTGGAAGCACTTACATCCCAAACCAAGATTCAACGGAACCGATCCGCGAAGGGATTGAAGTATGGGCACCAGAATCCAAGGGCGACTTTATGTGATGGAACCGACTTCATCACTAGTCGAGAAGATCAAGTCCAAGCATTGGACGATTCCCGATCCTTCGATTATGTGATGAAGTAAAGAAAGGAAAAGCCCCAGGATTCGTGATACAAGATGATGGCGTTATGAGATTACAAAGTCGACTTTGCGTTCCCGAAGATGATGATTAGAGACGAACTATTCTGAAAGAATATCATAGCGCGACCTATTCTATTCACCCGGCAAAGAAAGAAGATGTATAAGGATCTCAAACAAAACTTCCGGTGGGGAATATGAAGAAGGACGTAGCAGAGTACGTTTCAAGTGTTTGACTTGTCGGCAGGTTAAGATTGAACATCAGCGACTGTCGGGATGTTAAAGCCGCTCCGATCCTCGAATGGAAGTAGGAGGACATTTCGATGGATTTCATCACAAGTATGCCAAGGACTAGAGCAGAATGAACATGATTTGGGTCGTAGTTGATCGACTAACCAAGTCGTCTCATTTCCTAGGAATCAAAGATACATGGGGACCCGAGAGATTGGCACGAGTATTTGTTGCGAGATAGTCGATTGCATGGGACGCCAAGACCATTATTTCGGATCGAGATGGTCGCTTCGTGTCGCACTTCTCGGAAAGCGATTCACAAGGCTTTGGGGATCGAGCTCAACTTTAGCAGCCTTATCATCCCCAAACAGACGGTCATCAAAGGACTATTCAAACCGTAGAAGACATGCTTAGAGCTTGTGCGTTGGATTGGTCAACCGATTGGGAAGTTCACTTGCCCTTGATCGAATTCACTTACAATAACAGCTGGCACGCTTCTATCAAGATGGCACCCTTTGAAGCTTTGTACGGAGGAGATGCCGATCGCCTCGTGTTGGGATGATTCATCGGATCTGATCGGACGGAACCGAATTGATTATTCAGACTCAAGAGAAAATAGCTTTGATTCGAGAGAGACTATTGACGCCCGAGTCGTGAAGTCTTATGCCGATGTACGTCGTCGTCCTCTAGAGTTCGACGTTGGGGATCATGTGCTATTGAAGGTGTCTCCTACACGAGGGATTTTCCGTTTTGGGAGGAGAGGCAAGCTTAGTCCGAGATATATCGGACCATTTGAGACCCTAGATAGAGTTGGGGATTTAGCGTACGAGTTGGCCTTACCGCCATCGCCGAGTCATGTTCACAATGTGTTTCACGTATCCCAATCATGGAAGTATGTACCGACCCTACCACGTCATTGATTTCGACGAGATCGAGATAGCTAATGATGGCACCTTCAAGAGAGACCTATCAAGATACTTGAGAGCCGGATCAAACAATTGAGGAATAAACCAATACATTTGGTTAAAGTACAATGGTCACGACATGGAGTCGAAGAGGCCACTTGGGAAACGGAGGACGGTATGAAGTCTAAATATCCGGAGTTGTTTTCATCCTAAGTTTCAGACGAAACTTCTTTTAGGGAGGAAGGATGTAATACCCGAGATTTCGTTATGTAATTGGAACTTGTGATAGTGTAATGATTGTACTTTTGTATGAGTACTATTCTCCGTATTTCATAATCCGATGCCATCGAGCATATAATTTCGTGTATGTAATTTTAATGGTTGAAATTGTGCATGTAGCGCACGCTACAAAGCTACGGGTAGCGACGCTAACATGGTTTCATAGCGTACGCTACCGAGTGTAATTAGCGCACGCCACGCGTGGTCAAATTGATTGAGACGCGCGGTAGGTGAGATCTCGCCGGGGACCCTTGTCGGATCTGTCGAATGTATCCGGACGGCCGGAAAAGCCGAGTCAACGCCTTAGCGCACGCTAGAGGTCTATGCGTAGAGCAAGCAAAGTGCCTAGTACAGTTTAGACTGTGAGCCATTAGCGAACGCTACGGATAGTGTATAGCGCGCGCTAATAGCCATTTATTATAAATAAGACAAAGATCCTATTCGTGAATTCAGTCCTTTCTTCCCCATAACCCGAACTCTTGCACTTGTAACATAACTCCATTCGTCTTAAACACTCCATATCAACCTCCTAGTTCGAGATTGAAGATCTTATATCATTGAGATTGGTGTTCAAGCCTTGGGTGTTGGATTGCTTCATTTTCATCCGTGTTCTTCACTACTTTGAGGTAGGTGATTCTTCACCAATGATTAGTAATGTTCATGAGGAAGTTTGAATCATGTTTGGATAGCTAGTATCTCGTTTTTATCGGTCATCACATGTTAGAAGGATACTTTTGACGTATCGGTACTAGATGTCGAATGAACCTTTGAACCATCTTATTATAAGGACTCCTAAGCATGTTTAAAGCGATTTATGATCAAGTAATCGGATATTACCCATTTGAGTCGTTGGAATCATGTGTTTTGGAACGTAAGACGATGGAACTTAGATTATTTCTTGAAGATCGTAGAGGAATTGTGTTATCGAGATAACTATCCGTATATTGGTATTTCTTAATCATAAATCTTCCGAAACCTTATTAGCATGATATGCCCGAGGATAACTTGTAATATCACCATAGCGTTCATGAGTTCTTCATCATTCAACCCAGCTTCGGTTCGTAGTATTCACATGCAAGATTAGCGCACGCTAACATGTGTGAGTTAACGTGCGCTATCGAGGTTCGATTTCGCACGTAACGCACGTAGCGTACGTTATGAGGCGGCCCGAGTCGATCGCCACAGGTGGCTAGCGCACGCTAGTCTTATACGATAGCGTACGCTAATCAGCTACTTAGCGCACGTTACGTATAGTACGTAGCGCGCGCTAAGCAATCCAGGCAGCTTGTTTAGTTTGAGCTTTTCGGCCGTAGGTCGAATTGTTAGGCCATTGTTCGACTCGAGATGATTTGTATATCGTTCCTTTTGTTAAGGTTCAAGCTTGTTACGTTGATCGGAGGCGGCCTTCGAAAGGCCAAGAGCATTGAAGTATATCATTCTTGCCATCTTCGAGGCAAGTATCGTGATATGTTAATATCGGTATTTTTGGAGTATACGTATGATTATGCATGTTGTTGAACATGATATTTACTTCGTTGATTAGTCATGATATTCGTTGTATATTGTTTATATGTTCATGTTGATGAACATAATGATTTGGCATATGTGTATGCATGAGTTGTGTTTGTATACGTTGTACGATCTATGCTGAGGGCGCTGGATCGGATGTCCACCTCGTGTTGGTCCGACGGGATCATCTTGGGATCTAGGCTGAGGGTGCTGGATCATTGGACGGGTTATTTCCACCTCGTGTTGGTCCGACGGGATCATCTTGGGATCTATGCTGAGGGCGCTGGATCATTGGAATACCCATGCTGTGTAATGGAATCTTGTAGATTCGCATTGTCGGGTTCCGGTAGCGGAAGCCCGTGTGATATGTCTTGTTGTGTATTGTTGATGCATATTCGAATTGTTTAAATACGATACTTGTACTAGCATTGCTTTGCTAACCCCTTCGGGGGTGGACATTTGTTTTGATGTTCGTAGCTAAGGAGCAGGGAAACAACACAAGACTGACGTGACGACGAAGGGGTTCAGTGATGTTTATTGTTATTGGAGATTTGTTGTCTTGGTTTGGTTTCTGTACTCGAGTACGTGTGTCCTTTGATATTAATTCGATATGGTTGTATTAATTACCCGTTGAACCAGTTGTACGTTTTCATAAACTCGAATTTTCGCAGTATTGTCGTCTTATATTCACTTTCCTTTTTAATTAGCCTTGTAAATCCTTATTTAAAGGGTTTACGGCGCTGTAATTATTCCGAATATCTCGGGGTGTTACATTCTTGCTAAGAAATACTCCTTTCTTTTAGCAATATATTTTCCTTAGAACTCTCAATTTTAGTTTGTATTTCATTTTTGGTTTGAAGTTTTTCTTTCATTTAGTTTGTAATTGAAAAGTCCTTGATCAATAAGCACTTAGTATTTTACTTTCAATTTTTGTAAGCTTGTAACCTTTAAACAAGTTTGAAGTTATATTTTGAAGTTTGTTTCTTGCACTTTGATTCATCATATTCAAGTAAGTTTTATCTATTGTCATTAAGTTCTAGTAATTAAAAGTTTCTATATATATATATATATATTATTTCTATTATAATTTTAGTTTGTATAAACCAATGAGTAGCTAATCTTTCTTCCTAGGGGAAGGGGGATTTCTATTAGGTTATATATTGAGTATTTGATTGATTTAAACTATTTTTAGGACTAATTGGTTTAAATAGAGATTGATCATATCCTATTTTTACTAATGAAACCTTCTTAATTGATTGTTGAGTGAATTGGAAACATATCTTTTCAATCTATCAAATGTTAATCTTGTTATCAACATCTTAAGATTGCGAAAGTGGTTAAGACACCTTTGATTACGAAAGTACAGAGGTGAAAAGTTGATTACTCGATGAACGATCGTTTATCCTAAAAATAGTCAAGTTAGAGAAATGAAAGGACTAATTGGTTTAAATAGAGATTGATCATATCCTACTTCTACTAGTGAAACCTCCTTGATTGATTGTTAAGTGTATTGGAAACACATCTTTTCAATCTATCAAGTGTTAATCTTGTTATCAACATCTTAAAAAAGCAAAAGTGATTAAGACATCTTTGATTACGAAAGTACAGAGGTGAAAAGTTGATTACTCGATAAACATTCGTTTTTTCTTTTATATCCGTGTAAATCAATTCCGATACTTAATTAAAAACCTAATTTAATGAACCCGTATTCCCCTAGATTTTATAAATTCCCAACTCATTTTAATTCTATTCATTTTCACTAGTTAAAAATAGTCTAGTATAAATAGTCTAGTATAAATAGTCTTAATATAAATAGTCTAGTATAAATAGTCTTAATATAAATAGTCTAGTATAAATAGTCTTAATATAAATAGTCTAGTATAAAAATAGTCATATATAAAATAGTCTTATTAAAAATAGTTTGGTTTAAAATATAGTGCATTTAATTTAGTTAATATTAAAAAACCCAAAAATATATTTTAGAATATTTTAGTATTTATTTCTTGCAATTTGTAACAAAATATTATACGAAGCCCTGTTGGACAATCCTCGAGAGAAAAGACCTTGGTAGAACTTACCACAAACTACTTCTACCTCGTATATATTTGCGAGCGACTCAAAAACTCCTATTTTTAGGATAAGTTTTTGTCCGATCAAATTTTGGCGCAGTTGCCGGGGATCGAACCCGGGTCACCCGCGTGACAGGCGGGATTATAAGTTTTTAATTATTGTGGTGTGATTTGATTATTTTTGTTATTTGGCTTTGATTTTTTTATGTATATTTATATATATATATATATATTTATTTTGTTTATTTGTGAGATTTCTAGATCTGGCCATAACACCAATAATTTAGCTATATACAAGCTTCTAAAATTGTTTTAACCGGTAAAAGATTGTATATTCCAAAAAAATTTTGAGCCTTAATCTCTCTTTCCAAGCCTTGTAGTTGTAACACCCCCAAGATATTCGAGGTGTATTACAGCGCCGTGGACCCCTACATGGGACCCACCAGGCTAACACAAGAAAACACCCCTCGACTAACCATCTCGGTTAGCAAGGAAACAATTGTTAACAACAAGAACATAAAACAACACGTCCGGTACAACCGGCATAATAAACATCAACCGACAAATACGGTGACTCCAACGAAGTCCAAACACAATTCGAAAGGAAAAGCCTAAGTACTCGCGAGTACAATCTATAAGTTTACAATTTGGAAAACATCCACATCAAAAGAGACAGTAGGAAATAACAAGACTCAATTGCACATGTCAACAACCTTGGCCGACATCCTCGTACCATCCCAGCGCCGCTCGTCTGGATGAACATAACCTGAAATCCATAACAAGAATTTCCCCGACAACGGGTCCCCAAAGGGGTTAGCAATTACGCTAGTACAAGTATTCAAGGCAAACCAATCGCTTACACATTTCATAGTACATGCACCAATATCATTTTCAAAAGTCAAAACCAGACATGTCTTTTCCGGAAACAAACAGTCAAACAATTTGCCTTGAGAACAGGGCGGCAGCATACATTCTCACTCGAGGCCTCATAGGGACCCTACCGAGTTGGCTACAATTACAAAAAACAAAATTACGCACACGCTATGCCGTGAGAACAGGGCGGCAGCATACATTCTCACTCGGGGCCTCACAAGGACCCTAACGAGTTGGCTAGCGGTACGAAACTCGTGAAATCCAGGGCAAAGATAGATTTCCTCCTTGACCCCGTCGGCCAACACAAGGTGAGTTACACACAAGTAATATACATCACCATTTCATGTTAAGCTTAAAGGTTTCCAAAAATATACTTGCCTTGAATTATTGACGACGCAACGAACTAAAGGAAAGTCACCGACGAACGCTAGAACCAATGAAATCGAACCTAACGATTCAAGAATACAATCACAACCATTTCTAAATGAATACGGAATTGGAATACACCCGAAAACCCGCCTACGATTCATGTATATTCGTATATAAACAATAACGAGGGCGGACCACAACCAAACCCTCTCGATTCCGTAAAAATCACGAAATATACCATGAATCCGTAGGGAAACTAAGAATACCAACAAGATTAATCATATCCACAAAATAAGAAAAGTATGGGCAAGGTACTTGCCTCGATATCACGAGAAATGGAAAAGTGAACGGATACGGCCGGGTAGCCCTCAAATTCCCGAACACTATCTAGAATGTGATAAAGACCAAATTACTACGGGAAAACACCATATGAATCATCAACACCAACGGAATTCAACATCGGAATCATCGAGCACCTATAATCCTCCGTAGGGAATAATAAAACATGATTACGACGAGAATCAAGGCCAAAAACAACGGAAATCCCAACAAACTATCAAAGGGAACTCATTCGAACATTTAATCGAACATTAAATGTTCAAGACCCTTCAAGAACAAAGAAATCACCTCTCGGGTTGAACGAACCAAAGATACGAGTATCCAATCCGTAGAACAAGTTCAAAACAACGTTTATACAACAACTAATTGATTAAAAACGGATTGGAATCGAAATCAAAAAGGAAAATCCCCAAATCTACAAAAACAAGGGTTCAAGCCACAATTCCTTGATTTGGATGAAGGATTCAAGTAGAGATCGAAAATCTTCAACAAGACTTGAGGAGGATAATCTCTACAAGTTTTGGAGCACTCAAATCGCCCAAAATCGCCATCAAATCGCCTAAGATGAAGGAGGAAGAAGAGAGGAGAAAATGAAGTTTTTCTCTCGCAACCGCTAAAAACGCAGAAAGCCCGTGTGCCGCGGCACAGACAAGTGTGCCGCAGCCCAGGGCCACCGAAAATGCCCAGGAATCAGCTTAGTGGCGCGGCTTTGAGTGTGCCGCGGCACACGGTACAGCCCCCTTCAACACCAAAAAGGCACACCGTGCAGTCTTCGCTATTTCGACCATAACTCCTTCGTCTAGACTCCGATTGACTCACCGTTTGAACCATTGGAAAGCTAAATTGATTCTCTATAATGTTGCAAAGATTCAGAATTTTTGGAGTTTCCAAGAATTAATGATGACTTTACAAAGTCGAACTCCCACGTGAAAAAGTCGATTAAGGACACGGAACTCAACAAAACGACACCGAAACGAACTCGGATGACAAAAAGTGCAGAATTAATCATTCTCGGAATGACGAAACGGTCATGATAGAGTTGTCAAAATGAACTTCCTCCGAAAACAGAAAATTACCGAAATTCGAAATTGCGGATATTACATTCTACCCTCCTTATAAGAAGTTTCATCCCGAAACTTAAAACAAGTAGGGGGAAGCAATATACCCGCCAGGAAAACTCGACGAGATACACAAAAATAGAAAACTCGCGCCCAACGGCGAAACGCTGCAAGAAACGCAAAGAGACATACGGCGTGAAAACACGCTCCACGACGACCAACACAACGTCGCCGTTAGGGATACAATAAAACCAACAAATGACAAGCGTCATCGAACGGATAATATAGCCAAGTCAATTATCCGACAATCACAAAACACAACGAACGAAAGTCAGTATGATTGACCAACCCAACGGTACATCAATCGAAACGCGAGCCAATCGCTGAACTAATACGGAATTCCACCGCCCAAGGGTTGGAAGATCGAAAACGAGACTAATTTCCCAAACTTAAGGGAATTAGGAATGAGCCTGAATGCTCAACGATCACGAAACGAGGAGACAAACCGAACAAACAAACGACCGAACCACAACGGTCGAGACAACAAAAAGCGAACAATCATGTTCGAATCACGAAGAACAATAAAATTCAAACAACAACTCCAAGGTTCACGTCTCGACTCGGACAATATATGATCCGGTGAAAACAACAACGTATGTATTCACATAAGATCCACATGAAAGGGAATAGAAATTGAAAAGTCACAACGACAAACGAGTTATTCCGAAATGATGCCACACTCGTTCGATAAACAAAAACAAGGGGCAGGACAAGCTCAGAAATGTCAACGAACATAAATGAGTCGACAAAGTAGAATATACAGAAGTTCAAAATCCGATCCCTTCGAATAAAAGGACTAGTAGAACCAAATGATGTTACTCCCGAACAAGGTTCACAAGAATCGAACCGAACTCGAAAAAAAAAATCACATCGATAACCAGATCGGCCCACAACAAGATCACCGCTCGTTCGAACGATGAAACCGAAATACAGAACAAGTTCATAAAGTGTCAACGAACATGAGCGAATCGATAGACTGGAGAAAGAGAAAATACAGAAGTCAAAATAGTACGGGCATTACTTTTGACCTCGCCCCCGAAACTCACAACAACGGAACCAAGGTAACAATACAATAAGCAACCGACACAACGTGGAACAATCACCGATGCACACAATCATACCAACCCGATCTCTAACAGCTCGCATATATGCGATAACGCATAAACCGCTACGAGGCGACAACATCCAATACCAATCTCACACCCCTCGCAGAGGCTACCACGACAACTGTGTGGCGAACGACTCAACGCTCACACCACCAATTCAACAACAACTCGGGGGTTAACACCCTAACGAGAGCACGGACATCACACATATATTCCCGGACCACAAATAGGAATGATAGGTTTTGAAAACGAAAACCATCTTTTGAAAATAACTTGCAAGCACCAGTTGATCTTGAGTATCATATATCAAAAAATAGTACAAACATCGTCATCGAGACAAAAAAAAGATCATCTTGCGTTTGAAAAAAAAATGAAGACACCTTTCGTTAAATTAAAACTTTTCAGCTATATTCGACCTTCGGGTCTAAGCGAATGCATTTCTAAATCATTAGAAATATTTCAAAATATTTTGATCCTCAAAGTAGAATAATTTTGAAACGTAGCGTGTGTAATATCCGTATTTTTCTTTCCCTTGTATTTTCGTTTTTGGTGTATTTCTCGATCGTAGTGACCCTCGTGTACTTTTCAGCGTGTCCTTCCTGTCAAACTGTTGAACTATATTCTTGTTATTGTTGTGCGAAACCGCCGTTTCGGGGTTGCCGTGGATCCATTTCGTGTTATTAGTCCCCAAGTATTGATTCCTATCGTTTTATTCTCTTTCCGGATCATTTTTATCATTTTGGGACCCAAAAAGGGGTGTGGGCAAGGCACAAGGTGCGTAAGGCTGCGGCACACAAATTTCTCCAAATGTTGGTCGGGCACCAGATCAGTGTGCCGCGGCACACCCATCCGGTGCCGCGGCACGGCGCGAGCAGTGCCGCGCACACTGTCCGGTGCCGCGCACACTCGTGTGTCTTCCGCGACCAAAACCCAATCAGCGTGTGCCGCGGCACACGCAGCCGTGCCGCGCACAATGCTAAAACACGGGAGTAGATTTTCGGCTGTGCCGCGCACACTTCGCTGTGCCGCGGCACACGGCGGTAATGCGCAGACTCGTCCTTATTAGACGAGATCGGTGCCTCCTTCCCCATTTTTCCACCGCATCGCGAGAGAAAGGATATAGAGGGGGAGAGTTCTTCATCCGGGGTCGATTTTCATCATTCCTTTTCGGTTGTGAGGCTCGGATAATCAATCTAACGCGTGTTCTACGGATCTTAGTTCTTGAATCTCCAAAGGTAATGTTCTAAAACCCTATTTCGATTAATTTGGGGGTTTTGGGATTTTCTTCCGATTAGTTCCGTTTCATTGGTGGATTCATGATGTATACGATTAATATTGTTAGTATCGTTAGTTTTCCTACGGATTCATGGATATTTTGTGGATTTTTATGGATTCGAGAGGGTTTGGTTGTGGTCCGCCCTCGTTGTTATTTTTGTATGAATATACATGAATCGTAGGCGGGTTTCCGGGTGTATTCCATTTCCATAATCGTTTAGAAGTGGTTGTGATTGTGCTATTCGAATCGTTAGGTTCATTCTCGTTGGTTCCTCGTGGTCGTGCTTGATTCTTCCGTTCCGTTCGTGTCATCGTCTATTTAATCGAGGCAAGTACCCTTATGAACTTACGATCTTGACATAGTAGTTTTGTATGAGAAATTGTGTGTGTGTGTATGCTCACTGCGGGTTAGACTCGACGGGGTATCGGTAGGGTTCCACGAAGCTGTGGGACCGCGAGCTTGCTTTTAACCACTGTGGGTTAGATCCGACGCGGTCTCGGCAGGGATCCACGAAGCTGTGGGTCCGCGGTTAATTGTGGTGCATTTTTACAAATGTGGTTTGATCATTGGCATTTCCGAAAATGAGTATTTTGGAACTATGTTTTCTTGAATTGCATGCATTACTATATGTGTAAGATGTAAGTCGTTCATCTGGTTACTTGTACTAGCGTAATTGCTAACCCCTCTGGGGACCCGTTTCGGGGAAATTCGTTTTATGAATTTCAGTCGTCGTTCATCGAGACGAGCGGCGCTGACCAAGATACACGGATGATGGCCGTGCGTGATGAGTGTGCACAAGTGATGTTTTAGTGTCTTTTACCTTTTCGTCTTTTGTGGTTTTGAACTAATAGTTGTACTCGAGTACTTAAGGGGTTCTTGTTCGTTTGATTGTATCGTTGCTTATTATGTTGTGTTGGATGATGATGTTATATTGACCGGTTGAACCGGGTGGTTTATTCTGCTTTTTGCGTCTTTATGACATGGTGTTGGTTTGTCATTTATGTGAGTCGATGAGTATGATGTCGTTTCACTGGTGGGTCCCATATAGGGATTCACTACCGTAATATACCTCGAATATCTTGAGGGTGTTACGTAAAAATGGTATCAGAGCTCTAGGTTTATGGATACCTAGGCTTGTCGGTTTATTGGGTCTTGTGGTGTTTTGTTTTGCACATCATCGTCACGCTGCCATGATTCCGGTACTACTAGTGTCCGTAAGTTTTCCTTCCTCTGTTCATTATTTCCTTGTATCGTACCTTTGATTCTCGACTTGTGATTGTTCTTCTCTCGTACTTACCCTCGTATGGCTTTTGCTACTTATTTAACTCCAGTATGGATGTTGGAAGAGGTCGTGGTCGCGGTCGTGGTCGTGGATGCGGCCGGGGACGTGGGGCAGCCGGTGGGGCGGCCACGTCACAGTCTTCGGGAGCCGGCAGTACCGGCGATCGTCATAGCCATGCTTCTTCTCAGGAGCGTGCCGACCTTGGTATTGCGGCCGTTATGCAACAAATGGTGAACCAAATGGCGGCAATAGCTCAGGCGGTCCAGAACCCGGATCAGGCCCATGCTAATCGGGGCGGAGCGGACCGTTGGCTCCAAGATGTCATCAAGATGCATCCTCCTCAGTTTTCGGGAGCTTCGGACCCGATGGGCTGGGAAGGGTGGATTAAGGAGATATCAAAGGTCTTCGTTGCCACTAACTGCCCCGAGGAACGCAGAGTCCCTATTGCTCAATACTTTCTCACGGGGGACGCTACGGATTGGTGGGAGGCCGTTGGGCCCAAAGACCATGCCGTCGTGGGCTGAGTTTCAAGAGTTGATGGAGGTGAATATTGCCCCGGCCGCCGATGTGCCTGTACATGCTTTATATGATGCTCAACCGCGGGATATCCCCGTATCTCAAGCTATTGCCGATTTTAATAAGGAGTTGGGTTATGTGAAGACCCAAGTTGTCGAGGAGAGTGACAAGATTTTCCATTTCTCCAGACGGATGAAGTTGCCGATTCGGGACAATATGTCGGGGCTTGTATGCACTACCTTGAAAGATTACCAGAGCAGGGCCCTTGCTTACGATATGTCTGTGACGGCGAGTGAGGCGGCCCGCGAGAGTAAGAAGCGTAAGTCCGCCGAATTTTTCGGCCACAAAGTGGGGGTCACAGAATTTGGCCGCTAACTTTTCCACGGTGGTGGCCCATCTCGATCTACCGGGTTTCCCGTAGGGCCGCTGCCCCTTCTCGAGAGGTGAAATGCTTTAATCTGGACGCAGGGCCACATCGCCGTGCTTGTCCGAACCCTTTGGCCGACGTGTAATCGGTGTGGCCACCGGTCACAAAGTCGTCTGGCCTTGAGAGGGAGAAAATCCTTGGTACCGGGCTTCCATTCCGGCGCCTAGGGAACCAAGTGTGAATCGTGGGTCGCTTGCTCCTCAATCTCCGCCGAGTGCTAGTCGGGGGAGAGGTCGGGTCACCCTCAAGAGGAGCTTCGGTGTCGGCCCGCCCATCCGCGGTTTATGAGATGCGAAGACCGATGACCCAGCGGCTACCGTGGCGACAGGTACCGTTTATATTCTTTCTCATCCTGTCAGTGTGCTTTTCGATTCCGGTGCTACGCATTCGTTCATATCTCTGGATTGTGTACGTCGTTTGAGTCTCGACCGTTTGACGCCTTGTGAGCCCTTCATCGTTAAGCTTCCTAGCGGTGATAGGATCGTTGGTGATCAGGAGGTTCGAGACTGTTCTGTGCTTATTTGTGAGAGGACTTGGCCCTCTAATCTTATTGTTGTGAGTATCGAGGGTGAGGATTTGATTCTTGGTGATGACTGGCTCGAGCGGCATGGTGCGATCATGAACTACCGCACGAGAATCATCACTATGTTAGCCGAGGACGGCACCGAGCACTCTTTCGCGGGGCGAAAGAGGGGAAACAGTCGTCATTAATGCCTTGAAGGCGATGAGTCTCATGCGAAAGGGATGTACTGGTTATTGGTGCTATGCCTTGAAGGCGGGGGATGTTGGAGTCGAGCTTTCGTCGATTCGAGTCGTTAATGAGTTTCCTGATGTATTTCCTGACGAGTTACCGGGATTGCCACCGGATCGTGAGGTTGAGTTTGCTATAGAGTTAGAGCCGGGCGCGGCTCCTATTTCGAAGGCGCCGTATCGCATGGCACCTTCAGAGATGGCAGAGTTGAAGAAGCAGTTGAGCGAGCTTCTTGAGTCGGGGTATGTTCGACCGAGCGCCTCGCCTTGGGGCGCACCGGTTCTGTTTGTGCGGAAGAAGGATGGTTCACTACGTTTGTGTATCGACTATCGCGAACTAAACAAGGTGACCATCAAGAACAAGTATCCTTTGCCGAGGATTGATGACTTGTTCGATCAGTTGCAGGGAGCTACGGTATTCTCGAAAATTGATTTGAAATCGGGGTACTATCAGCTCCGGGTGAGAGAGTCCGATGTGCCGAAGACAGCTTTTCGGTCGAGATACGGACATTATGAGTTTGTAGTTATGCCTTTCGGGTTAACTAATGCGCCGGCGGTGTTCACGCAGTTGATGAACAAAGTTTTTATCGAGTATTTGGATAAGTGCGTCGTCGTCTTTATTGACGATATTCTTATTTATTCGAAGAATGAGGAAGAGCATGCCCATCATTTGCGGGTAGTATTAAACATTTTGAGGACCGAGCAACTCTATGCAAAGTTCTCGAAATGTGAGTTCTGGCTGAAGGAAGTGATGTTTTTAGGTCACGTGATTTCGGTAGGGGGTTCGTGTGGATCCAGAAGATTGAGGCCGTGTTGGATTGGGCACCGCCAAGAATGTGAAGGAGCTCCGTAGTTTCTTGGGTTTAGCCGGCTACTACCGTAGGTTCGTCGAGGGTTTCGAATCGGCTCGGCCACTTACGCAGCTTGCTCGAGAAATCCGAGAGGTTCGTCTGGAATGACGAGAGGCGATCGAGTTTTGAGGAGTGAAGAAGCGTTTGACTACGGCCCGGTTTTGGCGTTGCCATGTGGTAACGAGGGTTTTGCCGTTTATAGCGATGCTTGGGTCGTGGTCTTGGGTGCGTATTAATGCGGCACGGTAAGACCATTGCCTTTGCATCGAGACGATTGAGGCCGTATGAGCTTAACTACCCTACTCATGATTTGGAGTTAGCGGCGATCGTTTTTGCGCTCAAGATTTGGCGTCATTATCTTTTCGGCTCGCATGTCGATTTTTACCGATCATAAAGTCGAAATACATATTTACTCGGCGGGAGTTGAATATGAGGCGAGAGGAGGTGGTTAGAGTTGATTAAGGATTATGACCTCGAAATCCTTTATCATCCGGGCAAGGCGAACGTCGTGGCCGACGCCTTGAGTCGGAAACCGATTGCATTGCGATCGCTTGAGATCCTTACGTCTCGATTCGAGCTTCGGCGATCTTTAATCGAGTTAGATGTTGAAGTTTTGTTGCACTGGAGCCGTCGGGCAACTTCGTGCTTTGGAGGTTTCGTCGTCTTTGATCGATGAAATTAAGTCAAGGCGATTAGAGGATCCGATAATTACTCAAATCCGAGAGAACGTTCTTAAAGGAAAGTCTCCTGGATTTGTGATTCACGAGGATGGTGTTTTGAGATTCAGTCGGCTTTGTGTGCGAACGACTCGAGTTGAGACGGAATATTTTACGGGAGGCCCATGCTACACCTTACTCCGTTCATCTGGTTCGAGTAAGATGTACAAGGACTTAAGAAGGAATTTACGGTGGAATGATATGAAGGATGAGGTCGCACAGTTTGTAGTGAGATGTTTGACTTGTCGCCAGGTCAAAATCGAGCATCGGCGACCGGTGGGTTATTGCAGTCACTTCCGTTCCAGAATGGAAATGGGAAGATATATCGATGGATTTCATTACGAGTCCGCCGAGATCGAGGTCGGGCATGAATATGGTGTGGGTGATTGTCGATCGTCGACCAAGTCGGCACATTTTCGGGCATCAAGGACACTTGGGGCCGGAGAAGTTAGCTCGTGTGTTTATCGCGCAGATTGTGAGACTTCACGGTACCCGAAGTCTATTGTTTCGGATCGTGACGGCCGTTTTGTATCGCACTTCCGCAGCGGTGCATAAGGCGTTGGGTACCCGTTTACATTTGAGTACCTCTTTCCATCCCGATCGGATGGACAATCGGAGCGCACTATCCAGGACGTTCGAGGACTTGTTGCGTGCTCGTGCTCTCGATTGGAGTAGTGACCGGGAGGAACATTTGCCGCCGATTGAATTCACGTACAACAACGGTTGGCACGCGTCGGTCGGATGGCACCGTATGAGGCACTTTACGAGCGGCGATGTCGATCACCGATTTGTTGGAATGAGGCGTCCGATTTGGTCGGGACCGAGCCGGATGTCGTTTTAGAGACGAGGCGGAAGATAGAGTTAATTCGAGAACGAATGTTGGCGCCTGAGTCGGCGAAGTCATATGCCGACGTCCGTCGTCGACCTTTGGAATTCGAGGTGGGAGACCACGTTTTGCTAAAGGTGTCGCCGACGAAGGGAGTTTTTCGTTTCGGGAAGAAAGGAAAGTTGAGTCCGAGATTTATCGGCCCCTTTGAGATCCTCGAGCGAGTAGGTGAATTGGCGCCGTTTGGCGTTACCTCGGCCTTGAGTCATGTTCATAGCGTTTTCCATGTTTCCCGATTGAGGAAATATGTCCGGATCCTAGTCACGTCATCGATTATGGCGAGATTGATATTGCTGAAGATATTACTTTTGAGGAGCGTCCTTTGAAGATTTTGGAGCATCGTGAGAAACGATTGAGGCATAAGACCATACCTTTGGTCAAGGTGCAGTGGTCGAGACACGGTGTCGAGGAAGCAACTTGGGAAACCGAGGATAGCATGCGTGCTAGGTACCCGGAGTTGTTTGTTTCTTAAGTTTCGGGACGAAACTTATTTTTAGAGGGGTAGAATGTAATATCCGTATTTTTCTTTCCCTTGTATTTTCGTTTTTGGTGTATTTCTCGATCGTAGTGACCCTCGTGTACTTTTCAGCGTGTCCTTCCTGTCAAACTGTTGAACTATATTCTTGTTATCGTTGTGCGAAACCGCCGTTATCGTGGATCCATTTCGTGTTATTAGTCCCCAAATATTGATTCCTATCGTTTTATTCTCTTTCCGGATCATTTTTATCATTTTGGGACCCAAAAAGGGGTGTGGGCTGCGGCACAAGGTGCGTGCGCCGCGGCACACAAATTTCTCCAAATGTTGGTCGGGCAATCTGTACTGTGTGCCGCGGCACACGGATGGGTGTGCCGCGGCACAGCGCCAGGCCAGTGCCGCGGCACACCTGTCCGGTGCCGCGGCACACTCGTGTGTCTTCCGCGACCAAAACCCAACTGTACCGTGTGCCGCGGCACAATGCTAAAACCTGGGAGTAGATTTTCGGCCTGTGCCGCGGCACACTTCTGCTGTGCCGCGGCACACGAAGCGGTAATTGCGCAGACTCGTCCTTATTAGACGAGATCGGTCGTCTCCTTCCCCATTTTTCCACTGCATCGCGAGAGAAAGGATATAGAGGGGGAGAGTTCTTCATCCGGGGGTCGATTTTCATCATTCCTTTTTGGTTGTGAGGCTCGGATAATCAATCTAACGCGTGTTCTACGGATCTTAGTTCTTGAATCTCCAAAGGTAATGTTCTAAAACCCTATTTCGATTAATTTGGGGGTTTTGGGATTTTCTTCCGATTAGTTCCGTTTCGTTGGTGGATTCATGATGTATACGATTAATATTGTTAGTATCGTTAGTTTTCCTACGGATTCATGGATATTTTGTGGATTTTTATGGATTCGAGAGGGTTTGGTTGTGCTCCGCCCTCGTTGTTATTTTTGTATGAATATACATGAATCGTAGGCGGGTTTCCGGGTGTATTCCATTTCCATAATCGTTTAGAAGTGGTTGTGATTGTGCTATTCGAATCGTTAGGTTCATTCTCGTCGGTTCCTCGTGGTCGTGCTTGATTCTTCCGTTCCGTTCGTGTCATCGTCTATTTAATCGAGGCAAGTACCCTTATGAACTTACGATCTTGACATAGTAGTTTTGTATGAGAAATTGTGTGTGTGTGTATGCTCACTGCGGGTTAGACTCGACGGGGTCTCGGTAGGGTTCCACGAAGCTGTGGGACCGCGAGCTTGCTTTTAACCACTGTGGGTTAGATCCGACGGGGTCTCAGAAGGGATCCACGAAGCTGTGGGTCCGCGGTTAATTGTGGTGCATTTTTACAAATGTGGTTTGATCATTGGCATTTCCGGAAATGAGTATTTTGGAACTATGTTTTCTTGAATTGCATGCATTACTATATGTGTAAGATGTAAGTCGTTCATCTGGTTACTTGTACTAGCGTAATTGCTAACCCCTCTGGGGACCCGTTTCGGGGAAATTCGTTTTATGAATTTCAGGTCAGGTTCATCGAGACGAGCGGCTGGACCAAGATTACGGATGATGGCCGTGCGTGATGATTGTGCACAAGTGATGTTTTAGTGTCTTTTACCTTTTCGTCTTTTGTGGTTTTGAACTAATAGTTGTACTCGAGTACTTAAGGGGTTCTTGTTCGTTTGGATTGTATCGTTGCTTATTATGTTGTGTTGGATGATGATGTTATATTGACCGGTTGAACCGGGTGGTTTATTCTGTTTTGCGTCTTTATGACATGGTGTTGGTTTGTCATTTATGTGAGTCGATGAGTATGATGCTGTTCAGCCTGGTGGGTCCCATATAGGGATTCACGGCGCTGTAATATACCTCGAATATCTTGAGGGTGTTACAGCGTGGCACTAGTAGGCATCTTGAGAGCACTGTGAGAAAATAATTTATTTTAAAAGTACGTCTCGAGGTTTATTTTCTAAGATACTCAAGGTTTTTCAGAAGTACAATAGGCCAAAATGCCCAAAATTCGCACGTATCAACATTCACTTAAACACATCATATCACACGCATCAAATCGCTCAAAATCACGACAGTGATATACAATCCTTAGGATATGTTTAACAACATTGTTAAAACAACAATCGGTTTATCAAAACTGGATGGAAAACGATATCAAGAACAAAACTCCAAAAAGTCAACTCTAGGGATTCAAGAAAATACCTAGATTCGGCGAAGAACAATGGATTAGATGATGTTAAAAATCATCTAGGATACTCCAAAACACCTTTGGATGGAAGAAAAATCAGCCCAGATGCGAAACCGAGTCGCTACGTCTCAAAATCATGGAGGAAGAAGAAGAAATGAAGAAAAATGCAACTTAGGCGGTGTCCAGTATTTATACTGGACACAATTAGCGTGCGCTAATCATTAAGGTTAGCGTGCGCTATCACGGCACCAAACAAAACTCCTGACCAAAAATACACTGTTAGCGTGCGCTAACCCCAAGTGTTAGCGTGCGCTAACGAGAACTTCAGACTCAGTCCAGTAGCTCCTGGATTGCCCTGAACTACCAGGTAGCGTGCGCTATCCTCCCCTTAGCGTGCTACCAACGCACTCTTGCGCGCGCTAGCCGCAAGGCATAGCGTGCGCTAATGACCCACAGAGACAACAACAGAACATATCCGAAAAGTTACATGCCGTAAACCTTTCTCACACGGGTTTACCAGGCTAAGCACAATTTCCCATGTCATTTCGAAAATGCTAAAAAGACCAATGACGGTAATATTTTTCCAAAGCTCACAAAATCATTTGTCAAACCATCATGAAATATTCAAGGCCAAAATGCCAAAACTTGATTCAAGGAATCGGTTTCTGAAATAAAACTCAGTTTGCAAAATACCGAAAGCCGCTTGAAAGAACTCACGCAGCGGATAAAATACGGTACGAAAATACATCAGCAGAGACGACACTCCTCGTATAAATCAAATATGAGAGTCTAATAAACACATATCGTGAAATCAAAATTCACAGATGGATTCCATCATTTAACAACTAATCAAACAAATAACTCGTGTCACACGAGGCACAACACAAAGAAGGGAGTTTAACATCCATAGGTCGCACGTAAGTGACGACCACCCCTCGATACTAATCATGACCAATGATCTCAAACGACGCGTCGCGATGTGACTGAGTCAGACAAAATCCGACAAGACAAAACTCAACAAACACAACTTGACTCGACAGCCTAGGTTTCCCCAGGCTAATCTGATTTTAAAATCGTATACTCTAGTTATTCGAAAATAAAACCGATAAGTTAAAAATCGTTTTCAAGACCCTTTCAAATACGACAAGGGCTTAACAGCGGTGGCATTTTATAAAATGTCCTAAAACACTTTTAAACACGACCTTTAAATACGACACAAGGTTTTATTTGAAAATACAAGGCTGGCTCGCCCAAATTCATGTCACTTTTCAAAAACCCCCAATACGATCAAGTCTCAGAGATTTTCAAGCATGCACGCCGCATGTATTATTATTAATAGAAACACATTGGTTGTAAATAACAATAATTAGCCAAGTACCAACAATTTCCGAACACACGCATATACGGCATTCAAAAATCACCAGTTCAACAAGCGCAACTCGGGAATACTAATTCCAAGCATATGTCAAACTGTCTCTTCAAGTTTAACAGTGTAACCAAAGATCACCGATTTGGACATATGTCGAAACCAGCTATGTGAGTTTCTCAACAAACTCTGCCATCAATACCTATACCGGAACATATCAATGTTCAAAACTTCTACATCATACTGCACCCTTCGGTGTCCAACTCATCGGTACATTCGGCTCAACATACATTTAGTATATCGCAATTACCAAACACAGATTCCATCACACAGCAAAAGACTAGAGAGTCAAGCCCTCTCACAATATACCACGGAGCAAAACTCGGATCTTTCGATCACCAACGATCCCACCAATGCTAGGAAGTTTAACGATGGAAGGCTCGCAAAACGACAAACGGTCAAGCCCAGAACGACGCACATACTCCAGAGAGATAAAGAACTGCGCAATACTAGAATCAAAAGTGCACGAACCGGATGGATCGAAAAACAACTCGACGATAAGTACGAGAGAGGCAATCACAGTTCAAGAAGTGGAATTTCAATACGAGAAAACAAGAGAATCGAGTAAGGAAAACTTACGAGCACTGGATGTACTGAGATGCCGGCAGCGGTGTGACAATGTGCAAAACAAAACACAATTAGACCCAAATAACCAACAAGCCTAGGTATCCATAAACCTAGAGCTCTGATACCATTTTCTGTAACACCCCCAAGATATTCGAGGTGTATTACAGCGCCGTGGACCCCTAAATGGGACCCACCAGGCTAACACAAGAAAACAACCCTCGACTAACCATCTCGGTTAGCAAGGAAACAATTGTTAACAACAAGAACATAAAACAACACGTCCGGTACAACCGGCATAATAAACATCAACCGACAAATACGGTGACTCCAACGAAGTCCAAACACAATTCGAAAGGAAAAGCCTAAGTACTCGCGAGTACAATCTATAAGTTTACAATTTGGAAAACATCCACATCAAAAGAGACAGTAGGAAATAACAAGACTCAATTGCACATGTCAACAACCTTGGCCGACATCCTCGTACCATCCCAGCGCCCGCTCGTCTGGATGAACATAACCTGAAATCCATAACAAGAATTTCCCCGACAACGGGTCCCCAAAGGGGTTAGCAATTACGCTAGTACAAGTATTCAAGGCAAACCAATCGCTTACACATTTCATAGTACATGCACCAATATCATTTTCAAAAGTCAAAACCAGACATGTCTTTTCCGGAAACAAACAGTCAAACAATTTGCCTTGAGAACAGGGCGGCAGCATACATTCTCACTCGAGGCCTCATAGGGACCCTACCGAGTTGGCTACAATTACAGAAAAACAAAATTACGCACACGCTATGCCGTGAGAACAGGGCGGCAGCATACATTCTCACTCGGGGCCTCACAAGGACCCTAACGAGTTGGCTAGCGGTACGAAACTCGTGAAATCCAGGGCGGCAGCATAGATTTCCCTCCTTGACCCCGTCGGGCCAACACAAGGTGAGTTACACACAAGTAATATACATCACCATTTCATGTTAAGCTTAAAGGTTTCCAAAAATATACTTGCCTTGAATTATTGACGACGCAACGAACGGAAAGGAAAGTCACCGACGAACGCTAGGAACCAATGAAACTGAACCTAACGATTCGAAGAATACAATCACAACCATTTCTAAATGAATACGGAATTGGAATACACCCGAAAACCCGCCTACGATTCATGTATATTCGTATATAAACAACAACGAGGGCGGACCACAACCAAACCCTCTCGATTCCGTAAAAATCACGAAATATACCATGAATCCGTAGGGAAACTAAGAATACCAACAAGATTAATCATATCCACAAAATAAGAAAAGTATGGGCAAGGTACTTGCCTCGATATCACGAGAAATGGAAAAGTGAACGGATACGGCCGGGTAGCCCTCAAATTCCCGAACACTATCTAGAATGTGATAAAGACCAAATTACTACGGGAAAACACCATATGAATCATCAACACCAACGAAATTCAACATCGGAATCATCGAGCACCTATAATCCTCCGTAGGGAATAATAAAACATGATTACGACGAGAATCAAGGCCAAAAACAACGGAAATCCCAACAAACTATCAAAGGAAACTCATTCGAACATTTAATCGAACATTAAATGTTCAAGACCCTTCAAGAACAAAGAAATCACCTCTCGGGTCGAACGAACCAAAGATACGAGTATCCAATCCGTAGAACAAGTTCAAAACAACGTTTATACAACAACTAATTGATCAAAAATGGATTGGAATCGAAATCAAAAAGGAAAATCCCCAAATCTACAAAAACAAGGGTTCAAGCAACAATACCTTGATTTGGATGAAGGATTCAAGTAGAGATCGAAAATCTTCAACAAGACTTGAGGAGGATAATCTCTACAAGTTTTGGAGCACTCAAATCGCCCAAAATCGCCATCAAATCGCCTAAGATGAAGGAGGAAGAAGAGAGGAGAAAAAATGAAGTTTTTCTCCTCGCAAATCTGCTAAAAAACGCAGAAAAAGCCCGTGTGCCGCGGCACACTTGTCCTGTGCCCAGGGCCACCGAAAATGCCCAGGAATCAGCTTAGTGCCGCGGCACAGCCGGAGTGTGCCGCGGCACACGGTACAGCCCCCTTCAACACCAAAAAGGCACACCGTGCAGTCTTCGCTATTTCGACCATAACTCCTTCGTCTGGACTCCGATTGACTCACCGTTTGAACCATTGGAAAGCTAACTTGATTCTCTATAATATTGCAAAGATTCAGAATTTTTGGAGTTTCCAAGAATTAATGGTGACTTTACAAAGTCGAACTCCCACGTGAAAAAGTCGATTAAGGACACGGAACTCAACAAAACGACACCGAAACGAACTCGGATGACAAAAAGTGCAGAATTAATCATTCTCGGAATGACGAAACGGTCATGATAGAGTTGTCAAAATGAACTTCCTCCGAAAAAAGAAAATTACTGAAATTCGAAATTGCGGATATTACAGTAGTTATCATATAAAATCGAATCATTCGTTACCTTGAGAAAAGAAGAATCAGTCGGTTGATGAAAAATAGAACTGAAATTTAATTAATTTGTGGAGTTTTTGATTTTTCATGCTTCATTAATAAATGATTTTCTGCAAAAATTCTATTCCCTAAAAAAAAAAGGAGTCATTGGTGAAAAGAGCTACACGTTAGCAAATAACGGTGTGAAAGCTATCACCTAAAAAAAATGACAAAAAGGAGAAGTGTTGAGCAGCAACAACTGCCTAATTTTGGGGGTCTTAAAATTTTGCGAAAAATAAAGGACTAACCATTGTTTGTGCGTAGCTGCCGTCTCTGATCGCTGGGATTCGCGTAGTAAGGTTTTCAAATCCGATCAATTTTAAAATTTGTAAAACCTCGAAGTAATTCCAAGGTGTCGAACCCAAGGGAATTGATGTGTCGAAAATAAAGGAAGTAACTCTACTCAAAATTTGACTGCTATTTAGGAATCCGAAAATTTTGTTTGTTACTAATTATCTAACTTTAAAAATCGAAAAATAAAAATTAAATAAAAGATGAATTATCTAAAGCAAGCAAATAAAGCAAATTAGCAAGATAAAATCACAAGTCTAAAGGTAATTGATCCTAGGGTAGTATCATCTAATTGAGTTCACACAATCCATTCACTTGATTCCTTTTCCCCAAATTTTAATTCAATCCTAGAAATAATCACTCAGTCGATCTAGAATTCCGATCAAGGCAACCTAGAAAGATAGTTAATTTAAACCCTTTTCCCCTTGTGGCTCAAAGAATTTAAATCACTTAAAAGCGCCAACTTATTTATCTATGATTTATCTTTCTCCGCTAGGTCTTAAGATAAAATCATATTGTGCATCAAGTAGTTCCACTAATTAATTACTCCTTCCGGACAAAATCAATTAGCTAACATGCATCGATTAAGGGCCCTTTAATCTAACATGAGATTTAACACAACTTGAACACAAGCCTAGGATGAAAGGTCAAAAGGTAATCAAAGGAATATCATGTGATCATCGATTAAAATTACTAACCCTAGAATCAATCAATGAATTTAGCCAGACATAATTGAAATTAAACAAGAATTAGATGAAGAATGCATATTATTAATAAGAAAAGAGAGATTACAACCCTTACGGATGAACTCTGAGTCTTCAATCTCTGAAAAACAATAATAATTCTCCTCCAAAAAGTTCTTGCATCAAAGGAATAAATCTTGCTAAAAAGATGTAAAAATGCTAAAGATAATAATAGATGAAAAGTGATGGAAGATTGATCCAAGATGATAAAGAATGATAAAACTAGGTTTAAAAGGAGGTTTATATAGCCTAAGGGGTTAAACTCCGATTAGCCCTAATCTAGGAAACAAAAACTATCCAAAAGAGTCAAAATCCGTCAAAATACGAGAGTCCATTGGCGACTTATCGGATCGCCTATCGCCAATAGTGGCCGATAGTTGGTTCGTCGATCTCTTCACTCGATAGGGCAGGAACTCCTTTCGGACGGGCCTATCGGCCGATAGCCTGGCCGATAGGTTAAATCTGTCTTCGCAAAAATCCGTTTCTTCGTCCGTTTGACTCGACTCTCGGTCCTTTGTCTCGTTTTGGGTCCTTTTGGCTCTAAAAACCTGCAAACACACTAAAACCAACCCAAACGCGTAATACGGCTCGACTAATCATAAATAAGCCAAATACGAGCACATTAATCACGAAACGAGATAAAAACCTAGTATAAAATCCTAGAAATATGTGGTAAAATTACCACTTATCAAACCCCCCCAAACTTAAGCCTTGTTCGTCCCGAACAATAAAAAGAAAAAGAAAAAGAAAGTCGTGAATCATCGTGCAACTCATAGTGTATCAATACTATCCTGTAATTCTCTCTAAATAATCCGAGTGTCGTAAAAGCGAGCTGCACTCAGAATAATGATTCCGCAAAGTAATCAAGTTCAGTCCTAATCATTCGTTCATGAAGAAAATCCAGCTCAAAGATTAACAAAACGTGAGTCAAATCGACCGTCAATATGAAAGGCTAAAATAAACAAGCTAGTTCGTCCCGTTACACAGTCTAGTGGAACATTTTTCACGAGTTTCATAACAAATAAACCTCGGTCAGTATTCCCTTATATATATGTTCAAGAATTTGATTCGAGTTGACCACTAGGTTAGGATCTCGGGATGTTTCCTCGGGGTAATCCTAGGGTGGAACTTCCATTCTCATGTATTAGGAAACCGTTTGACGTAAAAGACACTCATGGGGCACATGGATGCTTCTAGTTACTAAGTTCCCGTCTACAGCGGAGAAACAACTCGAATATATAATTTCCGCATGTCCGAATCAAGGTCGCCGTTTTGCGCGAGAGTAAACAGCGGGTCACGCGAATACCCCCGGTTACTAGGTTCCCTATCCTTGGCACATGTGAAATATCTAAATCACTAGTCTAATCAGGGTCGTCGTTTTACGCGAGGGTAAACAACGGGTCACGCAAATGCCCCCGGTTACTAGACTTCCCTTCATAGAACAACATTATCTCAACTTTTGGGAAAAACTGACCGACTCTAAACTCAATCTAAGTGCCAACAAGACTAACGAAACAGTACGACTCACTATCCGGAAGATGTAACCAAACGTATTGACGGTGATTTTAAAACAAGTATGTATCGTCTCTTATCTGCCAAGACCTCTACAATCACGAAAAATTTTGGACCTAAATGAATACTATGCAAAACAGAAATAACTGACTACAACTCGACTAAAACTCGACCGTTTCTTCAGAGAGAAAAACAGTGTCATAACATCGGTATCACACAAATAGAAGCACGAAAAATTCACGAATAAAGAAAAACTAAGACAAGCAAGGCTATCTAAAAAAAATTAAAACTCTACCCAAGCAAGGCACCAAAGCAAACAACGAAAAGCAAATAAAAGCAAACACGAAAGCAAACCACTACTACGACCTAAAAAAAAAGAAACTAGTAAACACACCAAACGAAAATGAACATAAAAATCTAAAAACTAAGCAACAAAAGCTAAATCCACGCAACAACAATATGAGAAGCACAAATAATAACAACGGGTACCAACACAAGCAAATAATGATACAAGGCAAACAAGGTACTCACACGTAAAGAAATTAACAAAGCCGCACTTCTTCCCCCCCCCCCCCCCCAAACTTATTTCGCATCCTAAAGGAGGAATAAGTTTGAAAAGAGAAAGGAGTGGCTTTGTTAACGGAGTAACTGATCACTGTGGCGGAAATGGTGGGTTTGTCGGCGAGCTCGGAGTGGATACTGGGCCGGGTATGTCCTATCGGGCTGGCCTATCGGCTGATAGGCTGGGCCGATAGGAACTTCTGTCTCTTACGTACCTCATATCGGGTGGAATATCGGTCGATGTGGTCTGCCTATCGACCACTGCTTGTAACATAAATTTTTTTTTTAATTTTCCTCAGCCTATCGGCCGGGCCTATCGGCCGATAGGCTCAACCGATAGGATCGTCTGTCTCAAAAATTTTCCAGCTTTTTCTCGTTCGCAAACTTGGTCCCGTTTTTTTGCTTGGATATGGTGATTAAAGACCTGCAAGTATCCAAAACTCGGCGTGCATGGATTAGAACTAAACAAAACTAACAAAGCTACTACGAAACTAGAAACTACAAAAATCACGCAAACGAAAAATCGAAAATAAACGAAAAAAAACGAACTAATATACATACGTTGGGTTACCTCCCAACAAGTGCTACGTTTAACGTCTTTAGCTAGACGATACCTCATTCATTCCGGGTCTTCAGCGACAACTCCCCCTTGAACGGGTTTGTTGATATCAAGATAGCATACGTCCCTCTCATTAGATCGACTCTCGTTTGCCTCCAACATTCGAACATACTCTGGCAAATCCTCGAAAATTTCATCAACATCAGAATGTGAGTAAATGGAGTGTGAAATGCAGTGCTCCAACAAGTCGGACGGGGGTGGCATAATAGACTCAATTTCATAACATTCCTCGGGCGCATCCTCGGGCTTCTTAATCGCGTCATAGATGGAAATTTTCAGATTTTGATCATTAACCCGGAAGGTAAGATCACCCTCTTGGACGTCTATAAGTGCTCTCCCCGTCGCTAGAAACGGTCTCCCAAAGATCAATGGTTGATTCTCGTCCTCGGGCATGTCAAGAACTACGAAATCGGCCGGGAAGACTAAGTGTTGGACTCTAACGAGCACATCCTCCACAATTCCCCTTGGATAAGAGATCGACCGGTCCGCCATGAGTAGAGAAATGGTAGTCGGCTTCATCTCCCCAATCTTCAACCTCTTAAAGATGGATAGAGGCATAAGATTGATGCTTGCCCCGAGATCACACAACCCATTACGGAACGTTTGGTCGCCAATCATGCATGTCAAAGTAAAACGTCCCGGATCCTTCTGCTTGAGCGGAAGCTTGTTTTGAATGATAGCGCTACACTCCTCTGTCAAATTTATTGTTTCAAACTTCCCCAACTTCCTCTTGCTTGCCACAGCGTCTTTCAAGAATTTAACGTACCCCGGCATGTCTCTCAAAGTGTCTAGAAGTGGAATGTTGATATTCACCTTTTGAAACATGTCGATAAATTGTTGAAGCTTTTCATCATATCTCGACTTGGCCAATCGCTGTGGAAATGGAGCTTTTACCTCAAAATCCTTCACATTCGAACTTCCAGGAGCCTTTCGACCGATAGGGGGGTCGATAGGCTTAACTGCCGGCATTCTGTCTGGGTATCGGTTGGGCCTATCGGCCGATAGGCTACCCGATAGGTTCTGCTGTGTTTCATCTGCCTTCTCGTTCTCTGCTCCCGTTTCTAGTACATCCTTGTTTCCAGATTTCTCAACTTCAGCCCCATGATTACTGTACCTTGTCCCACTCCGAAGCTCGATTGCGTTGCATTGTTGCGTCTTCGGGTTGGTCTCGGTGCTGCTCGGAAAATGCCCCGGCTTATGAAATCCGGCTTGGGCGTTCGCCATTTGACTCATTTGGGTCTCCACCATCGACATCTGCTTTGTCAAGGCTATCACTGAGTTTCCAATAGATGTCACACTATGCTCGAGAGCCCCGAACCTCTTGTCTACTTTATAAATAAAATCTTTTTGACTCGCCTCCAATCGTTCCAACATCTCTTCCATAGGTGTATTAGCAATCGGCTCTTGAATAACCCCGTTTTTCACGTTAAATCCCGGTGGTGGCTGGAGAGCATTGTTCGGGTTGGCATAGGAGAAATTAGGGTGATTTCGATTGTTCGGATAATAGTTCCCCATATTTCCCCCTTGCCGGAAGTTTCCTCCTTGCATGTAATTCACATCCTCCTTAACTGCAATAGGCTCGTTTAGCTCTTCAAAAACTGAATTGACTCCCAAAGTATTCTTTTTTAGCATCTCAAGTTCTTTTTGTTGTCTTTCAAATTTCGCCTTCAAATCACCGTAGGCGTCCTCGTCACCGGATGGAACCTTTCTTCTCGTCATCTTCCTATCGGTCACCTCCTCGTAATCATTGTTGACTGCTAGCTCGATAAGATTCTTGGCCTCTTCATAATCGTTAGCAAGAAATCCCCCTTTCGATGAATAGTCCAACTCTCTTCTAGCCTTCCTCGTCAAACCCCGATAAAACCGAATATAGATTTCCTCCTTGTCAATTCCATGCTGTGGGCATTTGCGAAGTAGCTTCTTAAATCGGATCCATGCCTCGTATAAGTATTCATCCTCATATTGCTCGAATTGCAAGATATCGTTGATTTGTTTTTGCACCTTCGAGGGAGGATAGAACTGTGCTAAGAACAACCGGGTCATCTCTCTCCAAGTACCAATTTCCTTCCGATCAAGGCTCTTGTACCAATCTAGCGCATCATCTTCTAAAGAGAACCGGAATAGGCGGAGCTTAATGACATCCGAAGGCACTCCGTTTTGCTTGATGGTGGCACATATATCCAAAAACGACTCAAGGTGAGCGTTTGGATCTTCATTAACTCCTCCTCCGTATGTTTGAGACTTCACTGTAGCGATGAGGGATGGCTTAAGCTCGAAGTTGTTGGCATCAATCTTTCCCCAACCTCCTTCTTGATAATCGTCCAGCTTAGGTCGAAAGCGGGCATTCAAAGGGATCTTCTCGGGACGAGCGAGTTCTCGTGGTGGGTCAACAATGCCGGCCATGGTATCAACGAAAGGTATAGAAAGAGTCTCGGTTCTCTCTTCTTTCTTCTTCCTCCTCAAAGACTTCTCGATTTCCGGATCCAAAGGAAATAAGTCCTTTCCTTGGGATCTTGTGATCATGCACCGCCTACAAAGAAGAGAAAACAAGATGTGAGGAAACGAGATCGAATATTAATAATAAAAGTAAACTACCTAAAGTAACAATCTCTTCTTTTTCGAATTATCCCTTTAAGTATTCTATCAATTCCCCGGCAACGGCGCCAAAAATTGGTCGCTGGGATTCGCGTAGTAAGGTTTTCAAATTCGATCAATTTTAAAATTTGTAAAACCTCGAAGTAATTCCAAGGTGTCGAACCCAAGGGAATTGATGTGTCGAAAATAAAGGAAGTAACTCTACTCAAAATTTGACTGCTATTTAGGAATCCGAAAATTTTGTTTGTTACTAATTATATAACTTTAAAAATCGAAAAATAAAAATTAAATAAAAGATGAATTATCTAAAGTAAGCAAATAAAGCAAATTAGCCAGATAAAATCACAAGTCTAAAGGTAATTGATCCTAGGGTAGTATCATCTAATTGAGTTCACACAATCCATTCACTTGATTCCTTTTCCCCAAATTTTAATTCAATCCTAGAAATAATCACTCAGTCGATCTAGAATTCCGATCAAGGCAACCTAGAAAGATAGTTAATTTAAACCCTTTTCCCCGCGAGGGCTCAAAGAATTTAAATCACTTAAAAGCGCCAACTTATTTATCTATGATTTATCTTTCTCCGCTAGGTCTTAAGATAAAATCATATTGTGCATCAAGTAGTTCCACTAATTAATTACTCCTTCCGGACAAAATCAATTAGCTAACATGCATCGATTAAGGGCCCTTTAATCTAACATGAGATTTAACACAACTTGAACACAAGCCTAGGATGAAAGGTCAAAAGGTAATCAAAGGAATATCATGTGATCATCGATTAAAATTACTAACCCTAGAATCAATCAATGAATTTAGCCAGACATAATTGAAATTAAACAAGAATTAGATGAAGAATGCATATTATTAATAAGAAAAAGAGAGATTACAACCCTTACGGATGAACTCCGAGTCTTCAATCTCTGAAAAACAATAATAATTCTCCTCCAAAAAGTTCTTGCATCAAAGGAATAAATCTTGCTAAAAAGATGTAAAAATCTGCTAAAGATAATAATAGATGAAAAGGGCTGATGGAAGATTGATCCAAGATGATAAAGAATGATAAAACTAGGTTTAAAAGGAGGTTTATATAGCCTAAGGGGGTTAAACTCCCGATTAGCCCTAATCTAGGAAACAAAAACTATCCAAAAGAGTCAAAATCCGTCAAAATACGAGAGTCATTTGGCGACCTATTGGGTGGCCTATCGGCCAATAGGCTGGCCGATAGTTGGTTCGTCGATCTCTTCACTCGATAGGGCAGGAACTCCTTTCGGACGGGCCTATCGGCCGATAGGCTGGCCGATAGGTTCGTCTGTCTTTCGCAAAAATCCGTTTCTTCGTCCGTTTGACTCGACTCTCGGTCCTTTGTCTCGTTTTGGGTCCTTTTGGCTCTAAAAACCTGCAAACACACTAAAACCAACCCAAACGCGTAATACGGCTCGACTAATCATAAATAAGCCAAATACGAGCACATTAATCACGAAACGAGATAAAAACCTAGTATAAAATCCTAGAAATATGTGGTAAAATTACCACTTATCAGTCTCACAGAAAAATTGGTGAAAAGAGCTACACGTTAGCAAATAACGGTGTGAAAGCTATCACCTTTTAAAAAAAGATAGAAATTGTGTTGGTGAAAAGAGCTACACGTTAGCAAATAACGGTGTGAAAGCTATCACTAAGGGATGTAGTTTATGAGCAAGATCTGAATTAATTAGCGGCTGAATTTCAATACACTCAATTTCGTAAAAAATCACAATATTTGATGACGCCAATGAAATTCTTCTTCATATTGAGTCGAAAAATAAACGAGTGATCGAGAGCAACCATTAAAGGGAGTCGTGTGAAGTCACGAGTGGGAAAGAAATAATCAACCTTTTGGGGGGGAAAACCTTGCATTTTGGAATTACAAAAATAAAAACCGTGTTTTAACTTCAAAATCGTTAGTAGATTTATTTTGAATCTTGATTCATTTCTATCTACTGTATAAAGTTGGTTATTGTGTATTAATGGCATTTTGATCTCTTTTTATCTTTATATATAATTATTTTTCTTAAATTTGTGTGTATTATTTTTTATTTTTTATTTTATGTCTTATTTTAATTTTTATTTTGTGTGTGATTAATAAAGAGTCTTGCTCGGGACTAGCAAGAATTTAAGTGTGGGGTATTTGATTAGTGCATATTTGATCTAAAATTCATATACAAAATATTCATTTTTCCGGGCATAATTGTACTAATTTGTGATTAAAAATATATATTTTACAGATATGTCCAAACATGAGCTAAAAATAATTATTTTACAGATTACTGACATGAAGCATCAAAAAGGACGGAAAACAAGATCAAATCCAACGACGGGAATTTTTCAAGGCAAAACGACCTACAACACGGCGCAAACAGGACCGTGTTATGTAGGCCGTTTCACATACGGCACAACAAGGGTCGTGTCTTGGGCCGTTTCACTCACGGCCGGCATTTAGCGCCGTGTCCTCGCGCGTATTCCGGAAGAGACCGAGTCACCACAAAACGGCGCACAACACGGGGCAAACTGGGCCGTTTGTCATCGCCGTTTTTCAGCAGATGCCATGCAAATTTAGTCCACTTTTGACCAACTTGTGAACTCAACCACAAGATATTTTTTTGGTCAAAAATCTGAAAATTCAAAGACATGGGTGAAGTGTGAACAAAGAATTAAAAAAATGATATTACAATAGATATTTTGAATTAAATAATCAATTGTATTCTTGAAAATCACCTATAAAAGGACATCTTCATCCATTGCGAAATTACCAATTACCAGTTACCAATTACCAATTACCAATTACCAATTCTCAAAACCATCTTCTTGCTAAGAAATACTCCTTTCTTTTAGCAATATATTTTCCTTAGAACTCTCAATTTTAGTTTGTATTTCATTTTTGATTTGAAGTTTTTCTTTCATTTAGTTTGTAATTGAAAAGTGCTTGATCAATAAGCACTTAGTATTTTACTTTCAATTTTTGTAAGCTTGTAACCTTTAAACAAGTTTGAAGTTATATTTTTAAGTTTGTTTCTTGCACTTTGATTCGTCATATTCAAGTAAGTTTTATCTATTGTCATTAAGTTCTAGTAATTAAAAGTTTCTATATATATTATATATATATAAATTATTTCTATTATAATTTTAGTTTGTATAAACCAATGAGTAGCTAATCTTTCTTCCTAGGGGAAGGGGGATTTCTATTAGGTTATATATTGAGTATTTGATTGATTTAAACTATTTTTAGGACTAATTGGTTTAAATAGAGATTGATCATATCCTATTTTTACTAATGAAACCTTCTTGATTGATTGTTGAGTTAATTGGAAACATATCTTTTCAATCTATCAAATGTTAATCTTGTTACCAACATCTTAAGATTGCGAAAGTGGTTAAGACACCTTTGATTACGAAAGTACAGAGGTGAAAAGTTGATTACTCGATGAACGATCGTTTATCCTAAAAATAGTCAAGTTAGAGAAATAAAAGGACTAATTGGTTTAAATAGAGATTGATCATATCCTACTAATACTAGTGAAACCTCCTTGATTGATTGTTAAGTGTATTGGAAACACATCTTTTCAATCTATCAAGTGTTAATCTTGTTATCAACATCTTAAAAAAGCAAAAGTGATTAAGACATCTTTGATTACGAAAGTACAGAGGTGAAAAGTTGATTACTCGATAAACATTCGTTTTTTCTTTTATATCCGTATAAATCAATTCCGATACTTAATTAAAAACCTAATTTAATGAACCCGTATTCCCATAGATTTTATAAATTCCCAACTCATTTTAATTCTATTCATTTTCACTAGTTAAAAATAGTCTAGTATAAATAGTCTAGTATAAATAGTCTTAATATAAATAGTCTAGTATAAATAGTCTTAATATAAATAGTCTAGTATAAATAGTCTAGTATAAAAATAGTCTTATATAAAATAGTCTTATTAAAAATAGTTTGGTTTAAAATATAGTGCATTTAATTTAGTTAATATTAAAAAACCCAAAAATATATTTTAGAATATTTTAGTATTTATTTCTTGCAATTTGTAACAAAATATTATACGAAGCCCTGTTGGACAATCCTCGAGAGAAAAGACCTTGGTAGAACTTACCACAAACTACTTCTACCTCGTATATATTTGCGAGCGACTCAAAAACTCCTATTTTTAGGATAAGTTTTTGTCCGATCAAATTTTGGCGTCGTTGCCGGGGATCGAACCCGGGTCACCCGCGTGACAGGCGGGAATATAAGTTTTTAATTATTGTGGTGTGATTTGATTATTTTTGTTATTTGGCTTTGATTTTTTTTATGTATATATATATATATATATTTATTTTGTTTATTTGTGAGATTTCTAGATCTGGCTATGACACCAATAATTTAGCTATATACAAGCTTCTAAAATTGTTTTAACCGGTAAAAAATTGTATATTCCAAAAAAAATTTGAGCCTTAATCTCTCTTTCCAAGCCTTGTAGTTATCATATAAAATCGAATCATTCGTTACCTTGAGAATAGAAGAATCAGTCGGTTGATGAAAAATAGAACTGAAATTTACTTAATTTGTGGAGTTTTTGATTTTTCATGCTTAATTTATAAATGATTTTCTGCAAAAATTCTATTTCCTAAAAAAAAAAGGAGTCATTGGTGAAAAGAGCTACACATAGCAAATAACGGTGTGAAAGCTATCACCTAAAAAAAATGACAAAAATGAGAAGTGTTGAGCGTTGTAATCATTCCGAATATCTCGGCGTGTTATAGTATTGGTCGAGTTGTATTTTCTTTTCCGCTGCAGTATTCTTTCCCCGTTGTACGGGTGTGGTTGTATTTTGACCCCTGCGTGGGCATGAGTTGTATTTGAGTTGTATGTATTTATTGAAAGACCAAATCGGTCTATCGAGTCATTTTAGCCTTAAAGGCGATGTTTGATTTTAGTTATCAGCCTGGTAGATCCTCGAGGAGAGGATCTACGACGTGTAATATCCCTAAGCGGATTGGGGTTGTTACATTTTTGGAGGGAAAACCTTGCATTTTGGAATTACAAAAATAAAAACCGTGTTTTAACTTCAAAATCGTTAGTAGATTTATTTTGAATCTTGATTCATTTCTATCTACTGTATAAAGTTGGTTATTGTGTATTAATGGCATTTTGATCTCTTTTTATCTTTATATATAATTATTTTTCTTAAATTTGTGTGAATTATTTTTTATTTTTTATTTTATGTCTTATTTTAATTTTTATTTTGTGTGTGATTAATAAAGAGTCTTGCTCGGGACTAGCAAGAATTTAAGTGTGGGGTATTTGATTAGTGCATAATTGATCTAAAATTCATATACAAAATATTCATTTTTCCGGGCATAATTGTACTGATTTGTGATTAAAAATATATATTTTACAAATATGTCCAAACATGAGCTAAAAATGATTATTTTACAGATTACTGACATGAAGCATCAAAAAGGATGGAAAACAAGATCAAATCCAACGACGGGAATTTTTCAAGGCAAAACGACCTACAACACGGCGCAAATAGGACCGTGTTATGTAGGCCGTTTCACATACGGCACAACAAGGGCCGTGTCTTGGGCCGTTTCACTCACGGCCGGCATTTAGTGCCGTGTCCTCGCGCGTATTCCGGAAGAGACCGAGTCACCAAAAAACGGCGCACAACACGGGGCAAACTGGGCCGTTTGTCATCGCCGTTTTTCAGCAGATGTCATGCAAAATTAGTCCACTTTTGACCAACTTGTGAACTCAACCACAAGATATTTTTTTGGTCAAAAATCTGAAAATTCAAAGACATGGGTGAAGTGTGAACAAAGAATTAAAAAAATGATATTACAATAGATATTTTGAATTAAATAATCAATTGTATTCTTGAAAATCACCTATAAAAGGACATCTTCATCCATTGCAAAATTACCAATTACCAGTTACCAATTACCAATTACCAATTACCTGTAACACCCCCAAGACATTCAGGGTGTATTACAGCGCCGTGGACCCCACACTGTGGAATCCACCAGGCTAACGTACCAAACAAGACACTCGACAGCGACAAACAATCATCAATAATACGACAATTCAAATAAGATTACAATCCGACAATAAAATCCAACATCAATCCACTTCCCAAAACAGGAACACAACATTAACAATTTTGTGAAAGAAGTACTCGAGTACTTAAACCAATTTTAAAACACAAAAGTCCCAACACAAGACATCAAAAATAATGGACTGAAATGAACACCAATAAATGACTACTGATCAGTATCATGCTTGCCCATCATTCTCATACGGCTCGAGTGCTCGTTTGTCCCCACGATCAATACGAAATACAAAAGTATTTCCCCATTTAAGGGGTTAGCGACAAGCGCTAGTGCAAGTACAATCCATTTGAACTACATTCTAATCAGATGAATATATGCGCCAAAAAGTCATTTTAGAAAACATTTTATATTCCGGAATATTTACATTGCACAAGCACAAAACACATTTTCTCCAATCAAAACAATTCAAAGTTAACCTTGGTACGTGACTCACGGCCACCGTACCCATGAGCCGTCGGACATCCCCGGGTGGTTAACCACGTTAAGTGATACGCACACACACGGCAATACGTATCCCTAGAGGCCCCGTCGGACCGTCCCTAGGTGAACATACACATATTCTCCCACGACAACCACATATAGCCATAATTCAAATACTAGAACATGTAAACAAATGTAAAGTACTTGCCTTTGAGACATCTTCGAAGAATCGGAAGTGAAAAATGACTACGGATGATCCGAATGGAAAACGACGGTTCCTAAACGAAGAATTAGCATAACTCAGTCCCAACGGACATCAATAATCGAAAGGAATACTCCCAAAACCCCGATTACAAATCACGACAATCGACGTTCAATCGATACGGGCGAGGGTTTGTGCAAAATCTCACCGTATCAACAATACATGGATTAATTCGAGGAAAAACGAATTGGGAATCACCCAATAACAACAATTGATAATAAGTTTCGCAACATACATGAACAATTCGGAGTCAATCACGAAAACCCCGAAAAACCCCCAATTTATACAAGTTAGGGTTCTGAAGAAGATACCTCGGATTCGGACGATGGAGGATGATTACTCTGATGGTGTTATGCTTCTTTGATTCTAGGTTGTTGGAACACGAAAGATTCTTCGATCAAAGCAAGGAATCGCCTCTGGAGTCGCCCCGTGAAGAAAAAACGAGAGAAGGGATAGAAAATGAGGTATTGGACCTCTGCCCGCTGTTTTAAAATAGCGGGCTGTTACGGCCGTAACAGGGGACACTTACGGCCGTAACATGGCCAACTTACAGCCGTAACTTCTGGGTGTTACGGCCGTAACACCTCTCGGACAGCGGTATTGGCATTCTTTGTCCAAACGAGTCGGACGACCCCAAAACCGGACCTGCTATCAAACCAAAAATACGACTACGAAGAATATTCGATGACGAGTCTAAACATCACAAGAAAATATCAATCCGACTACCCGGGAATCCGAAATACGACAATGAATATGAAATTCCCTAAACTTATAGGAAATTACGGAAATGACCCAAGTGACCGAAAGTCACGAAACGACGTCGGATTTACAAACCGAAAGTCTCAACATGACCAACTCAACCATACGAACTTGTACAAGCCAAGAAACAATGAAAACGAACGAGTTTAACGAGAATCGAACGTTCATACGGCAAAACATGACATAAAATGAAATTACGTGAAAACATCATCAAAACTCGTCCAAACGGAAAAACTCCAAGAACAAAGTAGATTCGAAATGTCGAAACGGTTACAAGCGAGTCGATAAAAATGGACATACACCAAAAATGGAAACTGCTAAAAAAATAGAAAATTACGGATATTACATTACCAATTACCAATTACCAATTCTCAAAACCATCTTCTTGCTAAGAAATACTCCTTTCTTTTAGCAATATATTTTCCTTAGAACTCTCAATTTTAGTTTGTATTTCATTTTTGGTTTGAAGTTTTTCTTTCATTTAGTTTGTAATTGAAAAGTGCTTGATCAATAAGCACTTAGTATTTTACTTTCAATTTTTGTAAGCTTGTAACCTTTAAACAAGTTTGAAGTTATATTTTGAAGTTTGTTTCTTGCACTTTGATTCATCATATTCAAGTAAGTTTTATCTATTGTCATTAAGTTCTAGTAATTAATAGTTTCTATATATATTATATATATAAATTATTTCTATTATAATTTTAGTTTGTATAAACCAATGAGTAGCTAATCTTTCTTCCTAGGGGAAGGGGGATTTCTATTAGGTTATATATTGAGTATTTGATTGATTTAAACTATTTTTAGGACTAATTGGTTTAAATAGAGATTGATCATATCCTATTTTTACTAATGAAACCTTCTTGATTTATTGTTGAGTGAATTGGAAACATAACTTTTCAATCTATCAAATGTTAATCTTTTTATCAACATCTTAAGATTGCGAAAGTGGTTAAGACACCTTTGATTACGAAAGTACAGAGGTGAAAAGTTGATTACTCGATGAACGATCGTTTATCCTAAAAATAGTCAAGTTAGAGAAATGAAAGGACGAATTGGTTTAAATAAAGATTGATCATATCCTACTTCTACTAATGAAACCTCCTTGATTGATTGTTAAGTGTATTGGAAACACATCTTTTCAATCTATCAAGTGTTAATCTTGTTATCAACATCTTAAAAAAGCAAAAGTGATTAAGACATCTTTGATTACGAAAGTACAGAGGTGAAAAGTTGATTACTCGATAAACATTCGTTTTTTCTTTTATATCCGTATAAATCAATTCCGATACTTAATTAAAAACCTAATTTAATGAACTCGTATTCCCCTAAATTTTATAAATTCCCAACTCATTTTAATTCTATTCATTTTCACTAGTTAAAAATAGTCTAGTATAAATAGTCTAGTATAAATAGTCTTAATATAAATAGTCTAGTATAAATAGTCTTAATATAAATAGTCTAGTATAAATAGTCTTAATATAAATAGTCTAGTATAAAAATAGTCTTATATAAAATAGTCTTATTAAAAATAGTTTGGTTTAAAATATAGTGCATTTAATTTAGTTAATATTAAAAAACCCAAAAATATATTTTGGAATATTTTAGTATTTATTTCTTGCAATTTGTAACAAAATATTATACGAAGCCCTGTTGGACAATCCTCGAGAGAAAAGACCTTGGTAGAACTTACCACAAACTACTTCTACCTCGTATATATTTGCGAGCGACTCAAAAACTCCTATTTTTAGGATAAGTTTTTGTCCGATCAAATTTTGGCGCCGTTGTCGGGGATTGTTTTAGGCCAAATATAATTTTTTTTTTGTATATTTTTGTTTATATCTTGTTATTTTATCTTTCTTTATTTCTGCATCTTTTATTCTTCTGTCCGGTCAAGTGGCGGATAACGGTACTCCGTGACTATCAAAGTCGTATTTTTTCAGTTTCCCACAAACAACTGATATTTGTAGATATTTTATCGTTTTTCATTTTAATTTTTTTTGTCATGGAAGAAACATTGTATAAAATTGAAAAAAGATTTCTCTTTCTAAGCAAAAATGCAATTTTAAAGATTTACAAGACAAGACTTGAAAGGATGAGGTTGCTTATGAATAAAAGCATACCTTTTGATATTAAGTTCATAATTGAAGCCAAAGTAAGAATAGCAGGTGAATTCACGGAAACACCTACTAGATTTTTACCAGGACTTGGAAAAAGTTCATATGCCAAGAAACGACGAGCAAAGATGCTAGCCGTTTGCTATAAATGTGCTAGATGGAACTGTAATTTAAAATGTCGATCTTTAGGAATTCCATCTACAAACAGAGAAGATAAAATTCAGTTCATTAATGATGGTCTGAATTGTAACACCCCCAAATCCGCTCAGGGATATTACACGCCGTAGGCCCTCTCCTCGAGGATCTACCAGGCTGATAACTAAAATCAAACATCTAAACCTCGCCTTTAAGGCTAAAATGACTCAGTAGACCGATTTGGTCTTTCAACAAATACATACAACTCATTCCCAACACATACCCACGCAGGGGTCAAAATAAAATAAACTCCGTACAACGGGAAAAGATACGCGGCGGAAAAGAAAATACAAGCTGGACCAATACGACATCAACGGAACCTCGTGTGATTAGTATCGTTCATCTTTCATCATCCTTCGTGCCGACCACTGTGCTATGCTCCAAAACTGAATGCAAAATAGACATCCACCCGAATACTCGGGGGTTAGCAAACTCCTTTGTTTTGCTAGTGCAGGTACAAGTGCAAAAATACGAGCCATACAATACAAGTTCCAAGAACAATAATAATCAGGAATCCTCAAAGATCCAAACGTAAAGAAAAGTACTTCCCGAGGCAAGAGTTTGGGTAAACATTTCCAAAACCGAAAGATCGCAAATAAGGGAAACAATTTACAAAACAGTTTAAAATGCCATCGAGAGTTTTAATAGAAAACAATTTAGGATTATAAAATCCTTCTCTTTCCAAAAGATCGATAGGGTCACAGCCCAAACGTTTGTTTTCGCAAATAGGAAATCACCAACAATTTACAGGGTCAAAGCCCAACATCACGTGTCCTCAACGGACGTAAAATCAACGAAACATAATCACGCACGCGCATCGCCTAGGACCGGGACGCTACCACCGACATCCCACTCGAGGCCTCGAAGGACCCTCCCGAGCTGGCTAGCGAAACAAATCACACACATCTCACGGTTGGATCAATCGCTTGTTGCATCCTGGCCACATGATCACATGCCATGTGCCACCGTAGATTATCTCAGGCTCTCACGGTTGGATCAATCACTTGTTGCATCCTGGCCACATGATCACATGCCATGTGCCACCGTAGACCTTCAACCATATCCACACAGTCACACAAATAACATATCATATCAAGGATATTCAAACAATTCGCCCAGAGGCATCAAACACTTAGCAAAACACCACGTCAATTCACAACGCACCGAAATGAAATAATATACGCCCACACACAATACTAAGTGCAACATGAACACCAAGCATATACATAGAATTCACATAGTTATTCACGAACCACACCAATCACAAAACACACACGGTTTTGAAAGGGGCCTTTAACGAGGCTAACCAAATCTTTTGAAAACTCATTTCAAACAAACAAACAAACCAAGACGATAGGTTGAAGGTCTACGGTGGCACATGGCATGTGATCATGTGGCCAGGATGCAACAAGTGATTGATCCAACCGTGAGAGCCTGAGATAATCTACGGTGGCACATGGCATGTGATCATGTGGCCAGGATGCAACAAGCGATTGATCCAACCGTGAGATGTGTGTGATTTGTTTCGCTAGCCAGCTCGGGAGGGTCCTTCGAGGCCTCGAGTGGGATGTCGGTGGTAGCGTCCCGGTCCTAGGCGATGCGCGTGCGTGATTATGTTTCGTTGATTTTACGTCCGTTGAGGACACGTGATGTTGGGCTTTGACCCTGTAAATTGTTGGTGATTTCCTATTTGCGAAAACAAGCGTTTGGTGTGACCTATCGATCTTTTGGAAAGAGAAGGATTTTATAATCCTAAATTGTTTTCTATTAAAACTCTCGATGGCATTTTAAAGCTGTTTTGTAAATTGTTTCCCTTATTTGCGATCTTTCGGTTTTGGAAATGTTTACCCAAACTCTTGCCTCGGGAAGTACTTTTCTTTACGTTTGGATCTTTGAGGATTCTGATTATTATTGTTCTTGGAACTTGTATTGTATGGCTCGTATTTTTGCACTTGTACTGCACTAGCAAAGCGGTGGAGTTTGCTAACCCCAGTATTCGGGGTGGATGTCTATTTTGCATTCAGGTTTTGGAGCATAGCACGAGTCGGCACGAAGGATGATGAAAGATGAACGATACTAATCACACGAGGTTCCGTTGATGTCGTATTGGTCGATTGTATTTTCTTTTTCGCTGCGGTATCTTTTCCCGTTATGCGGGAGTTTATTTTATTTTGACCCCTGCGTGGGTATGTGTTGGGAATGAGTTGTATGTATTTGTTGAAAGACCAAATCGGTCTACTGAGTCATTTTAGCCTTAAAGGCGAGGTTTAGATGTTTGATTTTAGTTATCAGCCTGGTAGATCCTCGAGGAGAGGGCCTACGGCGTGTAATATCCCTGAGCGGATTTGGGGGTGTTACATAAATGGTATCAGAGCTTAGGTTGAGGAAACCTAGGCTGTCGGGTCAAGTCGTGTTGTTTGAGTCTTGTTTCGTTGGATTTTTATCTGACTGAGTCGTGTCGCGACGCGTCGTCTGAGTTTGTTGGTCGTGATTAGTATCGTGGGGCGATCATCATCTTCGTGCGACCTGTGGCTGTAAGTCTCCCTTCTTTGTGTTGTGCCTCGTGTGACACGAGCTATTTTTATGATTTATTTGCTAAGTGACGGAATCCTCTTATGGATTTTGATTTCTTGATACGCGACTATTTGACTCTCATACTTCGTTCATATGAGGAGTAGTGTTGATGGATTGTGCATGTTTGACTTTATTCCTTTTATCCGCTGCGTGAGTTCCTTTGTAATGATTTTCGGTATTTTACCGACTGAGTTTTATTTCGAAAATCGATTCCTTTAACCGAGTTGTTGGCCTTGACCGTTTTGACGGTAGTTGGGTGTTTTCAAATGATTTTGTGAGTTTTGATAAGTACTACCGTCATCGACCTTTTTGGGCATTCTAACCCATTGAATTATTTTTGAAAACCTTGAGTATCTTAGAAAATTGAAATTCGAGACGTACTTTTAAAGCGAATTATTTTCTCGCGGTATTGTGTTTTCTAATGCCGCAATACATTTCAAAAATTTTCCGGTTGAGGACCAAAAATATTTTTTTTTTTTTTTTGAGATATTTTCAAATGCAGTTGCTTAGACCCAAGGGTCGAATATTTTTGAAAGTTTTTCACTAAAGGAAAGGTGTCCTCATTTTTGTTCAAACGCAAGATGATTTTCAAAGTCTCGATAATGGTGTTTGCACTACTTTTTGTAAAATGATACTCAAGATCAACTGTTGTTTCCAAACTGTTTTCAAAAGGTGGTTTTCATTTTTAAAACCTATCATTCCTGTTTGCGGACCGGAAATGCGTGTATGGTTTTCGAACTTTCGTTACGGTGTTAACCTCGAATTATGATCGAATTGGTGGCATGAACGTCGGCGTTGCCACGCATTTGTTGTACTAGCCCTCTGTGAGAGGTGTGGTGGTGTTCTTGTTATCACCTCGTGGTGATTTGCGTGTTGTCGCACGAGTGTGGGTTGTTAAAACTTGAGTTGTACATTTGTGTACATGTATGATTGTTTCATGATGGTTGTAATTATGTCTTGGTTATCGTTCGGGCCGTTGAGGTCGCGAACGATACGTCGTTCTTGAAGTGTTTGTGTGTATTATTTTACGATGATAATCGTTGTATATGATCTGTATTATGATTCCTTGTTGTCTTGAGTTGGCATCTCCGGTATGTTGTTTTGCGGTGTTTTGATCCATTGTATCGAGCATTTATATTTTCGGTATGCCGAGCCGAGACGTTTCAATCGTGATGTGCGGGGCATGCACGTGTAAATTGTCTTTCGTCGATGACACATTTCAAGTGTGGACTCGAGGACACCGAATCCGGTTTGTGAATTGGCTACCGAGACTTTCGGAGTTCGCGCTTGACACGAGATATCGAATCGGCTTTGAGAGGCCTTTGAAGGATTTTACGTCGGTTGCTTGTTGTGTCGTCACCTTGATTTATTTGTTGTGAGTTGCGGGCGACCTTCTTTTATAAGAGGTCGAATGTAGTACCCGTGTTGTTTTTAGACTCCTGCATTTTCTCTTTCTTGAGTCTATCGACTCGCTCGTGTTTGTTGATACTTTACAACTTTACGTATTTGATTTAAATCGTTGGAGCAGTGTGATCTTGTTTTGGGTCAATCTGGTTATCATTGTGACTTTTTCGAGTTCGGTTCGATTCTTGTGAACCTTGTTCGGAAGTGACATCATCTGGTTTTACTAGTTCTCTTATTCGAAGTGGATCGGCTTTGGAACTCGGTGTTTTCGACTCTGTCGACTCATTTATGTTCGTTGACATTTACGAGCTTGCCTGCTCCTTGCTTTTGTTGATCGAACGAGTGTGGTGTTATTTCGAATAACTCGTTGTCGTTGTGACTTTTCAATCGCTATTCCCTTTCTGTGGATCTTCGGCAATGCATGTCTTGTAGTTCTCACCGGATCGTCACGGGAGTTGTTGTTTGAACTTTATTGTTCTTTGTGATTCGAACATGATCGTTCGATTTTTGTTGTCTCGATCTTTGTGGTTCGATCGTTTGATTGTTCGATTTTGTTGATCTCGTTTCGTGATTGTTGAACAATCAGACACCATCGAAATACACTAAAGTTCGGGATGTTTGTCTCGTTTTGAATCTTTCAACCCTTGGGCGGTGGAATTATGTATTTGTTCTGCGTTTGGCCACGTTTTGTTTGTTGTACCGTTGGTTTGGTCACTCATATTGATTTTCGTTCGTTGTGTTTTGTGATTATCAGATAATTGACTTGACTATAGTATCCGTTTGATGACGCTTGTCACTTGTCGGTTTTATTATATCCCTAACGGCGACGTTGTGTTGGTCACCGTGGAGCGTGTTTACACGCCGTATATTCCTTTGCGTTGTTTGTAACATTTCGCCGTTGGGCATTAGTTACGCATTCTTGTGTGTCTCGTTGAGTTTTCTGGCGGAATATTTCTTCTCCTACTTGTTTTAAGTTTCGGAACGAAACTTCTTTTAAGGAGGGTAGAATGTAATATCCGCAATTTGAATTTCGGTAATTTTCTTTTCGGCGGAAGTCCGTTTTGACGACTTCGCTCATGACCATTTCGTCATTTCGAGAATGATTAATTCTTCACTTTTTGTCATCCGAGTTCGTCTCGGTGTTGTTTTGTTGAGTTCCGTGCTTTTTAGCGACTTTTCCGCACTTGAGCTCGATTCTTGCGAATCTCGACCGGCTGCATTTTGAGTTTCCCGCAAGTCCGTTTAACTTTGTTAGGCGTGTTGTGAACTTCGGTTTGGTTATTCGATCACGTATCGTGATTTTCGGGCATTTGGGCCATTTTCGTAATTTCCCAAAGTTTGGGGTAATTACCTTCCGTTGTCGAATTTCGAGCCTTCGGGTGGTCGGAATTGTGTGTCCTACTAGCTCTTAGATTCGTCTTTGTGAGTACTTCGTAACCGTATCTTCGGTTCGTATTCAAGTTCGGGTTTCGGTGTCGTTTTGTTGAATTCAGGATTTCTAAACGACTTTTCTAAGTATGAGTTCGTCTTTGTTAGATCACCATTAATTTTTGGTAACTCCAAAAATTATAAATCTTTGCAATATTATAGAACATCGAGTTAGCTTTCCAATGGTTCAAGCGGTGAGTCAATCGGAGTCGGACGAGAGAGATATGGTCGTTTTAGTGGAAGACTGTCACTGTCGGGCACCGTCCAGGAGCCTTTCGGCCGATAGGGGGCGATAGACTCTCCGCCGGCATTTTGTATAGGGTATCGGTTGGGCCTATCGGCCGATAGGCCGGCCGATAAGTCTGTGTGTTACACTATAAATGTGGTTACGGCGTGAGCGACTCATTTCTTTTCCACTTTTGCACCGAGTCGCGAGAGAGAGAGATAGAGGGGGAGAGTTCTTCATCCGGGGGTCGATTTTCATCATTTCTTTTCGGTTGTGAGGCTCGGATAATCAATCTAACGCGTGTTCTACGGATCTTAACACTTGAATCACTCAAGGTAATCTTCTAAAACCCATTTTTGGGAGATTTTGGGGATTTTGGGTATTTTGTTCGATTTCGTCCGTTTAATCCGATTTAACTTAGGATTTTGATGGATTGATGATTATTTAGATGTATTATATCATTTCCCTTGTTATTCCATGGTTGGATCGTATCGATTCGTTGTTTGAGTTGAGTCCTTGACCGACGCCTTGAAGGTGTCCGGTAAAATGTCTTAGAGGGGTTTTCGGGCGTGCTACGATTATCCTTCCTCGTATGATTGTTGATTTATTGATTGTATGATGTTAGGGTCGTGTTTCTTGCGAAGAAACCGTGTTGAACCCTTTCGTTCGTCGTCGTCTTCCGTTTCGATAGCATTGGGCGTTTCGAAGCTTTCCGGTTGAGCCGTGTTCGTCGGAATACTTGCGTGCCGGTTTCGAGGCAAGTACCTTGTCCATACATTTCTTGTTTCGCGGATATGATGATTGGTGATCGTCTTGGTTTGTTTGTTTGTTTGAAATGAGTTTTCAAAAGATTTGGTTAGCCTCGTTAAAGGCCCCTTTCAAAACCGTGTGTGTTTTGTGATTGGTGTGGTTCGTGAATAACTATGTGAATTCTATGTATATGCTTGGTGTTCATGTTGCACTTAGTATTGTGTGTGGGCGTATATTATTTCATTTCGGTGCGTTGTGAATTGACGTGGTGTTTTGCTAAGTGTTTGATGCCTCTGGGCGAATTGTTTGAATATCCTTGATATGATATGTTATTTGTGTGACTGTGTGGATATGGTTGAAGGTCTACGGTGGCACATGGCATGTGATCATGTGGCCAGGATGCAACAAGTGATTGATCCAACCGTGAGAGCCTGAGATAATCTACGGTGGCACATGGCATGTGATCATGTGGCCAGGATGCAACAAGCGATTGATCCAACCGTGAGATGTGTGTGATTTGTTTCGCTAGCCAGCTCGGGAGGGTCCTTCGAGGCCTCGAGTGGGATGTCGGTGGTAGCGTCCGGTCTGGCGATGCGCGTGCGTGATTATGTTTCGTTGATTTTACGTCCGTTGAGGACACGTGATGTTGGGCTTTGACCACGTAAATTGTTGGTGATTTCCTATTTGCGAAAACAAGCGTTTGGTGTGACCTATCGATCTTTTGGAAAGAGAAGGATTTTATAATCCTAAATTGTTTTCTATTAAAACTCTCGATGGCATTTTAAAGCTGTTTTGTAAATTGTTTCCCTTATTTGCGATCTTTCGGTTTTGGAAATGTTTACCCAAACTCTTGCCTCGGGAAGTACTTTTCTTTACGTTTGGATCTTTGAGGATTCTGATTATTATTGTTCTTGGAACTTGTATTGTATGGCTCGTATTTTTGCACTTGTACTGCACTAGCAAAACGGTGGAGTTTTGCTAACCCCGAGTATTCGGGGGTGGATGTCTATTTTTGCATTCGGGTTTTGGAGCATAGCACAGGGTCGGCACGAAGGATGATGAAAGATGAACGATACTAATCACACGAGGTTCCGTTGATGTCGTATTGGTCGATTGTATTTTCTTTTTCATTGCGGTATCTTTTCCCGTTGTACGGGAGTTTATTTTATTTTGACCCCTGCGTGGGTATGTGTTGGGAATGAGTTGTATGTATTTGTTGAAAGACCAAATCGGTCTACTGAGTCATTTTAGCCTTAAAGGCGAGGTTTAGATGTTTGATTTTAGTTATCAGCCTGGTAGATCCTCGAGGAGAGGGCCTACGGCGTGTAATATCCCTGAGCGGATTTGGGGGTGTTACATGAATAAAGAGAATTTAGATAATATCGAAATTTCTCTTGACACGCATCCTAGTGGACTTGTATATTACGGAATTCGATGTTTGTGGAATAAATTCAAACCAGAATATGAACAACGTCTTGGGAATCTGACGTTAAAAGACCCTGTTTGCCAATTTGTAAGAAAATTGGATGGGAAGCTTCTCCCCGACTCATAGAAGGCGTTTAAGCCGTTTCTGAACGTAAAATCAGAGGAAGATGTGAGCCACAATCACAACTACTGTGCATACACGTGAGTATCTTTTATTTTTGTCGTATGGTGAGATTTTCTGAATAAAAAATGTGATACGCGATAAATGCATTCATTATTCTATTGAGTAGTTGAAGTGCAATCAACGCAATCACAAACTTGTTAAGCAATTTTTCCTCATTTTTTCTTCTATAAATAAACATTGTGCTTATTTCTTTTATTCATCCCTCAAACTTGCACTTTTCTCTGTTTCTCTCTAAATAATTTCTTTTCAAAAATGGAGTCATCATCTTCCACAAAAAAATTTAGCACAGTCTGCATTTTTGGTGGAGCTAGTTATGGAAAAGATGCATGCTTTACTGAAGCAGCACACAACTTGGGTCGTACTTTAGGAGAAAAATGCATTCATGTAGTTTACGGAGGAGGAAGTCTAGGATTAATGGGACGAGTGCCTACGCCTATATGGAAGGAGTAAGAGTGTTGGGAATAATTCCAAAACCTCTGGCTGAAAGTAAAATCACCGGGGCAACTATTGGAGATGAGTTTAGATCTGTAAATATGCAAGATTGCATAACTCACATGATAAATAATTCTGGCGCCTTTATCACCCTTCCCGGTGGTTTTGGCACCCTTGAGGAACTTTTTCATGTGGTTACCAGAGCCCAGCTAAATGTTCATCAAAAACCAATAGGTCTGCTTAATGTCAATGGTTTCTTTGATGGTTTGTTATCTTTCATCGATTACTCTGCTGAAAAGGTTTTATTTCCGAGCGTGCTAAACGAATCATAGTCGTTGCAACCACACCAGAAGAACTAATCAAAAAACTCAATGAATTTGTTCCTCAACCAGATCCAGCTCTAGCTAAAATTGTCTGGATGGAAGCTTTTACCGTGAGAAAACGAAAAGTGGATTCATTCCTCTCCCTTTGATACCTCATATCAGACCTCTTGTTATTTTTACTTTCTGTCGTGTGTAATTGTAATACCCTCGCCTTTAATATTGTATTTTCTGATTTAAGCTAAGTATTTTCGCACCATATCTGTGTTGTTGTAGCAAGTATATCGACGAATTATGTTAAGTTGGAATCATGGTCATTCATACTATATTAATTGTTGGGTGATATTGGGAGAATTCCATTTATGCTTGTTATAGCACTTAACGTACGTTAACCTATCTTCTTAACGTACGCTATGTACGTCGCCTTACGTACGTAACATCCATATGTTAACGTCGTAATGCGGGAGATCCACTGATCGCCTTTCGGCGGGTGGGGCCGGCGGGGGTAGGTGGTCGGGAGTCGATCGCGGCAGCCAAGTCAGCGGCTATTACGTACGTAATAGCTATATAGTGCGTGCGTAGCAATTGCGTGTTTTGAGGCGTAAAGATGCAGTGAAATTGGTTACGTACGTAATGATCATGAGATTACGTACGTAAGGACTATAACGTACGTTAACCACTTTCGTTAACGTACGTAATGCCGAGTTCAGATTATAAAAGTATGACTTGACATTCATTTCCTACTCGACCCTTTCGACCTCCCAACTGATAAAAACGATTCCTTTCCCTTCCAACTCCATTTCTATGTAATATCCGCAATTTTCGATTTTCGGTAAATTTCTTTTTTCGGCCTGAGTCCGTTTTGACGACTCGCTCATGACCGTTTCGTCATTTCGAGAATGATTAATTCTGCACTTTTTGTCATCCGAGTTCGTTTCGGTATCGTTTTGTTGAGTTCCGAGCTTTTTAGCGACTTTTCCGCACTTGAGTTCGATTCTTGCGAATCTCATCCGAAACTGTCGTTTCGAGTTTCTCGTAAGTTCATTTAATGTTATTATTCATGTTGCGAGCTTTGGTTTGGTGTTTCGATCGCGTATCGTGATTTTCGGACGTTTTGGGCCATTTTCGTAATTTCCCCAAAGTTTTGGGTAATTACTTCCGTTGTTGAATTCCGAGCCTTCGGGTGGTCGGAATTGTGTGTTCTCTTAGCTCTTAGATTCGTCTTTGCGAGTACGTCATAACCGTATCATCGATTCGTATTCAAGTTCGGGTTTCGGGGTCGTTCGGGCCGTCGGAGTTGGCCGGCAGTCATGGCCAGGGCAACAGGCTCGGGGCCAAGGCCTTGGCGAGTCACGGCCGGTAGTGCTCGGCGGCTTCTAGCCGAGTCACGGCCGGCGGTGCTCGGCGGCTCCTGGCCGAGCGATCCGTGGGCCGCGGCACATGTTAGCGGGGCGCGGCACACTCTGTGGCATTTTCGGCCAAGCCGTGTACCGCGTGCCGCGGCTGCTCCCCATTGGGCCGCGGCACCTTTATGCAGCCTATTTATGGCCTATGAGACGGGTTTTTGGCCATTTTTCTCACTCGTTTTCTTCCCTTCCGCGGCTGGAGCTTGGTTAATCATGGAGAGATGTTGTTGGACAATTAATCCATGAAGTTTTGGAGTTCATATCATCAATCATCCATCCTATAACACCCTCCGATCTACCGAATCAGGTCAGATTTCCTAGAAATCTAGTTTTGGGGAATTTGGGTGTTTTGGTTGTTTTCATCCGATTAATCCGATTTAACTTAGGATTATGATGGATTGATGATTATTTAGATGTATTATATCATTTCCTTTATTATTCCATGGTTGGATCATTTCGATTCGTTGTTTTGGTCGAGTTCTTAGTCGATGCCTTGAAGGTGTCCGGTAAAATGTCTTAAAGGGGTTTTCGGGCGTTCTACGATTATTCTTCCTCGTATGATCGATGATTTATTGATTGTATGATGTTAGGGTCGTGTTTCTTGCGAAGAAACCGTGTTGAACCCTTTCGTTCATCGTCGTCTTCCGTTTCGATAGCATCGGGCGTTTCGAAGCTTTCCGGTTGAGCCGTGTTCGTCGGGATACTTGCGTGCCGATTTCGAGGCAAGTACCTTGCCCATACTTTTCTTATTTTGTGGATATGATGATCGGTGATCGTCTTGGTGTGTTTGTTTGGTCGTTTGAAATGAAGTTTCAAAAGATTTCGGTTTGGCCTCGTTAAAGGCTTTCTTTCAAAATGCGTGTGTGTTTTGTGAACGGCGTGTTTTGGGAATTGATTATGATTTGATTATTTTGAACGTTGAGGGATTTGAGGATGATATTCATATTGTTTAAAGTTATGGAATCGTATATTCCGTATTTAATCTTGTTATTGTGTTTTGAAGAGTTTGATAATGGTGTCGAGTTAATGGCCATCTCTAGTGAGTATTCTTAATGAACTTACATTCTTAGCATGTTAGTTTTGCATGAATAATGTGTGTGTGTGTGTATGCTCACTACGGGCTAGATCCGACGGGGTCTCGGTAGGGGTCCACAGAGACGTGGATCGACGAGCTTGCTTTTAACCACTACGGGTTAGATCCGACGGGGTCTCGGTAGGGGTCCACAGAGACGTGGATCGACGGTTAATTGTGGTGCATTTTACAAATGTGACTTATTTATGGCATTTCCGGAAATGAGGGCTTTTGAACGGTTTTCATGATTGCATGCATTGACTAAGTGTGTAAGAGGTAAGTTGTTCGTTTGGCCTACTTGGCTAGGATGGCTCTAGAGTATTTTGTTGTTTGTTTTAAATCCTTTATTTGTGGATTTTGATGTTGGGAGACGAACCTTGTGGTCGTTCTTTGTACTGTGAGTTGATGAGATTTGGGGCTAAAACCCCAATGGTTTTGTAAAGGTCATTTGACGGATTTGGGGCTAAAATCCCAACGGTTTGGTAAAGGTCATTTTTCGAAAAGTAAACCTTTGGGGCGGTGACCCCTTTTGTCTTTTGGATTTTGAAAAGTAGGATTTGATAATCCTAAATTGTTTTCTATTAAAACTATCGATGGCATTCTAAACCGTTTTATAAATCATTTCCATTGATTTATGATATTTCGATTTTGAAATGTTTTCTCAAATTCTTGCCTCGGGAAGTACTTTTCGTTTCGTTTGGATCTTTGAGGATTCCTGGTTATTGTTATTCGTGGAATGTGAATTGTATGGCTCGTATTTGCACTTTGTTCTTGCACTAGCAAAACAGTGGAGTTTTGCTAACCCCCGATTATTCGGGGGGTGGATGTCTGTTTTTGCATTCAGGTTTTGGAGCATAACACAGGGTCGGCACGAAGGATGATGAAAGATGATCGATACTAATCACATGAGGAACCGTACATCGTGTATTGGTTCAGTTGTACTTTATTTTCCGCTGCTATATTTTTCCCGTTGTACGGGTGTGGTTGTGTTTTGACCCCTGCGTGGGCATGAGTTGTAATCGAGTTGTATGTTTTTATTGAAAGGCCAAATCGGTCTACTGAGTCATTTTAGCCTTAAAGGCATTGTCGATATGTTTCATGTTGTTACTAGCCTGGTATATCCTTGAGGAAAGGTTCTACGGCGTGTAATATCCCTGAGTGGATTGGGGGTGTTACATTCTAAGCCCTTCTAACTTGTGTTGGAGCTTCAGCACTTGATTGGTGACTTGGAAGAGTTAGAGATTGAAGTGTATCCCTTGAAGTGTTAGTGTTGTTCTTCATTTTGAGGTTGGTCTTTCTTTAACTCATATCAAATTCATGCTTATGATGATGTTAGTAGATAAATACTTCACATAATGTTAGTTTAAGCTAGTGTAAACATGATAAGTTAATTGAATCATGCTCAAACTAAGTGAAGATTAACATTAAGTGTATTAGTGTTACTTCTCGATGTAAATAACTTCATAATGTGATTGTGTTGATAATGATATACTTGAAACCTGATGTATAACATGATAATTGGAAGTTGATTATAGTCTCAACACTAGGAACATGTTAAGGATGAAATCCTTAATGATTAGAGGTGGGAGATATTAAACTTGTCTTGAACATTCAATTGATTCTTGAAGGTAATATGGAACCATGATTTTTGGCCTCTTAAACCAACACTTTTGTAATAAAATTGTTGAAAGAATTATGTTAACTCTTTGAAGATGATCTTCACAAGATAGGATGAAGTTACTTTTAAAATTTCAAGTATCCAATGATATAACTAGGCTTTTAATAAATTCTTCAAAAGTAAAACAATGGATTTTGATAGAAGGAAGTTGTAATCTTCATATGATCAAGTTAATCGATTTCGTTGATAACTTAAAAGGATGTTAATCGCTACATTAATATGTTAATAATGCTCTTAAGAGGATTGTAGTGAATATGGTGATAGAAATGCGGTAGATGAGTAGCCGAATTCCTTTTCATTAATCCGTGTATGTTAAGAGACGTAAATTAAGATGATGTTCTTAGTGCACTAAAAACTTGAGCTTATGCTTCGTATAGGAATCAGTTTTTAATGTAATTATTGGTAAAATAATGAAGAACGTAATTAACACAAACTTATATCGTAATCGGAAGTGCCGATGATTTGAAAAGATATTTTCACAATGTTACTTTGGTAATAAACCGAACTTCAAGTATTCAATATTAATGTTAGAATATGTGAATGAACATGATAAACATATGATGATTTGTAATAAGAACATTAAAGTGATCAATAGGATAATTGATTTATTCAAGTAAATTTACGAATATTATTTATGTAATAATACCGTTATCGTACGAATGTGTTGTTGAATGAATTACATTTCATTCAAGGTTGCTTGTTCACGTGAGTATTGTTAGATGAGGATACCGTTCGTTTGACCATTCAAAGAAGGATTATTCATCTACGGAATTAAGGCAAGTTATCTTGCTTGGTTATAATGATGGTTGAATTCTTGTGATTATTATGCGTTTCGTGTGTATGAAATGTTCTGATAATCTATGATTCCTGATATGGTGATACTCTTGATCGTATTGTCATGGTGTTGGGGATGATATACCCGAAATTACCGTCCTTGTTACCGTCAGTCCTTTTGAGCTTTGTTGATACTTCGGTGAGTTGTTCGATTCCTTGATAAAAGTGTAATTTGTTGAGTTTCGTTGTCATGTTGTATCGTGACATATCTGGAGTCATATCTGTGCGCCGATTGGTTATGTGTAGGATTTTTAGCCGGGCACTTGATGATCATGCGTGGATGCTTTCCGCATTTAGATCGTGCACACGAGACGTAGTTCGTGAGGCTAATTAGGTACATCGCCCCACGTATATTCTGGATTCCGTATACGGGGTGGACATGTGCACGGACACATTTCCGGATCGGGCGTACTATGACGTCCGTCTTGAGCCATATTATATGGTCGTTCGTATATTTGGTTATGTTCGAGAGTTGGGACTGATTGTTTATACGCCTTCGGGGTATATTCAGTAGTCGATGGTTTTCTTTGAGATCAGTATATATATGAATTGTATAATGTCATGAGAATTATTATCATGTATAGCTGACCCTGTGGTTTGGGGCGAGATACTTGTATTTCAGGGCGAGGAAAGGGCAAGGCACAGGAGGAGCACAATGGCGACAGAGGGTTTTGAGGTATGCTATTTCGGGGGCCCCGAGTCTTTTGATATTCGGTTATGTATTATTGTGATTTTCATTTTATTTTGTGTCGGATGAATGTACTATAATCTGTTAGGTATTGCCCATCGTCATATGGTCTGTACCGAATTTGGATCCTGTGTACGCTTGCTCATATTAAAGACATGTATAACTTATACTCCATATCGGGGTTTTATTGTGGTATGGTGCCACGTTGTCAGGTTGTAAGTCTAGATCGTGATATCGCCTGGTGGGTCCCGGTAGGGGGTCCACGGCACTGTAATAGCCACTGTTTTCGTGCTGTTACAGAAGATGGTATCGGAGAGTGTGTTTTTATTTTGAGTCATTGTAGAATCGAAATAGCATTAAGAAACCTTCGTGCCACGTGTAACCTGTGCAAGCGCCTGACCCGTCAAATACGGTATGTTCTCATGAACCATAATTTTATTACTGGCATGATATTGACGATGTATTAGTCTCCTTACTTATCTTGGCATCTTGCTAACATGAGGTAAAATTCACCTGTTTGAGGTGAACCTAAATTAATTATGTGATTGGAATTGTTTCGACTTGATGTTGATATGATATTGAGTGTGTAACACCTGTAGTGCCAGTGATCCTTTACGAACTGCTTTGTTGGATAGGAAATTCCATGTTGCTATTAACTTAGCATGAATTATGATTGATAAATCGAACTGTACTTGTGACTTGATTCTTTCAGTATGGAAAGGAATCCGAGAGGCCGTGGCAGAGGGGGACGAGGCCGCGGAAGAGGCCGAATTCCGATACCACGAGCCAATAGACGCGCGAATGTGGAACAGAGTTCCGCAGGCAGTGATTCGCCTTCTAGGGACCAATCACACCACACCGGAGAGAATGCACGTGTCGATCCTTACACCGTGATGCAGGGCATGATGGCCCAGATGACCCAAATGGGTCAGCTGATGGAAGCTATGCAGAGAAATACTACTGGTCAACAGCATGGACAACAGCCTCCGCCTCTGGTGCCTGGCGGGATCGTGAGCCGGATTATTAGCGACATATCACGACAGCGACCTCCGACTTTTGAAGGATCATCTGAGCCTGCTGACATTGTACACTGGATAGAGCATTTCGAGAAACTGTTCGAGATGGTGGAGTGCCCAGAGGAAAATCGAGTTCTTTGTGGCGACTACTACCTTAGTAATAGTGCCCATACTTGGTGGCTTTCGTGAGGCTGCCGATGGCGCGAGTACTTGGGAGGAATTCAAGAATCTTATGCTAGATCGTTACTATCCCGCACCCCTCCGTGAAGCTAAACTGTCCGAATTACTAAACCCACCCATCGGAAGACGAGGATGTGTTAGCGATTCTTTGAAAAATTCCAAGCACTTCTCCCTTTTGCTACGTCGGTTATGCATTCGGAAGCTGATAAGATCAAATATTTCCTCAAGAGACTTAAACCCCGAATGAGGATGCAATTACTCAATCACCACATGCGACCTTACCGGAGTTTATTGAGAAGGCTTTGGAGTATGAACTTACTGCGAAGGAGATTTCTAAGAAGCGACCTCGCTTTTCCAACAAGAGATCCAGAACTGCACCCAAGGAGACAAGAATCGGGGTATTCAAGAAACCCCACTGTACTAAATCCTACGAACGGCCACCTATGGCACCGAAACCGACAGGAACGCACTCTCGGGCAATCAGCTCACCTGTCGTGTGTTATAACTGTGGGGACCAGGGGCATATCAGCTCCAAGTGTCCGAAGCCGGCCGTTGCCTGTCACACTTGCGGGAATAACGGTCATCGTGCTCGCTATTGTCGAGGTGGACTCGGGCGTGCTCCAGTAGCATCTCTTGCTCCAGTACAGTCTTCTGTTCAGGAACGTGCTCCTCTGTCCGCTTCTTACCAGACTACCGGGGCGAATAAAGGGATGGGCCGTGGAAATCAAGCTGGTACACCTGCTTCCGGGGTTGAAAAACCCAGAGTCTACGAGATGAAAAAAGCCGATGATCCCGAAGCCAGCATGATTGCAGGTACTCTCGAGATTCACTCTCAGCCCGTTTGTGTTCTTTTTGATACTGGTGCTTCACACTCCTTTTTGTCTAGTTCTTGTTTGAGTCGTTTGCATTTGAATCATGTTACCGATTGTGAACCTTATGTAATTGGTCTACCCGATAGTAGAAGAATTATTGGGTGTCGTGAAGTACAGAACTGTCCGATTAGCATGAACAACCGTGAGTGGTTGTCCGACTTGATTGTGGTTGATTTACCTAAAGATGATGTAATCTTGGGTATCGACTGGATGGATCGTCACGATGCCGTGTTTAGCGTCCGCAAGCGAATGGTGACCGTCACATCGGATGATGGCGTCGAGTGTATTTTCCGGGGTGATAATCCCAATCATTTTGGGAGAGTCATCAGCGCTATGAAGGCTGTGAGATTACTGAACCAGGGATGCATTGGTTATTGGTGTTACATGACCAAGACAACTGACCGGCCAGTCGAATTGGTTGATATTCCAGTAGTTCGAGATTATCCAGATGTATTTCCAGAAGAGCTTCCAGGAATACCCCCACAACGAGAGGTAGAATTCACCATTGAGTTGGAGCCAGGGACGTCCCCGCTTTCGAAAGCACCTTATCGTATGGCCCCGACTGAGATGCAGGAGTTGAAAAGACAACTTGAAGAATTAACTGAGAAAGGATATGTTCGACCCAGTGCATCCCCTTGGGGAGCGCCGGTGTTATTAAATGCGGAAGAAGGAAGGATCGCTGCGTTTGTTGATTACCGGGAGCTGAACAAAGTAACAATTAAGAACAAATATCCTTTACCTCGCATCGATGATCTATTGGATCAGCTCCAGGGAGCCGCTGTATTTTCCAAGATCGACTTGAGATCCGGGTACCACCAATTGCGGATTCGAGAGTTTGACGTCCCGAAGACAGCTTTTCGCACTAGCTATGGGCATTATGAGTTCGTTGTCATGCCATTCGGACTGACTAATGCACCTGCAGTGTTCATATAATTGATGAATCGGGTTTTTATTAATTATCTGGATCATTTTGTAGTCGTTTTTATTGACGACATCCTGGTCTACTCTCGTGATCATGAGGAGCATGAGTGTCACCTCCGCTAGGTTCTCGATGCATTAAGGCGAGAACAACTCTATGGAAAATTTTCTAAGTGTGAATTCTGGATGTCTGAAGTTATTTTTAAGGACATGTGATATCGGAGATGGAGTAAGAGTAGACCCACGAGAAGGCGAAGCTATCCGAGACTGGCTACCTCCGAAGAACGTGAAGGAAGTTCATAGTTTTCTGGGTCTAGCAGGCTATTACAGACGATTCGTGGAAGGATTTTCCAAAATTGCTCAACCGATGACTAATCTGTTGAGAAAAGATAAGAAGTACTTGTGGTCGGAAGCATGTCAGCAAAGTTTTGATGAACTCAAGAGTCGATTATGTAACATCCCCAAAACTGTATGGGAATATTACATGCCGTAAACCCTTTCCGCAAGGATCTACCAGGCTAAACGTCCATAAACAACCAAATGCTTGCCCGGCCAGGGTCAAACAATATAATAATACAGACCGTTAAGGTCACTTACACATAAACACACAGACGATGAGGTCACACAACTCTATCAACAAGACTGACTAACAACATTACCCACGCAGGGGTCGAAATACAATACATCGGAAGACTGAAATCAACTCTGACAACACAATGAAAATAAAACAACTCTCGACTCATGATTAGTATCGCAGCTCGTCATCCTCTTGTGCCAATCTGTGTTGCTCCACGAATCTGCATGTACTGGATGCAAAAGCAGGACATCCACCCCGAATACTCGGGGGTTAGTAAAACTCCACTGTTTTACTAGTGCAAGTATCAAACCATACGAAATGTAACAAGCAAATAGCAACTACGAATTTAATACGGAAATCCATTATCAAAATATTCCCGAGAAGTTTTAGAATTTCGAACTCAAGTAAGAGATATTTGAAAAGGAACACATCATCTCGGGGATTTTTAAAGCAGAAAATCTTTTGGACCTCGAGTCCCAATTTACAAAACCTTTTCGTAAACAATAGGGCCTTAGCCCGATTCTCGTTTCAAAGCACACCAAATAATATATCATTATGAGTCCGAGATCCATATTTAAAATGTTACCCGAACGATCACTGCTACACGATCATTGTTCGTACACATCATGTACCGAACTCCGGAGGCCTCGACGGACCTTACCCGGACCACACACACCGTTCGTACACGTTATGTACCGAACTCCGGAGGCCTCGACGGACCTTACCCGGACCACACACACTGTTCGTACACATCATGTACCGAACTCCGGAGGCCTCAACGGACCCTACCCGGCTACAGCATCATTCGTACACATCATGTACCGAACTCCAGAGGCCTCGTCAGACCCTACCTGGATCACACACCTTGTCCGTACACGTCATGTACCGGACTCCAGAGGCCTCGTCAGACCCTACCTGGTTCACACACTTTGTTCGTACACATCATGTACCAAACTCCAGAGGCCTCGTCAGACCCTACCTCCATCACACACACATCGACTCGACACAATTCATAATCATTAAATGTCAAGTCATTCCACATTACGCCGAAATGTACAATCAAGCATGTAAACCAAAACAACACAAACATCATGATCATCACAACGACTCTTAACCAACACAACACACATTCGGTACACAATACATTGAACAAACACGTGTACAACCATCTCATATGTACATCGCAATCCTGCACAAATGGCACAACGCCTAACACGTATACCAATATATCACTATTATCACAAAGCCTTCAAATTTCGGAAAACACAACCAACTGAAACGGAACATATTTACGGAGGCAAGCAAAATCGTTATACATATCATACGTAATTACTATTCACAAGATACAAGTCGTATAATAAGATACTTGCCTTGAATTATTGACGACGCAACGAACGGAAAGGAAAGTCACCGACGAACGCTAGGAACCAACGAAACCGAACCTAACGATTCGAAGAATACAATCACAACCATTTCTAAATGAATACGGAATCAGAATACACCCGAAAACCCGCCTAGGATTCATGTATATTCGCATATAAACAACAACGAGGGCGGACCACAACCAAACCCTCTCGATTCCGTAAAAATCACGAAATATACCATGAATCCGTAGGGAAACTAAGAATACCAAGATTAATCCTATTCATCATGAATTAATCGACAAAATGGAACGAATCGGACAAAAACGCGAAAACCCCCAAATCTACCCAAAAGTAGGGTTCTAAAGATCTAACCTTGATTCGCTGGATCGAAGGATGTTATAGGATGATTGATCGGTGATATAAACTCAGAAACTTCATGGATTTGTTGTCCAACAACATGGTTTCGTCTCCTCCAAAACCCCAGCCTCGGACCGAAGGAAAATGAAATGAAAAATGACTGATAAAGTCAGTGCATCATTTTTATCTTTGAGCGGAACTAGCGTGCGCTAGCCTTCCCGACTAGCGTGCGCTATCGGCGATATCGGCCGAGCACTCTCGGCCATGGCCCGCATGACCCGGCACCACCGACAGTGCCGACCATGACTCGACCGCGACTCCCGCTAGCGTGCGCAACGGCCGTAAGCTGCGCGCGCTAAGCCGACTGTCGATAGCCCGGACTAACAAACTCATCCGTGCGCGTCGCTAGTCGGCCGGCGGCGTGCGCTACCTGCCCGATTAGCGTGCGCCCACGGCCAAGCGATGGCGTGCGCTACTGCCCGATCTGGCCGAGTCGAGAACCTCGAGAATCCCTCTGCCCGGGCCCGATAGCGTCTGTGGATGACTCGGCCGCGGCGCTACTGCTGCCGAGCTAGCGCGCGGCATCACGGCCGTGGCGTGCGCTCGCCGGTTCTGCCGTGCACAGCTTGGCGATGCCCGACGCCGACGATGCCGCACCGGTCGGCCGGTACTTTCGGCCGCCACGACCCGACGCCTCGATTTGAAAGCGCGCGGAGCGGACACGGCGAAAAGTTCGCGGGCGACATCAACGACTCGAAATGAAAACGTAATACCATAATTAATCATACGCGACCAAGAAACGGGTCGAGATAACAATTACAGATACGGATACGTAACTTTCAAGAAATTACAAAATGGCCCAAAGCGCCCGGAAATCACGATACGTGATTGAATAACCAAACCGAAGTTCACAACACGTCTAACAAAGTTAAACGGACTTGCGGAAACTCAAAGCGGCGATTTGGACGAGATTCGCAAGAATCGAACTCAAGTGCGGAAAAGTCGCTAAAAGCACGGAACTCAACAAAACAACACCGAAACGAACTCGGATGACAAAAGTGTAGAATTAATCATTCTCGAGAATGACGAAGCGGTCATGAGCGAGTCGTCAAAGCGGACTCGGCCGAAAAAGAAATTTACGAAAATCGAAAATTGCGGATATTACATTCTACCCTCCTTAAAAGAAGTTTCGTCCGAAACTTAAAACAAGTAGGAGAAGCAATATCCCTTGAGAAAAAAATTCAACGAGATACACAAGAAATGCGTAACTAACGCCCAACGGCGAAATGTTACAAACAACGCAACGGAATATACGGTGTGAAAACACACTCCATGACGACCAACACAACGTCATTGCCTAGGATTTGAAACAATAACGAGCAATTTACGTCACATCACATGCACACATTTAATCAAGAAACGCTCGCGAGAACTATCCGCACCAGACTAGAACGGCTATGCGAAAGAAACAAATAGAGTATAATGATAGAAATCACTCAGTTACTCATCAACAAGGATATGTCCGACGTCAAAACACAAAATAATTCAAGATAACGAAACGAGAATCTTGGATATTACATCCTATCATACAAAAAATAAGTTCCGTCCGAAACTTTAATTAAGGTTATCACAATGATACGAAACAAAATATAACGACACATAATAAAATACCATGATCATGACCCCTTGATCCATTGTCATGCCTCTGTATGTTCAACAACTATACAGGAACTTATTCAAAACAGAATATCATTTAACAAGTTCCAAACGTAAAAACGTCGCAAGATACCCCTCTACACGAGAAACAATCCACGCAGCTAGTACCAAAAACACTATCACTGGACATCGCTGCGCCCTCCGGAAGTAGGAATGGTACTCCGGTCCCTTATCATCTCGGCAACAATCTCGCAGTACTGAACTCGATGCTCCTCGTGTCCACAATTATAACAAGTCACTGGCGGTTTCTTACAATGCGCGCGTTCATGGCCTAGTACGTTACAGTTGAAACACCTAGGAGCATTACCAGAACTCAAAGACACCGTCTTGGGACCTTTGGATTCTCTAGGCGTGAGAAGGTCCATGCTCGAGCGTACGAAGGTTGAGGTGTGGGAATCCCAATTCCCTTACTTCCCGTCGTCAGCGGAGATCTTACGCTTCTTCGCTGCGTCACGGACTCGGTAGACATTATAGCCATTTCAAATGCTAAGGCTCGATCCTGATAGTCCTTCAAGGTTGTACACATAAAAGGAGCCATACACTGCCGAATCTGAGGATTCATATGCATATCGAAATAACGAACCTTATCTGCCTCACTTTTCACCTGATCCCGAACATAACACAGCTGTCGATTATAATCGACTATCGCCTGGGATATCGACACGTCTCGGGGCGTAGCCGAGAAAAACTCGACAATCCTACGCTCTTTAACAGGCGGCGGAAAATACTCGGACTCCATGGCAGTTTTGAATTCGGTCCAAGTAGCGGTACGATCACTAGGCGCTACGACCTCCCACCAGTCTGCAGCTTCCCTGTCCAGTAGGTATTGAGCGATAGGCACTCTTCTCTCATCGGGGCAAGCTACAGCATCAAATGTTCTGTCATTTGGAAGAGCGATTCTCCCGGCCAAACGAGTCGAAGAACCTACAAAGCGGGCGGGTGCATTCTCATCACATCTCGTAACCACTTACTAGCTCCGTTATCCTCATCTGGAATCCCGTCACGGTGTATGCGGTCGATTCACATGCGCGGTAGTCGACCACGGCGAAGGATCGTGGTGGCGCCAATGTCAACCTACGACCACGTCCTCGGCCTCGACCTCTCGGCATCGAGCGGACGATCAATCGAATAACACAACCAAATAAACATCACAACGTCAACATAGGGCGATAAATAGCGACGATATAACATCAACCCCAAGTCATTACACACGTGCACGAACTAACACCGTAATTCTAGAACTTCATTAAAAAAATAATTCACACGTCACATTAACGAGATGTTTGGATTTTATCAAATCAAACACGGTCAAAACCACACACATATCGTAAGGACCACACACTAGCAATGAACTAAAGTATTTCCGGGGTATTATTCAAATGATAAAATTTTAAAATTCTTAAGTTTGAAAAATTTGGTGAAATGAAATTTTGAAAACACTTTTAATACCTCGGTCGTTCAATAAAAACCATGTATCTCAACATTTAGAAAACACTGAAACATTCTCACGTGAGCACAACAACACCACAAACTTATGACAACCACTTAGCCCCAACACGTGGACATATGAAGTTCAAAATTCGAAAACCAAAAATCGTTACGCAAAATAAAAATTTTCCAAAATCCTTTAGTTCATAACCAAAAGCAGCTAATATTTTACAATGTCAAGTACTTCAAACACATTTTTCAAATACCGTCTGATTGTGTCATTTGAAAATACACGGCCCATTTGTCAAATTTTAACAAATTTTAAAAAAATCCACATAGACCGTGGTTTGACCGCACTACCAAAATATTTTCCAAAAATTGATTTTTACAAAAATTCTCAAGCGTAAAGTCCTTCGGAAAACATTCTCAAACTTACCCATAGCGGACAAAATTACAACGTTCCAAAAGCGATCGAATTTAAAACCACATACTCCAATGGCAACCAGGGTCGCCAATTCAATCAAATGCATCTCGTGGTATCAAGTTTAAGCACACAACAAAATCATTCATCGGAGTTTCTCACAACTCTTAGTCGGTACCTTTTGAAACCCATCAAGGTTTACAACTTTCACAACATACCACCCCACCCGGTGGTTCAAAGATAAAACAATAACGTGTCGAGTTCTACACACATACTATGTGCCACGAATATTAAACACAACTATATTACACAATACTATGTAAATAAAATTATGCGCCGCAATTAGCTCACTAAGATAAAATCGAGATACGGGTATTACGCATAAAGAGGAGACTTACATCCACAGTCGCACGGAGGTGACGGTCGCCACGATACTAATCTCGTCCGATAACATAACCGACACGTTGTGACTACGCACAACTCAACTTGTCACTGACGACTCGAGCGACAAGACAACACATTACTCGACAATCACGACTTGACTCGACCCGGCTGACTAGGTTTCCGCAACCTAAGCTCGATACCATAAATGTAACATCCCGAAGCGTATGGGAATATTACACGCCGTAAACCCTTTCCGCAAGGATCTACCGAGCTAAACGTCCATAAACAACCAAATGCTTGCCGGCGAGTCAAACAATATAATAATACGAGGCCGTTAAGGTCACTTACACATAAACACACGGGCCAGATGAGGTCACACAACTCTATCAACAAGGTGACTAACAACATTACCCACGCGGGGGTCGAAATACAATACATCGAAGAGCGAAATCAACTCGACAACACAATGAAAATAAAACAACTCTCGACTCATGATTAGTATCGCGGCTCGTCATCCTCTTGTGCCAATCCTGTGTTGCTCCCCGAATGCATGTACTTGGGCCTTAAGCAGACATCCACCCCGAATACTCGGGGTTAGTAAACTCCTTTGTTTTACTAGTGCAAGTATCAAACCATACGAAATGTAACAAGCAAATAGCAACTACGAATTTAATACGGAAATCCATTATCAAAATGTTCGAGAAGTTTTAGAATTTCGAACTCAAGTAAGAGATATTTGAAAAGGAACACATCATCTCGGGGATTTTTAAAGCGAGAAAATCTTTTGGACCTCGAGTCCCGATTTACAAAACCTTTTCGTAAACAATAGGGCCTTAGCAGATTCTCGTTCAAAGCACACCAAATAATATATCATTATGAGTCCGAGATCCATATTTAAAATGTTACCCGAGCGATCAACTGCTACACGATCATTGTTCGTACACATCATGTACCGAACTCGGAGGCCTCGACGGACCTTACGGACCACACACACCGTTCGTACACATCATGTACCGAACTCGGAGGCCTCGGCGGACCTTACCGGACCACACACCTTTGTTCGTACACATCATGTACCGAACTCGGAGGCCTCAACGGACCTACCGGCTACGGCATCGTTCGTACACATCATGTACCGAACTCCGAGAGGCCTCGTCGGACCCTACGGATCACACACCTTGTCCGTACACGTCATGTACCGGACTCCGGAGCCTCGTCGGACCCTACTGGTTCACACACTTTGTTCGTACTCATCATGTACCGAACTCCGGAGAGGCCTCGTCGGACCACTACGGATCACACACACATCGACTCGACACAATTCATAATCATTAAATGTCAAGTCATTCCACATTACGCCGAAATGTACAATCAAGCATGTAAACCAAAACAACACAAACATCATGATCATCACAACGACTCTTAACCAACACAACACACATTCGGTACAATACATTGAACAAACACGTGTACAACCATCTCATATGTACATCGCAATCACCTGCACAAATGGCACAACGCCTAACACGTATACCAATATATCACTATTATCACAAAGCCTTCAAATTTGGAAAACACAACCAAGTGAAGCGGAACATATTTACGGAGGCAAGCAAAATCGTTATACATATCATACGTAATTACTATTCACAAGATACAAGTCGTATAATAAGATACTTGCCTTGAATTATTGACGCCTTAGCACGGAAAGGAAAGTCACCAGCGAATGCTAGGAACCAACGAAACCGAACCTAACGATTGAAGAATACAATCACAACCATTTCTAAATGAATACGGAATCGGAATACACAGAAAACCCTACGATTCATGTATATTCGCATATAAACAACAACGAGGCGGACCACAACCAAACCCTCTCGATTAGTAAAAATCACGAAATATACCATGAATCCGTAGGGAAACTAAGAATACCAACAAGATTAATCCTATTCATCATGAATTAATCGACAAAGCGAGCGAATCGGACAAAAGCGAAAACCCCCAAATCTACCCAAAAGTAGGGTTCTAAAGATCTAACCTTGATTTCTTGGATCGAAGGATGTTATAGGATGATTGATCGGTGATATAAACTCGAAACTTCATGGATTTGTTGTCCAACAACATGGTTTCGTCTCCTCCAAAACCCGACCTCGGACGAAAGGGAAATGAAATGAAAAATGGTGAGAAAGTCAGTCTGTCATTTTTATCTGGGCGGAACTAGCGTCGCTAGCCTTCCGACCTAGCGTGCGCTATCGGCTAGTATCGGCCGAGCACTCTCGGCCATGGCCGCATGACGGCACCACCAATTACGCCGACCATGACTCGACGCCCGACTCCCGCTAGCGTGCGCAGCGGAAGCTTTGCGCGCGCTAGCCGACTATCGGTAGCCCGGACTAACAAACTCATCCGGTATAAATGCGCTAGTCGGCGGCGGCGTGCGCTACCCTGCCCGGTTAGCGTGCGCCACGGCCGGCTTGATGGCGTGCGCTACTGCCGATCTGGCCGAGTCGAGAACCTCGAATCCCTCTGCGCCGGGCGATAGCATCTGTTGGTGACTCGGCCGCGTCGCGCTGCTGCCGAGCTAAGCGCGCGGCATCCGGCCGTGGCGTGCGCTCGCGGTTCTGCCGTGCTGCTCGGCGATGCTAACACTTCCGACGATGCCGCACCGGTCGGCGGTACTTTCGGCCGCCCACGACCGGCGCCTCGATTTCAAAGCGCCGCAGGCGGACACGGCGAAAAGTTCGCGGACGACATCAACGACTTCGAAATGAAAACGTAATACCATAATTAATCATACGCAACCAAGAAGCGGGTCGAGATAACAATTACAGATACGGATACGTAACTTTCAAGAAATTACAAAATGGCCCAAAGCGCGAAATCACGATACGTGATCGAATAACCAAACCGAAGTTCACAACACGTCTAACAAAGTTAAACGGACTTGCGGGAAACTCGAAGCAGCTGATTTGGACGAGATTCGCAAGAATCGAACTCAAGTGCGGAAAAGTCGCTAAAAAGCACGGAACTCAACAAAACAACACCGAAACGAACTCGGATGACAAAAAGTGTAGAATTAATCATTCTCAGAATGACGAAACGGTCATGAGCGAGTCGTCAAAACGGACTCTGGCCGAAAAAAGAAATTTACCGAAAATCGAAAATTGCGGATATTACAGATTAATTTCAGCACCTGTTTTGGTACTACCTAGAGGAACAGAAGGATTCGTGGTATATAGCGATGCATCGAGACAGGGCCTTGGCTGCGTATTAATGCAGGACAGGAAATTGATCGCCTATGCGTCCAGACAGTTGCGCCCTTACGAGGTCAACTACTCGACTCATGACTTGGAGTTAGCAGCCGTAGTGTTTGCTTTAAAAATATGGCGCCACTATCTGTATGGAGTTACCTGCCGGATTTTTACGGACCACAAGAGCCTGAAGTATATTTTTACCTAGAAGGAGTTGAATATGAGACAAAGGAGGTGGTTAGAGCTAATCAAAGACTATGATATCGAGATCCTTTATCATCCAGGCAAGGCAAATGTGGTTGCCGATGCCTTGAGGAGCAAGACGGTGCAGGAGCAGATACTGGCTCGTTTGACCGCCCAGAAGGAGTTGCAATTAGAGTTCATGAGACCAGAGATTGAGGTCTGGTTACAACGCATTCAGGGACAACTGTGCACGCTTGAGTTCATCATCCCTTGATGATACGATCAGGACGAAACAGATAACGGGCCCATTCTTATCCAGAATTCGAGGAGAAATCGATCAGGGGAAGGCCCCTGGATTTGTGGTTCACGAGGATGGACTGATACGCATTAAAAACCGAGTATGTATACTAGCAGACGAAGAGTTGAGGAATACTATTCTGAAGGAGGCTCATGCTACCCCGTATTCCATACACCCGGGATCGAACAAAATGTATAAGGATTTGAAGTCGTATTATTGGTGGGGTAACATGAAACGGGAGGTTGCCGATGTAATACCCGAGATCTTTATTCCGAATTCGTTAGGTTTTCTGGGTTTTATCGGGTTGTCATGGTCCTCATCGTAGGAATTTCGTGCCATGTTTGGTTGTGACTTGTTGGGACATGTTTTTGGAGGCATTTCGGATCACTTTGTGAGTTTTTGAGTTTTTGTGGTGTAGCGCACGCTAATGCTTGAAGCATAGCGCACGCTACTGCATGGTGTTTAGCGCACACTACTGAATGTGTAGCGTACGCTAACTGGCAGTCCAGAGGCAGTCCAGTAGCTACTGGACTGGGACTGGAGCTTTGTTAGCGCACGCTAAGGCCGATGGCTAGCGCACGCTATCGACCGCTTAGCGCACGCTCCCTCTTCTTTCTAGCGCACGCTACTCGGTAAGCCTTGATTACGTCGAGGAGCTCTTGGTGGTTTTTGTGACCCGTTAGCGCGCTACGGTACATTGGCTAGCGCCGCGCTAACTATGTTATACGCGGTTTCTACGGGCGTTGACCCGTTAGCGCACGCTAATGAAGGGTGATTAGCGCCGCGCTAATAAGCATCGATATAAATCTTGGACAGCAGATTAAGTCATCATTTCCCACTTTTCTTCATCCCTTCCAACGAGTGAGATCGAGGCGAGTAGGACCGATCTTTTTCTTCTAGCTTCATCTTTGAGCGGATTTGTAGATGTTTAACAACATCTAATCGTCTTCTTGGTCGAAATCAAGGTAATCTCTTGTTAGAACCCTATTTTCTTAAATTTGGGGTTTTTCCTTGGATTTGTGATTCTTAACCGATCTCATCCGATCAGTTGTGTATTTTTGGTTGTCTTCACCGTAATCTTCAGATTTTGTTAACCGTTCATCGATTTTCATCGCCCGGATCAACGATTCTTGATTTCTTTGAGAATACTTAGATCCTTGTCCTTTTTAGGATCGTTTTGGATTTCGATTAGTGTTATTGATTCGTGGTGATGCTATTTTCGTAGTATTCGTGGGCTGTCGAAGTCTTGATCGTTTTTGGAGGTTCGAAGGTTGCCCGATTGTTCCGTTAAATCGTTTAGTCGCTCGTATCTTGAAGCAAGTATCTTGTCCATACATTTCATGTTTCGTAGGCGTAATTATTGATAAATGATTATATACGAAACCCAATGTTTAATGAACGTAAAAAGGGATCGGTATATTCTCGATAAATGTTGCCTTTCAACGATAATTTATGTACTTCGTGAATATATGTGTTCTCGGAATATGTGTGTTGGATTTGTATGTTGTAAAGATGATATGATCACTTTGAATGAGTTTATTATACCGTAATCCTTTGGCGGGGATTACGTAATGTTATGTGTACTTGTTCGTTAAGAATGTATTACGTGGGATATTAGTTGTTACTCCTCTGAAAGGAGGTTGTGATGTTTAAGTGTTGCTTGGCTTGATGTTCTACTCATTGTGATGTGATTCTTTGAAAGTGATGTGCCTCGGGTAGGATTGTTGAATCTCAGGATCCATACTTGCTAGTATGGGTCGGGCGTGACCGTAGGGTTATCGGTCGGGTATGTCTTGCGGGGACTCCGAGGTTCGGGGCTTGCTAGCCCGATGCCGAGATAACTTGTGGAGTTATCATCGGGTATGTCTTGCGGGGACTCCGAGGTTCGTGGCTTGTTGGCCGATCTGGGATAACTTATGGTTGTGATTTGGAATGGTTACGTGGTTGTTGCCACGAGGACATGTGATTTTGGTATGGTTTCCTATTGGGTTATTCACTCGGGTATGTTCTACGGGAGCATCCGAGGTTCGTGGCTTGTTAGCACGGGACGCGAATAATCCTTAGGAACATGTGTTATGTTATTCGAATTCGTGGACTGTGGCTTATGATTGGTCTTGGACCCCGTGTGTTGTGAATTGGGTTGTGGAACCACGTTTTATTATCGGAATCGTATTTTGGAAAGATGATTTTGGGCCGTGTCCCCAAGTGTTTTCGAAAGACTTGAGAATTCCTTATTTCCAAATGTTCTCAAACTCCCGAGACCATAAAATATTTTGTATGAGACACATGGTTCTTTTCCTACCTTTTATAAATCAAACTGTTTTGATTAGGTGATTTATCTCGGGAAATATATTCAAGATTTTATATTCTTGAAGCACGTTGTGTATGGCTTGTACTTTTGGTTTTATACTTGCACTAGCAAAACAGTGGAGTTTTGCTAACCCCCGAGTATTCGGGGGGTCGATGTCATGTGCGTCCGGTACTTGCGGTAGGCGGGAGCGAATCACAGGATCGATACGAAGGATGATGGGAAACGAAGATACTAATCACGTGAAGACCAATTATAGAGTATTTGGTGGAGTCGTGTTGGTTATTCCTCCGATGTGTTATCTTCTCGAATTATGAAAGTGTTATTGTATTCTAACCCCTACGTGGGTATGTGTTACAGGCAAGGATCTTGTATGTATTGCTCTGTGTGTTGTGATATAAGACCATATCGGTCTAATGGTCCTTTATGTAGCCATGTCGGCATGTGAAGTGATGCATTGTTTTGTATTTAGCTTTGGTAGATCCTCGCGGAGAGGGTCTACGGCGCTGTAATATTCTGAGTGGTTTGGGGTGTTACGAATATGGTATCGAGCTTAGGTTGAGGAAACCTAGGTGTCGGGTTGAGTTGAGTGTTGTCGGGTCTTGTCTTGTCGATTTGGTGCAGTGAGTGGTGTCGCGACGAGTAGTCCGAGTTTTCGGTCGTGATTTGTATCTAGGGGCTACCATCATCTTCGTGCGATCTGTGGATGTAAGTCTCCTACCTTGTTGTGTCTCGTATTATACGAGTTTACGTGATTCTATGTTATTATGTGGAGTTTAATTGTGCCTCATGAATACTTACTCCATACTTGTTTGATTCTCGTATTGTGTTGGAATAAAGTAGTACCGGTATGCATGTATATATATATTTACATCTTTGTGTAAAATCGTTTTTACAGGAGTGATGTTTTGGATTGGTTACTCAATAAAAGTTTATCAATATGGTATTTCAATTTCAAATGTTTTGGGGAAGTCACGTAAATTCTATTTAAAAATATCCTATGAGAAGAAAAAATGATTTGAGTTTCGTATGATGACCTCGAGACCAAAGATTTTGAGAATTCAAACTACACATATTATATTTTCATCTTGCATTGAAAATTTTCAAAATATTTTAAATGCTTAAACGAGGTCTACCAATAGTTTACTTGAGACGTGACTTTCGCCTTCAACTTTTCCGGTTAAACGATATGTAGTGAGAATGTAAATTGTTGGCGTTTGGATTCGTATGTTGTTGTTTATTTGTAACCTTCGACTTTCGGCATTATTTGGTATATGTTCATGAATAACAATTGTTGTGTGTGGTTATGTGTAACTTGAACTGTGTTCTTATCCGCTGCGTGTGTAAAGTCCAAAGTGACTTTTTGGGTACTTTTACCAAATAGTGTGTGTTTCAAAATGACCTTTTGGGTTTGTAAATTTGAATTATTTCGTTGACCCTTTTTCCTAACTCTTTTGTTGGGTGATTTAACATATATTTTGAAACTATTGAGTTTTCGCGTCTACGCCTTGTAATTTCAAACGGTATTTGGTGACGGTATTTGGTATTTGGAAAATGACTTTTGGGGAGTATTTGGAAAGTATTACCGTCATCGGCCTTTCGGCATTTTGGAGCGTTTTGAAAATGGTTTTCAACTTGGTGAGTTCCGTTGAAACCGTACGGGAAATGATTTTTATATAATGGATGACTTCAATTTCATTGCATTTATAAATCGCATAACAACGGCATTATAAATGAAGATTGTTGGTATAATAGTCTGTATATTATGCTCTAGCTGGAATTAAATGGTAATATGTATATGATTTAATGATGTTGGATTAAAGACAGAGACTTAAATATCTTGCTATGTGTTATGATCTTTCTTTACCTTAGGTTATTGTTTGTTAGTATGCCGAGGCGAGGTCGTGGTCGTAACCGTGGCGCTGATGGCCACGGGGATCAGATGCGGAATCGAGAGAATGCCGCTGGGAATGATTTTAGTTTGGGTGTTGCTACTATATTGCAACAAGTAGCGACTCAGATGACTCAGTTGACCCAGGTGGTTCAACGTAGCATTGACGCGAGTCAGAACGTTGGTGTAAATCAATGGCTTCGCGAGGTAGTTCGTATGAATCCCCCTTGATTCGCCGGTGCTGCGGATGCGTTGGGCTGGGATGATTGGATTTTCCAGTTGGGAAAGATTTTCGAGGCTGTCGGATGTCCTGAAGAGCGGAAGGTACCTATCGCTCAGTACCTTCTCGACAAAGATGCCGCTAATTGGTGGGAAGCTGTTAAACCTCGTGATCGTGATGTCACGTGGGCGGAGTTCCAAGCACTTATGGAAGCTGAGTTCTGTCCGAAACCGATTAGAGAGCAGAGGATTCGCGAATTCTACTTGGCAGAACCGCAAGATATATCGGTGTCGCAGGCTATCATCGATTATAGCAAACAACTCAGTTATGTGCGAGATCGGGTGAGAACCGAGGAAGAGAGGATCCTTCACTTTGACAGATGGATGAAGCCGGATATTCACGTGTATATGTCGGGATTCAATTGCACCTCGTTGAGGGACTATCAAGATCGAGCATTAGCTCGTGAACTAGCTTCATTATCATCGGGCGTGTGCAGTCGAAGAAAGCAGAGGAGTTCGATGATCGCGTGGGCGGTGCGGGAGTCGGTGTTTCTAATTTGCAACGTAGTAGTCTTTCCATTTGTAAAGCTCCATCGCTCGATGCGTGGGCCGGGAGTTCCAAGTCCTCTGTTCGGACTCTGGTAAAGCCGGAGATGTTTTAACTGTAATGTGGCGGGACATGTTCGTGCACATTGTCCTTCCCCACCCGATGCGTGTTACAGTGCGGACTCGAGGACAGGTTCGATTTTGCGAGATGGTTACCGAACATTCCGAGCGGGGACTTGAACTTTGATATCGGGATCGACTCAGAGTAGTCCGGAGGCGTGGTCTATCGATTGCAAGTTGAATTATTTCCCTTGCTTTGTTGTTTGAAATTCGAGATTGACTTCTTTTATTTGAAGTGGATCGGATTTTGAACTCTGTACTCTCGACTCTGTCGAATCATTTATATTCGTTGATATTGTCTGATCTTGTCCTGTCTTGTGCTTTTATTGATCGAACGAGTTGTGGTATTGTTTCAGAATAACCCGTTTGTCGTTATGACTCCAAATTGCTATTCCCTTTCCTGTGGATCTTATGTGAATGCACATCTTGTTGCCTTCACCGGACCGTATATTATCTCTAGTCGAGATGTGAACTTTGGGGTTGTTGTTTGAGTATTATTGTTCGTCGTGATTCGAACATGATTGATCGATTGTTGTTGTCTCGATCGTTGTAACTCAATCGTTTGATGGTTGAGTTTTTTGATCTCGTTTCGTAATTGTTGAGCGTTAGGACTCCTTCGTAATTTCCTTAAGTTCAGGAAATCTGTTTTGTGTTCGATCTTCCAACCCTTGGGCTGTGGAATTTCGTATTGGTTCAGCGTATAGCTCGTGTTTTAGTTGATGTACCGTTGAATTGTTCAACCGTATTGATTTTCGTTCGTCGTGTTTTGTTATTTCGGCATCGGATAAAGTTTGTTATATGAGTTTGTTTTGCGTCGTTCGTTTTATGTTTCATGTTTCGAGGACGAAACTTCTTTTAAGAGGGTAGAATGTAATACCGAGATCTTTATTCGAATTCGTTGGGTTTTACGGGTTTTATCGGGTTGTCATGGTCCTCATCGTAGGAATTTCGTGCCATGTTTGGTTGTGACTTGTTGGGACATGTTTTTGGAGGCATTTCGGATCACTTTGTGAGTTTTGAGTTTTGTGGTGTAGCGCACGCTAATGCTTGAAGCATAGCGCACGCTGCTGCGTGGTGTTTAGCGCACGCTATGAATGTGTAGCGTACGCTAGCCGGGCGATCGAGCGATCCGGTAGCTCTTGGATCGACCGGAGTTTTGTTAGCGCATGCTAAGGCGATGGCTAGCGCACGCTATCGGCCGCTTAGCGCACGCTCCCTCTTCTTTCTAGCGCACGCTACTCGGTAAGCCTTGATTACGTCCGAGGGCTCTTTGGGTAGTTTTTGTGACCCGTTAACGCGCTCTACGGCTGAAGGCTAGCGCACGCTAACTATGTTATACGCGGTTTCTATGGAGCGTTGACCACGTTAGCGCACGCTAATGAAGGGTGATTAGCGCATTCTAATAAGCATCGATATAAATCTTGGGCGGCGGATTAAGTCGTCATTTCCCACTTTTCTTCATCCCTTCCGACGGGAGTGAGATCCAGAGGCGAGTAGGACCGATCTTTTTCTTCTAGCTTCATCTTTGAGCGTATTTGTAGATGTTTAACAACATCTAATCGTCTTCTTGGTCGAAATCAAGGTAATCTCTTGTTAGAACCCTATTTTCTTAAATTTGGGGTTTTTCCTTGGATTTGTGATTCTTAACCGATCTCATCCGATCAGTTGTGTATTTTTGGTTGTCTTCACCGTAATCTTCAGATTTTGTTAACCGTTCATCGATTTTCATCGCCCGGATCAACGATTCTTGATTTCTTTGAGAATACTTAGATCCTTGTCCTTTTTAGGATCGTTTTGGATTTCGATTAGTGTTATTGATTCGTGGTGATGCTATTTTCGTAGTATTCGTGGGCTGTCGAAGTCTTGATCGTTTTGGAGGTTCGAAGGTTGCCGATCGTGCCGTTCGTCTCGTTTCGTCGCTCGTATCATGAGGCAAGTATCTTGTCCATACATTTCATGTTTCGTAGGCGTAATTATTGATAAATGATTATATACGAAACCCAATGTTTAATGAACGTAAAGGGATCGGTATATTCTCGATAAATGTTGCCTTTCAACGATAATTTATGTACTTCGTGAATATATGTGTTCTCGGAATATGTGTGTTGGATTTGTATGTTGTAAAGATGATATGATCACTTTGAATGAGTTTATTATACCGTAATCCTTTGGCGGGGATTACGTAATGTTATGTGTACTTGTTCGTTAAGAATGTATTACGTGGGATATTAGTTGTTACTCCTCTGAAAGGAGGTTGTGATGTTTAAGTGTTGCTTGGCTTGATGTTCTACTCATTGTGATGTGATTGCTGAAAGTGATGTGCCTCCGGGTAGGATTGTTGAATCTCCGGGATCCATACTTGCTAGTATGGGTCGGGCGTGACCGTAGGGTTATCCAATTCGGGTATGTCTTGCGGGGACTCCGAGGTTCGGGGCTTGCTAGCCCGATGCCGAGATAACTTGTGGAGTTATCATCGGGTATGTCTTGCGGGGACTCCGAGGTTCGTGGCTTGTTAGCCCGATGCCGGGATAACTTATGGTTGTGATTTGGAATGGTTCTGTGGTTGTTGCCACGAGGACATGTGATTTTTGGTATGGTTTCCTATTGGGTTATTCACTCGGGTATGTTCTACGGGAGCATCTGAGGTTCGTGGCTTGTTAACACGGGACGCGAATAATCCTTAGGAACATGTGTTATGTTATTCGGGTCGTGGACCTGTGGCTTATGATTCGGGTCTTGGACCCCGTGTGTTGTGAATTGGGTTGTGGAACCACGTTTTATTATCGGAATCGTATTTTGGAAAGATGATTTTGGGCCGTGTCCCCAAGTGTTTTCGAAAGACTTGAGAATTCCTTATTTCCAAATGTTCTCAAACTCCCGAGACCGTAAAATATTTTGTATGAGACACATGGTTCTTTTCCTACCTTTTATAAATCAAACTGTTTTGATTAGGTGATTTATCTCGGGAAATATATTCAAGATTTTATATTCTTGAAGCACGTTGTGTATGGCTTGTACTTTTGGTTTTATACTTGCACTAGCAAAACAGTGGAGTTTTGCTAACCCCCGAGTATTCGGGGTGGATGTCTGTATTGCGTCCGGTACTTGCAGGTAGCTGGGGAGCGAATCACAGGATCGATACGAAGGATGATGGGAAACGAAGATACTAATCACGTGAAGACCAATTATAGAGTATTTGGTGGAGTCGTGTTGGTTATTCCTCCGATGTGTTATCTTCTCGAATTATGAAAGTGTTATTGTATTCTAACCCCTACGTGGGTATGTGTTACAGGCAAGGATCTTGTATGTATTGCTCTGTGTGTTGTGATATAAGACCATATCGGTCTAATGGTCCTTTATGTAGCCATGTCGGCATGTGAAGTGATGCATTGTTTTGTATTTAGCTTTGGTAGATCCTCGCGGAGAGGGTCTACGGCTGTAATATTCCCGAGTGGTTTGGGGGTGTTACGAATATGGTATCGAGCTTAGGTTGAGGAAACCTAGGCATCGGGTTGAGTTGAGTGTTGTCGGGTCTTGTCTTGTCGATTTGGTCCACCGAGTGGTGTCGCGACGCGTCGTCCGAGTTTTCGGTCGTGATTAGTATCGAGGTGCAACCATCATCTTCGTGCGATCTGTGGATGTAAGTCTCCTACCTTGTTGTGTCTCGTATTATACGAGTTTACGTGATTCTATGTTATTATGTGGAGTTTAATTGTGCCTCATGAATACTTACTCCATACTTGTTTGATTCTCGTATTGTGTTGGAATAAAGAGTAGTACCGGTATGCATGTATATATATATTTACATCTTTGTGTAAAATCGTTTTTACAGGAGTGATGTTTTGGATTGGTTACTCAATAAAAGTTTATCAATATGGTATTTCAATTTCAAATGTTTTGGGGAAGTCACGTAAATTCTATTTAAAAATATCCTATGAGAAGAAAAAATGATTTGATTTTCGTATGATGACCTCGAGACCAAAGATTTTGAGAATTCAAACTACACATATTATATTTTCATCTTGCATTGAAAATTTTCAAAATATTTTAAATGCTTAAACGAGGTCTACCAATAGTTTACTTGAGACGTGACTTTCGCCTTCAACTTTTCGGTTAAACGATATGTAGTGAGAATGTAAATTGTTGGCGTTTGGATTCGTATGTTGTTGTTTATTTGTAACCTTCGACTTTCGGCATTATTTGGTATATGTTCATGAATAACAATTGTTGTGTGTGGTTATGTGTAACTTGAATTGTGTTCTTATCCATTGCGTGTGTAAAGTCCAAAGTGACTTTTTGGGTACTTTTACCAAATAGTGTGTGTTTCAAAATGACCTTTTGGGTTTGTAAATTTGAATTATTTCGTTGACCCTTTTTCCTAACTCTTTTGTTGGGTGATTTAACATATATTTTGAAACTATTGAGTTTTCGCGTCTACGCCTTGTAATTTCAAACGGTATTTGGTGACGGTATTTGGTATTTGGAAAATGACTTTTGGGGAGTATTTGGAAAGTATTACCGTCATCGGCCTTTCTGGCATTTTGGAACGTTTTCGAAAATGGTTTTCAACTTGGTGAGTTCCGGCGCGGAAACCGTACGGGAAATGATTTTTATATAATGGATGACTTCAATTTCATTACATTTATAAATCGCATAACAACGGCATTATAAATGAAGATTGTTGGTATAATAGTCTGTATAGTATGCTCTAGCTGGAATTAAATGGTAATATGTATATGATTTAATGATGTTGGATTAAAGACAGAGACTTAAATATCTTGCTATGTGTTATGATCTTTCTTTACCTTAGGTTATTGTTTGTTAGTATGCCGAGGGGCAGAGGTCGTGGTCGTAACCGTGGCGCTGATGGCCACGGGGATCAGATGTGGAATCGAGAGAATGCCGCTGGGAATGATTTTAGTTTGGGTGTTGCTACTATATTGCAACAAGTAGCGACTCAGATGACTCAGTTGACCCAGGTGGTTCAACGTAGCATTGACGCGAGTCAGAACGTTGGTGTAAATCAATGGCTTCGCGAGGTAGTTCGTATGAATCCCCCTTGATTCGCCGGTGCTGCGGATGCGTTGGGCTGGGATGATTGGATTTTCCAGTTGGGAAAGATTTTCGAGGTCGGATGTCACGAAGAGCGGAAGGTACCTATCGCTCGTACCTTCTCGACAAAGATCTCGCTAATTGGTGGGAAGCTGTTAAACCTCGTGATCGTGATGTCACGTGGGCGGAGTTCCAAGCACTTATGGAAGTGAGTTCGTCAAACCGATTAGAGAGCAGAGGATTCGCGAATTCTACTTGGCAGAACCGCAAGATATATCGGTGTCGCAGGCTATCATCGATTATAGCAAACAACTCAGTTATGTGCGAGATCGGGTGAGAACCGAGGAAGAGAGGATCCTTCACTTTGTGAGACGGATGAAGCCGGATATTCGCGTGTATATGTCGGGATTCAATTGCACCTCGTTGAGGACTATCAAGATCGAGCATTAGCTCGTGAACTAGCTTCATTATCATCGGGCGTGTGCCGAGTCGAAGAAAGCAGAGGAGTTCGATGATCGCGTGGGCGGTGCGGGAGTCGGTGTTTCCAATTTGCAACGTAGTAGTCTTTCATTGTAAAGCTCCATCGCTCGATGCGTGGGCCCAGGAGTTCCAAGTCCTGCATTACGACTCTGGTAAAGCCGGAGATGTTTTAATCGTAATGTGGCGGGACATGTTCGTGCACATTGTCCTTCCCCACGATGCGTGTTACAGGTGCGGACTCGAGGGACACCGGGTTCAGTTTTGCGAGATGGTTACCGAACATTCCGAGGCAGGGACTTGAACTTTGATATTAGGATCGACTCCGAGTAGTCCCGGAGGGGCGTGGTCTATCAGTTGCAAGTTGAATTATTTCCCTTGCTTTGTTGTTTCGAAATTCAGAGATTGACTTCTTTTATTTGAAGTGGATCGGATTTTGAACTCTGTACTCTCGACTCTGTCGAATCGTTTATATTCGTTGATATTGTCTGATCTTGTCCTGTCTTGTGCTTTTATTGATTGAACGAGTTGTGGTATTGTTTCAGAATAACCCGTTTGTCGTTATGACTCCAAATTGCTATTCCCTTTCCTGTGGATCTTATGTGAATGCACATCTTGTTGCCTTCACCGGACCGTATATTATCTCTAGTCGAGATGTGAACTTTGGGGTTGTTGTTTGAGTATTATTGTTCGTCGTGATTCGAACATGATTGATCGATTGTTGTTGTCTCGATCGTTGTAACTCAATCGTTTGATGGTTCAGTTTTTGCTGATCTCGTTTCGTAATTGTTGAGCGTTAGGACTCCTTCGTAATTTCCTTAAGTTCAGGAAATCTGTTTTGTGTTCGATCTTCCAACCCTTGGGCTGTGGAATTTCGTATTGGTTCAGCGTATAGCTCGTGTTTTAGTTGATGTACCGTTGAATTGTTCAACCGTATTGATTTTCGTTCGTCGTGTTTTGTTATTTCGGCAACGGATAACGTGTGTTATCTGAGTTTGTTTTGCGTCGTTCGTTTTATGTTTCAAGTTTCGAGGACGAAACTTCTTTTAAGAGGGGTAGAATGTAATACCCGAGATCTTAATTCCGAATTCGTTGGGTTTTCTAGGTTTTATCGGGTTGTCATGGTCCTCATCGTAGGAATTTCGTGCCATGTTTGGTTGTGACTTGTTGGGACATGTTTTTGGAGGCATTTCGGATCACTTTGTGAGTTTTTGAGTTTTTGTGGTGTAGCGCACGCTAATGCTTGAAGCATAGCGCACGCTACTGCGTGGTGTTTAGCGCACGCTACTGAATGTGTAGCGTCGCTAGCCGCGATCCAGGCGATCCGGTAGCTACCGGATCGGGCCCGAGTTTTGTTAGCGCACGCTAAGTGATGGCTAGCGCACGCTATCGACCGCTTAGCGCACGCTCCCTCTTCTTTCTAGCGCACGCTACTCGGTAAGCGCGATTCGTCCACGGACTCTGGGTAGTTTTGTGACACGTTAGCGCTGGCGCACATTGGCTAGCGCCACGCTAACTATGTTATACGCGGTTTCTGGAGCGTTGACCCGTTAGCGCACGCTAATGAAGGGTGATTAGCGCCGCGCTAATAAGCATCGATATAAATCTTGGGCAATGACGGCGATAAGTCGTCATTTCCCACTTTTCTTCATCCCTTCCGCGGAGTGAGATCCAGAGGCGAGTAGGACCGATCTTTTCTTCTAGCTTCATCTTTGAGGATTTGTAGATGTTTAACAACATCTAATCGTCTTTTGGTCCAAATCAAGGTAATCTCTTGTTAGAACCCTATTTTCTTAAATTTGGGGTTTTTCCTTGGATTTGTGATTCTTAACCGATCTCATCCGATCGGTTGTGTATTTTGGTTGTCTTCACCGTAATCTTGATTTTGTTAACCGTTCATCGATTTTCATCGCCTAGGATCAACGATTCTTGATTTCTTTGAGAATACTTAGATCCTTGTCCTTTTAGGATCGTTTTGGATTTCGATTAGTGTTATTGATTCGTGGTGATGCTATTTTCGTAGTATTCGTGAAATGTCGAAGTCTTGATCGTTTTGGAGGTTCGAAGGTTGCCGATCGTGCCCGTTAAATCGTTTAAGTCGCTCGTATCTTGAGGCAAGTATCTTGTCCATACATTTCATGTTTCGTAGGCGTAATTATTGATAAATGATTATATACGAAACCCAATGTTTAATGAACGTAAAAAGGGATCGGTATATTCTCGATAAATGTTGCCTTTCAACGATAATTTATGTACTTCGTAAATATATGTGTTCTCGGAATATGTGTGTTGGATTTGTATGTTGTAAAGATGATATGATCACTTTGAATGAGTTTATTATACCGTAATCCTTTGGCGGGGATTACGTAATGTTATGTGTACTTGTTCGTTAAGAATGTATTACGTGGGATATTAGTTGTTACTCCTCTGAAAGGAGGTTGTGATGTTTAAGTGTTGCTTGGCTTGATGTTCTACTCATTGTGATGTGATTGCTGAAAGTGATGTGCCTCCGGGTAGGATTGTTGAATCTCCGGGATCCATACTTGCTAGTATGGGTCGGGCGTGACCGTAGGGTTATCCAATTCGGGTATGTCTTGCGGGGACTCCGAGGTTCGGGGCTTGCTATCCCGATGCCGAGATAACTTTTGGAGTTATCATCGGGTATGTCTTGCGGGGACTCCGAGGTTCGTGGCTTGTTAGCCCGATGCCGGGATAACTTATGGTTGTGATTTGGAATGGTTCTGTGGTTGTTGCCACGAGGACATGTGATTTTTGGTATGGTTTCCTATTGGGTTATTCACTCGGGTATGTTCTATGGGAGCATCTGAGGTTCGTGGCTTGTTAGCACGGGACACGAATAATCCTTAGGAACATGTGTTATGTTATTCGGGTCGTGGACCTGTGGCTTATGATTCGGGTCTTGGACCCCGTGTGTTGTGAATTGGGTTGTGGAACCACGTTTTATTATCGGAATCGTATTTTGGAAAGATGATTTTGGGCCGTGTCCCCAAGTGTTTTCGAAAGACTTGAGAATTCCTTATTTCCAATGTTCTCAAACTCCCGAGACCGTAAAATATTTTGTATGAGACACATGGTTCTTTTCCTACCTTTTATAAATCAAACTGTTTTGATTAAGTGATTTATCTCGGGAAATATATTCAAGATTTTATATTCTTGAAGCACGTTGTGTATGGCTTGTACTTTTGGTTTTATACTTGCACTAGCAAAACAGTGGAGTTTTGCTAACCCCCGAGTATTCGGGGGGTGGATGTCTGTATTGCGTCCAGGTACTTGCAGGTAGCTGGGGAGCGAATCACAGGATCGATACGAAGGATGATGGGAAACGAAGATACTAATCACGTGAAGACCAATTATAGAGTATTTGGTGGAGTCGTGTTGGTTATTCCTCCGATGTGTTATCTTCTCGAATTATGAAAGTGTTATTGTATTCTAACCCCTGCGTGGGTATGTGTTCTGGGCAAGGATCTTGTATGTATTGCTCTGTGTGTTGTGATATAAGACCATATCGGTCTAATGGTCCTTTATGTAGCCATGTCGGCATGTGAAGTGATGCATTGTTTTGTATTTAGCCTGGTAGATCCTCGCGGAGAGGGTCTACGGCGCTGTAATATTCCCGAGTGGTTTGGGGGTGTTACAGCCGAATTCATTTTAAAATGTTTGACCTGTCAGCAGGTCAAGATTGAGCATCAACGACCAGCTGGCATGATGAAACCACTTCCGATTCCCGAGTGGAAGTGGGAAGACATATCGATGGATTTTATTACTAGCTTTCCGACGAGCCGTCGAGGCATGAATACGATTTGGGTGATTATGGATCGGTTGACTAAATCAGCCCACTTCTTGGAGATCAAGGATACTTGGGGCCCTGAGAGATTGGCCCAATTATTCATCAAAGAGATTGTGAGACTGCATGGCACCCCTAAGAGTATTGTATCAGATCGGGACAGACGGTTCGTGTCGCACTTCTGGAAGGCGGTTCATCGTGCTATGGGTACACAGTTGAACTTCAGTACGGATTTTCATCCTCAGACCGACGGTCAGTCTGAGAGGACAATTCAAACTCTAGAGGATATGTTGAGGGCATGTGCTCTCGATTGGAAGCCTGACTGGGAAGCCCAACTGCCGTTGGTAGAGTTCACATATAATAACAGCTGGCACGCCTCGATCATGATGGCACCTTATGAGGCATTGCATGGTCGTCGTTGTAGGTCCCCTTTGTGCTGGGACGATTTGTCTGAATCTATTGGTACGGAACCTGATATGTTATTGGCATCCCGCGAGAAGATTTCCCTGATCAAGAGTCGTCTATTAACAGCCCAAAGCTGCCAGAAATCATATACAGATAATCGTCGACGACCACTTGAGTTTGAGGTTGGTGACCATGTACTAGTCAAAGTATCTCCTACTAGAGGTGTTTTCCGATTCGGGAAGAGAGGCAAGTTGAGCCCAAGGTATATTGGTCCGTTTGAGATCCTGGAACGAGTAGGCGACCTAGCCTATCGTTTAGCATTACCACCAGCTTTGAGCCGGATTCACAACGTATTCCATGTATCTCAGTTAAGGAAGTATGTTGCTGATCCAAGTCACGTTATTCAATTCGACGAGGTCGAAATAGCCGATGACCATTCGTATGAAGAACGGCCTGTGCAGATACTTGAGAGAAGAATTAAACAGCTGAGGAACAAGGCGATTCCCTTATTAAAAATTCAGTGGTCGAGACATGGAGTCGAGGAAGCTACGTGGGAGACTGAAGATAGCATGCGAGAGAGATACCCCGAACTGTTTACCCCTTAGTTTCGGGGACGAAACTCCTTTTAAGTGTAATACCCGTGTATTTTGTGAGTGTTATTTTGGATGTATTTTGTGGTATTGTGGTTATTTGGACCGTATATATTGATGATTGACCTTGGCATATTGATGGCTGATTATTGTTGGGTTCCGTGATTCTCGGATTGTGCTCGTTTTAGCCGGACTTCTTGCGAATTTAAATTTGGAAAATAGCAGTTAGCGCACGCTAAGACTGTATGTCTAGCGCACGCTAACCAGGTTCGAGTAGCGCACGCTACTCTTGTGCCATAGCGTGCGTTAGGCCCGCTGGACAGTAAGCTTTCTGGACTCTGGAATGAGGCGTTAGCGTACGCTATGGACGGACTAACGTACGCTATTTCGATGTACTAGCGCACGTTACTTGTATGATAGCGTGCGCTAGGATGTCGTCGGTGAGGACGAAACGTTTACGGTGCAGTACTGCAGTGTAGCGCACGCCATCGTATGGAGTTAGCGCGCGCTAGTAGCAATCGGTAGCGCACGCTAATGATAGTTCAGCGCACGCTACGAGTGCAGCGAGAATGTTTTGGGTGCCTTTTTCTTGAAGTGCACCGCCCTCGGCCGTTAGCGCACGCTAAGCTCGTATGTCAGCGTGCGCTAATACCTCCCAAAGATATATATGGGGGTAGGTTCCAAACGTCATTTTCACCTCTTCCTCTTCCCTTGGCCGGGCGATTTGGAGTGTAGTTAGACGTGGTTTTTCACCGATTTTCACCATCCAACGACATTTTCGTGTTCCTAAGCTCAATCTAACAAGATTTCATCCAGTGTATCATCCAAATCAAGGTAAGATTGTTCAATCCCTAGTTTTTGGAATTTTGAGGGTTTTGTTTAGATCTCGTCATTCTAGTCCGTTTTAAACCTTGTATTGGGTCAGATTATGATTGTGAAACCATAATCCCTTGTTTTTCTTGAAGTCTACGGATTTCGTTTGGAGTTCCCACCTATTGATTTGAGTATGAACAACTCCGCCTTAGTAGTGTTTGATAGTTTGTCCCTAAGAGTAGAGTTTGAAGGGAATCCCTTCCATTTCCGTGGTGTTGTGTTTTGATTCCATATTTCGATGTGTTAGGATCGAATCGTTGAAGGAAATTCGGACCGTACATTCATCCGTTCGCCGTATCTTGTGTCGTTCAAATTGAGGCAAGTACTTTGATTGTGTTTATTGTACATCGTGTGAATATGTAAAAATGGAATTTGTGCCAAATTGTTGATTGAGTGTGTGTGAGCCGAGTAAAACCAGTGAGGGTCCCCTGGGGTCCGGTAGGCCGCGTATCCCTACGGATCACTCGGTTGGGCTATACACCAGGGAGGGCCTGACGAGGTGTCTCTGGGGTGTGTATCTTGCTGAGAGGTACGGGGCCGTATAGCTCGGGAGGTTGTTTTGTGATGATGACTGTGATGTGGTATTAGGAATATACGTGATGGCACTATGATTTTCTGTGATTTTTGTTGATTATTCACTTGTTGTACATATTCTAGAATCATTGTACTTGCAGGCTTCTTCTTGACCCCTTTTGGGGTGGATATACTTTGTGTATTCAGTACGGGTTCGGTGGGAGGACTAGCACGGGACGGACACGAGCTTGGTGGGCGACCTTGATATCGTGCATTATTTTGAGTTGATGGTCATATGGTCATGGTCAAAGTCGTGTTTTGGTTTTGTACTGTGGTAGTCTTGTCCGGTGTTGTATGTCATGTCATTATTAATGGTTAATAATGTTGTTGTATTCCGTGGTGAACGGTCATATTGTTTATGATTCCTCGGGATGATATGTTGTTTGGTATTGTGATGTATGTTATGTGGAAATTGAAGTTGGTTTTGAATGTATGAACATTTATGTTTGTCGTATTTAATGTGTTTTATTTGGGTCCAAGCACAGTAGGTCCTCCAAAAAGGATCTACGGCGCTGTAATATCTCCGTAAATCATGGGGGTGTTACGAATATGGTATCGAGCCTAGGTTTATGGATACCTAGGTGTCGGTGTTTTGGGTCTATTAAATTGAGTCGGTTGTTATCTACGATATCATTGGCATGCTACCACCTCGTGTTGCTGTGTTGGAAGACTCTTCGGATGTTGGTTGTTTCTTTCCTTCGGAAATAATTACCTTAATATTGTGCAATCTATTATTGTAATCATTTCCTTGTTGAATCATTCTTACTCTTCAGTATGCCGAGAGGTAGAGCTATCCGTCAACGTGGTCGTGGTAGAGGCCGTGGCAGAGTGGTAGTGTCCGAGTCCGAGAGGTCCGTTTCAGAATCGGCATCTCGCTCTGCGACTAGGTCGGACCCGATTCCTTCGGGAGGTTCGAATGGAGGCTCGGAGGCCGAGGTGCCTAACGTTCTTCAACAAGTTGTAACACAAGTGCACCAACTGGCACAAGTGGTGCGAGATATTATCTTGGCGGGGGACGGTTGAGGATCGATGGCTTCAAGAAGTTATGAAGATGAACCCTCCCAGATTCGATGGTTCCGGTGATGCGAACAATTGGGATCATTGGTTAGTTGAGCTGGAGAAGATCTTTGACGGTATTGGTTGTCCTGAAGCCAAGAGAGTCCCGATTGCTCAATATCTGACAGTTGATGACGCTTCGGACTGGTGGCGAGCTGTTAAGCCCAAGGACCGTTGATGGAAGCTCAGTATTGTCCAGCGCCGGTTCAGCTAGCAAGAGTCAGTGAGTTCTTCAGAGCTCAACCCGAAGATGTTCCTATTTCTGAAGCAATCAAGACATACAACAAGCAGTTAGTGTATGTCTAAGATCGAGTTAAGGATGAGATAGACAAGATACTTCATTTCGATGCAAGGATGAAACCGGAGGTCCGAAAGTATATGGCGGTCCTTGGGTGTACTACTTTGAGAGAATATCAAGATAGAGCACTTGCTTATGAGATGGTGTCAGTTCCGGTTCCAGCAGTTTCGAGCTCGAAGAAACCAAAATTTTCTGGTAGTTTACGAGGCAGTGGATCGCGTAGGCCTCAATCTTCTATGCAATCTTCTGTCGGTTCCCCTCAGCCTAGTGGAGGAATGCCGAGGGTTTGTTTTAATTGTGGAAATCCGGGACATGTCAGTTCTCGCTGCACTTCTCGCCCCATTGATTGTTTTAAGTGTGGGAAGCAGGGTCATCGCGCGTTATATTGTGAGTCGGGCGAATATTTTCTAAGCAGTCTCTACCCCGGCACGATTACGGGTCGGCCAACTCCGAGTGTCGGACGCGGCGGTGGCGAGGTAAAACCGAGCATAAGGATGCATCTAGCATTGGATCAGCCCCACCCCGATTGTATGAGATGAGGCGGATGATGACGTAGGGATTGCCACTACGTCGGGTATTGTTTATATTTCGATGCACCGGTAGATGTATTGTTTGATTACGGAGCTACTCATTCTTTTATATCATTATCTTGTGTGAATCGTTTGGGCCTAGACGGTCTCTCTACATGTGAACCTTTTATTGTTGGGTTGCCAAGTGGGAAAGGATAGTTGGGGATCAAGAGATCGCCAATTGTCTGTAACCATTGGCGGTAAAGATTGGTCATCCGATTTGATTGTGATCGATATGACGGGAGAGGATTTAATCCTCGGTGATGATTGGTTAAATCGGCATGGAGCGATAGTAGATTATCGTCGGAAGATAATTTCGATAGTCGCGCCGGATGGTGCTGAACACGTTTTGAAGGGCAAAACACGGTACTTCGGGAAGTTTATTCGAGCCATGAAAGCGATGAAATTATTGCGACAAGGTTGTACGATTATTGGTGTTACGCATTAAAGTCGGAAGTTGGCGGAGTACGCTTATCCATTGTTCCATTGTGAATGAATTTCAGACGTATTTAGGATGATTTGCGGGATTGCCACCACATCGTGAAGTAGAGTTCGTCATCGAACTAGAGCCCAATGCGGCGCCAATATCCAAGGCACCGTACAGAATGGCCCCATCGGAAATGTTAGAATTGAAGAAACAATTGGGTGAATTGTTGGACAAAGGTTATATTCGGCCTAGTGTGTCTCCGTGGGGTGCACCGGTATTGTTTGTACGAAAGAAAGATGGGTCCTTACGGCTATGTATTGACTATCGTGAGTTGAATAAACTCACTATTAAGAACAAGTATCCGTTGCCAAGAATCGATGATCTATTTGATCAATTACAAGGGGCTACGGTTTTCTCCAAGATTGATTTGAGGTCAGGATATTACCAACTCCGAATTCGAGATTCGGATATTCCCAAGTCAGCATTTCGGACGAGGTATGGGCATTACGAATTCGTAGTTATGCCATTCGGTTTAACAAATGCTCCGGCGGCCTTCATGCAACTTATGAACAAAAATTTTATCGAATATCTCGATAAATTTGTAGTGGTGTTTATCGACGATATATTAATCTATTCCAAAGGTGAGACGGAGCATGCCGAACACTTGAGAATCACGTTGAGTATTTTGAGGGCTGATAAGCTTTATGCTAAATTTTCTAAGTGCGAGTTACGCTTAAAGAAGTTTCTTTTGGGACACATCATCTCGGTAGATGGTATTCGTGTAGACCCTCAAAAGGTTGAAGGTCTTAGCTTGGGAGCCTCCACGGAATGTTAAGGAAGTTCGGAGTTTTCTAGGATTAGCGGGCTATTATCGTCGATTTGTTGAAGGATTCTCGAAAATTGCTCGACCGCTCACCCTATTATTGCAGACACGAAATTTGAGTGGAGTGATGAGTGTCGAAGAGTTTTGATGAATTGAAAAGCGGTTGACTACGTCTCCGATCCTATCCTTACCACAAGGAACGGAAGGTTTCGTTATTTATAGTGATGCTTCTAAACAAGGATTAGGATGTGTATTGATGCAAAATGAGAGAGTAGTGGCTTATGCGTCTCGACAATTAAAGCCATACGAGATGAATTATCCTACTCATGATCTTGAGTTAGCCGTGTGGTGTTTGCGTTGAAAATTTGGAGGCATTACTTGTATGGTTCTTCTTGTCAGTGTATACGGATCATAAGAGCTTGAAGTACATATTTACGCGAAGGAACTAAATATGCGTCGGCGATGGTTGGAACCGCTTAAAGATTATGATCTTGACATTCTTTACCATCCGGGTAAAGCAAACGTCGTTGCCGATCGTTAAGCCGCAAGTCGATCGTGTTGAAAAGTTGGAACTACTTACCATTCAACCGAAGCTTAGACGAGTTGATTGATATGGAAATTGAAGTTTGGCCTCACGTAACTCAAGGACGATTGCGTTTCCTTGAGATTACATCCTCCGTAATGGAAGATATTAAGTCCAAGCAGTTAGATGATCTCTCAATTGTGCAGCTTCGGGAAGACAGTGTTAGAGGAAAAGCTCCTGGATTCTTAATCGATGAAGACGGAGTTCTTCGATTTCGAGGCAGAACTTGTGTACCTAATCGGGATGATCTCAAACAGGTAATTTTGAATGAAGCACATTCTACTCCGTACTCGATTCATCCGGGTATGAGTAAAATGTATAAGGACTTGAAGAAAAACTTTTGGTGGCCGAACATGAAGAAAGATGTAACAGAGTTCGTGATGAAATGCTTGACTTGTCAGCAGGTCAAAGCGGAACATCAGAGACCCGCCGGTAAATTGCAACCGCTACCAATTCCGGAATGGAAGTGGGAAGATATAGCGATGGATTTTATTGTGGGAATGCCAAAGACGCGAACTGGAGTGAATATGATTTGGGTAATTGTTGATCGGCTAACCAAATCCGCACACTTTCTAGGAATTAGAGATACTTGGGGACCGGAGAGGTTAGCTCGGTTATTCATTGCGGAGATTGTGAGACTCCATGGTACCCCAAAGAGTATAGTGTCTGATCGCGATGGGCGTTTTGTGTCGCATTTCTGGCAAGCAGTACATCGAGCACTCGGTACCAAATTGAATTTCAGCACCGCTTATCATCCCCAGACGGACGGACAGTCATAGAGGACGATCCAAACACTAGAAGACATGTTGAGGGCTTGCGCGTTGGATTGGAAAGAAGATTGGGAGACTCATTTACCATTGATTGAATTTGCGTACAATAACAGTTGGCATAGTTCGATTGGGATGGCTCCGTTTGAAGCATTATACGGAAGACGGTGTAGATCACCAATCTGTTGGGACGAGCCATACGAGTTACTTGGAGTAGAACCGGACTTGTTGGTTCAAACTCGGGAAAAAGTCGCAATTATTCGGCAAAGGTTGTTGACTGCTCAGAGTCGACAAAAGTCATATGCCGACATTCGTCGTCGACCGTTAGAGTTCCAGGCGGGAGACCATGTGTTGTTGAAAGTATCGCCGACTCGTGGAGTTCTTCGGTTTGGTAAGAAGGTGAAGCTTAGTCCTCGTTATATTGGCCCCTTCGAGATCCTGGACAAGGTAGGCGATGTAGCTTATCGACTAGCATTACCTCCGACGCTTAGTCATGTTCATAATGTGTTTCATGTTTCGCAACTGCGTAAGTATGTTCCCGATCCCAGCCATGTTATTGATTATCAAGAGATTGAGGTTAGTGATGATGTTACGTATGAAGAACAACCGGTAACCATACTAGAGAGACGAGTGAAACAATTGCGACGGAAAGTGATTCCGTTAGTAAAGGTCCAATGGTCTAAGCATGGAATTGAGGAGGCCACGTGGGAGACCGAGGAGAGTATGCGTGCCCGATACCCCGAACGTTTTGTATCTTAAGTTTCGGGACGAAACTTCTTTTTAGGGGGTAAGGGTGTAATACCCGTGTATTTTGTGAGTGTTATTTTGGATGTATTTTGTGGTATTGTGGTTATTTGGACCGTATATATTGATGATTGACCTTGGCATATTGATGGCTGATTATTGTTGGGTTCCGTGATTCTCGGATTGTGCTCGTTTTAGCCGGACTTCTTGCGAATTTAAATTTGGAAAATAGCAGTTAGCGCACGCTAAGACTGTATGTCTAGCGCACGCTAACCAGGTTCGAGTAGCGCACGCTACTCTTGTGCCATAGCGTGCGTTAGGCCCGCTGGACAGTAAGCTTCGGACTCGAATGAGGCGTTAGCGTACGCTATGGACGGACTAACGACGCTATTTCGATGTACTAGCGCACGTTACTTGTATGATAGCGTGCGCGCCAGGATGTCAGTCGGTGAGGACGAAACGTTTCGACTTCGTGTACTGCGTGTAGCGCACGCTATCGTATGGAGTTAGCGCGCGCTAGTAGCAATCGGTAGCGCACGCTAATGAGATAGTTCTGCACGCTACCGAGTCCGGCGAATGTTTTGATCGCCTTTTTCTTCAAAGTGCACCGCCCTCGCCGTTAGCGCACGCTAAGCTCGTAGCCGTAGCGTGCGCTAATACCTCCCAATATATATGGGGGTAGGTTCCAAACGTCATTTTTCACCTCTTCCTCTTCCCTTGGCCGGGCGATTTGGAGTGTAGTTAGACGTGGTTTTTCACCGATTTTCACCATCCAACAACATTTTCGTGTTCCTAAGCTCAATCTAACAAGATTTCATCCAGTGTATCATCCAAATCAAGGTAAGATTGTTCAATCCCTAGTTTTTGGAATTTTGAGGGTTTTGTTTAGATCTCGTCATTCTAGTCCGTTTTAAACCTTGTATTGGGTCAGATTATGATTGTGAAACCATAATCCCTTGTTTTTCTTGAAGTCTACGATTTCGTTTGGAGTTCCCACCTATTGATTTGAGTATGAACAACTCCGCCTTAGTAGTGTTTGATAGTTTGTCCCTAAGAGTAGAGTTTGAAGGGAATCCCTTCCATTTCCGTGGTGTTGTGTTTTGATTCCATATTTCGATGTGTTAGGATCGAATCGTTGAAGGAAATTCGGACCGTACATTCATCCGTTCGCCGTATCTTGTGTCGTTCAAATTGAGGCAAGTACTTTGATTGTGTTTATTGTACATCGTGTGAATATGTAAAAATGGAATTTGTGCCAAATTGTTGATTGAGTGTGTGTGAGCCGAGTAAAACCAGTGAGGGTCCCACAGGGTCCTAGAGGGCCGCGTATCCCTACGGATCACTCGGTTGGGCTATACACCAGGGAGGGCCTGACGAGGTGTCTCTGGGGTGTGTATCTTGCTGAGAGGTACAGGGCCAGTATAGCTCGGGAGGTTGTTTTGTGATGATGACTGTGATGTGGTATTCCGGAATATCTGTGATGGCACTATGATTTTCTGTGATTTTTGTTGATTATTCACTTGTTGTACATATTCTAGAATCATTGTACTTGCACCGGCTTCTTGCTGACCCCTTTTGGGGTGGATATACTTTTGTGTATTCAGGTACAGGTTCAGTGGGAGGACTAGCACAGGACGGACACGAGCTTGGTGGGCAGCCTTGATATCGTGCATTATTTTGAGTTGATGGTCATATGGTCATGGTCAAAGTCGTGTTTTGGTTTTGTACTCGCGCGGGTACTGTCCGGTGTTGTATGTCATGTCATTATTAATGGTTAATAATGTTGTTGTATTCCCGTGGTGAACGGTCATATTGTTTATGATTCCTCGGGATGATATGTTGTTTGGTATTGTGATGTATGTTATGTGGAAATTGAAGTTGGTTTTGAATGTATGAACATTTATGTTTGTCGTATTTAATGTGTTTTATTTGGGTCCAAGCCTGGTAGGTCCTCCAAAAAGGATCTACGGCGCTGTAATATCTCCGTAAATCATGGGGGTGTTACATTAAGGGGGGGAGTATGTAATACCCTCGCCTTTAATATTGTTTTTTCTGATTTAAGCTAAGTATTTTCGCACCATATCTGTGTTGTTGTAGCAAGTATATCGATGAATTATGTTAAGTTGGAATCATGGTCATTCATACTATATTAATTGTTGGGTGATATTGGGAGAATTCCATTTATGCTTGTTATAGCACTTAACGTACGTTAACCTATCTTCTTAACGTACGCTATGTACGTCGCCTTACGTACGTAACATCCATATGTTAACGTACGTAATGGGGGAGATCCACCAGCAGTCCGCCTTTCGGCGGGTGGGGCCGAGCGGGGGTAGGTGGTCGGGAGTCGATCGCGACAGCCAAGTCAACGGCTATTACGTACGTAATAGCTATATAGTTACGTACGTAACGAATTGCGTGTTTTGAGGCAGAAAGATCGGATGAAATTGGTTACGTACGTAATGATCATGAGATTACGTACGTAAGGACTATAACGTACGTTAACCAATTTCGTTAACGTACGTAATGCCGAGTTCAGATTATAAAAGTATGACTTGCCATTCATTTCCTACTAGACCCTTTCAAACTCCCAACTGAGAAAAACGATTCCTTTCCCTTCCAACTCCATTTCTAAGCCCTTCTAACTTGTGTTGGAGCTTCAGCACTTGATTGGTGACTTGGAAGAGTTAGAGATTGAAGTGTATCCCTTGAAGTGTTGGTGTTGTTCTTCATTTTGAGGTTGGTCTTTCTTTAACTCATATCAAATTCATGCTTATGATGATGTTAGTAGATAAATACTTCACATAATGTTAGTTTAAGCTAGTGTAAACATGATAAGTTAATTGAATCATGCTCAAACTAAGTGAAGATTAACATTAAGGGTATTAGTGTTACTTCTTGATGTAAATAACTTCATAATGTGATTCTTAATCCAGAACCCTTCCTTGGAAGCCTCCGAGGCTACTTGATACTCAGCCTGGCAGGTGGAATCAGCAGTCGCGCTACGCCAAGACACTGCTCCTCCATTAAGAGTAAATATGTATCCAGAAGTAGACATCGAGTCGTCCTTCAGTCCTTGGAAGTCCGAATCAGTGTATCCCACCACATCCAATTCTCCACCGCCATACATCAGAACCATATCTCTAGTCCTTCTCAAGTACTTGAGAACGTTCTTTACGGCAGTCCAATGTTCCCTACCTGGGTTTGCCTGAAACCTACTCACCACGCTTACAGCATGCGCGATGTCAGGTCTTGTACACAACATAGCATACATAAGGCTACCCACGGCCGAAGCATATGGTATATTACTCATTTCCTTTCGTTGTTCCTCACTTTGAGGACACATCTTCAAGGAGAGTTTTATTCCATGTCGCATCGGTAGGAACCCTCTTTTAGAATCATCCATCTTAAATCGCTTTAAGATCTTATCTATATAGAGGGCTTGGGAAAGACCTATTGTTCTCTTCGCTCTATCCCGGTAGAGTCGAATTCCAAGAATATAGGTTGCTTCTCCCAAGTCTTTCATGGAGAAATTACTCAAAAGTCAAGCTTTTACAGAACTGAGCATTCCCACATCATTTCCTATTAGTAGAATATCATCCACATATAGTACTAAGAATGTGATCTTGCTCCCACTAACCCTCTTATATACACAAGGTTCCTCTTCATTTTACACGAAGTCAAACTCTTTGACCGCCTCGTCAAAATGAAGGTTCCAACTACGCAACGCTTGCTTTAGTCCATAAATGGAACGCTGAAGCTTGCACACTTTATGAATATCGACTTCGGACACAAAACCTTTAGGCTGCTCCATATAGATTTCCTCCTCGAGGAATCCATTAAGGAAAGCCATCTTTACGTCCATTTGCCATATCTCATAATCGTGGTAGGCAGCTATAGCAAGCATCATGCGAATAGACTTGATCATGGCTACGGTCGAGAAGGTATTGTGGTAATCGATCCCTTCCTTTTGGGTATAACCCTTTGCCACAAGCCTGGCCTTATAGGCGTCAACCTTCCCATCACCATCAGTCTTTCTCTTGTAGATCCACTTGTTCCCAATAGGCATTATACCCTTGGGGTGGTCTAATAGAGTTCAGACCTGATTGACATGCATCGAGTCTATCTCAGCTTCCATATCTTCGCGCCATTTCGCGGAGTCTACATCCACCATCGCTTGGTCATAGGTCGTTGGGTCAGTCTCTTGGCTATCGCTTGGAACCCTCATGGAGACCCAGCTCCTCCAAGTGCACAAGCTCATACCTCTCAGGTAAATGAGACACCCTACTAGACCTACGAGGTGGTTGTACTTTTGTTTCAGAAGGTTCGGTTCCAGTTTCTTGCACAGGTGTCTCCTTAGGAGTTTCATTGTATTCTTCCAAAGAAATACTTCTACCTGCTCCGCCTTCCTGGATGAACTCATCTTCCAGGAAGTGTGCTTGTAGAGCAACAACGATCTTTCGATCTTCGGGCATGTAGAATAGATAATCCATCGTCCCAAATGGGAATCCAATGAAACATCCCTTCGCGGACCTAGCTTCCAACTTTTCCACCTTAGTCTTCTTGACATAGGCGGGACATCCCCAAATCCTAATATGATTAAGACTTGGTTTCATGCCCTTCCACATCTCATGTGGAGTTTTAGGAACGGATTTGGAAGGACATCTATTCAAGATATAAGTGGCAATCAGGAGTGCATATCCCCACAGGTAAATCGGTAAGTCAGTATAGCCCAGCATGGAGCGGACCATGTTCAACAAGGTCCGGTTCCTTCTTTCTGACACACCATTTAACTGAGGAGTACTTGGAGGTGTTAGTTGTGAAACTATTCCATGTTCCTTAAGAAACTCGTCAAACTCCGTACTCATATACTCGCCACCTCGGTCTGACCAAAGTTCTTTGATATGATGACCAGTTTGTTTCTCGACTAGGGCCTTGAATTCCTGGAATTTCTCAAAGGCATCGGATTTATGTTTCATTAAGTATACATAACCATACTTAGTATGATCATCTGTAAATGTAATGAAATATTGATATCCATCACGCGCTGCTTCCAAAGCACCACATACGTCGATATGGATTAATCCCAGTTTATCAGCGGCTCTTTTAAAAATCCCTGTGAAGGGGGACTTAGTCATTTTGCCTTTAAGGCAAGATTCACAGGTAGGAAAGGGATCCGATCCCAATGGACCCATAAGTCCATCTTTTTCCATTTTATAAACCTTGGTCTGACCAACATGACCAAGTCTAAGATGCATCTCGTCCTTATCGCATCTCGTCCTTAGATTGCATCTCGTCCTTATCGCTTACTTGGTTCACAACTCCCCTACGAACACGCACACTTTTTTGTCGAGAATTAGCTCCCAATATTTCAAATACGTCATAAGCTTGTCTCTCTGTTAACCCCCAAAACAAACCACCGGCTGCGTTATCCACCGCACCTTGGCAATATTAAGTCAATCCATCATAAAAGAATTGATTAAGTAGTTGAAGCGGATAATGATGGTGTGGGCATTGAATGAGGAGCATCTTGAATCGGTCCCATGCTTCGTGAAATGCCTCTCCGTCTTGTTGTCCAAATGTTGATATTTGAGTTCTCAATTGTGTCTTCGAATGAGAGAAGTACTTGGTAATGAATTTGTCGTGAACTTCATCCCACGTTCTTACTGAGCCCGGTGCCAAAGTCATCAACCATTGTTTCGCCCCATCCTTGAGTGTATAAGGGAAGCACTTCATTCTTAGTTGATCCTCGCTCAACCCATTTAATGGGAAGTTGTCAATCGCCACATAGAAGTCTCGGATGAACGACAACGGATCCTCACGTGCTAATCCATGAAATGAGGGCAATTACTCGATGTGGAATCCGCTTATGTGGTAGTTCCTTGCTACCGGTGCTAATTGGATGCACGAGACGGCGGTCTTAACCACGGGATTTGCATAGTCCCGCATTAGATGCTCAACCGGAGGTTGTTGCGGCATATTGTAGTTTGCTTCCATCCCATATTGAGGCTCGGGATAATAATTCTCCATATTGCACCCCAACGGGTGGTTGTCTCGGATAGAAGTATCTCCCTTGTTGAGCTTCGGGTATCCCTTGATTGCGCCCAACATTCTCATATCTCGGAAACCTCGGTTGACGAATGTTTTCTTCATCTAAATTTTAAGCAACATTCTTTTTCTTCCCTGAGCAAAAGTCGCTCTTCAAGATCCGGATTCTCCTCGTCGTTTGCCATTGATGATGTGGCTATTGTTTTTGGTGCTCTAATTCTTTGAACTTCGTCTATGGGTAGAAGAATCGAGTTTCCCAACGATCTCCTACCAAGCATAAACAAAAGAAGTTAGAGCAAATTTTTTAGATATCGAAAATAACGAAAACGGAAAAATGATCGAGAAAACCAATTCAACTACTATTAAAACAAGATCAAAAATTAAATGCCAACTCCCCGGCAACGGCGCCAAAAACTTAATGAACAAATTAAAAACTCGCAAGTGTACGAATCGCTTTTGTAGGAAGCGGCAAGTAACTCCGAGGTCGATCTCTCGAGGAGTTTGAAACGGTTTGAAGTTCGATTATGTTTAGCAAATAGTCAAATTGACAAAAGTAAAGTAAATTAAAACACGGTGAATGATTCGATTGAGATAAAAGTTCGTAAAACAAGTGCGGAAAATTAAATTAATCGAAGCATTAAAAACACCGAATTAAAGGTTGGATTTCTAGAGAATACAATTATGAGAATGATATGGGATTTTAGAATCACCGACACACACGTTATCGATTAATAGTTCCGATACTCAAAGAATTTATGGTTTGGAATTACTGATTGCTCGCAATTAAAAGAAAACCCATTTGAAGGCGGCGAATTCTAAAAATCGCGATTGTTCTTTTCGAAAACAAGAGAAACTCCTTTGATGGGGATGAATCTCTACTAACAATCGACTAGCTAATACCTTTGATTGGGTAATTCACCAAAAGATTAAGGTTTAGAACATTAACAATCCCAAACTCATACCCGAAAAATCAATCAAAACTAACAACCAAGAACATGTGTGTGGTTAAATCTAAACACCCATGTGATAAGATTAGCTACTCATGATCATTTCAACAATAATAGCAAAAATCATAGAATAAAACATTGTAGAAATCTTCCCTTGCGAAATCGAAATCGAGGCCCGAGGAAGGTTTGATGTTCTTCCTTCAAAAACTCACAAAATCTTCATACAAGGAATCAAAATCACTCACAAATGTGTCTCTAGATGTTTAAAATACAAGAAAGTTGAGAAAAAAAATGAGTTTTTCCTCCAGAATTTCGGCTCTCTGGAGTTGAGTGTAGGGTTTCCCTTTATATACTCGTCAAAAATCGCAAAAAGTGCAGAAAATCGCATTTTCTGCACAAACAGGGGTTGGATCGCGATCCGGGCATTTGGGATCGCGATCCGGGTGTCCAAAAAAAAAAATCTGCCTTGCGGTCTGAATTCTGGATCGCGATCCGGGGCGCGGTCTGGACTTGGATCGCGATCTGGGCGCGCGGTCCGGACTGTGAGGCCGTGGTCTAGAAGCCATATCTCCCTCAATACACCTCGGAATTTAGCGTATAATATATCGTTGCGAAGCTGATTTCACGAGGACTCCATACATATATATATAAAACCTCCTCATTCAAACTAATGAATCTGTAAATTAGAAAATACGATAGGTAGTGCTTCAATCTTCATCGTTTTAGGCTCCGTTCTCGCTCTTGATCGTCATAAACTCCAATATTGGCCATAAAAGCGCATATTTCACCACAATCTTCGTCCGGATACCTAAAAAATAAAAACACAACATACTACGCATAAAAAAAGCAAAAACACTTAAAAACAAACGAAAGCGCGACTCGATAGAACAGAATGAGACGATCAAAAATCGGCTGATCACTCCTCACGGACCTCGCTTCCATTTTGTCCTCTTTAGTCTGCTTGACATAGGCGGGATATCACCAAATCCTAATGTGATTAAGACTTGGTTTCCTGCCCTCCCACATCTCATGTGGAGTTTTAAGAATGAATTTGGAAGGACATCCATACAAGATATATGCATCAGTCAGGAGTGTATACCCCACAGGTAAATCGGTAAGTCAGTATAGCCCAGAATGGAACGGACCATGTCCAACAAGGTGTGGTTCCTTCTTTCTGACACACCATTTAACTGAGGAGTGCCTGGAGGTGTTAGTTGTGATACTATTCCATGTTCCTTCAGGAACTTGTCAAACTCCATACTCATATCCTCGCCACCTCGGTCCAACCGAAGTGCTTTGATATGATTTCCAGTTTGTTTCTCGACTAGGGCCTTAAATTCCTGGAATTTCTCAAAGGCCTTGGATTTATGTTTCATTAAGTATACATAACCATACCTAGTATGATCGTCTGTAAACGTAATAAAATATCGATATTCGTCACGTGCTGCTTCCAAAACACCACATACGTCGATGTGGATTAATCCCAGTTTATCAGCGGCTCTTTCAAAAGTCCCTGTGAAGGGGGACTTAGTCATTTTGCCTTTAAGGCAAGATTCACAAGTAGGAAAGGATCCGATCCCAATGGACCCATAAATCCACCTTTTTTCATTTTGTAAACCTTGGTCTGACCAACATGACCAAGTCTAAGATGCCATTTCAAAACTTGATTGGTTTCATCCCTACCACGTTTTCTAGTCATAGTATTCACAACTACTTTGTTGCTGGGGTTTAGATGATACAATCCATTTAACAATGTAGCAGTACTGTAACACCCCCAAAACCATATGGGAATATTACACGCCGTAGACCCTTTCCACAAGGATCTACCAGGCTAAACATCCATAAACAACCAAATGCTTGCCCGACCAGGGTCAAACAATAAAATAATGCAGACCATTATGGTCACTTACACGTGAATACACAGATCGATGAGGTCACACAACCTAATCAACAAAACTGACTTAAACGACATTACCCACACAGGAGTCGAAATACAATACAGCGGAAGACTGAAATCAACTCTGACAACACAACAAAAATTAAAACAACTATCGACTCATGATTAGTATCGCAGCTCGACATCCTCTTGTGCCAATCCTGTGACTGCTCCCCTGAATCTGCATGTACCTTGACGCAAAACAGACATCCACCCCCCGATTACTCGGGGGTTAGTAAAACTCCACTATTTTACTAGTGCAAGTATCAAACCATACGAAATGTAACAAGCAATTAATAATCGTGAATCAAATATAATAATCAAGTATCAAATATTCCCGGGAGGTTTTCACAAGGGAAGATAAGCTATGAAGCACTCGAAAATAAGATTATCATCTCGGGAATTTTTAGAATTTCAAAACGTTTCGAAAATCTTAGGATCTTAACCCAAATCTTGTTTCATAACTCAGCAGTTTACAATACGGGAAACATTTATTCAAGCTTAGGACTCGGTCCAACATTCATTTTCATAAAACTTTTCCTTTCAAAACATTGATTTGAAAATAATCATGCTCATGACACCGTGATCCACTGTCACGTGTCTCCGTAGGTTCAACAACCCGCACGGACTACACCACGCACAATTAAACAAACATAATCAATTCCGACACCGTGATCCACTGTCACGTGTCTCTGTATGTTCAACAACCCGCACGGACTATTAACCAGATGTAACCAATTCCGACACCGTGATCCACTGTCACGTGTCTCCGTAGGCTTAACAACCCGCACGGACTATATCAATCACAACAATCACACAGACAGTCCTGACACCGTAGTCCACTGCCACGTGTCACCGTAAGCCCCGTCGAGCTCACCCGGTTGGACGTACTGTGTCCGAAACTCATGGTCCACTGCCATGCATTATCGTAGGCCTCGTCAGACCAGCACGATTGGACCTCAGTACCTCACTAAGTTCTGACCCCGTAGTCCACTGCCACGAATCCTCGTAGGTCCCGTCGAACCAACACGAGTGAACTTAGCGGTCACACACATATACATATTCACATTCACATTACATATAACAATGAGTACAATTAATCAATCACATTGATCACCACAAAATTGTACATCACACGCACATAACACAATCTCAACACTCGCAACAACTTTCGTCAATCCACGACACATAACCAACATAACACACGTTCGGTACACAATACATTGCACAACCAAGTGTACAACCATCCCATATGTACGTCGCATTCCTGCACAAATGGCACAACGCCTAACACGTATACTGATATAACATTATTATCGCAAAGTCTTCAAATTACGGAAAACACAACCAACTCAAACGGAACATAATTACGAAGGCAAGCAAAATCATCATACATCTCATATGTAATTACTAGTCGCAAGATACAAGTCGTATAGTAAGATACTTGCCTTAATAACCGCTACCGAACGCTCCGAAGAACACGATTCGACCGGGAAGCTCGAACCCCAAATAAGGCAACGAACGGAAGGGTTCCGACTCGAGTTCTTCACAAGAAACTCGACCCTAACAACATATAATCAATAAATCATTGATCCTACGAGGAAGAATAATTGTAGAACGCCCGAAAACCCCTCTAAGACCTTTTGTCGAACACCTTCAAGGCGTTGACTAAGAACTCGACCAAAACAACGAATCGAAACGATCCAACCATGGAATAACAGGGGAAATGATAGTATACATCTAATTAATCATCAATACATCACAACTCTAAGTTATTATGGTTAAATCGGACAAAACGAACAAAAACCCCCAATTCACCCAAAAGTAAGGTTTCAAGAATTTACCTTGGATTAATGATGAAGAACAATTGTTGGTGTTGTTAATCCATACCAAGAACTTGAAGAATATGAAGTTCTCTGGGATTGATGATGTCAAACCGCCCACAAGATCGCCCAAGAGAAGGAGGAATGAAGGAAGAGATGAAATGAGCATTCATCTCACAAAATCCGCAGAAATAGGCTAATCTGCCTTGTGTGCCGCGGCCCAGCCTAAGTGTGCCGCGGCTCACAGTACAGGCTGCTCGGCCAAAACTGGAAAATGAGTGTCTGAGCTATTTCGACCATAACTCTCTCGTCCGGACTCCGATTGACTCACCGTTTGAACCATTGGAAAGCTAACTTGATGCTCTATAATATTGAAAAGATTAAAAATCATTGGAGTTTTCAAGAATTTATGGTGATTTTACAAAGTCGAACTCATACTCGGAAAAGTCGTTTAGTAACAATGAACTCAAGAAAACGACACCGAAACCCGAACCTGAATACGAATCGAATATATGGTTACGAAGTACTCGCAAAGACGAATCTAAGAGCTAAGAGAACACACGATTTCGACCACCCGAAGGCTCGAAATTCGACAACGGAAGGTAATTACCCCAAACTTTGGGAAATTACGAAAATGGCCCAAAACGTCCGAAAATCACGATATGTGATAGAATAACCAAAACGAAGTTCACAACACGTCTAACAAAGTTAAAAGGACTTACGGGAAACTCGAAACAGTAATTTCGGACGAGATTCACAAGAATCGAACTCGAGTGCGGAAAAGTCGTTAAGAAACACGGGACTCAACAAAACAATACCGAAACGAACTCGGATGACAAAAAGTGCAGAATTAATCATTCTCAGAATGATGAAACGGTCCCAAGCGAGTCGTCAAAATGGACCTCCGTCGAAAAAAGAGAATTACCGGAAATCCGTAATTGCGGATATTACATTCTACCTTCCTTAAAAGAAGTTTCGTCCCGAATCTTAAATCAAGTAGGGAGAAGCAATATCCCACCAGAAAAACACAATGAGATACACAAGAACCGGAAAAAAAAATCGCGCCCAACGGCGAAACGTTACAAGCAACGCGAAAGAACATACAGCGTGAAAACACGCCCCACGACGACCATAACAACGCCACCGGCAATGATTCAAGACAATAACGAGTAAATGACGACGCATCACACGCACACATTTAATCAAAGAAATGTACGCGACAACAAGTCGCACCCGACCACAACGACTATGCGGTAGAAACAAATATAGTATTATGATAGAATTCACTCCGATTCTCGTCAACAAGAAAATGTCCGACGTCAAGACACAAACAATTCAAGATAACAGAAAACGAGAATACCGGACATTACATTCTATCCTATTAAAAATAAGTTTCGTCCCGAAACTTAAAATAAAACATCATGGTAGAATACAAACAAAACCAAAAAGTTCACGCAACAAATATCAATTTCTACACGAATTACAGCACGAAGTACGATACACAACTACATCACGGGACACCATCAGGCACTCCCCGAGTAGGAACGAAAATCCAATTCCCGAACATCTTGGCAATGATCTCACAATGCACCGCTCGGTGACCCACTTGGCCACATTCGAAATAGTTGACTAACGGTGAACGACAAATCTTTGTAGTACGAGATCAGGTAACAATAGTCAGACAACCCCGTTTGAACAACAACGATCGAACAACAACGTTCAAATAACAATGATCGAACAACAATGTTCAAATAACAATGATCGAACAATAATGATCAAATAACAATGATCGAACAACAACGATCGAACAACAATGATCGAATGACAACAGTCGAACAATGACTCCGAAGTCCCCACTTCAACTCCAGACATTAAAACACAGGTAGAAAGTGAAAGATGTTACTTCCAAACAAGGTTCACAAGAATCGAACCGAATTCGGAAAGGTTACGATGACAAACAGGTCGATCTGAAACAAGGTCACAACCAGTTCGAACGATGACAACTGAGACATCAATCAAGTTCAAAAAGTATCGACGAACACGTGCAAGTCGATAGAATTTAGAAGGAGAAACTGCAGAAGTCAAATATAGTATGGGTATTACATCCGACCTCTTATAAAAGAAATGTCGTCCCCGCAATTCACAACAACGGAAACAAGATAACAACACAAAAAGCATCCGACAGGAAAATCTCCCATGCGTCTCTCAGATCCTATCCTGATATCTGCGCTGAAGTGCGAACTTCGAAAGTCTCAGTAGCCAATTCACAAAACTGAATTCGGTGTCCCTGAAGTCTACACTTGAAACGCGTTACTGATGAGAAGGACAATTTACACGTGCATGCCCCGGCACATCACGGTTGAAACACCTCGGCTCGGCATACCGAAAATACAATAGGGCATAATGTGGCAAAACAACATAGCGGAGATGCCAACTCAGCACAACAAAGAATAATAACACATATCGTATACAACGATTACCATCGTAAAGTAATACACCCACAAACACTACAGCAATGACGGTATCGTTCGGCGACCTTAACGGCCCGAACAATATCCAACACACAATTACAAACATCATGAAACCATCACACATGTACACAAACGTACAAACCCAAGCTTTAACAGCTCATACAGGTGCGATAACACGCAATCCGCCACGAAATGACAACATTAAAGATCGTCATCACACCTCCCACAAAGGGCTAACAAAACATATGCGTGGCGAACGACTCAACGTTCACACCACCAATTCAAACACAATTCAGAGGCTAACACCCTAACAGCAATACCAACATCATACACACCTTCTCTGACCACAAGCAGGAAATGATGGGTTTTAAAAACGAAAACCACCTTTTGAAAAAAAACATTTTAGAAAAACACCGGTTGATCTTGAGTATCACCTTTCAAAAAGTACAAATGTGAAACATCGTTATCAAGACTTTGGAAAACCATTTCGCATTTGTAAAAAATGAGGACACTATCTTTTAGTGAAAAACTTTCACAGTATTCGACCCTCGGGTCTAAGTAAAAGCGTTTATAAAACATTGAAAATATCTCAAAACATTTTGGTCCTCGAGGTAGAAGAATTTTGAAACATATTGTGGCACCTTAGAAGTACCACGAGAAAACAATTCATTTTAAACGTACGTCTCGAAATTTATTTTCTAAGATACTCAAGGTTTTCGAAATAAAACTCAGTCAGTAAAATACCGAAAGCCATTACAAAAGAACTCACGCAGCGGAAAAAGGAATACAGTCCTACATGCACAATTCAATTGAATACATCTCACAGCATCTAGTTTAAACATACAACAAAACCATTCCTCGGAGTTTCTCACGAACTCAATCGTCGATACCTTATTCGAAACCAAACAAGGTTCTCAATTTTCACACCATACCACCCCTCACAGTGGTTCAAAGGTAAACCAGCAATAGGCCCAATTTTATACATATACTATATGTCACACGTATTAAATACAACTATATTCACAACACCGTGCAAATAAAATTATGCACCGCAATTAACTCATTTAGATAAAACCATGATACACAGGTACTTCGCATAAAAGAGGAGACTTACATCCACCGGCCGTACGGAGATGACGGTCGCCCACGATACTAATCTCATCCGACAACATATCCGACACGTTGTGACTACGCACAACTCAACTTGTCACCTGACGACTCGAATGACAAGACAACACATTACTCAAAAAACCTTGACTCGACTCGACCCGACAGCCTAGGTTTCCGCAACCTAAGCTCCGATACCATAAATGTAACACCCCCAAAACCATATGGGAATATTACACGCCGTAGACCCTTTCCACAAGGATCTACCAGGCTAAACATCCATAAACAACCAAATGCTTGCCCGACCAGGGTCAAACAATAAAATAATACAAACCATTATGGTCACTTACACGTGAATACACAGACCAATGAGGTCACACAACCTAATCAACAAAACTGACTTAAACGACATTACCCACACAGGAGTCGAAATACAATACAGCGGAAGACTGAAATCAACTCTGACAACATAACAAAAATCAAAACAACTCTCGACTCATGATTAGTATCGCAGCTCGTCATCCTCTTGTGCCAATCCTGTGACTGCTCCCCTAAATCTGCATGTACCTGGATGCAAAACAGACATCCACCCCCCGATTACTCGGGGGTTAGTAAAACTCTACTGTTTTACTACTGCAAGTATCAAACCATACGAAATGTAACAAGCAATTAATAATCGTGAATCAAATATAATAATCAAGTATCAAATATTCCCGGGAGGTTTTCACAAGGGAAGATAAGCTATGAAGCACTCGAAAATAAGATTATCATCTCGGGAATTTTTAGAATTTCAAAACCTTTCGAAAATCTTAGGATCTTAACCCAAATCTTGTTTCATAACTCAGCAGTCTACAATACGGGAAACATTTATTCAAGCTTAGGACTCGGTCCAACATTCATTTTCATAAAACTTTTCCTTTCAAAATATTGATTTGCAAATAATCATGCTCATGACACTGTGATCCACTGTCACGTGTCTCTGTAGGTTCAACAACCCACACGGACTACACCACGCACAATTAAACAAACATAATCAATTCGGACACCGTGATCCACTGTCACGTGTCTCCGTAGGTTCAACAACCCGCACGGACTATTAACCAGACGTAACCAATTCCGACACCGTGATCCACTGGCACGTGTCTCCGTAGGCTTAACAACCCGCACGGACTATATCAATCACAACAATCACACAGACAGTCCTGACACCGTAGTCCACTGCCACGTGTCACCGTAAGCCCCGTCGAGCTCACCCGGTTGGACGTACTGTGTCCGAAACTCATGGTCCACTGCCATGCGTTATCGTAGGCCTCGCTGCATCAAAGACGATTGGACCTCAGTACCTCACTAAGTTCTGACCCCGTAGTCTACTGCCACGAATCCTCGTAGGTCCCGTCGAACCAACACGAGTGAACTTAGCAGTCACACACATATACATATTCACATTCACATTACATACAACAATGAGTACAATTAATCAATCACATTGATCACCACAAAATTGTACATCACACGCACATAACACAATCTCAACACTCGCAACAACTTTCGTCAATCCACGACACATAACCAACATAACACACGTTCGGTACACAATACATTGCACAACCAAGTGTACAACCATCCCATATGTACGTCGCATTCCTGCACAACTGGCACAACGCCTAACACGTATACTGATATAACACTATTATCGCAAAGCCTTCAAATTACGGAAAACACAACCAACTCAAACGGAACATAATTACGAAGGCAAGCAAAATCATCATACATCTCATATGTAATTACTAGTCGCAAGATACAAGTCGTATAGTAAGATACTTGCCTTAATAACCGCTACCGAACGCTCCGAAGAACACGATTCGACCGGGAAGCTCGAACCCCAAATAAGGCAATGAACGGAAGGGTTCCGACTCGAGTTCTTCACAAGAAACTCGACCCTAACAACATATAATCAATAAATCATTGATCCTACGAGGAAGAATAATCGTAGAACGCCCGAAAACCCCTCTAAGACCTTTTGTCGAACACCTTCAAGGCGTTGACTAAGAACTCGACCAAAACAACGAATCGAAATGATCCAACCATGGAATAACAGGGGAAATGATAGTATACATCTAATTAATCATCAATACATCACAACTCTAAGTTATTATGGTTAAATCGGACAAAACGAACAAAGACCCCCAATTCACCCAAAAGTAAGGTTTCAAGAATTTACCTTGGATTAATGATGAAGAACAATTGTTGGTGTTGTTAATCCATACCAAGAACTTGAAGAATATGAAGTTCTCTGGGATTGATGATGCCAAACCGCCCAAAAATCGCCCACAAGATCACCCAAGAGAAGGAGGAATGAAGGAAGAGATGAAATGAGCATTCATCTCACAAAATCCGCAGAAATAGGCTAATCTGCCTCAGGTGCTGCGGCCCCTAAGTGTGCCGCGGCGCAAGACATGTGCCGCTCGCCAAAATCAAAATGAGTGTCTGAGCTATTTTGACCATAACTCTCTCGTTCGGACTCCGATTGACTCACCGTTTGAACCATTGGAAAGCTAACTTGATGCTCTATAATATTGAAAAGATTCAAAAATTTTTGAGTTTCCAGGAATTTATGGTGATTTTACAAAGTCAAACTCATACTCGGAAAAGTCGTTTAATAACACTGAACTCAAGAAAACAACACCGAAACCCGAACCTGAATACGAATCGAATATATGGTTACGAAGTACTCGCAAATATGAATCTAAGAGCTAAGAGAACACACGATTCCGACCACCCGAAGGCTCGAAATTCGACAACGGAAGGTAATTACCCCAAACTATGGGAAATTACGAAAATGGCCCAAAACGTCCGAAAATCACGATACGTGATCGAATAACCAAAGAGAAGTTCACAACACATCTAACAAAGTTAAACGGACTTACGGGAAACTCGAAACAGTAATTTCGGACGAGATTCACAAGAATCGAACTCGAGTGCGGAAAAGTCGTTAAGAAACACGGGACTCAACAAAACAATACCGAAACGAACTCGGATGACAAAAAGTGCAGAATTAATCATTCTCATAATGATGAAACGGTCCCAAGCGAGTCATTAAAATGGAACTCCATCGAAAAAAGAGAATTACCGAAAATCCGTAATTGCGGATATTACAAGTACCCACTAGTTTATTTCTGAAATAAATTTTGCAGGAACCATCACCAATGAAAAATGAAAAGCCTTTTCGGTCCATGACCGGAATGGATACAATGTTTTATGCCCCTTGGGCAAAAACAAGCACATTTTCTAAAGTCAAAACAAAGCCGGATTCTAAACCCAAAAGAAGTGATCCTATGTCGGTTGCCTCGAAACTATGCCCGCTTCCGACTGTGATCATAATTTCTCCAGCTCCAAGCTTCCTACTTTGTTCCAGATTCTGATTCACGGTACAAATATGAGAACTAGCACCAGAATCCAGTATCCAGGAAGTAGAAAATACAGTAGCGAAATAATTTGTTTCCAAAATTAAAAGTTCTGTACCTGAAGCGCCATGAAGAATCGGACAGTCTATTGACCAGTGGACCAGATCACCGCACTTGAGACAAGCATCCTTCTTCTTGTTCTTCGGAACCATCGGGGCCTTGCCCTTACCCTTAAGGTCCTCGACTTGTGGTCCTGTCCGCTTCTTGGTCATTTTCTTCTTGTTCTTGGACCTCCGAGATCCAGAACAAATCACAAGGGCAGACTCCTTCATCTGCGGAGTCTTCATCTGAGACTGAGCGGTCATTAGTTTGTTCATTAGCCCATCTAAGTTACATGCAATCTCATTGCAGTTGAAATTCATAACAAACTGTGAGAAGGAATTAGGGAGAGACTGTAGGATAAGGTCAGTTTGAAGATAAGTATCCATCTTAAAATCAAGAGCCTCCTATCTCTCGATCATGGATATCATTTGGAGGATGTGGTCCCCAACCTTCTCATCTTCCTTCATCCTTGCACCGAACAGTTGCTTGGATATCTCATATCTAGCAGTTCGACTGTGCTCACCATAAAGCTCGGTTAAGTGAGATAGAATCTGCCTAGCAGAAGTCATTTTCTCATGAGCTCTCTGAATCTCCTTAGACATGGAAGCCATCATATATGCACGGACTTTCACTTCATCCTTAACCACTTTTCGTGGTTTTCAATCTCTTCCTGATTGGCTCTTGTCCGCACTGGAGGCGCCGGAATGTCCGTCTCCAAGACGTATCCTAGTGCCTCTATACTGAGGACTATCATCAGATTACGGAGCCAATCCACAAAGTTAGGTCCGTTCAAGGTGTTCTTTTCGAGTAGAATTGCGAGTGGGTTCATTGTCATATTGATAGTTATGTCTGCATTAAGTACGATAGATTAATTAGTGACTCGTTTAATTATGATTTGAGTAAAGAATTAAGGTCTTTTCTATTCTTGTTACCCAGCTCCCACTATTTTTATCGGAATAACACACTCCCATGTGAAATCCGGAAGTATCGTCGCTCTACTTCATAGTGGTGATCGAGTTCTTTATAAATCTTAATAGAGGGCAACCAAACAGGTTTCTAGTCTTTTAATTTTCATAAAGTGGTGTCCAACACCAACCCATCTAATGGATGATTCGATCTTGTTTTTCCCCTTGTTCACTCCCCTCAACCTATACGATTTCTATGGTTCGTGAACAAGTTAAGTTTATACCATCGACGCAAATCAGTTTCACAATTGAATCTTATCCGGGAACCTATCAGGTTTCTATGGATAAAATTTGCTCCAACCGAAGGCATTCAATGTTCTCCCGGTAATTTATCCATCCTCCCCGAACGACTACCCCGATAACTCGGAAGCATAGCACATCCGGTTTGGATTTCAATTTCCCGAAAGGTCGATGGAGGGAAGGAAAACCTTGAAACCTTATAAACTTAATAATTTGTCGTGGGAGAATTTTCGCGATTAATGTTACACTTTGCACATTAATTCATTTAAGCGCGTTTGTGCATTCATACAATATGAACAACCATTCACAACCTAGTTGCTACCAACATGTAGTTCATGGACCTTTCCTAGAAACAAAAACTCCGTAATCTAATTACAAGTCTTTGTCTTGAATCTTCATCTTCTCGAAACGGATTTTCCTCCGGTCTTCGTCATTACATATAAATTTTACATTGAAAAATTGCATCCTAAATACAAATATTTCTAGTAAAATAAATAGGCTCAAAACGGCCTTTACAACCCAATCGAATAAAACCGAACGATTCAAAACTAAGTCAATGAACCATATCCCCATTAAAAAGCATTCATCTAATAAATACTATATAAATGGAAAGCATAGAGATACATTGATACAATCAACAATACAAACCGATCCAATCGATTCACACAATCGGTAATATGAAAACATTTAAAATAATTCGGTTGATCACAAGTATTCCAATAAATCAATTTTCCCTTATAAAATGAAATACCATAAATCATTTTAATCATATTAAATCCAATTTAAAATGTGGGAAATTATTTTTAGGAATACACGAAGAAAATAAGCCCGAAATGGGTCCGAAAAGGGCTGGACCGCGCCCGAGAACTTACCGGGCAGCAAGCAGGCCTGCCAGCAGCCCTGGGCCGCGGCCCCCTGAGCCCTGGGCTGCGGCCCCCAGTCCAGAAAGTTATAATTTGGGCTGCAACAGCCCTGGGCCGTGGCCCCCTTCTTCCGGACCACTCCCGGACCGTCCAACAGTAATTCGAGGCTAGTTTTCGACCGGATATCTAATATATATATTTTTCAACATTCATATCCTCAATATAAATCACATTTCCCAAAAATTAAAGATTTATATTTAGACATAAACTTACGAAAAATACAACTATAACGAACGAAAAACATATACCATGATTATGACTATAAATGATTCCAAATCATTCACCATCTAATCAAGCATTCCAAATGGCAATATCATATATACGATCGCAAGACCTATGCTCTGATACCACTGTTGGGATTTGGTGCCTAAAACGAAGGCCCAGCAGAAGCGGTAAAACGAAAATTAATTCGATCTGAATCCCTACGAGGATCGATCGAGCTACGTATATACGAATATATAAACGAAAATACAAGAGATGTAAGAAACTCACCCTTGTAGTCCGTTGATTAAATGGATTCCTTCTCTTGAGATATTCCCTAAGCTTCAATTGTTAATCCCTACGATCCAATGTGCTCCAAGCCCTTGGATGATCCAACGTCGAAAATACAACGCCTCTACTTGCCATGCGCCGGAGAAACGAACGGGATGACAATCACCTTGCTATCCTCCAAGGATACGACTACAGCTAGATGATGAATCTATTGATTTGTGATTACAACATTCTAAGTGTATAACTCACTTTCTCTCTTTGATTTCTTGATTTTTCTCTAAGAACCACCAAGAACACTTAAAGAAGATGATGAAGACTTTGAGAAAAGTTTTCTATCTCTCTCTCTCTCTCTCACTCTCTTTCATGTATGAATGCCCAGATGCACAAGTGAATTGAAGTGATCTCTATCACAAGTCTTCATTTAATTCTTTATACACCTTCCACCAAACAATACAACTCATTCACATGAGAGGTATCCCCACCATGTCATTATCATCCATATAAAATGAAACAAAATACAACGGGAAATTAGGTGGAAGGGAGGGGGGCGGCCATGATGGAAAAATGGACGAGTTTGGTTCGTTTCGGACTCCTGAGAGTCCAAACAAATAAACTCCGATTTCGTTCCGATGTATTTATATTAATCAATTAATCCAATTAATTAATCATATGAAATACATAAAAACATGATTAATATCTCCAAGAAATAACTATATTCATGAATTAAATTAATCACCCAGTAATTTATTTAATTCATTAGGCCGTAAATCAATTTATCCAATAAAATAATTTAGACATCCAATGTCCCAATTAATTAGATATTCAATATCTAATATTCATAATGAGAAAATAAGCTCAATTCATTCCGTCGTCAATCCTATTACGCGACTCGATAGGTCCGTCTCATTCAGCAATGGGAGGAACCAAAGAGTAGTAGCACCACCTAGCCAGCCTGGCGGCCTACACTGCACCCCAACTGAGACGAATGATTGGGATCATTCAAGAACTATTCTGTCGTTAATACCAGTAAACGTATAAACCCTTCTTTCAAATGTCCCGATCAAGTTATAGGGTCACGGTCAGTCAAACCCTATCTGTACTTGACGCTATGCATGAGTTAATGCAAATCGAGATCATCGAGCTCTCGTATATCCAATACAACTAGCTCCAATTCTTTGGCCAAAGACTTATGATCTCATCTGCCAGTAACTGCATAGGACATATAACCCGCTCACTAACGGGAGAAATAATTCTATCTTTGTATTCAGTAGGACCTGCTACTTTCCCGTCAAGATACACGTCGAGGTTGACCCCCGCCTTCCGGTTTATAGGGTCGAACTACTCTAATGAAAATCTTGACGTCATAAGCACATCCCTACTAAATCCTCAAGTCTAAGGTTCACGAATACCTATCACAACCTTTCGATTCCGTCATTGACTGTCCCGGAGTAAAATCCGTGTGACGAATCGAGGGTTAGTCGGTTCGAGTATACTAATCCAATTAGCATATCTATAACGTGTGCTCCCACTAACCATTAGTGTTCGACAGGCACTCTCCATGTCAAATAACACATCATACAAGTCTTCTCATAAACTTAACGCCCAGTCAAGTTTCATCGGCTTGCGAACGATTAAGTATTTGAGCTATAATCCTTTCCAGTGCCGACCCCCTTATCCAATAACGAGTGGAAAGTTTTGCTCTCAAATACACGGACTAGTTTCTATATGTATATTTACGAGTTAGGAATGCCAATAACTACCAGTAAATAAAGAAACATTCATTGCCTTATATTAATGATTTACATAATTACAAGTACAATGCCCTCACTCAACAACCTCTGAGTGGCATTCGAGGGCATACTCCTAACACTCCCCGCCTTACCAAAAATCAACGATGTCGGCTTGGAACTCCTAGCGCTCACACCCGACCGCGACGATGATGTGTTCGAACGACGCGGGGTTTGGGAACCTTAGTATTGGGATTCGGTGCCTAAAACGAAGGCCCAGTGGAAGCGGTAAAATGAAAATTAATTCGATCCGAATCCCTACGAGGATCGATCGAGCTACGTATATACGAATATAAAACGAAAAGCAAGAGTTGTAAGAAACTCACCCTTGAAGTCCGTTGATTAAATGGTAACCTTCTCTTGAGTTATTCCCCAAGCTTTGCTTGATCTCTACGAATCTATTCCGCTTCAAGCCCTTGAACGATCCAACGCCGAAAGCACCGTGTCTCTACTTGCCACGCGCCGTAAAAATGATCGAAATGACACTCACCTCGTTATCCTCCAAGGATACGGCTAGAATAAGGTGATGAAGCTTTTATTATTACACTCTAAGTGTATAATATATATCTCTCAATGTATCTTGAATTTTCTCCAAGAAAAAATCAAGAACAAGTTGAAGAAGATGATGAAGACTTAGAAAATTATTTTCTCTCTCACTTCTCTTAACTCACGTTGGAAAGGATTCCCAAAACAAGTGATGAGAGTCTTCATTTTATTCTCCATAAAATCCTCCCAAATCAAGACCAAATAATTAAAATGAATTAATTAAAAGATCTTGTTCCCTTGATACTTCAAGTCATCCACCAATTAAGGTGGAGACTATGACCAAAGGAAAGAGAAGGGAAAATGGGGTGGCCATCTAGAAGGAGCCGGGATGAGATCGGTTCGTTTTGGACTCCCGTGAGTCCAAACAGATAAACTCCTATTCCGTTCCGATGTATTTGTGTCGATTAATTAATCCAATCAATTAATCACATTAAATACATAACAACATAATTAATTTCTCCAAGAAATAATTATATCTATGAATTACATTAATCATCCAGTAATTTATTTAATTCATTAGGCCGTAAGTCAATTTATCCAATAAATCGATTTAAACATCTAATGTCCCAAATTAGATATCCAATATCTAATATTCATAATGAGAAAATAAGCTTGATACATTCCATCGTCAATCCTATTGCGCGACTCGGTAGGTCCGTCTCAGTCAGCAATGGGAGGAACCAAAGAGTAATAGCACCACCTATCCAACCTGGCGGCCTACACTGTACCCCAACTGAGAACGAATGATTGGGATCATTCAAGAACCATTCTGTCGTGAATACCAGTAAACATATAAACCCTTCTTTCAAATTTCCCGTTCAAGTTATAGGGTCACGGTCAGTCAAACCCTATCTGTACTTGACGATATGCATGCGTTAATGCAAATCGAGATCATTGAGCTCTCGTGTATCCAATACAACTAGCTTCAATGCTTTGGCCAAAGACTTATGATCTCATCTGCCAATAACCGCATAGGACATTTAACCCGCTCACTAATAGGAGAAAGAATTCTATCTTGGTATTCAGTAGGACCTGTTACTTGCCCATCAAGATGCACGTCGAGGTTGACCCACGCCTTTCGGTTTATAGGGTCGAACTACTCTAATGAAAATCTTGACGTCACAAGCACATCCCTACTAAATCCTCAAGTCGAAGGTTCCCGAATACCTATCACAACCTTTTGATTCCATCATTGACTGTCCCGGAGTGAAATCCGTGTGACGAATCGAGGGTGAGTCGGTTTAAGTATACTAATCCCATTAGCATACCTATAACGTGTGCTCCCACTAACCATTAGTGTTCGACAGGCACTCTCCTTGTCAAAGAACACGTCATACAAGTCTTCACATAAACGTAACGCCCAGTCAAGTTTCATCGACTTGCGAATGATTAAGTATTTGAGCTATAAACCTTTCCAGTGGCGACCCCCTTATCCAATAAGGAGTGGAACGTTTTGCTCTCAAATACACGGACTAGTTTCTATATGTATATTTACGAGTTAGGAATGCCAGTAACTACCAGTAAATACAGAAACATCCATTGTCTTATATTGATGATTTACATAATAACAAGTACAATGCCCTCACTCAACATCCTCTAAGTGGCATTCGAGGGCATACTCCTAACAATCTCCCACTTGCACTCAATGCCACACACTATGGTATCTAATACCCATGTTCTCCAGATGACGCTCCAAGCTAGTCTCAGAAAGTGGCTTGGTCAGTGGATCAGCGACGTTGTCGACCGAGTCTACTCTGTGCAGCACAATGTATCCCTTGCGAACAAATTCTCTTACGAGATGATACTTCCTCTCAATATGTTTGGTGCTGTTGTGAAACCTCAGCTCCTTAGCCTGCGCTACAGCTCCGTCGTTGTCGCAGATGCTGAACAGCAAATTTCAAAGACATGGTATCACTTGAAGTTCTCCCAGAAACTTCTTAATCCAGAACCCTTCCTTGGAAGCCTCCGAGGCTACTTGATACTCAGCCTGGCAGGTGGAATCAGCAGTCGCGCTTTGCTTGGCGCTACGCCAAGACACTGCTCCTCCATTAAGAGTAAATATGTAGCCAGAAGTAGACATCGAGTTGTCCTTCAGTCCTTGGAAGTCCGAATCAGTGTATCCCACCACATCCAATTCTCCACCGCCATACATCAGAACCATATCTCTAGTCCTTCTCAAGTACGTGAGAACGTTCTTTACGGCAGTCCAATGTTCCCTACCTGGGTTTGCCTGAAATCTACTTACCACGCTTACAGCATGCGCGATGTCAGGTCTTGTACACAACATAGCATACATAAGGCCACCCACGGCCGAAGCATATGGTATATTACTCATTTCCTTTCGTTGTTCCTCACTTTGAGGACACATCTTCAAGGAGAGTTTTATTCCATGTCGCATCGGTAGGAACCCTCTTTTAGAATCATCCATCTTAAATCGCTTTAAGATCTTATCTATATAGAGGGATTGGGAAAGACCTATTGTTCTCGTCGCTCTATCCCGGTAGAGTCAAATTCTAAGAATATATGTTGCTTCTCCCAAGTCTTTCATGGAGAAATTACTCAAAAGTCAAGCTTTTACAGAACTGAGCATTCCCACATCATTTCCTATTAGTAGAATATCATCCACATATAGTACTAAGAATGTGATCTTGCTCCCACTAACCCTCTTATATACACAAGGTTCCTCTTCATTTTACACGAAGTCAAACTCTTTGACCGCTTCGTCAAAATGAAGGTTCCAACTACGCAACGCTTGCTTCAGTCCATAAATAGAACGCTGAAGCTTGCACACTTTATGAATATCGACTTCGGACACAAAACCTTTAGGCTGCTCCATATAGATTTCCTCCTCGAGGAATCCATTAAGGAAAGCCATCTTTACGTCCATTTGCCATATCTCATAATCGTGGTAGGCAGCTATAGCAAGCATCATGCGAATAGACTTGATCATGGCTACGGTCGAGAAGGTGTCGTGGTAATCGATCCCTTCCTTTTGGGTATAACCCTTTGCCACAAGCCTGGCCTTATAGGCGTCAACCTTCCCATCACCATCAGTCTTTTCTTGTAGATCCACTTGTTCCCAATAGGCACTATACCCTTGGGGTGGTCTAATAGAGTCCAGACTTGATTGACATGCATCGAGTCTATCTCATCTTCCATATCTTCGCGCCATTTCGCGGAGTCTACATCCACCATCGCTTGGTCATAGGTCGTTGGGTCGGTCTCTTGGCTATCGCTTGGAACCCTCATGGAGACCCAGCTCCTCCAAGTGCACAAGCTCATACCTCTCAGGTAAATGAGACACCCTACTAGACCTACGAGGTGGTTGTACTTGTGTTTCAGAAGGTTCGGTTCCACTTTCTTGCACAGGTGTCTCCTAAGGAGTTTCATTGTATTCTTCCAAAGAAATACTTCTACCTGCTCTGCCTTCCTGGATGAACTCATCTTCCAGGAAGTGTGCTTGTAGAGCAACAACGATCTTTAGATCTTCGGGCATGTAGAATAGATAACCCATCGTCCCAAATGGGAATCCAATGAAACGTCCCTTCGCGGACCTAGCTTCCAACTTTTCCACCTTAGTCTTCTTGACATAGGCGGGACATCCCCAAATCCTAATATGATTAAGACTTGGTTCCATGCCCTTCCATATCTCATATGGAGTTTTAGGAATGGATTTGGAAGGACATCTGTTCAAGATATAAGTGGCAATCAGGAGTGCATACCCCCACAGGTAAATCGGTAAGTCAGTATAGCCCAGCATGGAGCAAACCATGTTCAACAAGGTCCGGTTCCTTCTTTCTGACACACCATTTAACTGAGGAGTACCTGGAGGTGTTAGTTGTGAAACTATTCCATGTTCCTTAAGAAACTCGTCAAACTCCGTACTCATATACTCGCCACCTCGGTCCGACCGAAGTGCTTTGATATGATGACCAGTTTGTTTCTAGACTAGGGCCTTGAATTCCTGGAATTTCTCAAAGGCCTCGGATTTATGTTTCATTAAGTATACATAACCATACTTAGTATGATCATCTGTAAATGTAATGAAATATTGATATCCGTCACGCGCTGCTTCCAAAGCACCACATACGTCGGTATGGATTAATCCCATTTTATCAGCGGCTCTTTCAAAAATCCCTGTGAAGAGGGACTTAGTCATTTTGCCTTTAAGGCAAGATTCACAGGTAGGAAAGGGATCCGATCCCAATGGACCCATAAGTCCATCTTTATCCATTTTGTAAACCTTGGTCTGACCAACATGACCAAGTCTAAGATGCCATTTAAAACTTGATTGGTTTCATCCCTACCACGTTTTCTAGTCATGGTATTTACAACTACTTTGTTGTTGAGATTTAGATGATACAATCCATTTAACAATGTAGCAGTACCCACTAGTTTATTTCTGAAATAAGTTTTGCAGGAACCATCACCAATGAAAAATGAAAAGCCTTTTCGGTCCATAACCGGAATGGATACAATGTTTTTGTGCCTCTTGGGCAAAACAAGTACATCTTCTAAAGTCAAAACAAAGTCGGATTCTAAATCCAAAAGAAGTGATCCTATGTCGGTCGCCTCGACACTATGCCCGCTTCCGACTGTGATCATAACTTCTCTAGCTCCAAGCTTCCTACTTTGTTTCAGATCCTAATTCATGGTACAAATATGAGAACTAGCACCAGAATCCAGTATCCAGGAAGTAGAAAATACAGTAGCAGAACAATTTGTTTCCAAAACTAAAAGTTCTATACCTGAAGTGCCATGAAGATTCAGACAGTGTCTAGCCCAGTGGCCCAGCTCACCGCACTTGAGACAAGCATCCTTCTTCTTCTTGCCTTTTAGAACCATTGGGGCCTTGCCCTTTCCTTTAAGGTCCTTAACTTGTGGTCCAATCTGGTTCTTGGTCTTTTTCTTCTTATTCTTAGACTTCCGAAGTCCAGAAGAAATCACAAGGGCAGACTCCTTCATTCGCGGAGTCTTCATCTGAGACTGAGCGGTCACCAGTTTGTTCATTAGCCCAGCTAAGTTACATGCAATCTCATTGAAGTTGAAGTTCATAACAAACTGTGAGAAGGAATCAGGGAGAGACTGTAGGATAAGGTCGGTTTGGAGAGAAGTATCCATTTTAAAATCAAGAGCCTCCAATCTCTCGATCATGGATATCATTTTGAGGATGTGTTCCCCAACCTTCTCACCTTCCTTCATCCTTGCACCAAACAGTTGCTTGGATATCTCATATCTAGCAGTTCTGCTCTGCTCACCATAAAGCTCGGTTAAGTGAGATAGAATCTGCCTAGCAGAAGTCATTTTCTCATGAGATCTCTGAAGCTCATTAGACATGGAAGCCATCATATAAACACGGACTTTCACGTCATCCTTAACCCACTTTTTGTGGTTTTAAATCTCTTCCTGATTAGATCGGGTCCGCACAGGAGGCGCCGGAATGTCCGTCTCCAAGACGTATCCCAGTGCCTCTATACTGAGGAAAATCATCAGATTGCGGAGCCAATCCACAAAGTTAGGTCCCATTAAGGTGTTCTTTTCGAGTAGAATTGCGAGTGGATTCATTGTCATAATGAGATTTATGTCTGCATTAAGTATGACAGATTAATTAGTGACTCATTCAATTATGTTCTGAGTATAGAATTAAGGTCTTTTTGTATTCTTGTTACCCAGCTCCCACTATTTTTATCGGAATATCACACTCCCATGTAAAATCCGGAAGTATCATCGCTCTACTTCATAGTGGTGATCGAGTTCTTTATAAATCTTAATAGAGGGCAACCGAACAAGTTTCTAGTCTATTAATTTTCATAAAGTGGTGTCCAACACCAACCCATCTAATGGATGATTCGATCTTCTTTTTCCCCTTGTTCACTCCCCTCAACCTATACGGTTTCTATGGTTCGTGAACAAGTTAAGTTTATACCATCGACGCAAATCAGTTTCACAATTGAATCTTATCCGGCAACCTATCAGGTTTCTAGGGATAAAATTTGCTCCAACCGAAGGCATCCAATGCGCTCCCGGTAATTTATCCATCCTCCCCGAACGACTACCCCGATAACTCGGAAGCATAGCACATCCGGTTTGGATTTCAATTTCCCGAAAGCTCGATGGAGGGAAGGAAAACCTTGAAACCTTATAAACTTAATAATTTGTTGTGGGAGAATTATCACGATTAATGTTACACTTTGCACATTAATTCATTTAAGCGCGTTTGTAGTATTCATACAATATGAACAACCATTCACAATCTAGTTGCTACCAACATGTGGTTCATGGACCGTTCCTAGAAAACAAAAACTCTGTAATCTAATTACAAGTCTTCGTCTTGAATCTTCATCTTCTCGAAACAGATCTTCCTCCGGTCTTCGTCATTACATATAAATTTTACATCGAAAATTGCATCCTAGATACAAACATTTCTAGTAAAATAAATAGGCTCAAAACGGCCTTTATAACCCAATCGAATAAAATGAATGATTCAAAACTAAGTCCACGAACCACATCCCCATTCAAAAGCATTCATCCAATAAATACTGTATAAATGGAAAGCGTAGAGATACATTGATCCAATCAACAATACGAACTGATCCAATCGATTCAAAACGAAATAATCCAATTAATTCAAACAACTGTCAATTTTAACTTGTTCCGGACGAGAAAATATTTCATTAAATTAATTCCCCTAAGATTAAAATTACCATAATTGAATCTTAGTCAAATTAAATCCAATTTAATTTGTGGGAAATTAATTATCGAACGAAATATAAAAACGGAGTCGAAAAACACGGCCGAGCACTTGCCAAAGCCGCCCGGTGTCGGCGAGGCCGGCAGGGACCGAGACCATTGCAGTGCGGCCGAGAGGCTTCAAGCATGTCCGCACAGTGCCGACCATGGCCGATCACGGGTCCAGATCGCGATCTGTTGCCTCGGATCAGGCAAGACTCGACCCAGGCTGCCGGGTCCGATTATGTTTTCGGCCCATTTTTCGCCCCGATTCCAAAAATAACATTTTTTTAATCTTTATATTACACTTTAAATCAGTTTTTCAAAAGAAAAATAGATTTACATTGTAACATAAAATCATGAAAAAATAATTTTTGGATGAACAATAGAAAATCAACGATTAATACGATTATGATTCCAAATCTTACACCATATAATCAAGCATTCCAAATGTCAATATCGTATATACGATCGCAAGACCTACGCTCTCATACCACTGTTGGGATTCGGTGCCTAAAACGAAGGCCTAGCGGAAGCGGTAAAACGAAAATTAATTCGATCTGAATCCCTATGAGGATCGATCGAGCTACGTATATACGAATATAAAACGAAAAGCAAGAGTTCTAAGAAACTCACCCTTGAATTCCGTTGATTAAATGGTAACCTTCTCTTGAGCTATTCCCCAAGCTTTGCTTGATCTCTAAGAATCTATTCCGCTTCAAGCCCTTGAACGATCCAGCGCCGAAAGTGTAACACCCCCAATCCGCTCAGGGATATTACACGCCGTAGAACCTTTCCTCAAGGATCTACCAGGCTAGTAACAACATGAAACAACTATACAATGCCTTTAAGGCTAAAATGACTCAGTAGACCGATTTGGCCTTTCAATAAAAACATACAACTCGATTAGAACTCATGCCCACACAGGGGTCAAAACACAACCACACCCGTACAACGGGAAAAATATAGCAGCGGAAAATAAAGTACAACTCAACCAATACACGATGTGCGGTTCCTCATGTGATTAGTATCGATCATCTTTCATCATCCTTCGTGCCGACCCTGTGTTATGCTCCAAAACCTGAATGCAAAAACAGACATCCACCCCCCGAATACTCGGGGGTTAGCAAAACTCCACTATTTTGCTAGTGCAAGAACAAAGTGCAAATACGAGCCATACAATTCACATTCCACGAATAACAATAACCAGAAATCCTCAAAGATCCAAACGAAACGAAAAGCACTTCCCGAGGCAAGAATTTGAGAAAACGTTCCAAAATCGTAAAATCACAAATCAATGGAAAATTTTATAAAACAGTTTAGAATGCCATCGAGAGTTTTAATAGAAAACAATTTAGGATTATCAAATCCTATTTTTCAAAACCCAAAAGACGAAAGGGGTCACCACCCCAAAGGTTTACTTTCCATAAAATAACCTTTACCAAACCGTTGGGATTTTAGCCCCAAATCCGTCAAATGACCTTTACAAAACCGTTGGGATTTTAGCCCCAAATATCATCAACTCACAGTACACGAGAACGACAACATGGTTCGTCTCCCAACATCAAAATCACAATTAAAAGATTTAGCACAAACAACAAAATACTCTAGTGCCATCCTAGCCAAATAAGCCAAACGAACAACTTACCTCTTACACACTTAGTCGATGCATGCAACCATTCAAAAGCACTCATTTCCGGAAATGCCAATATCGAAACACATTTGCAAAATGCACCACAATTAACTGCGGATCCACCCCTCTGTGGACCCCTACCGAGACCCCGTCAGATCTAACCCATAGTGGTTAAAAGCAAGCTCGCGGATCCACCCCTCCGTGGACCCCTACCGAGACCCCGTCGGATCTAACCCATAGTGAGCATACACACACACACACGTTACTCATGCAATACTAATATGCTAAGAATGTAAGTTCATTAAGAATACTCACTAGAGATGGCCACTAACTCGACACCATTATCAAACTCGTCAAAACACAATAACAAGATTAAATACGGAATACACGATTCCATAACTTTAAACAACAGGGGGTATCATCAAAGCCTTCAACGTTCAAAACAATCAATCCATAATCAATTCCCAAAACACACCGTTCACAAAGCACACACGCGTTTTTGAAAGAAGCCCTTAACGAGGCCAAAATGAATCTCTTGGAAATTCATTTCAAATAACCAAAAAAACACACCAAGACGACCACTGATCATCATATCCATAAAACGATAAGCGTATGAACAAGATACTTGCCTCGAATAAGAACAACGCGGAGAATCGACTGAAGTAGGTTGACACGAACCGACTACGAACCCGCCGACTCCACCGATCGCCAACTCGCATTCATAAACTATGAAGGACAATAACAACAATGAAATGAATTCCATAGCACGACTCAAAGAACGAATGACGAAAGTTCAAGTGTTTTCCCTAAAACGACCAAGAACACGATTCGTCCCGACAAAACACGAAAAAGGAATTCCAAGTTGAAATATGGATATACAATCCATAGAATGTGTTTAACAACATCATTTAACCACAATCGATCCATCAAAAATGGATGAAAAACGAGATCGAGAACAAATCCCCCAAAAAGTCGATTCGAAGGAAATCAAGAAATATACTTCGATTCGACGAAGAACAATGGATTAAATGATGTTAAACACAAGAATACTACCAAGATTAATCATACCCATCATGAATTAATCCATAATACGGAACGAATCGGACAAAAACGCAAAAACCCCAAAAATTCAAGAAACTAGGGTTCTAAGAAAGATTACCTTGATTCGCTAGATCAAAGGACGATATAGGATGATTGATTGATGTTATGAACTCAAGAACTTCGTGGATTTATTGTTCAACAACATGGCTTCGGAATCCCTAAGGCTCCAGCCGCGGAAGAGAAAGAGAGGAAATGAAAAACGAGAGGAAATGTGACTGCTCTGTCACATTTATACAGGTGCAGCCTAGCGTGCGCTAGGCTACCGAGCTAGCGTACGCTATCGGCCCAGGCCGCAGTCCAGAGACACTGCTCGTCCAGGTAGCGCACGCAGCCTTCTGGCCGTAGCGTGCGCTACCTACCGGCCGTAGCGTACGTAGTGTCTGGCAGTAGCATGCGCTACCTGCCGATCCACCCGAGTCGATGCCCCACCGCTTCTTGCCTCGGCCGCTAGCGCTTAACCGGCCGTAGCGTGCGCTACCTCCCGTCCGTAGCGTGCGCTATGCCGGTTCCTGCCACACCCGTCCGGCTAGTGCCCGCAATCGTCCGGCCAGAACCATAGCCGTCGGCGATCCATAACCGTCCGGTCGGTGCGACCACGAGGGCTCGGCGACTCGATTTCCGAAGCGTGCGGGCGAACACGACGAAAAGTTCGCGGACAACATCAACGACCCGAAATGAAAACATAATGCAATAATTAATCATACGCGACCAAGAAACGGGTCGAGACAACAATTACAGATACGGATACCCATAACTTTGGGTAAATTATAAAAATGGCCCAAAACGCCCGAAAATCACGATACATGATCGAATAACCAAACTGAAGTTCACAACACGTCTAACAAAGTTAAACGGACTTACGGGAAACTCGAAACAGCAGTTTCGAAGGAGATTCGCAAGAATCGAACTCAAGTGCGGAAAAGTCGCTAAAAAGCACGGAACTCAACAAAACGACACCGAAAAGAACTCGGATGACAAAAAGTGCAGAATTAATCATTCTCAGAATGATGAATCGGTCCCAAGCGAGTCGTCAAAACGGACTCTCACCAAAAAAAGAAAATCACCGAAATCCGAAATTGCGGATATTACATTCTACCCTCCTTAAAAGAAGTTTCGTCCCGAAACTTAAAACAAGTAGGGAGAAGAAATATACCACCAGGAATATTTCAATGAGATACACAAGAATGCGTAACTAACGCCCAACGGCAAAATGTTACAAACAACGTAAAGGAATATACGGCGTGAAAACACGCTCCACGGCGACCAACACAACGTCGCCGTTAGGGATATAATAAAACCAACAAATGACAAGCGTCATCAAACGGATAATATAGCCAAGTCAATTATCCGACAATCACAAAACATAACGAATGAAAATCAATACGTTTGACCAACCCAACGGTACATCAATCAAAACGCGAGCCAATCGCTGAACAAATACGGAATTCCACCGCCCAAGGGTTGGAAGATCGAAAACGAGACCAATTTTCCGAACTTAAGGGAATTACGAAGGAGTCTGAATGCTCAACAATCGCGAAACGAGATCAACAAAAAACGAACAAACAAACGATCGAGACAACAGAAATCGAACAATCATGTCCGAAACACGAAGGATAATAAAATTCAAACAACAACTCCGAGGTTCACGTCTCGGATCGAGACAATATATGCTCTGGTGAAAACAACAAGATGTGCATTCCCATAAGATCCACAGGAAAGGGAATAGCAATCGAAAAGTCACGACGACAAACGAGTTATTCCGAAATAATACCACACTCATTCGATCAACAAAAGCAAGGGGCAGGACAAGCTCAGAAATGTCAACGAACATAAACGAGTCGACAGAGTCGAAAATACAGAAGTTCAAAATCCGATCCACTTCGAATAGGAGGGTTAATAGGACCAATTGATGTCACTTCCGAACAAGGTTCACAAGAATCGAACCGAACTCAAAAAAATCACAGCGATAATCAGATCGACCCAAAACAAGATCACAGCTCGTTCGAACGACGAAACCGAAATGCAGAACAAGTTCAGAAAGTATCAACGAACACGAGCGAGTTGAGAGAATGGGGAAAGAGAAAATACAGAAGTCAAAATAGTACGGGTATTACCTTCGACCTCGTCCACGAAATTCACAAAAACGGGAGCAAGGTAACAAGACATTAAACAACCGACACATAACGGAACAATCACCGATGCACACGATCGTACCAAACAAAGCTCTAACAGTTCGTACCTGAGCGATAACGCAGAAATCACCAGGGGCGACAACATCCAATATCAACATCCCACCTCTCACAGAGGGCTAACACAACAAATGTGTGGAAAACGACTCAACGCTCACACCGCCAATTCGATCATACTCGGGAGCAAACATCATAATTACAACGCGGACATCATACATATATACCCAGCCCTCAAACGGGAATGGATAGGTTTTAAAAACGAAAACCTCATTTTGAAAATAATTTAGAAAAACACCGGTTGATCTTGAGTATCACCTTTTCAAAAAAATACAAACGTGAAACATCGTTATCGAGACTTTGGAGAACTATTTCGCATTTGATAAAAATGAGGACACTTTCTCTTAGTGAAAAACTTTCAGAATAATTGACCCTCGGGTCTACGTAAAAGTGTTTCTAAAACAATGAAAATATCTCAAAACATTTTGGTCCTCGAGGTAGAAGAATCTTGAAACATATTGTGGCACCTTGGATGTACCACGAGAAAATAATTCATTTTAAAAGTACGTCTCGAAATTTATTTTCTAAGATACTCAAGGTTTTCAAAGATAATTCAATGGGCTAGAATTCCCGAAGATTTCAGGTAATTACACGAAATATTATAGCGTCGTGGGTCCCGCACCGGAACTCACCAGGCTAAAAATCATTTACTACGTCAAAAAGGCCGATGACGGTAATGTTTCAAAAACTTACAAAATCCATTTACAAAATACTAAATACCGTCATAAGAATTTCGCCAAAACGATCAAGGCCACAATGCCACAAACTCGGTTAAGGTAATCGTTTTTGAAATAGAACTCAGTCGGTAAAATACCAAAAGCCATTACAAAAGAACTCACGCAGCGGATAAAAGAAATAAAGTCAAACATGCACAATCCAGCAACACTACTCCTCATATGAACGAAATATGAGGGTCAAATAACCGCATATCAAGAAATCAAAATCCATAAGAGGATTCCGTCACTTAACAAATAATCATAAAAATAGCTCGTGTCACACGAGGCACAACACAAAGAAGGGAGACTTACATCCACAGGTCGCACGAAGATGATGATCGTCCCACGATACTAATCACAACCAACAAACTCAGACGACGCGTCGCGACACGACTCAGTCAGATAAAATCCGACGAAACAAGACTCAAACAACACGACTTGACCCGACAGCCAAGGTTTTCCTCAACCTAAGCTCTGATACCATTTATGTAACACCCCCAATCCGCTCAGGGATATTACACGCCGTAGAACCTTTCCTCAAGGATCTATCAGGCTAGTAACAACATGAAACAACTCGATAATGCCTTTAAGGCTAAAATGACTCAGTAGACCGATTTGGCCTTTCAATAAAAACATACAACTCGATTACAACTCATGCCCACGCAGGGGTCAAAACACAACCACACCCGTACAACGGGAAAAATATAGCAGCGGAAAGTAAAGTACAACTGAACCAATACACGATGTACGGTTCCTCATGTGATTAGTATCGATCATCTTTCATCATCCTTCGTGCCGACCCTATGTTATGCTCCAAAACCTGAATGCAAAAATAGACATCCACCCCCCGAATACTCGGGGGTTAGCAAAACTCCACTGTTTTGCTAGTGCAAGAACAAAGTGCAAATACGAGCCATACAATTCACATTCCACGAATAACAATAACCAGGAATCCTCAAAGATCCAAACGAAACGAAAAGCACTTCCCGAGGCAAGAATTTGAGAGAACGTTCCAAAATCGAAAAATCACAAATCAATGGAAAAATTTATAAAACAGTTTAGAATGCCATCGAGAGTTTTAATAGAAAACAATTTAGGATTATCAAATCCTACTTTTCAAAACCCAAAAGACGAAAGGGGTCACCACCCCAAAGGTTTACTTTCCATAAAATAACCTTTACCAAACCGTTGGGATTTTAGCCCCAAATCCGTCAAATGACCTTTACAAAACCGTTGGGATTTTAGCCCCAAATATCATCAACTCACAGTACACGAGAACGACAACAAGGTTCGTCTCCCAACATCAAAATCACAATTAAAAGATTTAACACAAACAACAAAATACTCTAGTGCCATCCTAGCCAAGTAAGCCAAACGAACAACTTACCTCTTACACACTTAGTCGATGCATGCAACCATGAAAACCATTCAAAAGCACTCATTTCCGGAAATGCCAATATCGAAACACATTTGCAAAATGCACCACAATTAACCACGGATCCTGTAACACCCCCAATCCGCTCAGGGATATTACACGCCGTAGAACCTTTCCTCAAGGATCTACCAGGCTGGTAACGACATATAACAACTCAACCATGCCTTTCAGGCTAAAATGACTCAGTAGACCGATTTGGTCTTTCCACAAATACATACAACTCAAATACAACTCATGCCCACGCAGGGGACAAAATACAACCACACCCGTACAACGGGAACAATATAGCAGCGGAAAAATAGAGTACAACTGAACCAATAAACAAAGTACGGTTCCTCATGTGATTAGTATCGATCATCTTTCATCATCCTTCGTGCCGACCCTGTGTTATGCTCCAAACCTGAATGCAAAAACAGACATCCACCCCCCGAATACTGTGGGGTTAGCTAAACTCCACTGTTTTGCTAGTGCAAGAACAAAGTGCAAATACGAGCCATACAATTCACATTCCACGAATAACAATAACCGAGGATCCTCAAAGATCCAAACGAAACGAAAAGTACTTCCCGAGGCAAGGGTTTGAGAAAACATTTCACAATCGAAATATCATAAATCAATGGAAGTAATTTATAAAACGGTTTAGAATGCCATCGAGAGTTTTAATAGAAGAAAATTTAGGATTATCAAATCCTACTTTTCAAAATCCAAAGACAAAAGGGGTCACCGCCCAAAGGTTTACTTTCCGAAAAATGACATTTACCAAACCGTTGGGATTTTAGCCCCAAATCCGTAAAACGACTTTTATAAAACCATTGGGATTTTAGCCCCAAATTTCATCAACTCACAATACACAAGAACGACCACAAGGTTCGTCTCCCAACATCAAAATCCACAAATAAAAGATTTAACACAAACAACAAAATACTCTAGTGCCATCCTAGCCAAGTAAGCCAAACGAACACTTACCTCTTACACACTTAGTCAATGCATGCAATCATGAAAACCGTTCAAAAGCACTCATTTCCGGAAATGCCAATATCAAATCACATTTGTAAAATTCACCACAATTAACCGTCGATCCACACCTCCGTGGACCCCTACCGAGACCCCGTCGGATCTAACCCATAGTGGTTAAAAGCAAAGCTCGTCGATCCACACCTCCGTGGACCCCTACCGAGACCCTGTCGGGTCTAACCCGTAGTGAGCATACACACACACACACGTTACTCATGCAATACTAATATGCTAAGAATGTAAGTTCATTAAGAATACTCACTAGAGATGGCCATTAACTCGACACCATTATCAAACTCTTCAAAACACCATAACAAGATTAAATACGGAATACACGATTCCATAAATTTAAACAATAGGAGTATCATCATCAAATTCTTCAATGTTCAAAATAACCAAATCATAATCAATCTCCAAAACACACCATTCACAAAACACACACGCCATTTGAAAGAAAGCCTTTAACGAGGCCAAACCGAAATCTTTTGAAACTTCATTTCAAACAACCAAACAAACACACCAAGACGATCACCGATCATCATATCCATAAAATAAGAAAAGTATGGGCAAGGTACTTGCCTCGAATAACCATAACGCGGAGAATCGGCCGAAGTAGGTTGGCACGAACCGACTACGAACTCGCCGACTCCACCGAACGACAATCCACAACAACGAACTACGAACGAAAACAATAACAACGAAAATGAATTCCAAAGTACGACCCAAAGCCGATGAATTCAAAGAACAAATGACGAAAGTTCAAGGATTTCCCCCAAAACGGCCAAGAACACGATTCGTTCCGTCAAAACCCGAAAACGGAATTCCAAGTTGAAATATGGATATACAATCCATAGAATATGTTTAACAACATCATTTAACCATAATCGATCCATCGAAAACGGATGAAAAACGAGATCGGGGACAAATCCCCCAAAAAGTCAATTTGAAGGAAATCGAGAAATATACTTCGATTCGACGAAGAACAATGGATTAAATGATGTTAAACACAAGAATACTACCAAGATTAATCATACCCATCATGAATTAATCAACAACACGGAACGAATCGGACGAAAATGCAAAAATCCCCAAATTCACGAAATTAGGGTTCTTAGGAAGATTACCTTGATTCGCTGGATCAAAGGATGATAACGGACGATTGATTGATGTTATGGACTCAAAAACTTCATGGATTTGTTGTTAAAAAACATGGCTTCGTCACCCATGAATCGCCATTCGCGGACGGCGAAGGAAGGAAGTGAAAAACGAAATGAAATGTGACTGCTCAGCCACATTTATACTGGGCCAGACTAGCGTGCGCTAGCCTTCCTGGACTAGCGTGCGCTATCGGCGGCAGATCGCCGAGTACCCTCGGCCAGTGGCCCACACGACCCGGCATCACCGACCAACCCCGCCGACCAAACCTGTCGACCGACTCCCGCTAGCGTGGCGCTACGGCCGCGCGCGCCGACCTGGCCCAAAGAGCCACCGGACTAACAAACTTACCTGTGTAACGTCGCTAGTCGTCCGGCGTGGCGCTACGACCGATGGCGCGCGCTACCTGCCGATCTGACCGAGTCGAGAACCTCGAAACCCCACTGTCCGGCCCGATGGCGTGCGTTGTCGACCAGCGTGGCGCTACACTGCCGGTAGCGCGGCAGCCTTCCGGCGAAGCGTGCGCTACGCCGGTTCTCGCCAGATCTGGCCGGTGCCCGCAATCGTCCGGCGCCCCGCAACCGTCCGGCGATCCCGCAACCGCTGTGGCTCGGCGACCCGATTTCAAAACGCATTTTAACGAACACGACGAAAAGTTCGCGGACAACATCAACGGCCCGAAATGAAAACATAATACCATAATTAGTCATACGCGACCAAGAAACGGGTCGAGACAACAATTACAGATACGGATACCCGTAACTTTCAAGAAATTACAAAATGGCCCAAAACGCCCGGAAATCACGATACGTGATCGAATAACCAAACCGAACTTCACAACACGTCTAACAAAGTTAAACGGACTTACGGGAAACTCGAAACAGCAGTTTCGAACGAGATTCGCAAGAATCGAACTCAAATGCGGAAAAGTCGCTAAAAAGCACGGAACTCAACAAAACGACACCGAAACGAACTCGGATGTCAAAAAGTGTAGAATTAATCATTCTCAAAATGACGAAACGGTCATGAGCGAGTCGTCAAAACGGACTCCGTCCGAAAAAGAAATTTACCGAAAATCGAAAATTGCGGATATTACATTCTACCCTCCTTAAAAGAAGTTTCGTCCCGAAACTTAAAACAAGTAGGGAGAAGGAATATTCCGCCAGGAAAAACTCAACGAGATACACAAGAATGCGCAACTAACGCCCAACGGCGAAATGTTACAAACAACGCGAAGGAATATACGGCGTGTAAACACGCTCCACGGCGACCAACACGACATCGCCGTTAGGGATATAATAAAACCAATAAACGACAAGCGTCATCAAACGGATAATATAGCTAAGTCAATTATCCGACAATCACAAAACACAACGAACGAAAATCTATACGATTGACCAACCTAACGGTATATTGATCAAAACGCGAGCCAAACGCTGAACAAATACGGAATTCCACCGCCTAAGGGCTGGAAGATCGAAAACGAAACTAATTTCCCGAACTGAAGGGAATTACGAAGGAGCCTGAATGTTCACCAATCACGGAACGAGATCAATAAAAACCGAACAATCAAACGATCGAACCACAATGATCGAGACAACAAAAATCGAAGAATCATGTTCGAATCACGAAGGATAATAAAATTCAAACAACAACTCCAAGGTTCACATCTCGACTCGAGACAATATATGATCCGGTGAAAACAACAAGATGTGCATTCACATAAGATCCACAGGAAAGGGAATAGCAATTAAAAAGTCACAACGACAAACGAGTTATTCCGAAACAATACCACACTCGTTCGATAAACATAAACAAGGGGCAGGACAAGCTCAAAAATGTCAACGAACATAAATGAGTCGACAGAGTTGAAAACATAAGAGTTCCAAATCCGATCCACTTCGAATAAAAGAACTAATAGAACCATATGATGTCACTCCCGAACAAGGTTCACAAGAATCGAACTGAACCCGAAAAAGTCACATCGATAACCAGATCGACCCACAACAAGATCACAGCTCGTTCGGACGATGAAACCGAAATACAGAACAAGTTCATAAAGTACCAACGAATATGAACGAATCGATAGACTGGGGAAAGAGAAAATACAGAAGTCAAAATAGTACGGGCATTACCTCCGACCTCGTCCACGAAATTCACAAAAACGGAAGCAAGGTCAACAAGACATTAAACAACCGACACATAACGGAACCATCACCGATGCACACGGTCATACCAAACCAAGCTCTAACAGCTCGTACATACGCGACAACACAGAAATCGCCATGAGGCGACAACATTCAATACCAACACTCCGCCTCTCACAGGGGGCTAGCACAACCAATGTGTGGAAAGCGTCTCAACGCTCACACCGCCAATTCGATCATACTCGGGAGAAAGTATCAAAATGACAACGCGAATATCACACGTACATACCCAGCCATCAAACGGGAATGGACAGGTTTTAAAAAAATTGAAAACCTCATTTTGAAAATAATTTGAAGAATACTGGTTGATCTTGAGTATCACCTTTCAAAAAGTATAAACGTGAAACATCGTTATCGAGACATTGGAGAACCATTTTGCATTTGATAAAAATGAGGACACTTTCTCTTAGTGAAAACTTTCAGAATATTTGACCCTCGGGTCTAAATAAAAGTGTTTCTAAAACATTGAAAACATCTCAAAGCATTTTGGTCCTCGAAGTAGAAAATTTTTTTTGAAATATATTGTGGCACCTAGGATGTACCACAAGAAAATAAGTCATTTGAAAAGTATGTCTCGAAATTTATTTTTCTAAGATACTCAAGGTTTTCAAAAATTCAATAGGCCAGAATGCCCAAAACTCACACATATCGATGTTCACTAAAACAACTCCTAGCACACGCATCAAAAAGTTTAAAATCAAGACAATACATGTCTTTAAACGGAAATAAACGATAAAATACCACATTCAGAACAAAACCACTGATAAAATACTCTCCCGCACTGGCTAGTGAACAAGTCGAACGCGTATAAGCACAAAGCTTCCACAATAGAACTTGTAAAACGTGCAAATCGATTCGAAAATCATCAAAAACGAACAAAAACAACAATAAAAAGACATCACAAGCGATTTACACTCCTCGTATAAATCAAATACGAGAGTCGACTAAATACATATCGTGAAATCAAAATTCACATAAGGATTCCACCACTTAACAAATAATCATAAAAATAGCTCGTGTCACACGAGGCACAACACAAAGAAGGGAGACTTACTTCCACAGGTCGCACGAAGATGATGATCGCCCCACGATACTAATCACGACCAACAAACTCAAACGACGCGTCGCGACACGACTCAGTCAGATAAAATCCGACGAAACAAGACTCAAACAACACGACTTGACCCGACAGCCTAGGTTTCCTCAACCTAAGCTCCGATACCATTTATGTAACACCCCCAATCCGCTCAGGGATATTACACGCCGTAGAACCTTTCCTCAAGGATCTACCAGGCTGGTAACGACATATAACAACTCAACCAAGCCTTTCAGGCTAAAATGACTCAGTAGACCGATTTGGTCTTTCCACAAATACATACAACTCAAATACAACTCATGCCCACGCAGGGGACAAAATACAACCACACCTGTACAACGGGAACAATATAGCAGCGGAAAAATAGAGTACAACTGAACCAATAAACAAAGTACAGTTCCTCATGTGATTAGTATCGATCATCTTTCATCATCCTTCGTGCCGACCCTGTGTTATGCTCCAAAACCTGAATGCAAAAACAGACATCCACCCCCCGAATACTCGGGGGTTAGCAAAACTCCGCTGTTTTGCTAGTGCAAGAACAAAGTGCAAATACGAGCCATACAATTCACATTCCACGAATAACAATAACCGAGGATCCTCAAAGATCCAAACGAAACGAAAAGTACTTCCCGAGGCTAGGGTTTGAGAAAACATTTCACAATCGAAATATCATAAATCAATGGAAGTAATTTATAAAACGGTTTAGAATGCCATCGAGAGTTTTAGTAGAAGAAAATTTAGGATTATCAAATCCTACTTTTCAAAATCCAAAAGACAAAAGGGGTCACCGCCCCAAAGGTTTACTTTCCGAAAAATGACATTTACCAAACTGTTGGGATTTTAGCCCCAAATCCGTAAAACGACTTTTATAAAACCATTGGGATTTTAGCCCCAAATCTCATCAACTCACAGTACACAAGAACGACCACAAGGTTCGTCTCCCAACATCAAAATCCACAAATAAAAGATTTAACACAAACAACAAAATACTCTAGTGCCATCCTAGCCAAGTAAGCCAAACGAACACTTACCTCTTACACACTTAGTCAATGCATGCAATCATGAAAACCGTTCAAAAGCACTCATTTCCGGAAATGCCAATATCAAATCACATTTGTAAAATTCACCACAATTAACCGTCGATCCACACCTCCGTGGACCCCTACCGAGACCCCGTCGGATCTAACCCGTAGTGGTTAAAAGCAAAGCTCGTCGATCCACACCTCCGTGGACCCCTACCGAGACCCCGTCGGGTCTAACCCGTAGTGAGCATACACACACACACGTTACTCATGCAATACTAATATGCTAAGAATGTAAGTTCATTAAGAATACTCACTAGAGATGGCCATTAACTCGACACCATTATCAAACTCTTCAAAACACCATAACAAGATTAAATACGGAATACACGATTCCATAACTTTAAACAATAGGAGTATCATCATCAAATTCTTCAATGTTCGAAATAACCAAATCATAATCAATCCCCAAAACACACCATTCACAAAACACACACGCCATTTGAAAGAAAGCCTTTAACGAGGCCAAATCGAAATCTTTTGAAACTTCATTTCAAACAACCAAACAAACACACCAAGACGATCACCGATCATCATATCCATAAAATAAGAAAAGTATGGGCAAGGTACTTGCCTCGAATAACCACAACGTGGAGAATCGGCCGAAGTAGGTTGGCACGAACCGACTACGAACTCGCCGACTCCACCGAACGACAATACACAACAACGAACTACGAACGAAAACAATAACAACTAAAATGAATTCCAAAGTATGACCCAAAGCCGCTGAATTCAAAGAACAAATGACGAAAGTTCAAGGATTTCCCCCAAAACGGCCAAGAACACGATTCGTTCCGTCAAAACCCGAAAACGGAATTCCAAGTTGAAATATGGATATACAATCCATAGAATATGTTTCAAAACATCATTTAACCATAATCGATCCATCGAAAACGGATGAAAAACGAGATCGGGGACAAATCCCCCAAAAAGTCAATTTGAAGGAAATCGAGAAATATACTTCGATTCGACGAAGAACAATGGATTAAATGATGTTAAACACAAGAATACTACCAAGATTAATCATACCCATCATGAATTAATCAACAACACGGAACGAATCGGACGAAAATGCAAAAATCCCCAAATTCACGAAATTAGGGTTCTAAGGAAGATTACCTTGATTCGCTGGATCAAAGGATGATAACGGACGATTGATTGATGTTATGGACTCAAGAACTTCATGGATTTGTTGTTAAACAACATGGCTTCGTCACCCATGAATCGCCATTCGCGGACGGCGAAGGAAGGAAGTGAAAAACGAAATGAAATGTGACCGCCACCACATTTATATCGGGCCGACTAGCGTGCGCTAGCCTTCCCGACTAGCGTGCGCTATCGGCCAGATCGCCGAGTACCTCGGCCAGTGGCCCACACGATCCGGCATCACCGACCAACCCCGCCGACCAAACCTGCCGACCCGACTCGCTAGCGTGCGCTACGGCCGAAGCCTCGCGCTTAGCCGACACTGGCCCAAAGAGCCACCGGACTAACAAACTTACCTGTGTAACGTACGCTAGTCGGCCGGGCCAGGCGCTACCCCTGCCGTTAGCGTGCGCTACGACCGACAGCGCGCGCCACCCGCCGATCCCGACCGAGTCCGTAACCTCGAAACCCCACCGTCCGCCCGGAGCTAAGGCGTTGTCGACCAGCTAGCGGCGCTACACTGCCGGTTAGCGCTGGCAGCCTTTCCGGCAGAAGGCGTGCGCTACGCCGGTTCTGCCAGACTGTCCGGCCGGTGCCCGCAATCGTCCGGCCAGCCCCGCAACCGTCCGGCTGGCCTCCAACCGCTGTGGCTCGACGACCCGATTTCAAAAACGCATTTTAACGAACACGACGAAAAGTTCGCGGACAACATCAACGGCCCAAAATGAAAACATAATACCATAATTAGTCATACGCGACCAAGAAACGGGTCGAGACAACAATTACAGATACGGATACCCGTAACTTTCAAGAAATTACAACATGGCCCAAAACGCCCGGAAATCACGATACGTGATCGAATAACCAAACCGAAGTTCACAACACGTCTAAAAAAGTTAAACGGACTTACGGGAAACTCGAAACAATAGCTTAACGAGATTCGCAAGAATCGAACTCAAATGCGGAAAAGTCGCTAAAAAGCACGGAACTCAACAAAACGACACCGAAACGAACTCGGATGTCAAAAAGTGTAGAATTAATCATTCTCAGAATGACGAAACGGTCATGAGCGAGTCGTCAAAACGGACTCCGTCCGAAAAAGAAATTTACCGAAAATCGAAAATTGCGGATATTACAGATCCACCCCTCCGTGGACCCCTACCGAGACCCGTCGGATCTAACCCATAGTGGTTAAAAGCAAGCTCTCGGATCCACCCCTCCGTGGACCCCTACCGAGACCCTGTCGGATCTAACCCATAGTGAGCATACACACACACACGTTACTCATGCAATACTAATATGCTAAGAATGTAAGTTCATTAAGAATACTCACTAGAGATGGCCACTAACTCGACACCATTATCAAACTCGTCAAAACACAATAACAAGATTAAATACGGAATACACGATTCCATAACTTTAAACAACAAGGGGTATCATCAAAGCCTTCAACGTTCAAAACAATCAAACCATAATCAATTCCCAAAACACACCGTTCACAAAACACACACGCGTTTCTGAAAGAAGCCCTTAACGGGAACAAAATGAATCTCTTGGAAATTCATTTCAAATAACTAAACAAACACATCAAGACGACCACCGATCATCATATCCATAAAACGAGAAGCGTATGAACAAGGTACTTGCCTCGAATAAGAACAACGCGGAGAATCGACCGAAGTAGGTTGACACAAACCGACTACGAACCCGCCGACTCCACCGATCGCCAAATCGCATTCATAAACTACGAAGGACAATAACAACAATGAAATGAATTCCATAGCACGACTCAAAGAACGAATGACAAAAGTTCAAGTGTTTTCCCCAAAACGGCCAAGAACACGATTCGTCCCGACAAAACACGAAAACGGAATTCCAAGTTAAAATATGGATATACAATCCATAGAATGTGTTTAACAACATCATTTAACCACAATCGATCCATCAAAAACGGATGAAAAACGAGATCGGGAACAAATCCCCCAAAAAGTCGATTCGAAGGAAATCAAGAAATATACTTCGATTCGATGAAGAATAATTAATTAAATGATGTTAAACACAAGAATACTACCAAGATTAATCATACCCATCATGAATTAATCCATAATACGGAACGAATCGGACAAAAACGCAAAAACCCCAAAATTCAAGAAACTAGGGTTCTAAGAAAGATTACCTTGATTCGCTGGATCAAAGGACGATATAGGATGATTGATTGATGTTATGAACTCAAGAACTTCATGAATTTGTTGTTCAACAACATGGCTTCGGAATCCCCAAGGCTCCAGTCGCGGAAGAGAAAGAGAGGAAATGAAAAACGAGAGGAAATGTGACTGCTCTGTCACATTTATACAGGTGCAGCCTAGCGTGCGCTAAGCTGCCGAGCTAGCGTACGCTATCGGCCCAGGCCGCAGTCCAGAGACACTGCTCGGCCAGGTAGCGCGCGCAGCCTTCCGGCCGTAGCGTGCGCTACCTGCCGGCCGTAGCGTACGTAGTGTCCGGCAGTAGCGTGCGCTACCTGCCGATCCACCCGAGTCCAAGACTCCCACCGCTTCGCATCGGCCGCTAGCGAAGGCAGCCAACCGGCCGAGCGTGCGCTTACGCGATTCGCCGCACCCGTACGGCTAGTGCCCGCAATCGTCCGGCCAGAACCCGCAACCGTCCGGCCAGTCCCGCAACCGTCCGGTCAGTGCCCGACCACCAGGGCTCGACGACTCGATTTCCGAAAACGTACAGAACGAACACGACGAAAAGTTCGCGGACAACATCAACGACCCGAAATGAAAACATAATGCAATAATTAATCATACGCGACCAAGAAACGGGTCGAGACAACAATTACAGATACGGATACCCATAACTTTGGGTAAATTATAAAAATGGCCCAAAACGCCCGAAAATCACGATACGTGATCGAATAACCAAACCGAAGTTCACAACACGTCTAACAAAGTTAAAGGACTTACGGGAAACTCGAAACAGCAGTTTCGAAGGAGATTCGCGAGAATCGAACTCAAGTGCGGAAAAGTCGCTAAAAAGCACGGAACTCAAAAAAACGACACCGAAACGAACTGGGATGACAAAAAGTGCAGAATTAATCATTCTCAGAATGATGAATCGGTCCCAAGCGAGTCGTCAAAACGGACTCTCACCAAAAAAAAAGAAAATCACCGAAATCCGAAATTGCGGATATTACAGAAAGCACCGCGTCTCTACTTGCCACGCGCCGGAAAAATAATCAGAATGACACTCACCTCGTTATCCTCCAAGGATACGGCTAGAACAAGGTGATGAAGCTTTTATTATTACACTCTAAGTGTATAATATATGTCTCTCAATGTATCTTGAATTTTCTCCAAGAAAAAATCAAGAATAAGTTGAAGAAGATGATGAAGACTTAGAAAATTATTTTCTCTCTCACTTCTCTTAACTCACGTTTGAAAGGCTTCCCAAAACAAGTGATGAGAGTCTTCATTTTATTCTCCATAAAATCCTCTCAAATCAAGACCAAATAATTAAAATGAATTAATTAAAAGATCTTGTTCCCTTCATACTTCAAGTCATCCACCAATTGTAATATCCGCAAATTCGATTTCCGGTAATTTTCATTTTCCGGCGGAGGTCCGTTTCGACAACTCGCTTGTCGCTGTTTTGGAATTCTGAACCTATTTTGTTCTTGGAGTTTCTCCGCTTAGACGGGTCTCGATGATGCTTTTACGTAATTTCATCTTGTGGTATATTTTGTCTCATGCGTATTCGATTCTCCTTAAACTCGTTCGATTCCGTCACTTTCTTACTTTCATGAGTTCGTATGCTTGATTAGAGCATGTTGTGAGTTTCGGATGGTTAATCCGACGTTGTGTCGTGATTTTCGGATGTTTGGGCCGTTTTTGTAATTTCCTAGAAATTTAGGGAATTTGTTCCTTGTTCAACTTTGGTTGTGTACCTCAGATCGTCTTGGGGTTCCGTACTTCTATTTCGTGTTATTGTTGCCCAAATATCGATTCCTAATGCTTTTATTCTCTTTCCGGATCATTTTTTCGTCATTTTGGGACCCGAGGGGGGGTGTGGGCCGCGGCACAAGGATTGTGCGCCGCGGCACACATATTACCCGATTGTTGGCCGAGCGGTGTGCAGTGTGCCGCGGCACAAGGATTGTCGCGCGGCACAGCCGAAGTCGGTGCGCGGCACACTTGTCCGGCCGCGGCACACTTGTCCGGCCGCAGCACACCCGTGTGGCACTGCCGGCTAAAACCTCTGTCTGCGTGCCCGGCACGATCCGTGAAGGTGCCGCGGCACATGCCGAGTCCGAGCGCGGCACACTCCTTATGAGCCGCGGCACAACGAGCGGTCGGCCACCACCGGGCGCAATTTTGGCCTGTGCCGCGGCACGCTTTAGCCGAGCATTGCACACAATGCGCTTTAGCTGGCGTTTCGGCGAGATTCGCTCATTTTCCTCCCTTTCTCCAACCGTGCGCGAGAGAGAGAGGTTGAGAGGGGGATTTCTTCTCCATCCACCCTTTTGATTGTGTGTTTTCTTCATCTTCCTTCGATCGTAGCTCGGATTGTGGATCTAGCACGTGTTCTTCGGATCATAGGGCTTGAATCTTCAAGAGGTAAGAACCCCTTTAACCCTAGTGTGATTTTTGGGGAGGGTTTGGTGGTGATCTTGTGTTTTAATCCGAATTAACCGATGTTGTTGTTAGATTTTGATAGTACCCTCGTGACCCTTGGTTTTCTTGTTTTTGGTTGGGATGAAATCCCGTTAATTCACTATTAACTGATTTCAATCCCCTACGCACTCTTGGTGTTCGATAAATTGTCCCAACGGGTAGAACTAAGAGGAATTTCTTCGTATTCATGATGTGAGATTGATTGTATATCATTATTGTGTTAGGGTCGGATTTGAGGGGATTGTTCGGACCGAAACCTATTCCTTCGTCGTCTCCTTCACGTCGTATTACCAAGGCAAGTACCTCGATATACGAATTGTAACTGCGTGAAATCATTGTTGTCGAAGTGTGTGAGTTTATATGGATATATATATATATATGTATGTGTATATATATATATATGTATTTATATATAGTTATATGTTAAATATATGTGTGTATATACGTATATTGATATATATGTTTATGTCGGTGATCGACGAGTGTTGAATTCTAACAGTAGTTGACGTACTCAACTTGGATTGATGGATGATCTTTAGTCATTCATATAATATAGCAAGGTTATATATATCTATATATCTATATATATAAATATATATATATTTGGTTGAGTCGCAACATAGCGATATAGGTGCGGTGTTGATTGGTTATGCTCGAATGCTATTGTGATTGAGTTGATTAATAACGTGCGTGTTACTGTCTACTTGTGGGGTTATGGACTGGCGGAGAAATTGTGTGACTTGATGTACCAAGTTGAAATTGTGGTGACGTTTGTCCATGTGCGTGATGTCTGTGATAATGTGGATACTTGTTGTGAGAAACGTCGTATCCGGGAACCTCTGAGGGCGGGGCGTGCACTCCGGCCTGGTGTATGCTGCAATGTGCGGCTCCATATGGGTGGTGAACGCCGATGTCACCTAATGCGCGTGCAAGGGGCGGCTCTTGCGGGAGTGACGCCGGTGCGGTGACATGTTCAAGGAGCGGCCAACATGATGGAAGTGAACGCCGGTACACAGGTGCGCAAGGGAGGCGCCTGGCAGGCTTATTGGTTACGGGTATTTGAGTGATAGCTAAGACCCCGTTACCGAACGATGTTCGTATCTCAAATTCTTTCAACTCACTTTTAATGTTTGTCTTGATACAGACCGCAATCCGTGTTTTGAAAGCTTGTTTCAAATTGTTTTTAAAGCGTTGGTATTCGGGGTTAGTTAACCACGGAGGTTTGTGAAATCTCCGGGTTAATTAATCGGGGGTCTTGAGCAGGATATGTCGAATGAGAGTTCTGTACCTTTGATTGTATTGTGGTGCTATTCTGTGTATTGGGTCGAGGACCCTGTGGAATGTTAAGATGATTGGTTTCGTGATGATGTTATTTTGAATGGGTTGAGAACCCTGTGAGATGTTGTAATGATTTCGTTTGTGACAGTGTTCTATAAATTGGGTCGAGAACCCCAAATAAGTTGACTTGGTTTTTGTGTAATCGTTTTCCATACGTTGGGTCAAGGACCCGAGAGTTTTTGAAATTATTTCCAAAAGTATTCCCATTCGATTTTAAAAACCCCTAAACGGCCCGAGTCAATAATAATGTTTGCAAACTATCTTATCAAAATACTTTTCCTTTTACAAAAAGGGATCTTCCTGACTCCTTGGGCTCGTTTAAAGTTTCATGAATGTTATTTTCCGTAAGGAGAATATGACTATGTGATTACCTTTCACCTCGTGTATGCGAGTGTTATTCTGTGCTGACTGTGGGAATGTATGGTTTGTGTTAAGGCTTCACGGCGGTTGAATTTTGTGTTGTTACTGTTCGTATATCTTGTATATTATGTACTTGCACTAGCAAAATTCCGGTTGCTAACCCCGAGTTTTCGGGGTGGGTGCTGTTATGCGCTCGAGTTTTGGCGGCTCGGGAGCGATCACGGGATTGGCTTGGAAGGAGATGGAAGACGACGATGCTAATCACACCAGAGTCAGAGTCTTTTCTTTTGTATCATTTTGGTCGGTATTTCTCTGTCGTTCGAGTATTCACCCTTGCATGGGTGTAATTATCATTTATTAAATTGAGTTGTCATTCTTTTCTGTGTTCAAGTTTATTGTTGTCATTGTAATATGAATGCCGTTAGTTTCTGAATTGGTTTATGACCTTGTCGGTCTGCTTTGTATTAAATTTTGACCCCGGTCGGTCAATCTTTAAGTAGTCTTTTGGAGTTTAGCCTGGTGGATCCTTGTGATAAGGGTCTACGGCGTGTGACATTCCCGGTCGTATTCTGGGGGTGTTACATTTATGGTATCGGAGCTTAGGTTTGCGAAAAACCTAGGCCGTTGGGTCAAGTCCATGTCTTGTGTAAGTCGCGCGCATCAGAATTGTGATTAGTATCGTGGTTCTGACATCATCTTCCGGCAATCCGTGATGGTAAGCCTCCCGATCGTAAGTCCCCTTATATACGTATTTGATTACATGGTGATAATATGCTTAATGTGAACTAGGAATTGGGACTTGTTGATGATATTATCGTTTTAGGATATAACATGCGTATGTGGTCCGAGTATAAATGGTTATGTAGTATGCTTCAGAAGTCAAGTATAATTATCTGTTTCAGCACTTTATTAGAATAAATTTATGAATGATAATTTTATCCGTTGCGTGAGTATTTTGAGATGACTTTTGTTATCTTGCAAACCGAGTTTTGATATTTTGGTCTTGCATATTTTGATAGTATTCTTGTGACGGTATTTGATATTTCATAAATGACTTTTGTGAGTATTTGAGAATATTACCGACTTCGGCCTTTTGGCATTTTGATCATTTTTTTTAAGGAATTTTAGCCTAGTGGGTTCCGACACGGGGCCCACGGTGCTGTAGTATCTCGAATATTTTAAAGCAATGCCTTGAAATTTTCTAACATTGTGTAAAGCCATGATTTAATACCGTCATGTTAAATGGTCACGTATCTCGGTGGAGAATTCTTTCGAATAAACATTTTTGAAGAAGAGGAAAGATTTTCAAAATTTTGATATTTGGGACTCAACATTTTCGAAATATTTCAAATTAGTTACGAATTAATTTTCGATTTCTTTTTTTTCTTTTATTCATCACTCGTAAATAATTTTTAGAGTCATTATGTAAACTTCCTCTTCCGAAATAAAAGACAGTGTTTACAAGACTTGGGCGCAACGTGACTAGCCCCTTTTTCAAAAATTTGTTTTCATTAAGTGCATACATATAATTATCGTCCTCGTCGAGGAACTCGAACTTGACTTCATAAAACTTTATGCTTTACGATATTACCGTTATTCTATAGATGTTAACTAAACCTTGCGTTGATAAGGGTGGTATCTCATTTAATCGATTATTTGATAATGCTGAATGGTACTATCTGTATTAGTATGTCGAGCCTTGGCGGACGTAAGTGTGATGACGGAAGTGGAAACGACAAGGTGGTTCGTACGACAACTATCCATGCTACAGTGAGGGAGTATCGAGATCAAACGATATCCTATGAAATCTCCTCAGTAATCGAGCCCACGAGCGAAGCAAAGAGACCGAGGGTATCAGGAAAATTTCTGGGCGGTGAGGAGTCTAAGGCTCCCAAACCCCCACGTCGTTCGAACGCGTCGTCATCGCGATCGGGAGTGAGCGCTTGGAATCCCAAACCAGCATCGGTGACTCGCGGTAAGAAGAGAAGATGTTTCAACTGTAACTGTCAGGGACATGTTCGTGCAAATTGTCCCTCTCCACTCTTGACTTGTTACCGGTGTGGGTGTGAAGGTCATCGGGAGAAACACTGTGAGACAGTTTCCGAATTGGCAAAGAATGCCGCCCTGAGAGAGAGCAGAGCTAGTGACTGGAGAATGTCCCGAAACCCTATGTTTCCTTCTAAAGAGCCTAACATGGGAGGATGAATATTTTGCAATATGTCCTAATTGTTGCTGTTTTGAACAATCGTGACTTTGATCGTTCTCCATTTCATTGCTCTATGTTTCCAACTCTTGTTGTTCTAAGTTTGGGATCGAAATATCTTTTAGTATGGGGAAGTGTATTACCCGTACTTTCCTTGGTATTTTCGGCATTGTATGATTTTTCATTGTTGGTAATTCAATTATGATCCTCTCGACGATTTTAAACTATCTTGTTCTACTTAGCCTGCCGTCCTCCGAACGAATTTCGGAGCTGTTTTGTTAAAACCCGTGGATTATTGTGGTCTTTCCATATCTGAACCTAATTCTTGCAAATATTGTTCGGAACTATTATTCCCACGCGTGCAATTGACACTTCCGAATGTGTTATGAACTTGGATTGTGGTTGGTTGAGCTCGAAACATGATTTTCAGGACGTCTGAACTATTTTGTGATTTTCTTAACTCTGGGAGCTTTGGTATCCAAATTCATACTCCTTCACCTCAACTCATCGTGTTCCCATACATTTTTATCGCCTAGACTCACGTACCATATGCTCGCTAGGTCAGTTCATCGTATTTCTGGAACCTTGCATTCGCGCTTTGCTCGTGATGATTTGGGGCTGAGCAAGTAGTTATTTCCTTGATTGTTCCGCCGCTCTCTATTTTAAGTTTCGGGACGAAACTTCTTTTAAGGAGGGTAGAATGTAATATCCGCAAATTCGATTTCCGGTAATTTTCATTTTCCGGCGGAGGTCCGTTTCGACAACTCGCTTGTCGCTGTTTTGGAATTCTGAACCTATTTTGTTCTTGGAGTTTCTCCGCTTAGACGGGTCTCGATGATGCTTTTACGTAATTTCATCTTGTGGTATATTTTGTCTCATGCGTATTCGATTCTCCTTAAACTCGTTCGATTCCGTCACTTTCTTACTTTCATGAGTTCGTATGCTTGATTAGAGCATGTTGTGAGTTTCGGATGGTTAATCCGACGTTGTGTCGTGATTTTCGGATGTTTGGGCCGTTTTTGTAATTTCCTAGAAATTTAGGGAATTTGTTCCTTGTTCAACTTTGGTTGTGTACCTCAGATCGTCTTGGGGTTCCGTACTTCCATTTCGTGTTATTGTTGCCCAAATATCGATTCCTAATGCTTTTATTCTCTTTCCGGATCATTTTTTCGTCATTTTGGGACCCGAGGGGGGGTGTGGGCCGCGGCACAAGGATTGTGCGCCGCGGCACACATATTACCTAGTTGTTGGCCGAGCAGGCTGTACCGTGTGCCGCGGCACAAGGATTGTGCGCCGCGGCACACAGTCAAGCCGCGCACACTTGTCCGGCCGCGCACACCCGTGGCACCCGCCGGCTAAAACCTCTCGACCGCGTGCTCGGCAAGATCCCGGCATGCCGCGCACATGCCGAGTCCGAGCCGCGCACACTCCTTATGAGCCGCGGCACAACGAGCGGTCACCACCACCGGGCGCAATCTGCCTCGTGCCGCGGCACGCTTTAGCCGAGCCGCGCACACAATGCGGCCGCGCTTAATCAAGGCGTTTTCAGCGAGATTCGCTCATTTTCCTCCCTTTCTCCAACCGTGCGCGAGAGAGAGAGGGTTGAGAGGGGGATTTCTTCTCCATCCACCCTTTTGATTGTGTGTTTTTCTTCATCTTCCTTCGATCGTGTAGCTCGGATTGTGGATCTAGCACGTGTTCTTCGGATCATAGGGCTTGAATCTTCAAGAGGTAAGAACCCCTTTAACCCTAGTGTGATTTTTGGGGAGGGTTTGGTGGTGATCTTGTGTTTTAATCCGAATTAACCGATGTTGTTGTTAGATTTTGATAGTACCCTCGTGACCCTTGGTTTTCTTGTTTTTGGTTGGGATGAAATCCCGTTAATTCACTATTAACTGATTTCAATCCCCTACGCACTCTTGGTGTTCGATAAATTGTCCCAACGGGTAGAACTAAGAGGAATTTCTTCGTATTCATGATGTGAGATTGATTGTATATCATTATTGTGTTAGGGTCGGATTTGAGGGGATTGTTCGGACCGAAACCTATTCCTTCGTCGTCTCCTTCACGTCGTATTACCAAGGCAAGTACCTCGATATACGAATTGTAACTGCGTGAAATCATTGTTGTCGAAGTGTGTGAGTTTATATGGATATATATATATATATATGTATGTGTATATATATATATATGTATTTATATATAGTTATATGTTAAATATATGTGTGTATATACGTATATTGATATATATGTTTATGTCGGTGATCGACGAGTGTTGAATTCTAACAGTAGTTGACGTACTCAACTTGGATTGATGGATGATCTTTAGTCATTCATATAATATAGCAAGGTTATATATATCTATATATCTATATATATAAATATATATATATATTTGGTTGAGTCGCAACATAGCGATATAGGTGCGGTGTTGATTGGTTATGCTCGAATGCTATTGTGATTGAGTTGATTAATAACGTGCGTGTTACTGTCTACTTGTGGGGTTATGGACTGGCGGAGAAATTGTGTGACTTGATGTACCAAGTTGAAATTGTGGTGACGTTTGTCCATGTGCGTGATGTCTGTGATAATGTGGATACTTGTTGTGAGAAACGTCGTATCCGGGAACCTCTGAGGGCGGGGCGTGCACTCCGGCCTGGTGTATGCTGCAATGTGCGGCTCCATATGGGTGGTGAACGCCGATGTCACCTAATGCGCGTGCAAGGGGCGGCTCTTGCGGGAGTGACGCCGGTGCGGTGACATGTTCAAGGAGCGGCCAACATGATGGAAGTGAACGCCGGTACACAGGTGCGCAAGGGAGGCGCCTGGCAGGCTTATTGGTTACGGGTATTTGAGTGATAGCTAAGACCCCGTTACCGAACGATGTTCGTATCTCAAATTCTTTCAACTCACTTTTAATGTTTGTCTTGATACAGACCGCAATCCGTGTTTTTGAAAGCTTGTTTCAAATTGTTTTTAAAGCGTTGGTATCAGGGTTAGTTAACCACGGAGGTTTGACGAAATCTCCGAGGGTTAATTAATCGGGGGTCTTGAGCAGGATATGTCGAATGAGAGTTCTGTACCTTTGATTGTATTGTGGTGCTATTCTGTGTATTGGGTCGAGGACCCTGTGGAATGTTAAGATGATTGGTTTCGTGATGATGTTATTTTGAATGGGTTGAGAACCCTGTGAGATGTTGTAATGATTTCGTTTGTGACAGTGTTCTATAAATTGGGTCGAGAACCCCAAATAAGTTGACTTGGTTTTTGTGTAATCGTTTTCCATACGTTGGGTCAAGGACCCGAGAGTTTTTGAAATTATTTCCAAAAGTATTCCCATTCGATTTTAAAAACCCCTAAACGGCCCGAGTCAATAATAATGTTTGCAAACTATCTTATCAAAATACTTTTCCTTTTACAAAAAGGGATCTTCCTGACTCCTTGGGCTCGTTTAAAGTTTCATGAATGTTATTTTCCGTAAGGAGAATATGACTATGTGATTACCTTTCACCTCGTGTATGCGAGTGTTATTCTGTGCTGACTGTGGGAATGTATGGTTTGTGTTAAGGCTTCACGGCGGTTGAATTTTGTGTTGTTACTGTTCGTATATCTTGTATATTATGTACTTGCACTAGCAAAATTCCAGTTTGCTAACCCCCGAGTTTTCGGGGTGGGTGCTGTTATGCGCTCAGGTTTTGGCAAATCGGGAGCGATCACTGGATTGGCTTGGAAGGAGATGGAAGACGACGATGCTAATCACACCAGAGTCAGAGTCTTTTCTTTTGTATCATTTTGGTCGGTATTTCTCTGTCGTTCGAGTATTCACCCTTGCATGGGTGTAATTATCATTTATTAAATTGAGTTGTCATTCTTTTCTGTGTTCAAGTTTATTGTTGTCATTGTAATATGAATGTCGTTAGTTTCTGAATTGGTTTATGACCTTGTCGGTCTGCTTTGTATTAAATTTTGACCCCGGTCGGTCAATCTTTAAGTAGTCTTTTGGAGTTTAGCCTGGTGGATCCTTGTGATAAGGGTCTACGGCGTGTGACATTCCCGGTCGTATTCTGGGGGTGTTACACCAATTAAGGTGGAGATTATGACCAAAAGAAAGAGGAGGGAAAATGGGGCGGCCATCTAGAAGGAGCCGGGACGAGTTTGGTTCGTTTCGGACTCCCGTGAGTCCAAACAGATAAACTCCTATTCCATTCCGATGTATTTGTGTCGATTAATTAATCTAATCAATTAATCACATTAAATACATAACAACATAATTAATTTCTCCAAGAAATAATTATATCTATGAATTAAATTAATCACCCAGTAATTTATTTAATTCATTAGGCCGTAAATCAATTTATGTAATAAATCGATTTAAACATCTAATGTCCCAAATTAGATATCCAATATCTAATATTCATAATGAGATAATAAGCTTGATACATTATATCGTCAATCCTATTGCGCGACTCGGTAGGTCCGTCTCAGTCAGCAATGGGAGGAACCAAAGAGTAGTAGCACCACCTAGCCAGCCTGACGGCCTACACTGTACCCCAACTGAGAATGAATGATTGGGATCATTCAAGAACCATTCTGTCGTGAATACCAGTATACGTATAAACCCTTCTTTCAAATGTCCCGTTCAAGTTATAGGGTCACGGTCAGTCAAACCCTATCTGTAATTGACGCTATGCATGCGTTAATGCAAATCGAGATCATTGAGCTCTGGTGTATCCAATACAACTAGCTCCAATGCTTTGGCCAAAAACTTATGATCTCATCTGCCAATAACTGCATAGGATATTTAACCCGCTCACTAACAGGATAAAGAATTCCATCTTGGTATTCAGTAGGACCTGCTACTTGCCCATCAAGATGCACGTCGAGGTTGACCCCCGCCTTCCGGTTTATAGGGTCGAACTACTCTAATGAAAATCTTGACGTCACAAGCACATCCCTACTAAATCCTCAAGTCGAAGGTTCACGAATACCTATCACAACCTTTCGATTCCATCATTGATTGTCCCAGAGTGAAATCCGTGTGACGAATCGAGGGTGAGTCGGTTCGAGTATACTAATCCAATTAGCATACCTATAACGTGTTCTCCTACTAACCATTAGTGTTCGACAGGCACTCTCCTTGTCAAAGAACACATCATACAAGTCTTCACATAAACTTAACGCCCAGTCAAGTTTTATTGACTTGCGAACGATTAAGTATTTGAGCTATAAACCTTTCCAGTGCCGACCCCCTTATCCAATAAGGAGTGGAACGTTTTGCTCTCAAATACACGGACTAGTTTCTATATGTATATTTACGAGTTAGGAATGCCAGTAACTACCAGTAAATAAAGAAACATCCATTGCCTTATATTGATGATTTACATAATAACAAGTACAATCCCCTCACTCAACATCCTCTGAGTGGCATTCGAGGTCATACTCCTAACACTTAGTTCCTTTGCCACCTGAGCATTTTCCAGATGTCTTCTGCCTCTTTACCTCGCTCGTAGGCTCAACCACTGAGGAGATTTCATAGCATATCGTCTGATCTTGGTACTCCTTCACCGTAGCATGAATCGTTGTCGTACGGACCTCCTCATCGCTTCCACAACTATCATCACGTCCACGTCCACCAAGGATCGACATACTAAGACATGTAATTACCATTCAACGAAAATAAATAATCGCATAGTGTTACTACAATTATCCATACAAGATTCAGTCAGCATCCACGAACGCCCAAAGTAGGCTACACTATAATGAAGAATAATTCGGGAAGCAAGCGTACTATATGCGAGCCCGAGTGTTCTCTTTATACCCAAAAACGAAACTAATCGAGCCGTGAAATAACTATAGCATCGCAGAGCGCAAAATTTTGATATCAAATTCTAGTCCTCCGACGAGGACGACAATATTATGCATGTACTTTATGAAAACGGCTTTTGAAAAAAAAAAAGGCAAGCCGCGTTTCTCCCAAAACTTGTAATTACTATTCTTTTATTAGAAGAAGAGGTTTTATTTCACACGTCGATTTTAAAAGCATTTTTTTAATAATGTACAAAATAATTTATGTTTTTAAAATTTCAAAGACGTTGTATCTAATTTGAAACATTTCAAAAATTTTATTTGTGATTTCTGTACCAAAAATTTAAATTCTTTCATCTTCTACCAAAATATTTAATCGAAAAAAATATTCTCCCACCGAAATACGTGACCGTTTGATATGACGATTTTAAATCGTAGGTTTTCACAATTTGTGAAGATTTCAAAACACTACTTTAAAATGTTCAAGAAGCGGATAAGATTAATACTTAAACATTCATTCTAATGAAGTATAGCAATCAATAATATATTCGATTTCTAAAATACACTACATAACTATTATCACCCGGACCATAAACACATTTCATATCCAAAACAAAAATGTTACGACCAAGTTCCAGTCCCTCAATCAAAATTAAACACGTTAGCACAGCACAATCACAACACACATATGAGGGGAATCACGATCGGGAGACTTACAATCACAGATCGCCTGAAGATGATGTCGGAACCATGATACTAATCACAACTCTGATGCGCGCGACTTACACAGGACATAGACTTGACCCAACGGCCTAGTTTTTTCACAAACCTAAGCTCTGATGCTTTCCAACTCAGTGAGACATTTCTTGAGGAACTCGATTTCATTTGAGTTATCGCATAGAGGCTGGGGAGTTATTTTTGCCGAGACATAGGACTGGCGAGCAGTCTCGGCCTTAGCCTGGTCCCGACTCCAGATATTCCGAGGCGGTGCTACGTTTCCCGCCTTCATCCCGCTTCCTAATCGCTCAAAAACCTTTTGGGGGGAGGCAGGGTGTTTTCGGGATGGATGAGGACTGTCACCGTGGTCCTCTGCCGCGTATTCCACAACCCAAGAGATAGCTCTATTTTGGTCCCGCTTAGGGGCAGCTGGACGGGTTGTTTGAGACTGGACCTCGGATTGGTCTTTTTGGATTCTCAATTGAGTATTGACACTCTGAGTGACCCGCACCATGATGATGCTCATTCCCTGGATGAACACCGGGTGTTTAAAGTATTCCGACATCTTGAGCAAGTTTTCTTCCTCCATGGCGTGCTGGGGATCTTCTTGGTGCCTGGAACTTCCTTGAGACATGATGTTGTTGAAGGGATCAAGTTCTTGAAACTTCCATGGATCTATATTGATTTACGGAGGTTCAGGGCCCTCCTTCTAGCGCCAATTTATTGATATCTGATTTGATCAACAAAATGTGTGCTGATATAGACTAGGTGAATCGAAGCCACATAGTAAACAAGACTTAAGAATAAAAAGCCAAATGAGTAGGATACCGAAATTCTATTAATTATCTTTTTTTGGGGGGGATAGAGCCAAGCTGAATTCAAACCGATCTAGTTTAATTTTTGTCTATTACAAGTGAGTAATTTTTTATGGAACTTCTCAAAAGTCCTTCTCTTTCATACATTCCCTCTATATATAGAGGGCCTTGGTCAATTAGAAGACTGACAGTTGGGAAATATTTTGAGATACATCCAAACACATGTCAGAAGGAGAGAATGTCCCTAACACGTGGCGGCATGTGAGAGTTGCCTTGGGAAGAGGGAGGACAGATTGCATTAACTGTCCTGTGTGCATGTTCCGCATGCATTTGGTGATAATTATTTGTTGCGTGGTCGGTTCTGGGGTCAGACTTCGGTCTCTAACTGCTCTTCCCGGTCATGTCATAATAAGGTTTTGGAGCATAATTGGTATGAACTTGGTCGTCCCTCCTGTAACATCCCAATTCACAAATGGGACATTACACGCCGTAGAACCCCCGTGAGGTCTACCAGGCTAACTCGTGACACATGAACCACAATGATAACATGAAAGATGTACCCAAAGAGTAAATAAGGTCGTGGCCTCGGCCAAAATATTTTAACGGAGTACATGAGACATAAGTTAAATACCAAAATGTTGCCCACGCGGGGGACTTAAACCATGTTCAAAAATAAACCAACTATCTCCAGTACTCAACAGATGCAATGACAAAACAGAAAAATGCAGACTCGAGCCACCTCATCATCATGCCAACCCATCCTTTGCATGCGCATCCCGTGCACTCCTCACTGACCAAGACTAAATGCATAAGACGCATTTCCCCCATTTAAGGGGTTAGCATTCGAATAGCTAGTGCAAGTACATAATTACACAACATTATATACATACACAATTCAACGCAAATAAATCATTAGGAAAAATTATTTTGAAAGTCAATATTCCGGAATATCACACTAACACAAAAACATTATATCAACAATATTCCCACATCACAATAATCCACGCTTGGTAACTCGCGACCGAACCCATTATTATCGGTCCCCATAGGTCCCGTCGGACCGTCACCATGTGAGATACCTCTTCCGCGGCCGTACCCATTAGTATCGGACCCCAGAGTTCCCGTAGATCCGTACCCTTGTGGATGAACATCAACACACGCACTCAATACCACTTCCATGGCCGTACCCATTAGTATCGGCCCCGCAGGCCACACGCCATCCCTGGTGGAAGAGAAACAATCACATCCGTTCAATAACACCATATACATCATTCGCATCAAAATCATATGCACATAACGGAATGTAATACATGTACTTGCCTTGAATGAAACGAAACGAAGGAAACGATGAAGGAATAGGTTTCGGTCCGAACAATCTTCCCAAATCCGTTCCTAACACAATAACAGTATACACAAGTCTCAATAATGCGGAAAGGTACGAATTAATCCTAATTCTACCCCTTGGAACGATTTGTCGGAAAATACGAGGTCCACGATGGCTATAATCTAACCATGAAGAAATTACTAGGTTAAATCCGTTAAACTATACTGGAAACAAGGGATTTACGACTACACAATCGTAATCTAACAAGTCGTCGAAGCCAAAACGGATTAAAAGGAAGAATTATGCCAAAAATCCCGAAATCCCCAAAAAAACTAGGGTTCATCGATGTATACCTCGATTCGGACGGATGGAGGATGATTATGATGATGATAAACCTTGCTTGGGACGCAAAAATCGATCTTTAGAAGGTTCCTACGGATTGCACCGGATGAATCGCTTGAAATCGCCCAAAGGAAGCTCACGTCGCGAGAAAGAAAGAAAAGGAGTGAAATAAGTCGACCAAAATAAGTCGAATTAAAAGACTGACGGTGAGTTACGACGTTAACGCCTATTGTTAACGTCACGTTATGAAGGTTACGACGTAACCCCTCTCGAGTTAACGCACGTAACGAACAACTGACACTTTCTGCGAAACCATAACGTACGTTACCAATGGGGTATAACGTACGTTATGATACCTATATAACGTACGTAAAAGAGCATGCATAACGTACGTTATGCATGCAGCAGTTCAGCACTGCTAATCACTTAGCTCAGCACAGTCGATACAACGACGAAACGTAACACAAGGATAGAATCAAAAGTATAAACATGGGGTATCCAAAACAACGAAGCTGAGTTTTGAAAGAAAATATAATCCCGATCACTAGAGAGTCTCAAATGAAGCAAACGAAGCGAAATTCCCCAAACTTATGAAAATTACAAAAACGGCCCAAGTGCCCGAAAAATCGCAATACAACGTCGGATTAGCAAACCGAAAGTTCCAACACGACCAACTCAACCATACCAACTTATATGAATCGAGAAACAACGAAAACGAACAAGTTTTTCGAGAATCGAACGCACATGCGGCATGATATAATTCAAAATGAAATTATGCGAAAGCATCCTCGAAACTCGACCAAACGGAAAACTCCAAGAACAGAATAGATTCAGAATTCCAAAACAGTGCTAAGCGAGTTGTCCGAAACGAACATACATCAAAAATAGAAATTACCGAAAATAGAAAACGCGGATATTACATTATCTCCCCCTAAAAATAAGTTTCGTCCCGAAACTTACAATGCGAACAACTCGGGGTATCTCGACTGCATACTCTCCTCCGTCTCCCATGTGGCTTCTTCGGACCCATGTCTCGACCATTGAACTTTAACCAGAGGGATGGTTTTATGACGAAGTTGCTTCACCCGACGCTCTAAAATCTGAATCGGCCTCTCCTCGATGGTAAGGTCGGGTCCCACCCGATCTCTCCAAAATCGATAATATGGCTAGGGTCCGATATGTACCTCCTAAGTTGGGAAACATGAAATACGTTATGAACGTGGCTCAGGGACGGCGGTAAGCCTAGCCGATAGGCAAGCTCTCCCACTCTCTCTAAAATCTCAAACGGCCCAATAAACCTCGGACTAAGTTTACCCTTCCTAAAGCGGTAAACTCCCGTGTCGGCGACACCTTAAGCAAAACATGATCTCCCACCTCAAACTCCAACGGACGGCGACGCGTGTCGGCATAAGACTTCGCCGACTGGGCCGTTAACAATCTATCCCGAATCGAGTAATCTTCTCTCTCGTCTCACCTACCCTATCGGGCTCGGTACCACTCAGCTCGGACGCATCGTCCGACCACAACGGCGATCTACACCTCCTCCCATACAACGCCTCAAATGGCGCCATTTTGATCGAGGCGTGCCAACTATTGTTGTACGTGAACTCAATCAACGGCAAGTGCGACTCCCAATCATCCTTCCATTCTAGGGCACGTGCTCTCAACATATCCTCTAACGTCTGGATCGTCCGCTCCGATCGTCCGTCGCCGAGGGTGATAAGATGTACTGGGTCTCAACTCGCCCCCCAAAGCTCGATGAACGGCCCGCCGTAAATGTGACACGAACCGCCATCACGATCCGAAACAATACTCTTAGGAGTCCCATGCAATCTCACGACCTCTGCAATAAATACTGCTAGTCTCTCCGGCCCCAAGTGTCCTTAATACTCAGAAATGAGCTGATTTGGTCACGATCGACAATAACCCAAATCATGTTCATTCCATTCCGAGTCCTAGGCATACTAGTAATGAAATCCATAGAAATATCCTCCCATTTCCACTCCGGGATAGAAGTGGTCGCAAAACCCCGCGGGTCGCCGATGCTCGATCTTAACTCGCGATGTCAAACACCTCGACAAAAACTCGCTAACGTCTGTTTTCAAATTACTCCACCAGTAGTTGCTCCTCACATCCTTGTACATTTTATTCGTTCCAGGATGTATGGAGTAAGGCGTGGTATGAGCTTCACTCAAGATCTTCTGTCTCAGCTCAATATCATTCGGTACACATAGTACGCGAAATCTCGTAACGCCATCATCACGAACCACAAATCCAGGGCTTTCCCCTGCCTCACATCCTCCCTTAACTGGACTAAACACGGATCATCATACTGTTTCGCCTTGATATCATCAGTCAAGGACGAAGTGATCTCTAATGTACATAACTGGCCCTGAACTCTCTGAACCCAAACCTCAATATTCTGACAAATAAGATCTCGCTGGATCCTACTCTGCGGTGTAAGTACTTCTAACATCTGCAACGCCATCGGCTTACGGCTCAACGCATCCGCCACCACGTAAGCCTTACCCGGATGGTAAAGTATCTCGAGGTCGTAATCTTTAATTAGCTCTAACCACCTACGCTGCCTCATATTTAACTCCTTCTGACTGAAGATATACTTCAAACTCTTGTGGTCGGTAAAAATCTTACACGACGACCCATAGAGGTAATGCCTCCAGATCTTTAAGGCGAAAACGACCGCAGCTAACTCCAAATCGTGCGTGGGGTAATTCACCTCATAAGGTTTCAACTGGCGGGACGCATATGCAATCACTCTGTCTCTCTGCATCAAAACACATCCTAGACCAAGGCCCGAAGCATCACTGTACACTACGAAATCCTCGTTCCCCTGAGGCAATGCTAACACGGGCGCGGTAGTCAAACGTCTCTTTAACTCGTCAAAACTGTCCTGCCAATCTGTAGTCCACTCGAACTTCTGAGTTTTCTGGAGCAACTGAGTGAGTGGTCTAGCGATCCTAGAAAATCCCTCAACGAATCTACGGTAATAGCCGGCAAGACCAGAAAACTCCTCACCTCCTTCACATTCTTAGGCGGCTCCCAAGCCATCACTGCCTCTATTTTCTGCGGATCTACCCGAACTCCTCTCGCTGAAATCACATGCCCAAGGAACGTCACTTCCTCGAGCCAAAACTCACACTTAGAGAACTTCGTACAACCGCTCAGCCCTCAAAGTGTCTAATACAATCCGAAGATGTAAGGCGTGCTCCTCGACTCCGTGAATAGATAAGAATATCACAATAAAAACGACTACGAATTTGTCCAGATACTCAATAAAAACTTTGTTCATCAACCGCATGAACATCTTTGGGCATTGGTAGCCCGAAAGGCATAACCACAAACTCGTAATGGCCATATCTCGTCCGAAAGGCAGCTTTCGGAATATCGACGTCCCGAATCCTCAACTGGTAGTAGCCCGATCGCAAATCAATCTTCGAAAAGACTGCCGCCCCCTGAAGCTGATCAAACAAATCGTCAATCCTAGGCAAAGGGTATTTATTTTTGATGGTTAGCTTGTTTAATTCTCGATAGTCGATGCATAAACGAAGCGATCCATCCTTCTTCTTAACAAAAAGTACAGGCGCACCCCAAGGCGATGCGCTCGGTCGAATATACCCTTTATCTAACAACTCTCCCAACTGATTCTTCAACTCTAGCATCTCCGACGGTGCCATACGGTACGGTGCTCGAGAAATAGGGGCCGCATTCGGCTCAAGGTCAATAGGAAACTCCACCTCTCGATGTGGTGGTAATCCCGGCAAGTCATCCGGAAATACATCGGGGTACTCGCTAACAACTGGAATCGACGATATGTCAACCCCACCATCTTCCGCCTGCAGAGCGAAACACCAGTAGCCGACACAACCTTGGTTCAAAAGTTTCATCGCCTTCAAGGCGCTAATCACACACCCCGATCTACCCGGCTTACAGCCGACGAGAGTATGCTCGGTGCCGTCCTCGGCAACTATCGTGATGGTACGAGTCCGATAGTTCATGATAGCACCATGACGATCCAACCAATCGTCCCCGAGGATCAAATCCTCACCCTTAAGGTCTATAACAATGAGATTCGAGGGCCAATCCCGGCTCCCGATCCTCACTGGGCAATCCCTAACTTCCCGGTCCCCAACCATACGATCCCCGCTGGGCGTACCCACTACGAACGGCTCACACTCAAACAAGCATTAAAACCAAATACGACTCTCACAATCCGAAGCTATAAAGGAATGGGTTGCACCCGAATCAAAAAGTATCAAACTGGATGAGAAAGGATCTCGAGTGGTACTGACGCCACCGAATGTCTCGCCTCCTCCGTGCGCCTCATCTCGATATAATCGGGGATGGATCGAGCCCGAACTCGAAGGCCGCGCGATTCGGCCGACTCCGACCCCTACCACGACTCGAACCTGCGAACATGAGTAGTCAGAACCGAGATCCTCTCGATCGGCGGTGGTAGTCGTAAATCTAGCGGCTCGTGGCCCTCTCACAATGAGCCGCTCGATGCCTTGGCCTGTCCGCAAGTAAAGAAAGTAACTAACGGAAGTGGGCAATCCTTCACAACGTGCTCGGCCGATCGCAATTAAAACAAACTCTCCCGCCTGGCAACAGATCGAATCGAGCGGTTACCCCGAGATCCACCGGCCCGATGAAACGGCCTCTTCCTGTGTGTAGGAGCAGAACGAGACCTCGAAAATCGACCACCTTTTCCGGCCGAGAACCCACCAAGAGTCTTCGCTTCTTAGCTTCCGAAACCGACTCGATTCCGGACAGCCCATCTCGACGCTGAGCGCGATCACGGTATTCCTTCAAAGTGGTACACATGAGCGGCGCCATACTCGCCTAATATGCGGCTTCATGCGCATATTGAAGTATCGAATTTTATCACCTCCGTTCTCACTTGATCCTCACGAAGCCCAACTGATTGTAAGAAATGATGGCACGAGAAATAGGCACATCCCGAGGTGTAGCGGTGAAAACTCTACAATTCGCTCCTTGATCGGGCGGCGACAATATTCTCGCTTCCATAGCAGCCCCGAACTCATCCCAAGTGGCCCGACGATCTCTCGGGCGCAACGGCCTCCCACCATTCCGCAGCCTTCCTTATCCAGGAGGTACTGGGCAATGTGTACCTCCCGTCCTCGTGACAAGCTACGGCATCGAAGGTTACGACAACCGAAAGAGCCGCTTCTCCCATCCGAGGGAGTCAAGATCCGAGAAACGAGGAGGGTGCATCTTAGTTACCGTCGAAGCCACTTACTAGCCTCCTCTTCCGTGTCGGGGCGGATTCGACGTCCACCCCGAGCTATCTCGAGTAAGTTGGGCTACCAATCGCCAAGTACGGCAAGAGCCCAGCTGCCGGCATTATTACCCGACGGCACTGAGTGAGAGGCTGAGTCCGCAGAGGACTGGGAAAGTGAGCCCTCCTCATTATCAGCACCACGACCACGGCCTCGGCCGCGTCCCCTAGCCGGTCTACCACGACCTCTCAACATACTGAAGAAGAATAAGAAAAGAACAAGATCAGAAAGATTCACAATTCACAAAGTTGGTAACACAAGTCACGATTCTGAACAATGCAGGAAAACGAATTACAGAAATATAAGAGTTCGAGGAGACTTACAGCCACGGGTCGCACGAAAAGACGGTAGCATGATGATATTAGGCTCAACGACTGACTCTAATGATGCAACTGACAGACCCAAATTTCACCGACAGCCTAGGTATTCAAAACCTAAGCTCTGATACCATAATTGTAACATCCCAATTCACAAATGGGACATTACACGCCGTAGAACCCCCGTGAGGTCTACCAGGCTAACTCGTGACACATGAACCACAATGATAACATGAAAGATGTACCCAAAGAGTAAATAAGGCCGTGGCCTCGGCCAAAACATTTTAACGGAGTACATGAGGCATAAGTTAAATACCAAAATGTTGCCCACGCGGGGGACTTAAACCATGTTCAAAAATAACCCAACTATCTCCAGTACTCAACAGATGCAATGACAAAACAGAAAAATGCAGACTCGAGCCACCTCATCATCATGCCAACCCATCCTTTGCATGCGCATCCCGTGCCAGCTCCTCACTGATCAAGACTAAATGCATAATACGCATTTCCAACATTTAATGGGTTAGCATTCGAATAGCTAGTGCAAGTACATTATTACACAACATTATATACATACACAATTCAACGCTAATAAATCATTAGGAAAATTATTTTGAAAGTCAATATTCCTAATATCACACTAACACCAAAACAAGATATCAACAAGTTTCCCACATCACAATTATCCACGCTTGGTAACTCGCGACCGTACCCATTAGTATCGGTCCCCGAGGTCCCGTCGGACCGTCCCTGTGAGAAACCACTTCGCGGCCGTACCCATTAGTATCGCCCCTGCAGGTCCCGTCGAACCGTCCCTGTGGAAGAACATCAACACACGCACTCAATTCCACTTCCATGGCCGTACCCATTAGTATCGGCCCCAGGCCACACGCCATCCCTGTGTGGAAGAGAAACAATCACATCCGTTCAATAACACCATATACATCATTCGCATCAAAATCATATGCACATAACGAATGTAATACATGTACTTGCCTTGAATGAAACGAAACGAAGGAAACGATGAAGGAATAGGTTTCGTCCGAACAATCTTCCCAAATCCGTTCCTAACACAATAACAGATACACAAGTCTCAATAATGCGGAAAGGTACGAATTAATCCTAATTCTACCCCTTGGAACGATTTGTCGGAAAATACGAGGTCCACGATGGCTATAATCTAACCATGAAGAAATTACTAGGTTAAATCCGTTAAACTATACTGAAACAAGGGATTTACGACTACACAATCGTAATCTAACAAGTCGTCAAGCCAAAACGGATTAAAAGGAAGAATTATGCCAAAATCCCAAATCCCCAAAAAACTAGGGTTCATCGATGTATACCTCGATTCGGACGGATGGAGGATGATTATGATGATGATAAACCTTGCTTGGGACGCAAAAATCGATCTTTAGAAGGTTCCTACGGATTGACGGATGAATCGCTTGAAATCGCCCAAAGGAAGCTCACGTCGCGAGAAAGAAAGAAAAGGAGTGAAATAAGTCGACCAAAATAAGTCGAATTAAAAGACTGACGGTGAGTTACGACGTTAACGCCTATTGTTAACGTACGTTATGAAGGTTACGACGTAACCCCTCTCAGTTAACGCACGTAACGAACAATCGACACTTTCTGCGAAACCATAACGCACGTTACCAATGGGGTATAACGACGTTATGATACCTATATAACGCACGTAAAGAGCATGCATAACGACGTTATGCATGCGGCAGTCAAAGATCGCTAATCACTTAGCTCAAGACAATGATACAACGACGAAACGTAACACAAGGATAGAATCAAAAGTATAAACATGGGGTATCCAAAACAACGAAGCCGAGTTTTGAAAGAAAATATAATCCCGATCACTAGAGAGTCTCAAATGAAGCAAACGAAGCGAAATTCCCCAACTTATGAAAATTACAAAAACGGCCCAAGTGCCCGAAAAATCGCAATACAACGTCGGATTAGCAAACCGAAAGTTCCAACACGACCAACTCAACCATACCAACTTATATGAATCGAGAAACAACGAAAACGAACAAGTTTTTCGAGAATCGAACGCACATGCGGCATGATATAATTCAAAATGAAATTATGCGAAAGCATCCTCGAAACTCGACCAAACGGAAAACTCCAAGAACAGAATAGATTCAGAATTCCAAAACAGTGCTAAGCGAGTTGTCCGAAACGAACATACATCAAAAATAGAAATTACCGAAAATAGAAAACGCGGATATTACACCTCCTTATCGTCCCTGCTCGATCGGTCGAGCTGAGAAGTGGTTCTTTCGTATTCCCCCCCGAACCAGTATGGTTGAGCTGGAGGGGAGTGGATGAGTGGATGCCAAAGCGGATCGTCTAGCATAAGAACCCCATCTCTTTAGGTCCTTTTCTTGTAACAACCTGCCATCTGGAAGATTCTTAGGCTCAGAAGCCTTCAGAATTGATGTCATGTGGTGTCGTGGGGGCCTTCTAAAACACAGACCGTTGCTTCTGTTCACTCAAAGAACATACAGTTTTTTACGATGGGGCGGGGGAGGCCTTTCCTTGTTGCCAACCTTATATCAACCCGAGGGCTCGTGTCCCACATGTGAGCAAAGAGATATATAGGGGCTCCCTCATATATCACATATTGTGTAAGGATACAGTCATCAAATTCAATCTCGATCTTTGGCATACGGGGGGCCAGAAGATCAATCTCAAAATAAACACGAGCTATATAGAGATGTTAGTGTGTAGCAGTCGGGGCGTTCACCAAAATGAGGGTGCCAATAGCTCTGGTGATCGTCACGTGGATGGAATAATTGAATCGATAGGTCCGATAGCCCAATCCAGACAGGGGAAAGAAATGTCTCAGTCTTAACTGATAATTTTGGAGTCCACTTGAATACATGAAGTGGACACCTAGCAAAAGACCAACTATACCCTAGACAAACTTGTATATAATCATCGTCGTTGAACTAGCCAAAAAGTAAAGGCGTCATGGGAGGCGATTTGCTGCGTGTTTGTGTTTTTCGCCGGACGTTCTCGAACAGGGCAGCCAGAGTCTGATGCGTATGAAAATTAAGACGAGTGGTTGGGGGAGTGAGAGGAAGAAGAAACTGGGGTTGCTGTCCGGAACTGAACACCGGACGATGGAAAAATGAGAGGCCTCGAGACACGATGAAGGGTTTTGGATCTTGTTCTCTGTGTTAAGGAATAGTATAATTGTCTTCTACGTGTACGATGGACATAGAGCATGCTCGCCAACAACTTTTGAAGTACCTTTTAGTATTTTATTAATGTTTTGCCTAGAAGTATATGTGAGTTATAACTTTAATTTTTGAAATAATATTTAACAAAATTAGTTTGGAGTAGCATTTAATAAAACTATCAAATGTAGCTTCAAAATGTCAACTCATTTATTTATTTATTTTATTATGTCAGCTAGGGATGGGCATTTTTCCGCCCCGTCCAACCCCGATCCGATCCCCGCTTCGTTCAGGTAGGGGATTCAGAGATTTTTTTCGAGTACGGGGCGGGGATTGGAAACAAATATATAAAAAACTCGGAAAGCGGAGCGGGGTCGGGGATTAGTTTCTCCCCGCCCCGATCCCCGAACACCGCTTCCCAAACCCTATTTTTAGTAAAAATAATAATTTTTATATGTAAATCAAAAATATATATGTAATGTAATAATTATAAATTTTTGTTCACTCATTAATTTAAAGTTTACAAATTATGATATAATTTAATTATAATAATACTAGTTTTGCCTATTATCAGTAGTATAAATAAATATAAGTTCAAATTAAGGTTTGAAATATTATATTATATTAAAATAAATATTAAATATTAAATTTTATCATGTTAATTTATATTAGAAAATATTATTCATAATATTTATTTATAAAAAAATTAAAATTCCTCGATTCCCCGCAGGGATCCGGGAGTAAAATAATTCTTGTTCGGGAATTAGTTTCAGGTTCTAGGATTGGAGGCGGGGATAGCACTCCCCGGCCCCGAAATGACCCGATGACCATCCCTAATGTCAGCACCTAGTGTCGAACTCATGCACAAGCACACCCTAATGTCGAACTCATGCACCTACTTGAACATCTACCTTTAAAAATCTACTAGTTGATATATAACATCTAGCGTGTTCAACTGAAATTTTTCAAGTAGCTTTTAATATTTTAACCAAGTCAAACTACTAGTATATATGAATTGTAGTGTTTCACGAAGTAGTGGTGGATAATATCATTTTTCTTTAATTGATGTTTCATGAACGTTAACAAAACTAAATTATAGAGTAATGTGTTATAAATGCTGGTAATTTTTGCTCTAAAATGTCAATTTATTTATTTATTATTTAATTATCTCAGCAGCTAGTTTATGTAGAACGCTTATGTTGAACGATTATTCTGGTATATACTTCTAACATTTAGTTGTTGATACTTAATAGCTGATGATAATTAATAGCTCACCAACTACTGCACAACCAACAATCAATATCTTCAACTACATCGTTTTTAGATCGAATTTAATCAATCAATCGAATCAATTGAATCGAATCAATCGAATCGAATCGAATCGAATGGACTCGAATCGAATCGAATCAAATATATATTAAGGGTAAATAATAATAATAATAATAATAATAATAAATATAATAAAATAATAATAATAATATAATAAATATAAGTGATAAGTTGATATCTATTTGATAAGGATAAATTATAGTAATATTAATGATATTAATAACAATAATGATAATAACTATAATAATAATAACAACAATAATAATAATAACACTCATAATAATAATAATAATAATAGCAATCAACAACAACAACGATAATAATAATAATTATTAATTATAATAATAAATATTAATAGTAATAATAACAATAATAATTAAGATTAATAATAATAATAACACTGATAATAATGGTAAATAATAATAATAGTAATCAATAACAACAACGGTAATAGTAAATATTATTAGTAATAATAACAATAATAATAATAATAATAATAATAAGAACTGAATTGAATCAATCGAATCAATTGATCCGAATCAATGAATCGAATGGACTCGAATCAATCAAAATCAAAAATAAGTTCAAAACAACATGACCTAATTTTGTCAAACATACACATCTACTCAACAGCATAGAGCTACTGCAACGACCAACAACCATAGACGCAAAGTATGTTTGAGTGACTCCAATTAGGAGAATATAAGAGTTGCAATATATAAAATTATACTTCTATAATTTTCGTTGTGTACAACATTTATCAATCTACTATTTGAGTTGTCATGATCCAGTTTGTTATAATCAAATGTGAGTAACAAATATACATTTTTGTGCACGTTAGAACGCTCGAAATTCGTGGTTTTAGGCTGAGCAGAAGTAAGACTGAATATTTGGAGTGTAGCTTTAGTGGAACTGGAAGTAGAGAGGTTGTAATATCCGAAATTTCTACTACTGTTGTTTGAGATTATTTTATCCGGGTTATATTGTACAGTGTGGAATCTGTACAATATGGATAAAATAAATAAGGACTGCGATGTCAGTTTTGGTATAATTGTCGTATTTGGTCGACAATTGCACTTGAGGATATAATGTATCGAGTATATGTATTCAGTATGCCATATGTTCGCATTTGGTATGTCGAGATGTTGGACGAGGATAGCTGGAAATGGCTAAGTACAGCCACGTTAGCACACGCTATGAAATATGCTTAGCGCACGCTATGAGGTATGAGTAGCGCACGCTGCGTGGTGCAGTTAGCGTACGTTAATAGGTTCGGATTACGTACGCTAAGGAGGATCCTTAACGTACGTAAGGCATTCTGGGAAAGGTTCGGAAGGCGGCCGACACGTAAGCCCGGGTTGTTGTTTATCGACATTTAGCGCACGCTACCAAGGATGGTTAGCGTACGTTAATATCAGATCATCTAACAAGGAATCTTGGCTTTCGGCGAGTGGACCCGGCCACTTGTGACGCGTGTCCAGATAAGGTCAGTGGGTGTTTGTCATGTAGGGCTAGCGCACGCTAAACCGTATGGTTAGCGCACGCTAATTCCAGATCGGTCAGAGGAATCCCGGAAATCGCGGATGCTTTCGGCATGTGGGGGCACGAGTGGTAGGTGAATACTGTAGTAAGTCAACTTTGGATAGCGCACTCTAAGGGCAAGGACTTGCGTACGCTAGACATAATGTTTTACGTACGTTATTGCATAGGCATTACGTACGTAAGCTAGTTTACGAAGCGAGGCAGTAGCCTCTGGGCTGCGATAGCGCACGCTAACAAAGTCAGTTAGCGCATGCTAAGGCTGTAGCGCACGCTAAACATGAGATGTTAGCGCGCGCTAAACTGGTAACGTACGTTAAATGAAGAGGTTAGTGTACGTTAATAATGTACAGTGTATATATGAGTAGTTGGCTGTCATTCCACATTTCGTCCATTCTCTTCTTGCAACCGATAGAGAGAACCTTGGGAGGACATTTGGAGTTCCTAAACACTGAGGGATGATCCTCTTTAACAAGATTAAAAATGGAAATCATGGATTAAAGCTTTGTTCTTTAAATCATTGGCGATTCTTGGAAATGGATTCAACCTTGGAAATCAATCCATTCCTTCGAAAAGGTAATCACTCTTTGGATTTCGTTTGGAATGATTATTGATGTTCTTGAGTTGATGATTATCATATATTCAAGTTGATGAGCATGATAACGAGTTGGATTACCGAACTAAGTTAGTGTTGTTATTAATATATGAGTATTGATATGTTTCGTATGGTTTTGGATGGAATTCAAGAGATATGTTGATGTAATTCCCTTCTTTAATTCGGATTTTTGATGTTTTGTCGTTGGTTACTTCGTATGGTAACGATTATGGTGGTGTTGTTGTGATTCTTGAAGTTATATGAATTGTATGTCGAAAAACATGATGAATAAGGATTTTTAGATGTTAGAACACATCGGATTATGTCATTTTATGGATCATGAACGTGAATTCGGATAATTCGTGTTCTTGAAGAACTATTGAATTATATATGTCATGATTTTTATGAATAAGAACTGGAAATTGGAAAAGTTACAGATGATTTTGGAATATGATTATTCATGATAATAACCGGTAAATTGTTCTATGAATTTACCAAATATGAACAAGAAGGAATCTTGTTGATTCGTGTTTAAAGATTAAAGTTGGAATCGAATATGTTATAAAATCCTTAATATCGAGATGAGTTGATCATTGATATGATGGAAGTGTTAGACGATGCTTGGAATGCATGCCACTGTACAGCATTAGCGCACGCTAAGCTTACTGGCTAGCACACGCTAACGGGAGCAACTTAGCGCATGCTACGTTATGTGTTTAACATGCGCTAAATAGGCAGACAGTGCAGTATTTTTGTGTTGTGATTATGAATGCGTGATGGTTTGATTTGGTTTGTTCAGACTGTGTTTATTCGAGGTTTTTGTTGAACCGTTGAGTTCGATTAGTTGGTTTTGCCGGTTGTTGATTATTATCGGATGTGTTGTCATTTGATTATTGCATTAGGTTGCGATAATTGATCATGGATTACGACCGTTGTGTTGCTTTGGATCGGGGCTGAGGAGCTCGTAGATAGGGCTGTAAACGAACAGAGCTGTTCGCGAACAAAGCTCGGCTCGGCTCGTTAAGAGCTCGGTTCGTTAAGAACTCGAGCTCGAACACAAAAAACTGTTCGTTAAGAAAACGAGCTCGAGCCGAGCTTGGGCATGTGCGGCTCGAGCTCGGTTCGGCTCGGTTCGGCTTGTTAAGCTCGATTAATAAATATATTTTTAAATTTATTTTAATAATATTTATATATTATATTATAGGTTAATAATTTGTTAAATAATTTTCATATATTAAAATATTAATTTTTATATATATTTAAAAAAATATATAATTTTAAATGATTATTTTAAAATATTTAGTTTAAATAATTCAAATATATTTTTTAAATAATTTAAAAATATATAATTATTCGCGAACAGCTCGAGCTCGGCTCGAGCTCGACTCGGCTCGAGTTGTTTGCGAACAGCTCGAGTTCGACTCGTTTTATTAACGAGCTCGAGCTCGAACACATTTTTTGTGCGATAACAAAGCTCGGCTCGGGTCGGCTCGTCAGGGAAAAAAATTGAGCTCGGCTCGTTTAGGTCAAAGCTCGGCTCGGTTCGGTTCGTTTACATCCCTACTCGTAGACAAAGGCAATGGGTTCATAAAAGCTTCGTGGTATCGGTATCGAGGCAAGTTATTACTTGCTCAGTTATAATATTTAATGAATGGTTTCGGTTTCATTTCGTTTATAATGCATATAGCGATGATTATTATTGTAAACTCTGGGTATTTGGATTGTATATCATTCTTCCGATTCTGGGAGGTAAATCATAATGTATATGCTTTATCTCAGTTATTGGTATGTTCGAGTATCGAGGTTACGTTGCGATAAAGACGAGGATATGAGTATCTATAGTTCATTGTACGTTTGGGTCGCCGAGCATCGAGGATAATCGCCGGTGATGATTTGACATTGAGATTTCTCCTGAAGGATTTGGGACAGTATCTTAGTTTGATTCGGTTTAGTGTTGATGTTGTTGATCATGCAGGTTGTCATTCATGTTGATGTACATGAAGTCGTCCTAGTTGTGTCATCATAGTGTCGTTCATATTTTGATTCATATGTCGTTCATGTTGATGAACATATTGAGTTGCATATGTGTATGCATGATTGTATTGTTTATGTTGTAAATGATCCGATGGGATCATGAGGATCTATGCTGAGGGCGCTGGATCGGATGTCCACCATGCGTTGGTTCGACGGGATCATCATGGGATCTATGCTGAGGGCGCTGGATCACTGGACAAGTTTTCCACCATGCGTTGGTCCGACGGGATCATCATGGGGATCTATGCTGAGGGCGCTGGATCGTTGGATTACCCAGTATTATGTTGATGGAATCATGTGGCTTCGTATCGTTGGTTTTATACGTGTTTTTGTACATGTGTATATTGTTGGTTATCCACCTCGTGTTGATCTTGTAGGATCATCTTGGGATCTATGCTGAGGGCGCTGGATCATGGGATTTCCATTGAGTATACACTGTTGATATTGTTTTGAGCATTTTGACGTTGTCATATGAGTATGCATTTGTAGGTCTTGTGTTAGGACCATGTCCGTGTGTGGTATTGATCCAACCTCGGATTTGACTGACATGATTGTCGTGGCATTTCATATCTCGAGGTATGTTCTGTATTTCCTTTGGTATTTATCTCCTGATGGACAACCGGTTATCGTATTGGGATTTGATGATGCTATCCGATGGATCGTATTGATCAGAACTGGTTATTTCCGTATCGTGAGTTGGTGATGATAGTTTGAGAATCTTGAGTATTGTCTGAGGTACAACACAGATATTATGTTCGAATTTATTGGTTAATCGAGTACGAGATGTGAAATGTGATAATGGTTATTCTGTTGATGATTATTTGAGTAAGTAAAGTTATGACGATAAGATTACATTGGTCGTATTCTTATTTTGTATTCTCATTGGTATGTAATTATTAATGTGATATGACGGTTATCATTGTTGGATATTATGGCTGACCCCGTCGTGGGATTTCTTTTTAGGTTCTTGAGATATCGAGCTTGTAGCGATCGTGGAGAGATGAGCTTCCCGGAGGATACTGGCTAGGGCATGTAATTGTGTATTGAGTTTCTTGTTCAGTTCTTGTAGTTCACTGCTAGAGTGTTTTAATCGTTTGTCTTTTTCCGCTGCGTGAGTATTTTTAAAATGACCTATTGGTATCTGGTAACTCAGGTTACTTGGGAAATCGTTTTCTAAACTATTGAGTTTCAGCCATTGGGACTTGCCCTTTTTAAAATGAGGTTTTACGGCGCTTTTGATAAACGAGTTTTATAACGTCTTCGAATATTTTTAAAGATAGTACTGTCGTTAGCCTCTTGGGCATTTGTAAATGTTTGCGAAAATTTCTTTTAACCTTGTGAGTTCCATCTCGGGGCCCACGGCGCTGTAATTGATAAGTGTCAGTTTTGTACACTTATCCTTGGTTTGTATCGATAAAATTCACCCATAATTGAGCTAGTCTACTCGTTTTTTGCTTTTAATTAATTAGTTTTAATAATTTTATTTTTATCGGATGATGATCGGATTAAATAACTGATTTACTCAAGAAATAACATGTTTAATAAATATTCTCTTTGTTGAATTTTGATATATTCATGTTGTAGGGCTTTCCGAGACAAATTCGGCAGTCTTTCCGGATTCAAAATCAGAGTTATATATCAAAAGTTATCATCCAAAGAAGATCCGGGGCAAAACGCAAAGTCCGAGAAATTCGGGTGAAAACGTAACTATCAAAGCTTCCGGTGAGCAAATTTATGAAGCCACGTTACGGCCGTAACATTCAGAGTTACGGCCGTAAGTCACCCTAGTTACGGCCGTAACTCCCGAATGTTACGGCCGTAACTCTTGACATTGTTATGATTTGTCTAATTTTTATACTTTTGTGTATTATTGAGGGGATGGTGGCATTGATCCGATCTAATGTAATAATGCTGGAGTTTTGGAGCTATTAGATGACTTTAGGTGTATAAATAGACCCTTAGATCCTTCATCATTCATCATTCATCTTATAATTTTCCATTTTTTGTAAACTTTTCTTTTTGTGTGAAGAACACACTTGTGTTCTTGAGTGATCTTTGTAAGTGTGGTATAGCATATGTTGTTCAGAGAGTTCATTGCTTCTATCTCCTTTATCTACTAAGGGAGTTAGGATCAATTCTTTCTCTTGATTCAACTAATAATGACCACAAAAGCTTGTAATATGTATAATAAACCCTTCATGGGCTATGTTACCTATAGTTGGGATTATAAACAAGGTTAGTCATGTTATTTAAGTTTGTATAAAGATCTATTATGAATTACTTATTATTGTGTGTGATTTTCATTGTTTTAACAATCTTTATTTATTTGGCCAATAAATGACGATATTTATGGTCTTCATATGTTTCGAAAGAAAATATGTTTGATTAGATCAAATGATCTTCACTCTAAGTTGTTCTAGGGGATAGAAATATACCTCTAGTCCTTAGATGATTCTTTGAGTTATTTTCATAAATCTTAATGCTATGTATTGAAGCCAATCAACATAGAAATATAATGGATTGATTCAATATGTAAGGGGCGTTTTATAGTTCGAAAGAGAAACCATCTTTTTAAGGAAAATCGAATCTACACAACATAATAAGTAAATTCATCTTATGATCTCCTATACATCTTTTATAACTAATGACGAACTAAGTTTGTAATTCCAACTATTTCATTTTATCGTTTAATCAATCTATTATAATTGCAATATTTTTATTTCCTTAAAATATTAGAACTATTATTGCATTTACTTTGCTACTATTAAACCAAACTTTTTAATTGTGTGTTTCACTCATCTTAGTATCTATAAAAATAGACTAATAGTGTATAATTCAAATTATAACCAAACTTCCTTGTGGGATCGATAAACCGGACTCAAAAAGTCCACTTTACTACTTGATACGATATCGTGCACTTTCGATAGTTACACTAAAAACGTGTCAAGTTTTTTGCGCCGTTGCCAGGGAAGTATAAGTTATATTTGAAATCTTACATTGTAAACTATTTTTATAGGTACAACTTTCTCGACATTGTAACTTAGTACTCAATTGTGTTTGTCCGGTCAAGTGGCGGATAACGGTACTCCGTGACTATTAAAGTCGGATTTTTCAGTTTCCCACAACAACTGATATTTGTAAATATTTCCTCCATTTATTTTCATTTTTTTTTATGGAAGAAACTTTGTTTAAAATCGAAAAAAGATTTCCCTTTCTAAGCAAAAATGTCATTTTAAAGATTTATAAGACAAGACTTGAAAGGATGAGGTTGCTTATGAATAAAAGCATACCTTTTGACATAAGATTCATAATTGAAGCCAAAGTAAGAATAGAGGGTGAATTCACAGAAACACCGACTAGATTTTTACTAGGGCTAGGAAAAAGTTCATATGCGAAGAAACGACGAGCAAAGATGATAGCCGTTTGTTATAAATGTGCTAGATGGATTAGTAATTTAAAATGTCGATCTTTAGGAATTCCATCTACAAACAGAGAAGATAAAATTCAGTTCATTAAGGATGGCCTGAATAAGGAGAATTTAGATGATATCGAAATTTCTCTTGACACGCATCCTAGTGGACTCGTACATTACAGAATTCGATGTTTGTGGAATAAATTCCAACCAGAATATGAACAACGTCTTGGGAATCTGACGTTAAAAGACCCTGTTTGCCAATTTGTAAGAAAATTGGATGGGAAGCTTCTCCCCGACTCATAGAAAACGTTTAGGCCGTTTCTGAACGTAAAATCAGAGGAAGATGTGAGCCACAATCACAACTACTGTACATACGCATAAGTATCTTTTATTTGTCGTGTGGTGAGATTTTCTGAATAAAAAAATGTGATACGCGATAAATGCTTTCATTATTCTATTGAGTAGTTGAAGCGCAATCAATGCAATCACAAACTTGTTAAATAATTTTTACCTTCTTTTTCTTCTATAAATAAACTTTGTGCTTGTTTCTTTAATTCATCCCTCAAACTTGCACTTTTCTCTGTTTCTCTCTAAAAAAATTTCTTTTCAAAAATGGAGTCATCATCTTCAACAAAAAAATTTAGCACAGTCTGCATTTTTGGTGGAGCTAGTAATGGAAAAGAGGCATGCTTTACTGAAGCAGCCCACAACTTGGGTCGTACCTTAGGAGAAAAATGCATTCATGTAGTTTATGAAGGAGGAAGTCTAGGACTAATGGGACGATCTGCTGCTTCTGCCTATATGGAAGGAGTAAGAGTGTTGGGAATAATCCCAAAACCTCTGGCTGAAAGTAAAATCACCGGGTCAACTATTGGAGATGAGTTTAGATCTGTAAATATGCAAGATCGCATAACTCACATGATAAATAATTCTAGCGCCTTTATCACCCTTCCCGGTGGTTTTGGCACCCTTGAAGAATTTTTTCATGTGGTTACCAGAGCCCAGCTAAATGTTCATCAAAAACCAATAGGTGTGCTTAATGTCAATGGTTTATTTGATGGTTTACTGTCTTTCATCGACTACTCTGCTGAAAAGGGTTTTATTTCCGAGCGTGCTAAACGAATCATAGTCGTTGCAACAACACCAGAAGAACTAATCAAAAAACTCAATGAATTTGTTCCTCAACCAGATCCAGCTCTAGCTAAAATTGTCTGGATGGAAGATTTTACCGTGAGAAAACGAAAAGTGGATTCATTCCTCTCCCTTTGATATCCCATGTCGGACCTCTTTTATTTTTACTTTCTGTCGTGTGTAATAATCGTGGTAAATGGTGGCAGCTTAAGGAGTTTCTTCTTGATCTCTTGACGCGCATCTATTCGCGATTTATGTATTGTTATTTTATTACTGTAATTTTTATTGTGTGTTTTTTATAATAGCATTGATGGCAGCGTAAGGCGACTCTTCGGACTTTCTTGATGCGCATCTTAAAAATTGTGTTATACTTCCGAGTATATTTTATTTTCTTTTGTTGTGTACCTCATGTATTTATTCTCTTGCAGATTCTAAAAGGCGTTAGCTCAAACATCAACTTTCTTAACATGGAGTATTCTGCTTTTTCTGCATTTTTTTTTATTTTATTTTATTTTTAAAAAACTGAGGACAGTTTTATTTTCAAGTTTGGGGGTGGTTTGTTTTATTATTTTGGTGTGTTGTAATTTTGGTGTGTTTTGATTTCTTTGGTTATTTGCCTTAATTTTTTTATTATATATATATATATATTTATATATATATATATTTATAGTATTTTGATTTATGAGATTTCTAGATCTGGCCATAACACCAATAAATTAGCTATATACAAGCTTCTAAAATCGTTTTAACCGGTAAAAATTGTATATTCCAAAATTTTTTGAGCCTTAATCTCTTTCCAAGCCTTGTAATTATCATATAAAATCGAGTCATTCGTTACCTTAAGAAAAGAAGAATCAATCGGTTGATGAAAAATAGAACTGAAATTTACTTAATTTGTGGAGTTTTTGATTTTTCATGCTTAACTAAAAAATAATTTTCTGCAAAAATTCTATTCACAAAAAAAAAAAAGGAGTCATTGGTGAAAAGAGCTACATGTTAGCAAATAACGGTGTGAAAGCTATCACCTAAAATAAATGACGAAAAGGAGAAGTGTTGAGCAGCACAAGATGCCTAATTTTGGGGGTCTTAAATTTTGCGAAAAATAAAGGACTAACCATTGTTGGTGCGTAGCTGCCGTTTCAGAAAAATTGGTGAAAAGAGCTACACGTTAGCAAATAACGGTGTGAAAGCTATCACCTTTTAAAAAAATGAGATAGAAATTGTGTTGGTGAAAAGAGCTACACGTTAGCAAATAACGGTGTCAAAGCTATCACTAAAAGGGATATAGTTTATGAGCAGATTTGAATTAATTAGCGGCTGAGTTTCAATACACTCAATTTCGTGAATAATCACAATATTTGATGACGCCAATGAAATTCTTCTTCATATTGAGTCGAAAAATAAACGAGTGATCGAGAGCAACCATTAAAGGGAGTCGTGTGTATCACGAGTGGGAAAGAAATAATCAGCCTTTTGGGGGGAAAACCTTGCATTTTGGAATTACAAAATAAAAACCGTGTTTTAACTTCAAAATCATCAGTAGATTTATTTTTAATCTTGATTCATTTCTATCTACTCTATATAGCTGGTTGTTGTGTATTAATGGCATTTTGATATCCTTTTCTCTTTTTATATTTTGTGTGTATTAGTATTTTTGCGTCTTATTTTTATTTTTATTTTTATTTTTGGAGCATGAATAATAAAGAGTCTTGCTCGGGACTAGCAAGAATTCAAGTTTGGGGGTGTGATAAGTGTCAGTTTTGTACACTTATCCTTGGTTTGTATCGATAAAATTCACCCATAATTGAGCTAGTCTACTCGTTTTTTGCTTTTAATTAATTAGTTTTAATAATTTTATTTTTATCGGATGATGATCGGATTAAATAACTGATTTACTCAAGAAATAACATGTTTAATAAATATTCTCTTTGTTGAATTTTGATATATTCATGTTGTAGGGCTTTCCGAGACAAATTCGGCAGTCTTTCCGGATTCAAAATCAGAGTTATGTATAAAAAGTTATCATCCAAAGAAGATCTGGGGCAAAAACGCAAAGTCTGAGAAATTCTGGGCTGAAAACGTAACTATCAAAGCTTCCAGTGAGCAAATTTACGAAGCCACGTTACGGCCGTAACATTCAGGAGTTACGGCCGTAAGTCACCCTAGTTACGGCCGTAACTCCTGAATGTTACGGCCGTAACTCTTGACAGATTGTTATGATTTGTCTAATTTTTTATACTTTTTATGTATTATTGAGGGGGTGGCTGGCATTGATCCGATCTAATGTAATAATGCTGGAGTTTTAGAGCTATTAGATGACTTTAGGTGTATAAATAGACCCCTTAGATCCTTCATCATTCATCATTCATCTTATAATTTTCCATTTTTTGTAAACTTTTCTTTTTGTGTGAAGAACACACTTGTGTTCTTGAGTGATCTTTGTAAGTGTGGTATAGCATATGTTGTTCAGAGAGTTCATTGCTTCTATCTCCTTTATCTACTAAGGGAGTTAGGATCAATTCTTTCTCTTGATTCAACTAATAATGACCACAAAAGCTTGTAATATGTATAATAAACCCTTCATGGGCTATGTTACCTATAGTTGGGATTATAAACAAGGTTAGTCATGTTATTTAAGTTTGTATAAAGATCTATTATGAATTACTTATTATTGTGTGTGATTTTCATTGTTTTAACAATCTTTATTTATTTGGCCAATAAATGACGATATTTATGGTCTTCATATGTTTCGAAAGAAAATATGTTTGATTAGATCAAATGATCTTCACTCTAAGTTGTTCTAGGGGATAGAAATATACCTCTAGTCCTTAGATGATTCTTTGAGTTATTTTCATAAATCTTAATGCTATGTATTGAAGCCAATCAACATAGAAATATAGTGGATTGATTCAATATGTAAGGGCGTTTTATAGTTCGAAAGAGAAACCATCTTTTTAAGGAAAATCGAATCTACACAACATAATAAGTAAATTCATCTTATGATCTCCTATACATCTTTTATAACTAATGACGAACTAAGTTTGTAATTCCAACTATTTCATTTTATCGTTTAATCAATCTATTATAATTGCAATATTTTTATTTCCTTAAAATATTAGAACTATTATTGCATTTACTTTGCTACTATTAAACCAAACTTTTTAATTGTGTGTTTCACTCATCTTAGTATCTATAAAAATAGACTAATAGTGTATAATTCAAATTATAACCAAACTTCCTTGTGGGATCGATAAACCGGACTCAAAAAGTCCACTTTACTACTTGATACGATATCGTGCACTTTCGATAGTTACACTAAAAACGTGTCAAGTTTTTTGCGCCGTTGCCAGGGAAGTATAAGTTATATTTGAAATCTTACATTGTAAACTATTTTTATAGGTACAACTTTCTCGACATTGTAACTTAGTACTCAATTGTGTTTGTCCGGTCAAGTGGCGGATAACGGTACTCCGTGACTATTAAAGTCGGATTTTTCAGTTTCCCACAACAACTGATATTTGTAAATATTTTCTCCATTTATTTTCATTTTTTTTTATGGAAGAAACTTTGTTTAAAATCGAAAAAAGATTTCCCTTTCTAAGCAAAAATGTCATTTTAAAGATTTATAAGACAAGACTTGAAAGGATGAGGTTGCTTATGAATAAAAGCATACCTTTTGACATAAGATTCATAATTGAAGCCAAAGTAAGAATAGAGGGTGAATTCACAGAAACACCGACTAGATTTTTACTAGGGCTAGGAAAAAGTTCATATGCGAAGAAACGACGAGCAAAGATGATAGCCGTTTGTTATAAATGTGCTAGATGGATTAGTAATTTAAAATGTCGATCTTTAGGAATTCCATCTACAAACAGAGAAGATAAAATTCAGTTCATTAAGGATGGCCTGAATAAGGAGAATTTAGATGATATCGAAATTTCTCTTGACACGCATCCTAGTGGACTCGTACATTCTGCATTCGATGTTTGTGGAATAAATTCCAACCAGAATATGAACAACGTCTTGGGAATCTGACGTTAAAAGACCCTGTTTGCCAATTTGTAAGAAAATTGGATGGGAAGCTTCTCCCCGACTCATAGAAAACGTTTAGGCCGTTTCTGAACGTAAAATCAGAGGAAGATGTGAGCCACAATCACAACTACTGTACATACGCATAAGTATCTTTTATTTGTCGTGTGGTGAGATTTTCTGAATAAAAAAATGTGATACGCGATAAATGCTTTCATTATTCTATTGAGTAGTTGAAGCGCAATCAATGCAATCACAAACTTGTTAAATAATTTTTACCTTCTTTTTCTTCTATAAATAAACTTTGTGCTTGTTTCTTTAATTCATCCCTCAAACTTGCACTTTTCTCTGTTTCTCTCTAAAAAAATTTCTTTTCAAAAATGGAGTCATCATCTTCAACAAAAAAATTTAGCACAGTCTGCATTTTTGGTGGAGCTAGTAATGGAAAAGAGGCATGCTTTACTGAAGCAGCCCACAACTTGGGTCGTACCTTAGGAGAAAAATGCATTCATGTAGTTTATGAAGGAGGAAGTCTAGGACTAATGGGACGATCTGCTGCTTCTGCCTATATGGAAGGAGTAAGAGTGTTGGGAATAATCCCAAAACCTCTGGCTGAAAGTAAAATCACCGGGTCAACTATTGGAGATGAGTTTAGATCTGTAAATATGCAAGATCGCATAACTCACATGATAAATAATTCTAGCGCCTTTATCACCCTTCCCGGTGGTTTTGGCACCCTTGAAGAATTTTTTCATGTGGTTACCAGAGCCCAGCTAAATGTTCATCAAAAACCAATAGGTGTGCTTAATGTCAATGGTTTATTTGATGGTTTCTTGTCTTTCATCGACTACTCTGCTGAAAAGGGTTTTATTTCCGAGCGTGCTAAACGAATCATAGTCGTTGCAACAACACGTAAGAACTAATCAAAAACTCAATGAATTTGTTCCTCAACCAGATCCAGCTCTAGCTAAAATTGTCTGGATGGAAGATTTTACCGTGAGAAAACGAAAAGTGGATTCATTCCTCTCCCTTTGATATCCCATGTCGGACCTCTTTTATTTTTACTTTCTGTCGTGTGTAATAATCGTGGTAAATGGTGGCAGCTTAAGGAGTTTCTTCTTGATCTCTTGACGCGCATCTATTCGCGATTTATGTATTGTTATTTTATTACTGTAATTTTTATTGTGTGTTTTTTATAATAGCATTGATGGCAGCGTAAGGCGACTCTTCGGACTTTCTTGATGCGCATCTTAAAAATTGTGTTATACTTCCGAGTATATTTTATTTTCTTTTGTTGTGTACCTCATGTATTTATTCTCTTGCAGATTCTAAAAGGCGTTAGCTCAAACATCAACTTTCTTAACATGGAGTATTCTGCTTTTTCTGCATTTTTTTTTATTTTATTTTTAAAAAGCGAGACGCTTTTATTTTCAAGTTTGGGGGTGGTTTGTTTTATTATTTTGGTGTGTTGTAATTTTGGTGTGTTTTGATTTCTTTGGTTATTTGCCTTAATTTTTTTATTATATATATATATATATATATATATTTATATATATATATATATTTATAGTATTTTGATTTATGAGATTTCTAGATCTGGCCATAACACCAATAAATTAGCTATATACAAGCTTCTAAAATCGTTTTAACCGGTAAAAATTGTATATTCCAAAATTTTTTGAGCCTTAATCTCTTTCCAAGCCTTGTAATTATCATATAAAATCGAGTCATTCGTTACCTTAAGAAAAGAAGAATCAATCGGTTGATGAAAAATAGAACTGAAATTTACTTAATTTGTGGAGTTTTTGATTTTTCATGCTTAACTAAAAAATAATTTTCTGCAAAAATTCTATTCTCAAAAAAAAAAAGGAGTCATTGGTGAAAAGAGCTACATGTTAGCAAATAACGGTGTGAAAGCTATCACCTAAAATAAATGACGAAAAGGAGAAGTGTTGAGCAGCAACAGCTGCCTAATTTTGGGGGTCTTAAATTTTGCGAAAAATAAAGGACTAACCATTGTTGGTGCGTAGCTGCCGTTTCAGAAAAATTGGTGAAAAGAGCTACACGTTAGCAAATAACGGTGTGAAAGCTATCACCTTTTAAAAAAAATGAGATAGAAATTGTGTTGGTGAAAAGAGCTACACGTTAGCAAATAACGGTGTCAAAGCTATCACTAAAAGGGATGTAGTTTATGAGCAGATTTGAATTAATTAGCGGCTGAGTTTCAATACACTCAATTTCGTGAATAATCACAATATTTGATGACGCCAATGAAATTCTTCTTCATATTGAGTCGAAAAATAAACGAGTGATCGAGAGCAACCATTAAAGGGAGTCGTGTGTATCACGAGTGGGAAAGAAATAATCAGCCTTTTGGGGGGAAAACCTTGCATTTTGGAATTACAAAATAAAAACCGTGTTTTAACTTCAAAATCATCAGTAGATTTATTTTTAATCTTGATTCATTTCTATCTACTCTATATAGCTGGTTGTTGTGTATTAATGACATTTTGATATCCTTTTCTCTTTTTATATTTTGTGTGTATTAGTATTTTTGCGTCTTATTTTTATTTTTATTTTTATTTTTGGAGCATGAATAATAAAGAGTCTTGCTCGGGACTAGCAAGAATTCAAGTTTGGGGGTGTGATAAGTGTCAGTTTTGTACACTTATCCTTGGTTTGTATCGATAAAATTCACCCATAATTGAGCTAGTCTACTCGTTTTTTGCTTTTAATTAATTAGTTTTAATAATTTTATTTTTATCGGATGATGATCGGATTAAATAACTGATTTACTCAAGAAATAACATGTTTAATAAATATTCTCTTTGTTGAATTTTGATATATTCATGTTGTAGGGCTTTCCGAGACAAATTCGGCAGTCTTTCCGGATTCAAAATCAGAGTTATATATAAAAAGTTATCATCCAAAGAAGATCTGGGGCAAAAACGCAAAGTCCGAGAAATGCGGGCTGAAAACGTAACTATCAAAGCTTCCGGTGAGCAAATTTACGAAGTTACGTTACGGCCGTAACATTCAGGAGTTACGCCGTAAGTCACTAGTTACGGCCGTAACTCCCGAATGTTACTAGTAACTCTTGACAGATTGTTATGATTTGTCTAATTTTTTATACTTTTTATGTATTATTGAGGGGGTGGCTGGCATTGATCCGATCTAATGTAATAATGCTGGAGTTTTAGAGCTATTAGATGACTTTAGGTGTATAAATAGACCTCTTAGATCCTTCATCATTCATCATTCATCTTATAATTTTCCATTTTTTGTAAACTTTTCTTTTTGTGTGAAGAACACACTTGTGTTCTTGAGTGATCTTTGTAAGTGTGGTATAGCATATGTTGTTTAGAGAGTTCATTGCTTCTATCTCCTTTATCTACTAAGGGAGTTAGGATCAATTCTTTCTCTTGATTCAACTAATAATGACCACAAAAGCTTGTAATATGTATAATAAACCCTTCATGGGCTAAGTTACCTATAGTTGGGATTATAAACAAGGTTAGTCATGTTATTTAAGTTTGTATAAAGATCTATTATGAATTACTTATTATTGTGTGTGATTTTCATTGTTTTAACAATCTTTATTTATTTGGCCAATAAATGACGATATTTATGGTCTTCATATGTTTCGAAAGAAAATATGTTTGATTAGATCAAATGATCTTCACTCTAAGTTGTTCTAGGGGATAGAAATATACCTCTAGTCCTTAGATGATTCTTTGAGTTATTTTCATAAATCTTAATGCTATGTATTGAAGCCAATCAACATAGAAATATAGTGGATTGATTCAATATGTAAGGGGCGTTTTATAGTTCGAAAGAGAAACCGTCTTTTTAAGGAAAATCGAATCTACACAACATAATAAGTAAATTCATCTTATGATCTCCTATACATCTTTTATAACTAATGACGAACTAAGTTTGTAATCCCAACTATTTCATTTTATCGTTTAATCAATCTATTATAATTGCAATATTTTTATTTCCTTAAAATATTAGAACTATTATTGCATTTAATTTGCTACTATTAAACCAAACTTTTTAATTGTGTGTTTCACTCATCTTAGTATCTATAAAAATAGACTAATAGTGTATAATTCAAATTATAACCAAACTTCCTTGTGGGATCGATAAACCGGACTCAAAAAGTCCACTTTACTACTTGATACGATATCGTGCACTTGCGATAGTTACACTAAAAACGTGTCAGTAATATTTCCGGTTAAATCTGGGGGTGTTACAGAATATGGTATCGGAGCTTAGGTTGTGAAAACCTAGGCATTCGGGTCGAGTTGGGTCGTGTTTTTATCGCGTCATTCGAGTTGTCGATTGACAAATATTAGCGCCGTGAGTTTTTGTTGTTCACTCAGGCTTGTGCCTTATGTGATTTACCAGTGTGGTACTGGGGTTGTTGAAAACTTTTCCAAATGGTATTAACGTATTTCTTCAGATAGAGATGTGTTGCGTTCTCGAATTGAACTGAGTTTGCAAAACGTGTGTTTTGAAAATATATGTGTCGAGTATTTTCTTGAGTCGAGACCCAATTGATTCTAAAATGGTTTTATAACTCAGGACTTGGGGTCCGAAAAAGGGATTTCTACTTTTTAAACTTTTTGTAATGAGGAACGAGATGCGGGCTGATACCCTAATGTTTCAAAAGGAGTTTTTCATGTTTTCTAAAACTCCCGAGAATTGTAAAACACTTTATCAATCGTTATCTATCTTATTACTACCTTTCGGGGTTTTGATTTATTTGTTCAAATGAAACCTCTCGGTAAGTCTTTCGCTGTGTTGCTTTGTTTCAATGCTTTGGCATAACATATTTGAGGCGATCCAGGAAGGATTAATGATTGAGGTTGCGAGTCATATGTGGAAAAGTAGTTTTTGGTCGGAGTTTATATTTGAGATTTTGGAACTCTATCTTGTGGTTTTCCGATGGAATATCAGTGGATATTGGTGACGAGCCGAATTGGTATACATGAGTATAGATGTGGTCAATCATTTGCATAGTTTTCATTTTAAAACTTCGAAATCGTGTGGATTCGAAAGAAACTTATAATCCGGTATGGCGAAATCATCCTAACTTCTCATGGAGGAACGGACAAAGCTCGAACCAGCCTCAGTTTGCTCAACACCAACAGCAACCTTCTCCCGCTCCAAAAATCTCTCTAGAAGAAGCAATGGCGAAATTTTCAACGAGCACGAGTCAGTTCATGGCCCGTACGGAGGCGACCTTGCAGAACCATTCCGCTTCTATCCGCAACTTGGAAGTCCAACTGGGCCAGATTGCTAATGTATTAACAGCCCGCCCGGAAGGTACCTTGCCAAGTACGACTGAAACGAATCCCAGAGAGAGTGTCAATGCCATTGGTTTGAGAAGTGGGAAGGAATTGTGCGAGCTGCCCGGGCAGAACAAAAAGAGAAGTGAGGATGAAGAGAAGAAAAATTCAGCGACTGAGGAATCACAAGATTTGAGACCCTCGATACTGTTTCCGGAAAATCCAAAGGCATATGTACCACCCATCCCGTTTCCGCAGCGATTACAACAGAAAAAGGTGGATAAGCAATTCTCTAAGTTCCTCGACGTCTTCAAGAAACTGCATATTAACATCCCATTTTCCGATGCCTTGGAGCAAATTCCGAGTTACGTGAAATTCATGAAGGAAATTTTGTCAAACAAAAGAAAGCTCGAGGAGTATGAGACAGTCGCATTGACGGAGGAGTGCAGCGCTATTCTTCAGAAAAAGCTTCTGCCAAAATTGAAGGATCCGGGAAGCTTCAATATACCGTGCACCGTAGGGAATCTCTCTTTTGAAAGGGCATTGTGCGATCTCGGCGCTAGTGTTAATCTCATGCCTCTATCTATTTTCAAGAAGCTAGGAATTGGGGAAGCGAAACCTACTACGGTCTCCTTACAATTAGCTGATAGATCCATCAAATATCTGAGGGGAGTGATAGAGGACGTCTTAGTAAAAGTCGATAAGTTCATCTTTCCGGCCGATTTCATTGTGCTTGACATGGAGGAGGACAACGACATCCCAATTATCTTGGGAAGACCATTTTTGGCAACCGGCTGAACTTTAATCGACGTGGAAAAAGGGGAACTAACTCTACGGGTTCAAGACGAGCATGTCACTTTCCAAGTGTTTAAATCCTTTCCGTGCCCAAGTAGTGTTGAGAAGAGCTCGCAAATTGAAAGTGTGGATATCGTTGCGAAAGACATACCCCGGAAGAAACATCGGTCGAAAAATTCAGAATCCGTTTCAGCTGCCCCGACGCCTAATAAGAATGAAGAGCAAGTCGCATATCTTCGGCATTTGAACATGCCGCCTTCAACATCCGTTCATCCACAATCGAAAAATTCTCCTTCTGTCCTAAATTCGCCCGTGGAGTTGAAAATTAAGACGGAGGTCAAACGGGCACCAAGTCATGTGAAAAATGGGTGCTTCGGAAAGTTGTTTTCGTTAAAATCTTTTCGCAAAGAACATTTGGTGTCCAAACCAAAAATCGGACCGTTAAAGACCAATGGTCAAAATTTTAAAACACATATTAACGGTTCGATGAACGGGGCGGAGTTCAAATGGTGTTTGCGAAAAGCGAACTGATTTTCAATAGGTCCGGCTGAAGACTATAAACTTAGCGCTTCTCGGGAGGCAACCCGAGTATTAGTTGTAGATTTTTGCGTTTCAGTATTTTCTTGCATTTTTAGGATCTTTGTTTTTCGTCATTTTAGCTTGGACATGCTTATCTCTCACGCTCTTGTTGTTTTCTGTTAAAAATTCTGTGCAGAAATTATCCTTTGGGAAAAATCAACATTGGGCCGCGGCACAAGGATTGTGAGCCGCGGCACACACAGGTCGAAAAAGAAGGTTAAACTTGCTGTACTCTGTGCCGCGGCACAACCTTACTGAGCCGTGGCACACTTGATCGCTGAGCCGCGGCACGTTGCTGCTGAGCCGCGGCACACCAGATGCACCAGATATGCCCAGGGATCTGTACTACGGGCCGCGGCACATATGTGCTGAGCTGCGGCACACTAACACTCTGAGCCGCGGCACCCGTATTCTGAGCCGCGGCACATGGCGTTGGAACAAATCTGTCCAGGTGGACTGTACTCTGGGCCGCGGCTCACTTAAATTATGCCGCGGCCCCCATTCGGAAGTTAGACGGCCCAGGTACTTTTATAAAACAAATTCGCCGACACACACAGGTATACTTCCTCCTCTTCCTCTGCACAAGCGATCGGCCAAGAATTTTTTCTCCTTTTCTTCTTCTGGCATTCTTCTTGCATTCTTCAAGATCTAAGCAAGGTAAGTTTAAATTCCTAATCTTAATTGCTCTATGAATTGAAAGGTGAAGTTTTGTTATTCATTTGATGATTGATTATGTTTTTTTTTTTCCTTTTTTCAAAAGTTCTATCAAGTTGAGTTGAGAATAAGATGATTTTGATTGATTTTTAATGATTATTTTTTATTATGAATGAATTGAATATGTCGTTTGTCATGACGATCGATTTGTGTTGTTGTTCTTGGGATTGAATGAAGCTATGGTTATTTTTGTTCCTAAATTAAAATTATGCACACAAGGTGTTTGATGAAAAGCTTGAATGAAAATTTTTCTTTGTTAAGACAATGTTTTGAAACTAGTTGCAACGAATTCGTTTCTGGGAATTACAGCGTACCCCAACCAACGTCAAGTTTAAACGTTAAAGCTCAATTTTATTTTTCTCTCACGGTGGTGCTAGCTCGTTAAATTCTTGGTTCACAGTTGGATATCCTTAGCCGAGTAATGTTATTCTCATTATTGCTTAAGTAACTAAACTCCGGTGTTTATCTTTTCAGGACTCGCTATGGCTAGAACCAAAAAGATTAGCAAAAGGGCCAGGACGCAATCATCCCCCACACGAGGGGAAACTTCACGGAGCCGAGCCGACTCGGAGGCGCACCAATTTTCTGACCCAGAGATTCATAAAATCTTTAATGAAAAGATTCATCATCGGCCTTTGATTCCGGAGCGGGGATTCACTCCAGCCCCCCAGGACGGGGAGCTTCTGACCATGATTGACGAGATGGGGTGGGCCCATTTCGCTGCACCTCCTGAGCCGGCGGTGATCTCCATCGTGCAGGAGTTTTATGCGAGCGCTCTATTGAAGCACATTCGGGCGGGGCAGATGATACTGCAGTCGGACACTCAGACGCAGGTCGATGTCCGAGGCATTACAGTAGATTTTTTGGTGGCTGTCATACGGAGATTATTCGAGCTGCCTGTGGTTGACGATACGGCATATACGCGAGCTATGAGTGGCCTCACGAAGGAGGCTCTGCTCGAGACACTCACACAGCCTGATTCCGACTGGGAGCTGCGTGCTCCGGGCTCCTCGGCTTTCTATTTTAAGAGCTCGCGCCTCAGTCGGCTCGGGCGAGCCTGGTTGTACTTTATATGCGCACGTATTGACCCTACCTCGCAGATCCGCACTGTTCTACTCTCTCGTGCCCGTACTTTATATGCTATAACTTACGGGGTCAGATTCGATGTGGCCCCTCTGCTGGTCCGATCTATCTTCCAGTGTATTCAGGGAGGGGCCAAGACAGGGCTGAAGCACCCCTCTCTTATTTGCGCTCTTTCCCGCCAGTCAGGCATGACTTGGTCGGATGACGAGCCGATGTTAGCACCCCAGGGCCCGATTGACCATCGCATCATTTCTCACTTCGATCAGTGGGGAGGAGCGCCAGCACATGCTCGGGGGCGAGTATTTCTACTTGATGAGGCACACGAGCATTCCCCCGAGCCTCTTCTTCTGACGTAGGGGCAAATGGAGTCCAGCCCGCCGCCCAACAGAGAGCACTTGCAGGCGATGTTCGACGGGTTGAGAGAGGATATGAGGAGAGAGAGAGAGAGGAGATGAGGAGAGAGAGAGAGCCTTTTGGCTGCACTGAGAGAGGAGAGGTGGACGGAGAGGGAGAGCATCATTGCTGCCGTCCGAGATGAGATGAGAGAGCAGGCCCGCCGGGCCAACCGGCGTGAGACGAGGCACTTGGCAGCGAGGGATGCCTACCACCAGGAGCACCTTGCTACATGGACGGCCCACATTATATGTAACATCCCCAAAACCGTATGGGAATATTACATGCCGTAGACCCTTTCCACAAGGATCTACCAGGCTAAACATCCATAAACAACCAAGTGCTTGCCCGACCAGGGTCAAACAATAAAATGATACAGACCGATATGGTCACTTACACGTGAATACACAGACCGATGAGGTCACACAACCCAATCGATAAAACTGACTTAAATAACATTACCCACACAGGGGTCGAAATACAATACAAATAAGACAAATCAACTCGACAACACAACAAAAATCAAAATAACTCTCGACTCATGATTAGTATCGCACTCGTCATCCTCTTGTGCCAATCCCGTGATTGCTCCCATAAATGCATGTACCTGGACGCAAAACAGACATCCACCCCCGATTACTCGAAGGTTAGTAAAACTCCACTGTTTTACTAGTGCAAGTATCAAATCATACGAAATGTAACAAGCAATTAATAATCAAGTATCAAATATTCCCGGGAGGTTTTCACAAGAGAAGATAAGCTATGAAGCATTCGAAAATAAGATTATCATCTCGGGAATTTTTAGAATTTCAATACCTTAAGGCCTCATGTCCTGATTCACAAAATCTTTCGAAAAACTTAAGGGCCTTAACCCAAAACTCGTTTCATAATTCAACAGTTTACAATACCGGAAACATTTCCATAAATCTCATGGGGCTCGGCCCAACATTATTTTTTAAAACTTTTCCTTTAAAAACTTTGATTTGAAAAGTATCATGCTCATGACACCGTGATCCACTGTCACGTGTCTCCGTAGGTTCAACAACCCGCACGGACTACATCACGCACAATTAAACAAACATAATCAACTCCGACACCGTGATCCACTGTCACGTGTCTCCGTAGGTTCAACATCCCGCACGGACTATTAACCAAACATAACCAATTCCGACACCGTGATCCACTGTCACGTGTATCCGTAGGCTTAACAACCCGCACGGACTATATCAATCACAACAATCACACACACAGTCCTGACACCGTAGTCCACTGCCACGTGTCACCGTAAGCCCCATCGAGCTCACCCGGTTGGACGCACTGTGTCCGAAACTCATGGTCCACTGCCATGCGTTACCGTAGGCCTCGTCAGACTAGCACGATTGGACCTCAGTACCTCACTAAGTTCTGATCCCGTAGTCCACTGCCACGAATCCTCGTAGGTCCCGTCGAACCAACACGAGTGAACTTAGCGTCACACATATTCACATTTACGTTACATACAACAATGAGCGCAATTAATCAATCACCTTGATCACCCCAAAATCGTACATTGCACGCACATAACACAACCTCGACACTCGCAACAACTATCATCAATCAACGACATTTAACCAACATAACACACATTCGGTACACAATACATTGCACAACCAAGTGTACAACCATCCCATGTGTACGTCGCATTCCTGCACAAATGGCACAACGCCTAACACGTATACTGATATAACACTATTATCACAAAGCCTTCAAATTGCGGAAAACACAACCAACTCAAACGGAACATATTTACGAAGGCAAGCAAAGTCATCATACATCTCATACGTAATTACTAGTCGCAAGATACAAGTCGTATAGTAAGATACTTGCCTTAATAACCGCTACCAAACGCTCCGAAGAACACGGTTCGATCGGGAAGCTCGGACCGAAGAAGACAACGAGCGGAAGGGTTCCGACTCGAGTTCTTCACAAGAATTCGACCCTAACCACATAAATTCAATAAATCATCGATCATACGAGGAAGAATAATCGTAGAACGCCCGAAAACCCCTCTATGACATTTTACCGGACACCTTTAAGGCGTCGATCAAGAACTCGACCAAAACAACGAATCGATACGATCCAACCATGGAATAACAAGGGAAATGATATAATACATCTAAATAATCATCAATCCATCATAATCCTAAGTTAAATCGGATTAAACGGATGAAAACAACCAAAACACCAAAATTTCCCAAAACTAGATTTCTAGGAAATCTGACCTGATTCGGTAGATCGGAGGATGTTATAGGACGGATGATTGATGATATAACCTCAAGAACTCCATGGATATGTTGCTAAACAACATGGCTTCAAGCTTAGAACACGCCCAGCTGCGGAAGAGGAGAAGAAGAAGGTGAAAAATGGCAAGAAAAACGTCTGCAGGGCCTTTTATAGGGGTTGACTGCCTGCCGGACACGGCCCGTGCCGATCGGCACGGTCGTGTTACTGGTGGCCGGCGAGGACTCGGCCGTGTCACCGCTGACACGGTCGCGGCGCGGAGGGCCTTCCGACAGTGACCCGTCCGACAGCGACTCGGCATGACTCGACCGTGTCCTGGAACACGGTCGGGCGTGTCGGCAGTCGCTACAGGCTTATCCGGAAGAGTTCGGCACGGGCCGTGTCGGACGACACGGCCGAGTTCGGCCGGCAGTGATCGGCCAATAACGAGCGGGTGAGCTAAAACGACCATAACTCTCTCGTCCGGACTCCGATTGACTCACCGTTTGAACCATTGGAAAGCTAACTCGATGATCTATAATATTGCAAAGATTTAGAATTTTTGGAGTTACCAAAAATTAATGGTGACTTAACAAAGTCGAACTCCCACGTGAAAAAGTCGATTCAGGACACGGAACTCAACAAAACGACACTGAAACGAACTCGGATGACAAAAAGTGCAGAATTAATCATTCTCGGAAATGACAAAACGGTCAGGAGCGAGTCGTCAAAACGAACTTCCGCCGAAAAATAAAATTACCGAAATTCGAAATTGCGGATATTACATTCCACCCTCCTTAAAAGAAGTTTCGTCCCGAAACTTAAAACAAGTAGGGTGGAGCAATATACCTGCCAGGAAAACTCGACGAGATACACAAAAATAGAAAACTCGCGCCCAACGGCGAAACGCTGCAAGAAACGCAAAGAGACATACGGCGTGAAAACACGCTCCACGACGACCAACACAACGCCACAGGTAGAAACATAATAAAATCATCAAGTGACAAGCGTCATCAAACAGACAATACAATCGAGTCGATTATCCAGACAATCACAAAACACAACGAACGAAAATCAATAGGATTGACTAACCCAATGGTACATCAATCAAAACGCGAGCCAACCGCTGAACAAATACAGAATTCCACCGCCCAAGGGTTGGAAGATTGAAAACGAGACTAACTTCCCGAACTTAAGGGAATTAGGAAGGAGCCTGAACGCTCAACAATCACGAAACGAGAACAAAACCGAACAAACAAACGATTGAGACAACAAAAATCGAACGATCATGTTCGGATCACGAAGAACAATAAGGTTCAACCGACAACTCCGAGGTTTACATCTCGACTCGAGACAAAACAAGATCCGGTGAAAACAACAAGATGCACACTCGCATAAGATCCACAGGAAAGGGAATAACAATTGAAAAGTCACAACGACAAACGAGTTATTCCGAAATGATGCCACACTCGTTCGATAAACAAAAACAAGGGGCAGGACAAGCTCAGAAATGTCAACGAACATAAATGAGTCAACAAAGTAGAATATATAGAAGTTCCAAATCCGATCCACTTCGAATAAGAGAACTAGTAAAACCAGATGATGTCACTTCCGAACAAGGTTCACAAGAATCGAACCGAACTCGAAAAAGTCACAGCGATAACCAGAGTGACCCAAAACAAGATCACAGCTCGTTCGAACGACGAAACCGAAATACAGAACAGTTCAGAACGTATCAACGAACACGAGCGAGTCGATAGACTCGAGAAAGAGAAAATGCAGGAGTCTATAAACAACACGGGTACTACATTCGACCTCTTATAAAAGAAGGTCGCCCCCGCAACTCACAACAGCGAAATCAAGGTGACGACACAGCAAGCAACCGACAGAAACATCCTTCAAAGGCCTCTCAAGGCCGATTCCGATGACTGTGCTGAAGCGTGAACTCCAAAAGTCTCGGTAGCCAATTCGCAAAATTGAATTCGGTGTCCCTCGAGTCCACACTTGAAATGTGTTACCGACGAGAAGGACAATATACACGTGCATGCCCCGGCACATTACGGTTGAAACGTCTCGGCTCGGCATACCGAAAATACAAATGCTCGATACGATGGATCAAAACACCGCAAAACAACATACCGGAGATGCCAACTCAGCATAACATATCAACGCATACAAAAATCACAACAACAACGGCATCATTCGACGATTATAACATCCCGAACGACAACCAGCACACAATCACAAACATCATGAAACAATCACCCATGTGTATAACGCACAAAAATCCAGGCTTTAACAACTTACACTAGTGCGACAACACGCAAATCACCACGATGCGATAAACAGTAAACACTAGTTCACACCTCTCACAGAGAGCCAACAAAACATATGCGTGGCGAACGACTCGACGCTCACGCCACCAATTCAATCACAATTCGGGGTTGACACCGTAACGAAAGTTCGAAAACCATACACGCATTTCCGGTCCGCAAACAGGAATGATAGGTTTTAAAAACGAAAACCACCTTTGAAGACAGTTTGGAAACACCAGTTGATCTTGAGTATCATTTTACAAAAAGTTGAACAAACATCATTTTCGAGACTTTGAAAATCATCTTGCGTTTGAACAAAAATGAGGACACCTTCTCGTAGTGAAAAAATTTCAAAAATATTCGACCCTTGGGTCTAAGCAACTGCATTTGAAAATATCTCAAAAATATTTTTGGTTCTCAACCGGAAAATTTTTGAAATGTATTGCGGCATTAGAAAACACCTTGAAAACACCGCAAGAAAATAATTCGTTTTAAAAGTACGTCTCGAATTTTAATTTTCTAAGATACTCAAGGTTTTCAAAAATAATTCAATGGGCTAGAATGCCCAAAAATTTGAGTAATTTCACGTAACATTATAGCTGTGGGTCCCACGCCGGAACCCACCAGATAAAAACCATTTACAAAAATGCCAAAAGGGCCGATGACGGTAATATTTCAAAACTCACAAAAGCCATTTACAAAATCGAATATCGTCATAAGAATTTCGCCAAAACGATCAAGGCCATAATGCCAAAACTTCGGTTAAGGGAATCGATTTTCAAAATAAAACTCATCGGTAAAATACCGAAAGCCATTACAAAATAACTCACGCGGTGGATAAAAATACGATCCAACATGCACAATCCAATTGAATACGTCTCACAAAGATCTAGTTTAAACATATAACAAAACCATTCCTGAGTTTCTCGCGAACTCGATCGCCGATACCTTTTGAAATCCATCAAGGTTTACAACTTCCACACCATACCACACCACCCGGTGGTTCAAAGATAAAACAATAATGTGCCCGATTCTATACACATACTATATGCCACAAGTACTAAACACAATTATATTACGCAATACCGTGTAAAGAAAATCATGCACCGCAATTAACTCACTAAGATAAAATCGAGATACAGTACTTCGCATAAAAGAGGAGACTTACATCCACAGGTCGCACGGAGGTGACGGTCGCCCACGATACTAATCTCGTCCGACAACATAACCGACACGTTGTGGCTACGCACAACTCAACTTGTCACCTGATGACTCAAACGACATGACAACACATTACTCGACAAATCACGACTTGACTCGACCCGACAGCCTAGGTTTCCGCAACCTAAGCTCCGATACCATAAATGTAACATCCCCAAAACCGTATGGGAATATTACACGCCGTAGACCCTTTCCACAAGGATCTACCAGGCTAAACATCCATAAACAACCAAGTGCTTGCCCGACCAGGGTCAAACAATAAAATGATACAGACCGATATGGTCACTTACACGTGAATACACAGACCGATGAGGTCACACAACCCAATAGATAAAACTGACTTAAATAACATTACCCACACAGGGTCGAAATACAATACAGCGGAAGACTGAAATCAACTCTGACAACACAACAAAAATCAAAATAACTCTCGACTCATGATTAGTATCGCAGCTCGTCATCCTCTTGTGCCAATCCTGTGACTGCTCCCCTAAATCTGCATGTACCTGGACGCAAAACAGACATCCACCCCCCGATTACTCGGGGGTTAGTAAAACTCGACTGTTTTACTAGTGCAAGTATCAAATCATACGAAATGTAACAAGCAATTAATAATCAAGTATCAAATATTCCCGGGAGGTTTTCACAAGAGAAGATAAGCTATGAAGCATTCGAAAATAAGATTATCATCTCGAATTTTAAATTTCAAAACCTTAAGGCCTCATGTCCTGATTCACAAAATCTTTCGAAAAACTTAAGGGCCTTAACCCAAAACTCGTTTCATAATTCAACAGTTTACAATACCGGAAACATTTCCATAAATCTCGTGGGGCTCGGACCAACATTATTTCTTAAAACTTTTCCTTTAAAAACTTTGATTTGAAAAGTATCATGCTCATGACACCGTGATCCACTGTCACGTGTCTCCGTAGGTTCAACAACCCGCACGGACTACATCACGCACAATTAAACAAACATAATCAACTCCGACACCGTGATCCACTGTCACGTGTCTCCGTAGGTTCAACATCCCGCACGGACTATTAACCAAACATTACCAATTCCGACACCGTGATCCACTGCCACGTGTCTCCGTAGGCTTAACAACCCGCACGGACTATATCAATCACAACAATCACACACACAGTCCTGACACCGTAGTCCACTGCCACGTGTCACCGTAAGCCCCGTCGAGCTCACCCGGTTGGACGCACTGTGTCCGAAACTCATGGTCCACTGCCATGCGTTACCGTAGGCCTCGCTGACCAAAGACGATTGGACCTCAGTACCTCACTAAGTTCTGATCCCGTAGTCCACTGCCACGAATCCTCGTAGGTCCCGTCGAACCAACACGAGTGAACTTAGCGGTCACACATATTCACATTTACGTTACATACAACAATGAGCGCAATTAATCAATCACCTTGATCACCCCAAAATCGTACATTGCACGCACATAACACAACCTCGACACTCGCAACAACTATCATCAATCAACGACATTTAACCAACATAACACACATTCGGTACACAATACATTGCACAACCAAGTGTACAACCATCCCATGTGTACGTCGCATTCCTGCACAAATGGCACAACGCCTAACACGTATACTGATATAACACTATTATCACAAAGCCTTCAAATTGCGGAAAACACAACCAACTCAAACGGAACATATTTACGAAGGCAAGCAAAGTCATCATACATCTCATACGTAATTACTAGTCGCAAGATACAAGTCGTATAGTAAGATACTTGCCTTAATAACCGCTACCAAATGCTCCGAAGAACACGGTTCGATCGGGAAGCTCGGACCCCGAAGAAGACAACGAACGGAAGGGTTCCGACTCGAGTTCTTCACAAGAATTCGACCCTAACAACATAAATTCAATAAATCATCGATCATACGAGGAAGAATAATCGTAGAACGCCCGAAAACCCCTCTATGACATTTTACCGGACACCTTTAAGGCGTCGATCAAGAACTCGACCAAAACAACGAATCGATACGATCCAACCATGGAATAACAAGGGAAATGATATAATACATCTAAATAATCATCAATCCATCATAATCCTAAGTTAAATCGGATTAAACGGATGAAAACAACCAAAACACCAAAATTTCCCAAAACTAGATTTCTAGGAAATCTGACCTGATTCGGTAGATCGGAGGATGTTATAGGACGGATGATTGATGATATAACCTCAAGCACTCCATGGATATGTTGCTAAACAACATGGCTTCAAGCTTAGAACACGCCCAGCTGCGGAAGAGGAGAAGAAGAAGGTGAAAAATGGCAAGAAAAACGTCTGCAGGGCCTTTTATAGGGGATCGCTGCCGGACACGCGGCCCGTGCCGATCGGCACGGTCGTGTTACACGGTGGCCGACAGGACTCGACCGTGTCCCGCTTGACACGGCCGCGCGCGGAGGGCCTTCCGACATGACCGTCCGACGGCCGACTCGGCATGACTCGACCGTGTCCTGGAACACGGTCGGGCGTGTCGGCAGTCGCTACAGGCTTATCCGGAAGAGTTCGGCACGGGCCGTGTCGGACGACACGGCCGAGTTCGGCCGGCAGTGATCGGCCAATAACGAGCGGATGAGCTAAAACGACCATAACTCTCTCGTCCGGACTCCGATTGACTCACCGTTTGAACCATTGGAAAGCTAACTCGATGATCTATAATATTGCAAAGATTTAGAATTTTTGGAGTTACCAAAAATTAATGGTGACTTAACAAAGTCGAACTCCCACGTGAAAAAGTCGATTCAGGACACGGAACTCAACAAAACGACACTGAAACGAACTCGGATGACAAAAAGTGGAGAATTAATCATTCTCGGAAATGACGAAACGGTCAGGAGCGAGTCGTCAAAACGAACTTCCGCCGAAAAATAAAATTACCGAAATTCGAAATTGCGGATATTACATTATACACCCGGACGGGCCATTCATTCCACCTGTTCGGCCAGCCACACCACCCTCCTCGCCGGACGACGCCGACACCAGTTCATGAGCAGACTGTAGGGAAGTACTTGACCCTTTTTCTTTTATTGCATATTATATTTTGTGTACATCGAGGTCAATGTACCTCCTAAGTTTGGGGGGGTTTACTTTTTGTCGCTATACTTATTGCTGTACTTATTCGTTGCACTTTTCATTATTTTTCGTTATTTTTGTTGCTAGCCTTCTTGTCGTGTTTTTAATTGCATTCGTGAATTTTTCGTGCTTCTTTTTGTGTAAAAATGATGTTACGATACTGATTTCTCTATGAAGAAACGGTTGAGTTTTAGTTGAGTTGTAGTCAGTGATATCTGTTTCTGTTGAGTATTCATCTAGGTCCAAAAATTTTTCGTTTTTGTAGAAATCTTAGCAGATAAGAAAGGAGACATACGTGTTTTCAAATCGCCGTCTATACGTTTGGTTACACTTTTCGCATAGATAGTCGTCCAGTAACATAAGTCATGTGGGCACCTAATTTGAGTTTAGAGTCGGACAGTTTTTTCCCAAAAGTCGAGATATTATTTGTTCTATGATGAGAAGTCTAGTAACCGGGGGTATTCACGTGACCCGTTGTTTACTCTCGCGTAAAACGACGACTCTGATTAGACTAGTGGTTTAGAGATTTCGTATGTGCCGATGATGGGGAGCCCAGTAACCGGGGGTATTCGCGTGACCCGTTGTTTACTCTCGCGTAAAACAGCAACCTTGAATCGGACATGCGGGAATAGCTATTCGAGTAGTTTCTCCGCTGTGGAGGGGAACTTAGTAACTAGAAGCATCCATGTGCCCCATGAGTGTCTTTTACGTCAAACGGTTCCCCAACACATGAGAATGGAATTCCACCCTAGGATTATCCCGATGAAACGTCCCGAGATCCGAACCTAGTGGTTAACTCGAATCAATTTAATGATCGTATATAAGGGAATATTGTCCGAGGGTTATATTTGATGATGAAACTCTTGAAATTTTGGCCACTAGACTGTGGGACTGGGCGAGTTAGCTTGTTTATTTTTAACCCTTCATATTGACGGTTGGTTAAACTCACACTTGTTAATCTTTGAGCTTGATTTTCTTCATGAACGATTGATTAGGACTGAAGTTGGTTACTTTGTGGAATCAGTGTCCTGGATGTGACTCACTATTACGATACTTGTACTATTCTTTGAGATTTTCAAGGTAGTATTGATTAAGTTGAGCACTATGTGTTGCACGATCATTCACGATATTCTTTTGGTTGAAATTGATTAATTTTGCTTGAGGACAAGCAAAGGCTCAAGTTTGGGGGTATTTGTTAGGCGTATTTTTATACGCTTATTTATCATTATTTTGTATTCTTTTTGTGAGTAAATCTGCATAAATGAGCTTTTAATGCCCTATTCTTGTATGTTTTGCAGGAAATTGGAGTCCGGAAGCCGAAACGATGAAAAACGGGCGAAAACGGCAAATTTTGGCCTGGGGCCGCGGCACAAACCAAGTGAGCCGCGGCGCACGAAGGCAATCAGCAGGCACCGATCGCACTGTACTGTGAGCCGCGGCACGTAGAAGCTGAGCCGCGGACCAGAAGAAAAGAATAACGCCCAGGCATCCCGCTGAGCACCGTGAGCCGTGGCACAGATTAAGTGGGCCGCGGCCCACATGGCGGTTTTGGTGCGTTCTGCGCGGGTTTGGGCCGTTTTGAAGCCGGTTCTCGACCTAATCAGACGGACGCGTTTTGGAGGCTGCGGGGAGTTATAAATAAGGGTTTAAGGTCATAATTGAAGGGGAGGAGCTTTGGAATCAGAGGATTATCTCGGAAGAGAGGAATCGATCATAAGAAGCAGAAGACACCAAGAGCAGAGGGCGGAAGCCAGAAGAACGGAGGAATCCGAGTCTTCATCTGCGTTTGATTTCAATGCTTTCATTCATTAATTCTGTATTTTTATCCTTTAGCATGTCAGGCTAAAACCCTGTTCTAGGATTTTGATGAAACCAAAGTTTTGACGAATTTACTTTTGATTATCTATATAATTCCATTTTCTGTTGAGTTTTCCCAATCGATTTTAATGCTTTCAATTGTCTGGCCAATAATTGGATTGTTTTAATTACGCAACTCGAATCGGGAGAGGAGAATTGGTGAGGAACTATTGGTGAGAACCGTTTTATCTTGTGAGATAGGAATATACTCATAGAAACTGCGTGGCCTTTTGAGGATTTTGTGCTTTTTGCCTATTGTCGAATTAATTCACCTAGGGATAGAGTGCGTTTTTCGCCTTTAAAAAAATCTATTGACCTCGGGAGAGGCGGTAGAGTATTTTAGCAATCTTCGCCTTCAATAAATTGGGGAAATCATTAACTTCAGATAATCGAGAGTAAATTCCGATAAACCGAGGTGGATTCACAATCCTAGACTTTTTCATTATTTGATTTTCTTTCTTCGAGCGATCGTTTTTCTGTTTATTATTGATTTTCTTTAGTCATTAATTGTAACCCAAATTTCGATTGTTCAAATAAAATTAGAATACATATAAATCGGTACTTAGTGATTCAGTCCTCGTGGGAACGATACTCACTCATCACTTTATTACTTGTCTACGATAACGTGCACTTGCGTTTAACGAAATATCGCAACAATATTCTCGGTTAATTCGTTGGTTGATCATTGCTAGTGATCATCTGAGCGTTCAGATTTTGTGTCGATATTTCGGGATTCGTTGCCATTGTGTTGGACAGTTGTTTCACAGATGTATCATGTATTATTGATTTGTATCAGGATTTGGACTTGATTGTGTAATCAGGCAGACAGAATTGGACACGGATAAATTATTTCATCTGAAGATGATATATTTTTGTTGAGACTCATGGAATGGGATTGTAAGCGTATTGAGGCTTTACAGTGAAGTCACTTGCTAGTATCTCAGGAGATCGTTGACCTGCGTATTTGTAAATATGCTCTTTTGGTTATTCGGTAATGATGATGATTGATCGTTGTCGTGATGGTTTTGGGATATTTTGGTTGAAGGGTATGTTTGTTTGTTTTATGACGGATTGCAAGTTTCGAGGCCGAAACTTATTTTAAGTGGTGTAGAATGTAATATCCGAAATTTCTACTACTGTTGTTTGAGATTATTTTATCCGAGTTATATTGTACAGCGTGGAATCTGTACAGTATGGATAAAATAAATAAGGACTGAGATGTCAGTTTTGGTATAATTGTCGTATTTGGTCGACAATTGCACTTGAGGATATAATGTGTCGAGTATATGTATTCAGTATGCCGTATGTTCGCATTTGGTATGTCGAGATGTTGGACGAGGATAGCTGAAAATGGTTAACTACAGCCACGTTAGCACACGCTATGAAACATTCACTATTTCCACTCCAAACTCCATGTGGGGTTCTATATCACAAACCTTATGGCTCGTTTGGTAGCAATGTCATGATATGGCAGGTTAGGATATGTGATTTTAATTATAGCAAGTTAGATAAAGTGGGGATGATAGTTTAGTGTTTGGTAGAAAAAAACGTACTATTTAGATTAAATTGTAAAATTACATTTTTATCCTTGTGAATAGTAAAAGAAAATCTGGAATACTAGCAAGATTTTAAAAAAAAAATATATAGTAATTCGGTTTTTATTTATTTAAGAAAAATAATATTCCACTTTTTTTTCAAAAACTTTAAATAAAAACATCCGATTTTTATTTTTATTTTTGAATTTTAAAAAACATCCGATTTTTATTTTTTATTTTTGAACTAATTTTTTATTCTTTATTTCGAACTTTAAATAAAAAACATCCGATTTTTATTTTTTATTTTCGAACTAATTTTTTATTTTTTATTTCGAAGTTTAAATAAAAACATCCGATTTTTATTTTTTATTTTTGAATTTTAAATAAAAACATCCGGTTTTATTTTTTATTTTCAAACTAATTTTTTATTTTTTATTTCGAACTTTAAATAAAAACATCCGATTTTTATTTTTATTTTCGAACTAATTTTTTTTTTCATTTTCGAGCTTTAAAAAAAACATCCAATTTTTATTTTTAGTTTTTAAATAAAAATTTCCGATTCTTAATATTAATATTCTGGATTTTTAAAAAAAATAAGGCTCGGGGTAATTTTGGGATTATTGGGTTAACATGAGCACTGTTCAATCATGTTATTTAAACCCACCATTTTGGTGGGTAACAAAATCAAATTGTAACAGTGAATTAACACGGGCTTTGGCTTAAAGGCGAGCCGACGAGTTAACTAAACACGCCTACCAAATGCATGTTTCGGCAGGTTAATTTATCTTAACCTGCCGAAACATGGCTACCAAATGGGCCATTATTGTTTCTTGGGATGTTCTTTACCTACGGATGTCAATGGGTTGGGTAGGGTACGAGTCTGCCTCCTCCACACCAATTCTATTTGATTCGGATCGGGTTCGGGTATTGCTTATCGGGTAATCGAGTACCCAATGGGTGTTCAGGTATCCATATACTTATATTTAAGAATATAAATATTTTTTAATATATATATATCATATATACATATAATATAACTAATAAATTCAATTTAGTATAATAAATATTTAAATCACAATTTTATATAATAATATATCCAATATATAATATATATATAGAATATTTATGTATAATATATAATAATAATAGATTTATATAATTTAAACGGGTATGCGGGTCGGGTAATGGATCGGGTAATCGAGTAATATACTATACCTATACCATACTCGTAATTTCGAATTCGACATCCGATTTCGGGTTTATTCGACAGATGGGATCTGAGTACGAATAAAATTAGACATCCCTATATCTGTACCACCTATGATGCACGGATTCTTCAAAATTAAGCAGTATGCAGTATCGGATACTGCATGGGTGCGGGTGCGGGTGCGATTCGCGTAGGATTCGCACGGGATTCGCCACGTGGCGAATCCGTGCAAAAAAAAAAATCGGACTCGCGTATCCTGGTACAGGATACGCGTATTCGATGCATTTTTTTTTACTGTTTTTTTGTAATTTTTAAAAAGTAAATCAAACAAACTAAAATACAAAAAGTAAATCATTTAATAAGTAATTACTTTTACCTTTAGCAGCATTCACGAACAACATCAGAAAGCTCCGCTCGTCAAAGCCATTTTGAATTATTTTTTGTATGACTTGTTTTAAGTATTTGAATTGGTTTTATGGTGATATTTGAATTGTTGTTTTTTATATTTAATAAGTGTTATGTATAATAAAATATAAAATAAACAGACGTATCCTTGCCGTATCACACCCTAACATTTTCAAAAAACCGTATCCCCACGCCCGTATCGACCCGCCCCCGCCCCCGCCCCGCACCTGTGCAACATAGTGTACCACCTTAAATTACAAGCAGCTGCATATCCAATAAACACAAACTCAAAATCAGCTTCTCAGACAAACAAGAGCGGGCTGTCTCATTTGGTTCGAAAATCGACCCGATGGGCCTGAGAGCCCTCAACGCCATAGCCTCAGCATCTCTGCCGCTCTTCCATTTCCGCTCCAGAGCTCCTCATCTTATTCGCCGCCGCCCTTTTTTCTCAGTTCAAAACAAACCCAATTCGTGCCACTTTCCCCCCTCTCAATCCTCGCTTTGCTCTTCATGTAAAATTTCTATCCCCTTTTCACTCTGAAGCAATTTTCGTCGACTGAAAGCACTTAATATTTGTCTGAATTTATCTTGTGAATTTTATCAAAAGCGTGCCGGGGGGATGCGTTGCCTTATGGATTTGGTGGTGCAGCGAGCAAAAAACCAACGACCAAAGAATGTCTTCAGGTGGTGCTAGTTTCACCACAGGTATGTATATACCTCGTTTTTCCTTTATATGTTCATTTTCGGTCGTAATTATTCGACTTTCTTAGTTCTCGGCAGTGGTAATTCTTGGTGGTGCTGTTTTGTTATGTGTATTATTCGATTGATTGATTTTTGCGGTGGTTGATGGAAAAGGATTGTGTTTTATGAGCAGAGTCGTACCTGGATAATGCTATATGTACACATAATTTAGATGAACGCATTTTATCCATTTATTTACTGTGAGACCCATTCATTTACTGTGGAACAATGAAACGATAAGATGGATAAGATGCATGTGTGCACAAATATGTGTTCCTGAGTTTGATCTAATCAACCGACTTGTGGTGAATGTTTGACAAGAAAGAAAGTGAAAAAAATCACCTTCTGGTAATTACTGTTGTTTATTATTATCAAATGTTATTCGAGTGAGGCGTGGATGGGGAAGGAAGGAAATAGAACTGGGATAATGTGTTTCCACCAAAAATAATACAAATGTTATTGCCGGGTTATGAAACCGCTTTTTAGCGAAAGGAGTTGTTATTTTATTTGGTAATATGAGGGAAGAAGGGAGAGGTGAAAGAGGAAATAGTGTATTTCGTATATGTACTAAACATCTGCATCTTGGACCAAAAGAGTACTGATATTTCGATTAACAAACCAAAATACATTATGCTGACAAAGGGGATGAAAGAGTCCTCAAACAGTATGTCTTGTTTCTCGCACCACAAGGCATGACCATTGAATCGTGGCGCTAAATTAGTTTCTCCAGTTTAAGTATCAAAAAGAGAAAGATAAATAAATTTATGCCTTTGTTTCCATAATTTAGCATTCTATTAGACGATATATTAGATGTCGCGGTTCCTTTTTTTAGCTCTACATAATATTTCATTGCCGTTCACAGTAGAAAATTTCATTGCATATGTTATTAAACTGATTTGTATTCTTTAGAGTAGCTTCTGAGAACCGGACTGTCCTGTTGCACCGGGAACCAGTCACCTCACCGGTCAGGTTCTCCACAAAAAAACCGGTCAAGTACCGGTCGACATGTTGAAAACCGATCCAGAACTGGTGCAAAGAACCGGTCAAACCGCCCAGTTTATATATATATATATATATATATATATATATATATATATATATAAGTATAGATTAATTACCACTGAGTTTTGGCCACGATCGACCCTGTGAATGACGGGTCCGGCTTTCTAGAACCTTATTCAAAGTTGATGCTTTCTTTTGAATTGGTGGCAACGTAAATCTGAAATCTGATATTGTACTCGAACAGATTCCTGGAAACACTGGATGCATTGCTCGGACTTGTGCTGCATCAGCTGTCAAACTACACTTAGTTGGAGTACTTATTCCCGACCGTTTATTAATGATGCGTGTTAATTGAACTCGACTATCTGCATGAAGTTTTTAACCTTTCTATTAAGCTTGCTTGTTTCAACTCTTCCCTTTGCTTCAGCCATTGGGGTTTCAGGTTGATGATGCGAAATTAAAGCGTGCTGGACTTGATTACTGGCCGTATCCTTTGCTAAAATTCTTTTCAGTTTTAACATAAATCGACCGTCTCTAATATTTTTTTAATTATTTGTTTGTAATTACAACTAATATCAGATTTCCCGACTGTGAAATTTTCATCCTCAGGTATTAAGATTATTAAGCATAGCATAGTCAAGTGCCTGAAGTTTAGTGAACACAAAATTCTAAGTTCATATTTTAGAGCCACACTCATGTGAGGTAGTATTGTGAATTTTATTATGCAAGACAGTCCCTTAAAATTATATATTAAAATAAAAAGAAAGTAGGAAACTCAAAAAAATAAAAAATAAAAAACTCTAAAAAACTGAAAAACGGAAAAAAGAAAAAAAAACTGAAGACCCTAAAAAATTTTAAAGAGCCAAAGAAACTTAAGAACCTCCCTAAAAACTTGAAAACATTCACACACACAATTTTGATTATACTCCCTCTATTTCTAAAAGATTGTCCAGTTTTGACTTTTTTAAATATTGAAGGAGTTAGTGTTATATTTCAATTTTACCCATTACTCCATGTAAAAATAGTCAAATGTGACTAGTTTTGAAACATTAAAAAAATAAGCAAAGTGGACCATCTTCCTAAGATGGTCGCGCACAATCCCCCCCCCCATGAACTTATTAATATTTCGAAAAGATTAACTCTCCCGATTAGATATGTTGTTGTAAAGGTGCATAGTTCATGGTCAGAGTTCCGAGAGTACTTCACGATACAGGTATCTCTCTCCATCTAGAATTAAATAGGATCTGTTATTCCTCTTACTTAATGCATAAATCTTGATCATATAGGAAGGTGAAAAGCGGTTATTAGCATTCACAAAGGGAGGGACAAATATTCACTCAGTAAGTCTTTTTTTTTTTTTTTATTATTTATTTACTCATTATTCTCTGTTCTGGTTCAGGCCCTTTTAGTTTATACTTGGAACCAAACTTGCCCTGGTATTTTGCTTAATTACCCAAAAAAAAAACTTTAATGATCTTTTAATACTATAATACCCATTAAGGTATTACCAAAACCCCTTGAGATTTATATTTTGGAATAAAACATGTTTGCGCCCCTGCGCTTTCATAATTTTTGTTATTGGCCCCCTTCAGTTTACTTCCTAACTTTGTCCCTTCACTTTCATATTTTTTGTCATTTGCTCCGTGACCTTTATTGCCTGCTTTCTCCCTCATGCACTTTGATTTTCATTACCTTTTCCCCTTCTTTAGGGGAATGTCAGTGCATATAGCACACAAACATGAAGAGGGAAAAGATAATGGGAATCACACTTTAGAGGAAATAAAGTGCATGGGGCAAATGACAAAAAATACGAAAGTGCAGGAGCAGGAAGTAAAGTAAAGTGCAGGGGCAAATAACAAACAATAAGAAAGGTGCAGGGTGGCAAACATGTATTATTGTAACGTCCTAAATGTTATTGGATATATAATTAAATATTTACTATTTATTTTATAATAACTTTATCAATTTTATTTCAATTTTCCCGGATGTTGAAATTAGTTTAAACTACACACAGTATCATTTAGTAAATAAAAAACCTGAAAGTTTAATTAAAATTGAAAGGTCAGCCTTAATGGTTTCATCAATAAACTGAGTTATGAAAAATTAATCAAAACTCCAATTTGAAATTAAAATAAAACCGGTTACTTGAAATAATTTATATTATGTTATAATTACTTGAATCAATTCAAACACTTTTTATTAATATAAAATAATTGTTGACAATTAAATAGACAAATTACAAACTGGAGATTCTTTGTGAAAATAAAGCATAATCAATAATTTTATAAGCTTGAATTTTTATTATTGATACCACTTGCCACCAGAACAACTCAGTGCTCCACTAACTCTAAAATATTATATAAAAGTTGGGGTAAGCATGATCTTAGTGTTCACATAAGAATATATCACGAATAATTGAACACAAATATTTTCGGTTATGTTTTTATGTGTATATCTCTACATGGAGTACTGGAGAGGCTCCAGATGTTATCTGAGCCCGAAGGCTAAATTTCTATGTAATAGAAGTACAATTTATGTTTTGTCTGTATGATATGATGAACAACATAATAAAATGTATTATATGTCAAAGAAGCATGAAACAAACACAGGAGACATGTAATATTTGAAAGATAAAAGGAAATAAACCCCACCTCAATTCAAATGCAACACGTGACTAAGTATGAAATGCTTGACAATCGAAGAAAACACTACTCCTCGAAATTCTTGTTGTTATCTATCAATCATCATCAACAGCACCTTAATCCCAACTATGTTGGGGTCGGTGGCATGAAGATTATAGTGTCGTTTAATTGTCTAAAATTCTTGTTGTTATCTATAGATAGTAAAATTAATGTATTATTACTAATATATATATGTGAGCAATTAAAATTAATAAAAAAATAAAAATTGAAAAGACCGTAGAGATATTTAAAATTGGGTCGAAGCCAAAGGCTCTAGTGGATGGAATTTGGTCGGTATAGAAATTTCATTGGGCTAACAATTGGTGAAAGGAGTAGTTTGATCCACCAAGAAAGCAATAGGGGAGCCAAAGTTTTGGTCCACTCGATAATGAAACAAAGGCGATGGGATTTGGTTTCTCTCTCTCTCTTCTTCCTCTCAAAATTAACACACACGGAAAGACTCGCGCGCACACATACAATTCACACAAATCACACAATAGCCACACGCACACAAGCCATTTGGGCCTGGAGGTTTGGTGGCTGCCTATTATGGGCTTCGGTAGGATCAGGCTTTCAATGAAATTGCGGTTGCTTGAGAAAGGGCTAGCTGGCCGACAGACATGCAAGAAGATTTACCACCACCATCAACTGAGTCGCGACGATGGTGAAGTTGGAAGATGGGAATGTGACAGTGACTGGTGATTGGGTTCGGAAATGAACCGACATTTTAGTTTTAATTTCTAGTAGGTTTGATGTATTGGAAAATTTTGAAAATGCACGCATTTATTTGTGTTAGTTGTGTCACAAATGCTCAGGAGTTAATTTGAACTATGAAAATTAATGGTTGAGAGAAACTATCGTGTGTTTCACCAGAAGAGAGGTGAAAAGGCAGGTGGTGTTTGGATGGCCAAGATGAAGATGATAATTGGATTGAGAAATTGGGCTTGAATTTTAATGAACTATAATATTTTGGATAGTTGAGATGGAAATATCATAATGAGTACAATATTGAACTTACCCAAATATTGATGAAATACTCGATCCGTAATTACGATTGGGGCGATATTTAATTCAAAGAGCGTCACTACGAATTCATAGTGTACGTATCTTGTTTGAAAAGCCGTCTTAGAAATATCACCCACTTTATCTCTTGTGATATCTGGATCTCGAATCAATATTTGAGAAAATTCATGCTCCTCTAAGTTGGTCAAATAAAGCCTCAATTCTTGTCAACGATACTTATTTTAATTACGAGTTGATTTACTTAGACATCCATAATGTACCATTTTCTTCTTGACAAACGAACTGGTGCTCCCCATGACGAGACACTTAGATGAATAAAATTGAAGTCCGATAAATCTTATAGTCGAACCATCAATTCCAGTAATACTTTTAGCGCCAATTGGAAATTAAAAATATGTATCCTTATTTTAAATTTACGGATAAATCTTGAAAATATTTTTTATTTATTCTGTAATAATTTTAATTTAAAAGTTTTTAAATAAAATAATAATGTGCGAAAGCTGTACAATAATTTAATATCACATAAATATATTTAGGAAAAAAAAGAAATAATTTTTGTAATAGATAAAATATTTAAAATAAACTCTTGTGATTATATTAATGTAAGAAAGGAAAACTCCAATTTAAAATCTAACGAAAATATTAAAAATAGAATATTATGTCTAATTAAGTAAAATTATATCGAATATTTATCATTTATAGATTTGTTACCTTTTTGAGACAATCAAAATTACAAATTAAAATATTCTCTGTTAAAATATAATTAATAATATTGCAAGTTTGATGCTTTTATTGATACCATTCTCCACAACACCACGCTCTTTCTATTAACCTGAAAATATTTTATAAAAATTCGGCCTTTACTTGTTGACAAGTCAAACAACTCTCCAGAAATTTTTCTCCACCAAAATATTTCTCTTAAGATCTTGGTATATTTTCGTACCGGCTGGGTGTGCGGTATATGGCGTATTGTGAGCTCCGAGTAATATCTCCTCTATCATACCCTTATATCTGGTACAAAAATTCTCCCTTCGTACATCAATGTACCATCACTTGCTATTTCAAAACTCTTATTATCTTCAGACATGGCCAACTCTTTCATTCTTCTTAAGAGCTTATGATTGAGTTCTTTTAATTATTTCCCGTAGAGTTGGTTGAACCACTAGGGCTGATAAAATTGTTGTTGTTCCCTTTGGTGGTCCAACAACTTCAATATTCATTTTCGAAAATCTTGAATGAGTTGCTCTTGAGTAGTGAGCATGTTGCACAATTCTCCTCTCTTCTTGCGCCTTAAGGCATCTGCAATTACGTTGCCCTTGCCTGGATGATATTGGATTGTGATCATAATCTTTCACTAACTCAAGCCACCTTCTTTGTCTCATGTTTAACTCCTTATGAGTAAAGAAAATTTTCAAACTCTTATGATCGGTAAAGATCTCACACCTTCCTCTGTACAAGTAATGCTGCTAAATCTTTAGCGCGTGAACTACAGCGGCTAATTCTAGATCATGAGTAGGATAGTTTAACTCATGCTGTTTAAGCTGTCTGGATGCGTACGCAACAACTTTGCCATGCTGCATCAGAACACAGCCAAGCCTTTGCTTCGATGCATCGCTATATATAACAAAATCCTTCTTGGAAACTCGCTTCACACTTCCCATTCCACAAGAATTTCTCCCCTTCTCGTGTCAACTTCGTCATAGGTGCTGCTATATTTGAGAATCCCTCAATAAATCTCCTGTAGTAACCGGTTAAACCTAGAAAACTCTGAACTTCATTCGTGTTCATGTGTGCTTCCAATTGTTTATTACTTCGATCTTGACTAGATCGACTTCAATCACTTGAGCCGTCACCACATGATTGAGAAATACCACTCGATCAATCTAAAACTCACATTTCCTAAACTTCGCGTATAAATTCTCATTTCGAAGAGTTTCCAGAACTACTCTTAGATGCTCCTAATGTTGTTTCTCATCTTTAGAATACACCAATATATCATCAGTGAATACAATAGCGAATTTATCCAAATATTGATGAGATACTCGATTCATCAAATCCATAAATACGGCTGGGGTATTACTTAATCCAAGGGGCATTACTACAAATTCACAATGCCCGAATCTTTTTCGAAAAGCCGTCTTATAAACATCATCATCCTTTTCTTCAGTTGATGATATCCGGATCTCAGATCAATCTTAGAGAAAATTCCTGCTCCTCTAAGTTGATCAAATAGATCCTCAATCCTTGGTAACATATACTTATTTTTAATTGTGCGTCGATTTAACTTACGAGAGTCGATACACATCCTTAATGTACCGTCTTTCTTCTTGACAAAATGAACTGGTGCTCTCCATGGTGAAACACTTGGACCAATAAAATTCAAGTCCAGCAACTCTTGCATTTGAACCTTCAATTCCTGCAGTTCTTTGGGCGCCATCCGGTAAGGAGCCTTTGATACCGTTGCTGCTCCAAGTATCAAGTCAATTGTAAACTCTACTTGTCTTTGAGTTGGAATTCCTGGCAAATCCTCGGGAAACACATCTGGAAAATCCTTCACAATTGGCACATCTGAGACTGACAATACTTGTCTTTCTATACCAACTATGTTCACTAGGTATCCTTGACACTTGCCTCTTTTAAGCATTTTAATTCTTTCATGGCAGATGTAAACATATGTGAGGTACAAGCCTTTGCTAATGTACTCCTTCTTTCTAGGCAAGACTAAAGTTATTTCTCTCTCATAACATTTAATGATAGCTCGGTACTTTTTCAACTAGTCCATCCTTAAGATTATGTCGAAGCCTTTCATATGAATCATGTCTAAATCCGCATCCCTAAGACCTGTAGGTCTATTTCTAATCGTTGAATCAGCACAAATCATTTTACTAGATGGTACGCTAGCCTCTAATTGTTCTTTTACTCTAATGTCCTTACTTCCAATTAGAGCATGAAACTTCTCAGTCATGAATGAATGAGTAGTGCCAGTATCAATAAGTGCTAATGCAGGTATATTAAATACTATCAACATACCTGTCATTGTATTCGGGTCATTTTTACTATTTTTCAAGCTCATGGCAAACGCTCGTGCCCTACCCCCGGAAGTCTCTGACCGTCCTTTCCGATTGGGCAATCATAAGATGTATGCCCTGATTGCTTGCATCGATAATATTTCTGTGACCCGCCAGGCATCCTCATCCATCGTTTTTTCGAAAATTTGTACATGAAGGTTTTCCGGCCTTGATGTTAAGCTTCGCTTTTCCTTCAGTTTTGCATTGCTTATTCTGACCTTGACTGTTATTCTGATTTCCGTTTTACCTTGGCTAGGGCCTTGCCACTTCCTCTTTCCAGAGCTTTCAACTTGTTTGCGGTCCATATCCTGACCCGAATAAATCTCTTGAGGCCTCTTAACAGTTTCTGTGTAAGTTAGATAACCGTGGTTCTTGTGGCTCTTGAGAATATGCCTTATTCCTGGTCGGAGACCAGCCAGGAACTTGCCAGATTTTTCCATATCAGTAGACACAAGTCGAGTTACAAATTTTCTCATGTCTGTAAATTTCTTCATACTCGGTCACAAATAATCCTTATTGCTTGAGATCCCAAAACTCACGTTGTTTGTTTTTCACGGTAATGCTTTGGGTAATACTGTTCCCTTAGTATAACCTTGAACTCATTCCAAGTTAAGGCTTCACATTCATCTTCTGGTCTAGTCCTCCAATAGCTCTCATACCAGCAATCAGCTCCTTCTTTAAGCTGATATCCAGCACAGATTACTCGTTGTGCATTCATGCATCCGATCAACCTAAAAGTTCGTTCCAATGATCGAATCCATTCCTCCACAAAAGTAGGTTCCTCCTTTCCAGTAAATGTTTGGGGTCTGAGGCGACGAAATTATTCCACCACTTGGTACTGGTTTCCAATAGGTACCTCAGCATTGTTTTCTTGCTCTCTTCGCTCTTCATTCATAGCACCTTCATTACGTCCTCCCCAGTGCGTGCCTGCCTCGAAAAATATTTTCCTAATGTTCAAAAGTTTGATTACTGGTAAGGTTTTATGTCTAAATATTATTACAAAAATTCTATGAATATAAGCCATTCTAGTGATTGGAAAGAAAATAAATATATATAAAATATAATTTCACGATTATTCTTATGATTATTTTAAGTGGAAAATAAAAGTACATTATTGCACTCAGTAAATAAGATTATTAAACACTTGATGACAGATCCACAATAATTAAATACTAAATAGTCATATTTTTTTATCCAATATAAATTATCACTAAGTTCGAAGTCATGCCATAGATGCCGAAGCCACACTGGCATCTTCGCTTGGATCTTTTTCCTCATCTTTATCACTGTCGGAATTTTCATCCAAACCACAACATTCACTAAGCCACATTCAATATAGCTTGGCTGAAAGCTCCACAAAGTCAATTTCCGGAGTATCCGAGGTCGAGGTAAAGTCCACCAGATTTAGGAGTAGCGTCCTCGCTCGGAGACTCCAAGTATGGGGAAGAGTCTCCATAAGCTTCACAACAGCAAGGTAGTCAGTAACTCTATCCTGCCTAACACGTACAAACTTCCTGGCCATGGTGTTGATGTGATCGCTTACATCGTGATGGCCACTAGGAAATCAACATCATGTTCATTGGTATTGAGAAGCACGAGGGTTCAGACTTCTCGATAAACTTTTGTCAAGAGCCACGATGATCTAACTTATGCAGAAACTTTTAAGAGGGCTCAAGAGATTTCTTTGAGTCAGGATATTGACCGCAGGCATGTTGAGAGCTATGGAAAGAGGAAATGGCAAGGCCCTAGCTAAGGTAAAACTGGAAATCAGAATGTCAGTCAAGGTAAGAATAAGCAAGGCAGAACTGAAGGAAATGCGAGGCCTAACATCAAGGCCGAGAAACCTTCATCCACAAATTGTGGAAAGAACCATGGAGGAGTATGCCTAGCAGGTCAGGGAAAATCTTATTGATGCAAGCAATCAGGGCATACATCTTATGATTGCCCAACCAGAAAGGATGGTTAGACTTCCAGGGGTACAAGTGTTTGCCATGAGCTTGAAAGATGCTGAAAAAGACCCAAATACAATGACAGGTATGTTGATAGTATTTAATATACCTGCATTAGTACTTTTTGACGCTGGAGCTACTCATTCATTCATGTCTAAGAAGTTTCATGCTCTAACTGGAAGTAAGGACATTAGAGTAAAAGAACCATTAGAGGATAGCGTACCATCTGGTAAAATATTTTGTGCTTATTTAACGGTTAGAAATAGACCTATAGACGTGAATGAGCATCACTAGGATGCGGATTTGTACGTGATTGGTCTTTCATCACTAACATACAAGTCAAAAATACACATTTCTATCTCGACTCATACCCATGCAAGGGTAAAATACACTCACAAACAAAAAGTATGACAGCGGAAAAGACCATACACGAACTCCGACTAACTGCATCCAAAACTGGCCTTCATGTGATTAGTATCATTCGCCTTCTATCATCCTTCGCGCTGATCCTGTGTTCTGCTCCCAAACCTGCATGTACCTGGATGCAAAACAGACATCCACCCCCCGAATACTCGGGGGTTAGCAAAACTCCACTGTTTTGCTAGTACAAGTATAAAGTGCAAATACGAGCCATACACAACACATTCCGAGAATACAACGAAAGACTTCCCGAGATATTTTGTTTAATCAAAAATAGTTCTAAGTCTTGAAAGTAGAAACGAAACAAGTAAGAACTTTGACAGTGATGAAGATGAGGAAGAAATCTCTTGAGCCCTCTTAAGAGTTCTAAGTCTTCAACATGCTTGCGGTCAATATCCTGACTCAAAGAAATCTCTTGAGCCCTCTTAAGAGTTTCTGCATAAGTTAGATTATCGTGGCTCTTGACAAAAGTTTATCGAGAAGTCTGAACCCTCGTGCTTCTCAATACCAATGAACACGATGTTGATTTCCTAGTGGCCATCACGATGTAGGTGATCACATTAACACCATGGCCCAGAAGTTTGTACGTGTTAGGCAGGATAGTTACTGACTACCTTGCTGTTGTGAAGCTTATGGAGACTCTTCCTCAGGCTTGGAGTCTCCGAGCGAGGACGCTACTCCTAAATCTTGTAGACTTTACCTCGACCTCATATACTCTCGTGATTGACTTTGTGGAGTTTTCAATAGTTATATCGAATGTAGCTTCGTGAACATTGCGGTCTGGATAAAAATTTCGACAGTGATGAAGATGAGGAAGAAGATTCAAGCGAAGATGCCAGTGTGGCTTCGGCATTTGTGGCATGAATTCGAACTCAGTGATAATTTATATTGGATAATAAATTATGACTATTTACTATTTAATTATTGTGGATCTGACATCTAGTGTTTAATAATCTTATTTTCTGAGTGCAATAATGTACTTTTATTTTCTACTTAAAATAATCATACGAATAATAGTGGAATTATTTTTTATATATATTTATTTTCTTTCCGGTCACGAGTATGGCTTATATTCATAGAATTTTGCAATAATATCTAGACGTAGAATCTTACCAGTAATTGAACTTTTGAATATTAGGAAAATGTTTTCGAGGCGGGCACACACTTGGAGAGGACGTAATGAAGGTGCTATGAATGAAGAGCGACGAGAGCAAGAAAATAACGCTGAGGTACCTACTGGAAACCAGTACCAAGTAGTGGAACAATTTCGTTGCTTCGGACCCCAAATATTTACTGGAAATGAGGAACCTACTTTTGTGGAGGAATGGATTTGATCGTTGGAATGAACTTTTAGGCTGATCGGATGCACAACGAGTAATCTGTGCTGAATATCAGCTTAAGGAAGGAGCTGACTGCTGGTATGAGAACTACTTGAGGACTCGACCAGAAGAGGAACGTGAAGCCCTAACTTGGAATGAGTTCATTGTTATACAAGGGAACAGTATTACCCAATGCATTACCGTGAACAAAAACAGCGTGAGTATTGGGATCTTAAGGAATATCTGTGACCGAGTATGAATGAAATTTACAAACATGAGATAATATGTGACTCGATTGTGTCTACTGATATGGAAAAACCTGGATGGTCTCCAACCAGGAATAAAGCATATTCTCAAGGGACACGATTATCTTACTTATGCAGAAACTGTTAAGAGGGCTCAAAAGATTTATGCGAGTCAGGATATGGACCGCAAACAGGTTGAGAGTCCTGGAAAGAGGAAGTGGCAAGGCACTAGCCAAGGTAAAACTGGAAATCATAATGTCAGTCAAGGTCAGAATAAGCAATGCAAAACTGAAGGAAAAGCGAAGCATAACATCAAGGCCGAAAAACTTCATGTACAAATTGTGGAAAGAACCATGGAGTATGCCTGGAGGGTCAAGAAAAATGTTATCGATGCAAGCGATCAGGGCATACATTTTATGATTGCCCAACCGAAAAGGATGATCAGACTTTCGGGGGTAGGGCACTAGTGTTTGCCATGAACTTGAAAAATACTAAAAAGGACCCAAACACAATGACAGGTATGTTGATAGTATTTAATATACCTGCATTAGTATATTTTGATAACTGGGAGTAAGGATATTAGAGTAAGAGAACCATTAGAGGTTAGCGTACCGTCTGGTAAAATAATTTGTGCTGATTCAATGGCTAATAGACCTATAAACGTGAGTGAGCATAACTTGGACCCAGATTTATACGTGATTAATATGAAAGACTTCGACATAATCCCAGGGATGGATTGGTTGAAAAAGTACCGAGTTATCATTAAATGTTATGAGAGAGAAATACCTTTAGTCTTGCCTGGAAATAAGGAGACTACATTTTTCGGAGCAAAGACTTGTACCTCACATATTATATTTGTCACGAAAGCAATTAAAATGATTAAAAGAGGCAAATGTCAAGGATACCTGATGAACATAGTTGGTACAGAAAGACAAGAATTGTCAGTCTCACATGTTCTAATTGTAAAGGATTTTCCAGATGTGTTTCCTGAGGATTTGCCAAGTTTAGAATTGACTTGATACTTGGAGCAGCACCGGTATTAAAGGCTCCTTATTGGATGGCGCCACCGCCAAAAGAACTGCAGGAATTGAAGGTTCAAATGCAAGAGTTGCTGGACTTGAATTTTATTCGTCGAAGTATTTCCCCATGGGAGCACTGGTTCTTTTTGTTAAGAAGAAAGATGGTACATTAAGGATGTGTATCAACTATCGGGAGTTAAATCGACTCACAATTAAAAATAAGTCCCCGTTGCCAAAGATGAGAAAAATAAGTATCCACGTTGCCAAGGATGAGAAAAATAAAGTATCCATTGCCAAGGATGAGGAGTTATTTGATCAACTTAGAGGAGAAAGAATTATCTCTAAGATTGATCTAAGATCCGGATATCATCAATTGAAGATAAATGAGGATGATTGTTATAAGATGGCTTTACTAACAAGATACTGGTACTACGAGTTTGTAGTAATGTCCTTTGGATTAAGTAATGCCTCGGCCGTATTTATGGATTTGATAAATCGAGTATTTCATCAATATTTGGATAAGTTCGTTATTGTATTCATTGATGATATCTTGATGTATTTTAAAGATGAGGAGCATCTAAGAGTAGTACTGGAGATTATTCGAAATGAGAAATTAATTTAGGATTTGAGTTTTGGATTGATCGAGTGGTATTTCTCGGTCATGTGGTGACCGTTCAAGGGATTGAAGTCGATCCAGTCAAGATCGAAGCAATAAACAATTAGGAAGCACCAGCGAAAGCGAATAAAGTTCGGGGTTTTCTAGGTTTAGCCGATTACTACAAGAGATTTATTGAGGGATTCTTAAAGATAGCAACACATATGACGAAGTTGACTCGAAAATGGGAGAAACTCTTGTGGGATGAGAAGTGAAACGAGTTTCTAAGAATTGAAGAGAAACTAAAATTTGCTATTTGTTTTATAAAAAACTCTCTATAAATTTTTATTTCAATTTTCTCAGACGTTGAAATTACTTTAAAATCAAAGTATCGTTTAGTAAATGTTGAAACTTTAAAGTTTAGTAAAGTTGAAAGGTACACTTTAGTCATTACATAAATAAATTGAGTCATGGAAAAACTCCAAATAAAACAAGTGTTTAGTGCATAGTTTGTTTACGTTCTAATGGCGTGAAATTAAATCATACTTTCTATTACTATAACATTAAAGTATTTTTTTTTTATTTTTTTCATAAATTGGAGTTTCTTCGTAAAAATAAAACATACCCAATAATTCTATAAGCGCGACTTTTTATACGATTCGCTAAAATGTTTTATAAAAATCGGGTAAAAATCAAATCAAATCAAACATACTCATTATCCCGCTCAGAGCAGGGTCTGAGCAGGATAAGATGTACGCAGACTATGCCCCTACTTTATACGGTAGGGAGGTTGTTTCCATGAAAACTCCCAACTTAGTGCACAACAAAGTATTGAGTGATATATACAAAGAAACATATGATACGAAAAAATTCAAAATAATACCTGAGTCCCATGTTATATATAATTATATCACGAATAATTAAAGACATATTTTGCATTCTTGTTTTACGTGTATCTATACACTGAATACTCGGAACCCCAAAATTATCTGAACCTGAAAGTTAAATGTTATTTATACTGAAAGTACATTTATGTTGTTTCTATATGACTGATAAATTACATTATAATCTGAATTATACGTCAAATAAACAGGAAATAAATACACTGAGACATGTAATATTTGAAAGGTCAAACGAAACAAACCCCACACCTAGTGTGACCAAGTATAAATGCTCGATTTATGAAATTCTAGTCCTAAATTCTTCTCAAAAAAAAAAAAAAATGTATTATTACTAATATATAGGCGAGAAATTAAAATTGATAATAAAAAATAAAAATAAAAAAACGTAGAGATATTTAAAATTGGGTCAAAGCTGACGGCTATAATGGACCGAATTTAGTGTGTGGAAATTTCATTGGGCTAAAAGGAGTATGCTGGATCAACCATTCAATCATTCTAATATTTTATTCATTTTTTTCTCTTTCATATCATCAATATTCATCACAACTCAATAACCTCTATTTTTAGTAGTTTATCAATGACCACTTCAACCACCCAACCAAAATATTATATAAAAATTACTTTCAATTAATAACAATTATTTTATTATTAAATTTATAATTAAAAAAATTGTAAATACTAAAAGATAGACGTGCTGTCGGGCCGAAACCGCCGGTTTCGGGCCTCGAACCGGCGGTCCTCGGTCCCCAAAACACAGGACCGAGCCCGGATCGTAAACTAGCCCGACCGCCCGTGCCGGGCTAGAATAGCAGCATTGGCCGTAGAATCAAATATTGACGCGCCGGTCCAGGGCCAGGCTAAAACCGGCGGTCCCGGGCCGGGCTGTCCAGTTTTTTTTTTTTTTAACTTTTATTATTATTTTTTTTATTTTATTCTTGTATATCTATTACTTTTATGAATAGAAAATGATAATTCTTAATGTTTTGATTTTTTTTAAATATTTAAAAACTCATTAAATTGTTGAAAAATGAATAAGGAAAATTATAACAAATAAGTTTGCATTAAGAATGAGGAAAATTATAAATGAAAGGACACAATAATTTTGCAAATGAATAAGGACACAATAATTTTGCATTAAGAATGAGGAAAATTACAACAAATAAGTTAAGCACAATTTAAGGAGTTTTACACTTGAATTCTTGAAATAAAAAAATAATAATAATAAAGGACTTGAGCTCTCTACTCCACATCCGATCGATCCGTCTCGATGAAGGCTTCATCTTCGCTCTCATTTGCATCGTCCCATTCCGGTTCTTGAGCTCTAAGGTCGGCCCTACACCAATCATCGAGCAACATGGTAGCTTCAATGTTCGCCGGCTTCATCCTTGATCTAGCATAAGTCCTCCGATGCTAAAGGCTTGTTCTACGGAAAATGTGGATGCCGGGACGACAAATAACTCCTTTGCAATGATGGAGAGTATTGGGTACTCCTCTCTCTTCGACCACCACTTCAACACATCGATCGACGGACCACTATCTTCAACACCAAATACAAAACGAGTTTGCAAGAACATATCTAATTCACTATTACCTTGCCCCATTGGAAGTTCATTGCTTCTATTTTGCATCATTCCATGCATTTGTTGAACTAAAGGATCACTTTCATTCATCTCAAAAGAAAAATCACATGAAGGCATCATAGAAGAAGGCACTGTAGAAGGAAACTCACTACCATGTTTTAATCTATATTCTTGAAAAATAGATCTCAAACTCCTATCAAGATCTATCTTGATTTGTGGCACGGAAGGAAGATCAAAGAAGACCCCTTCACCATCAATTACAACATCACTCAAGTCCATTTGAGCAAAAGCATCATAATAAATACCAAGTATTTGACAAATACCATCATACTTCCATTTAGGATCTAAGCACTTAGCAAGTAAGAAAACCATAGGAATCTCCCTAAAATACTTGAGCCATTTTTGAACCATAAAATAAATCACATCTTGCATGTTTGGCCTACTAAAACAACTCTTAAAAGACAAGGCAATATACATGCAATGTTCCAACACTTTAACGGAAGTACAATAATAAACACCCGATAATTGTTTAGTAGCATTATGAAAAACTTTTAACAAACGATACAAATCCATACATGAATCCCAATGACTCTCATTAAGAACTAATTGCATGTTTGAGAACTCTTTCCTAAAAAAATCGCATAAATAACTCTTATACTCTAGTGTACTATTAATCATCTCATAAGTAGAGTTCCAACGATGAGATACATCTAATTTGAAACAAGTATAAACAATACCCACAATATTTTTGCCATTTTTTCCCCAAAGTTTTTGATTTATGCAAATACTTAACGGCATTTTTAATAGGAACAACGGAATCTTGAAAAATACTAAGCGCATCTTGAACACATAAATTTAAAATATGACAAATGCATCTAGAATGAAAATATTTTCCTTCAAATGATGGTGCACATGCTTCAACAAGTTCCGGAATACTAGCGGTGTTCGCCGATGCATTATCAAAACCAATGGAAAATACCTTGTTAACCAAACAATACTCATTCAAAACCGTAATAATAATTAAAGCAATATTTTGAGCCGTGTGAGGCTCTTCAAACTCCCTAAAGGCAATCAAACATTTTTGCATAATCCATTTTGCATCAATCCAATGACAAGTAATTCCCATGTAACTATTTTTATTATAAGCATCGGTCCAAACATCGGCACAAATAGAAACTTTTTGAGATAAACGAACTAAATATTTCATTAAATCTTATTTTTTTGTCAAAGCATTGTCTCCTGATTCTCTTAAGCATTTGAGTTCTAGCTACCTTGCTAACATTGGGCCCCAAACCATCTTTATAAGAAGCTTCATACGTTATTCTATCCGCATAATTAAAAGGTTGTTTTTCCATGGCACAATATCTAGCACAAGCATCCTCATATCGATTTTTTTCAAATTTAAATAAAGCGGAAGAAGACATACCCGTCGCCGAAGCTGAACTAGTAGTACCTCGAATTTGCGTTTGAGTAGTAGATATTCCGTACTCGAACGGATGAAACCCCTCCATGTGCCTTTGTAGTGTTCCGTAGCCTCCCTTCTCGATCCATTTGTAGTGCTTTGTGCAATAGTTGCAATAAGCAATGAATCTCTTTCGACCATCGGATAAAGGAGGTTCTCCTTCGTTGATAGGAGCCAATTCTCTTTTAAAATGTTTAACGAAGATTTCGGACTTGAGAGGCTTAGGCTTACTTGTTGGCGGAGGAGGAGGTTGGTTTTGTTCGTCTTCTTCGTGCTCTTCGTCCTCTTCATGTTCATCATCATTTGTTGAGCCACGAAATTCGTATCCCGTGCTCTCCATCGTATGAACCATCTCTTCAAATCGGGCATCTTCTTCGGCTTGAATTCGTTCGGCGACTTGTCTAGAAATTTCCTCCTCCAAATCGGCCCTTCTAGGCCTTTGAGGTTGAAAATTTCCTCCTCCACTTCGTTGGCCAAGTTCAATGGCCTTGCCCTTGCCCTTGTTGTTGTTCTTTGAGGTAGACATGGAGATAGTAGAATAGAGAGTATAGTAGAGAGAGTAGAGATTGAATTTTTAGAGAGAATTAGAGTGTGATTATTGGTGAATTTTGAGTTAGGAAGATGTAGTATTTATAGTGGGAATGGGTAGGGAAAAGGGGGGATTAATGGGGAAGTTTGGGGGGTGGAAGGTGGCTGCCAACGACTTTTTTGTGGAAGGAGCCGTTGGCATGGCGGAGTTAGCGGCGATCACTGGATCGCCTTTTTTTTCTGATTTTCCCATTAGGCCCGTCGGTCCGGCCCGGCCCGGCGGGCCGATGCAAACCGACGGGCCTTTTAGGACCGGCGGGCCCTAATCGCCGGTCCTCGGTCCTAATTCCCCCGACCCTAGCACAGCCCTAGCTTTTCGGTCCCGGTCCGGTTCGGGCCCGTTGACCGGCGGTCCCGGGCTAAAACTGTTGACTTAGGGCCGGTTCCGGGCCAAAACCGGCGGGCCTGAAAGCCCAAATACGTCTACTAAAAGAGATAACGAAGTAATAAAAATTGAAACTACAATAAAATAAGAGCATAATACATTACAACAAAATAAGAACATAAATTACGACTAACGGAAAATTAAAATTGAAAGCCCAGGTACGTCTACTAAAAGAGATAACGAAGCAATAAAAATTGAAACTACAATAAAATAAGAGCATAATACATTACAACATAATAAGAACATAAATTACCACTAACGGAAAATTAAAATTGAAAATGAACAATCAATACTAAACACTCAGTTACGATCACCGAATTTTTGCCATACATGCTCAGTCAAGTCATGTAACAGAGCACTATGAGCTTCTCTATTACGAAGTGACATGGTTCTCATATAGCTCGCTAGGCTTGCAATCCTATTAGTTGAGTATATGAAATCATTATTTGTGGGAATTGAGAGTTCATAGCATAATCGAACTCTGGGATTCATGAAAGATTGGAATATTATCAAGATTAGGATAATAACTAATTGAAATTCTGAGAATTTTGGAAAAAGTTATTGTTTCCATCCATTGCAAAAGAGAACAAAAATACTAGATGCTATATGTAGAGAGAAAAGAAAAGAATTCAAAGATGTGGTAAAATAGAGCAAGATTGGTCTCTATTTATAGATAATGAAAAAATATAAAATTTGATATATTTTTAAGTTTTTAAAACTATATTATTTAAAAGATATAATAGTTTTTAAATATTTATATAAATAAAATTTGACCAACCAATAGAATTGAAACACTCAATAGAGAGAGACCCCATGATCTCGGGTTCGGATCTGGTGCAGTACAGCACCATGCTGTGCACCAGATCCGCCGTCGGATCACACACGCGCACACACACACCCGTGCGGATGTGTGTGATCCGACGGTGGGGTGCAGCACAGCATGGTGCTGTACTGCACCAGATCCCCTTCCCATGATCTCTTACTCTCTTTGGTGGGGTGGTCGGTCGAACACCAATTCTTTTCCATTTTAATTTTTTTTTATTTTGGGGTGGTCTAACAGGTCTCCCATTTTCAAACCGATAAAGATGTCTAAGGGGGGAGGGAGTGGTCACCTAATACCCTAGGTGCCACATCACCTCTATCCAATAAAAACCCTCCAACTCAAAACTACCCAATTCTACCCTAACACTACCCTAAGTGGAGGGAGTGGTCACCTATACTACCCGATTTTTTTTTTGTTCATACATAAAATCACATACAATATTAAAATAAAAACATACCATTTCATTAAAAATAAAAACATTACATAATACTTAAAAAAACATTACATAAAAACATACCCGCTTTTTTTTTCATACATAAAATCACATACAATATTAAAATAAAAACATACCATTTCATTAAAAATAAAAACATTACATAATACTTAAAAAAAACATTACATAAAAACATATCATTTCATTAAAAATAAAAATATTACATAATACTTAAAAAAAGAAACATAACATAATACTTAAAAATAACTAGATTAATGTCGCCCACTATTTGCAAAAACATGCTTTTCTCCATTCGAAATTTTTTTTTAAAGTACTCTTCGTTGTACTTTGGTGTTTCAACGAACCAATCATTCTCCAACGTTTGAAGACCTATTTCCCGTAGACGATTTACGCTAGTTCGGCTAGAGCTTGCCGTGTCTTCAGTCTTGGCCGAAGCAGGCGTAAGTTGCAACGAGCTACCCGTGGATATCTCGTCGGACGAAGACGGAATAATGCATTCGAATTCGGAAGAATCGGAAGACATTTTAGTAATTATTTTTTGTTTTTGAGAGATTAGTGTGTGTTTTATTTAAAAATAATGAGTGTATGTTATTTGGTTTTAAAGGGAATTTTTTTTTTTTTTAGTCAAAAGAGCCGTTCAACGGCCATATTTTTCAAAAATTACACCCCCACCGATCGGCTTCAGAAGCCGAGTTCGTAACCCGCTCGCCTTACCCGAAGCGCCGGCGACGGTGTTACCGCTCGGGTAAGGGTACCCGATTCCCTTACCCGAGCCCCACTCCCTCCCCCAAAACAATAGGGGAGCCCAAAGTTTCGGCGCACTCGCTAATGAAAAAAAAAAAAAAAAAAAACAAGGTAAAACCCTACCCCACACCGCTTCTTCTAATTTCGTCCCCCCCCCCCCCCACCCTAATTTTCTTCTACTCTCTCTCTCTCTCTCTCACACACACACATACACGAAAAGACTCGCGCACACACATACAATTCACACAAATCACAAAACAGCCACGTACACACAAGCGATTCGGACCTGGATGCGTGGTGGTGGCCGATGGCTCTGGGATCCGGTCGGCAAGGGTCGGGCTTTTGGTGAAATTTCAGTGGTTCGAGAGAGGCGACCGTGGAAGATTTACCACCACCGCCAACTGAGTCGCGTGCGGTGGCGATGGTGAATCGCCGCCGCTGCTGTTCGTCTACTTTTTTTTGTCTGCGCGCGCTTGACTGATGATTGGGTTTGGAATAGAGCCGACATTTTGTTTTTAGTTTCCAGTAGGTTTTATCATCAGGAATGAAAAGTAAACAAATTCAGAAAAATGTTGGAGAGAAAATGTTTTTTTTTTTTTTTTTTTACATATTGAAAGAACTTGTAAAAGGTGCGCATTTATTATTATTAATTGCGTCATAAATGGTCAGGAATTAATTTGAATTCTTAATGGTTTGATAGAAACTGTCATGCGTTTCATTAGAAGAGAGGTGAAAAAGACGTGTGGTGTGAAGTATCTCCTATCCAATATTCACAATGTAAGTAAGAATGATTTACATTATGAATAATATATTAATATTTTGGACAATTGGAGCGAAATAATCTCACAAACAAATGTATATAATGTTCACATTTTGAGAAGCCTAATTTTATATTTGGGCTATAAAGCCTAAAGTTATGAATGAGACTTTGTATTTAAATAGTCATTGTAATAATAATAAAAATAATAATATTAGCAATAATCCCTTCCCCTCCCGTTCGCCGTCAACCCCTGCAGCAATAATCCCTTCTCCTCCCGTTCGCCCTCAACCCCACCCGTTCGCCCCTCCCGTTCGCCCTCCCGTTCGCCCCTTACCAGTAATAAACCCCCTCCCGTTCGCCCTCAACCCCACCCCCAACCCCATCCGTTCGCCCCCTCCCGTTCGCAGTCGATTCAGGTTTTGGCGGCTGCGCTTCCAGTTTGTGCAATAATCGACGGAAAAGCGGAATCCCCTCCGCCGACCTTCTTCTTGGTATTTTTTTGTTTTCTTTTACGGTATTTCTTTACGGGGTTGTGGTTTTGTTGCTTTGTTGCTATGCATTTGTAAGATTTCATTGCCCCTTTATTGGTCTAAATGGATGTCGGGATGGTGGCGGGAATGGTCTCACTAGAACCTCTTTGATCACACATCTTCGGGATCGGCATTTTTGTGTTGATGCTCAGGATGTCACTAGGCAATCTCTTTTGTCGGATTTGGCTATTTTCGATAGGGCGGAGGTTACTCTTAAGCGTATGGGTTTGTGGTTATGTGGGTGTTGTTTCAAAACGCATACCTTAGGACTAAGTGTCGTCATGGTACGGGGTCTGATTTTGTGTCTCCTCCTGATTGTGGTGATGGTATTGTTCGGTTCGTGTTATATGATCTTCCCAAACCACAAGTTACTCACCAGGTAGCCATTGTTGAGGATTCGGTTTTGGATGTGCGTGGTGGTTTTGATTTACCTCTTCTTGATACCTTATTCTCTAAGGGATTGCGGACTGTCAAATCTATCCCTCCCAAATGTCGGTTGGAGTTCTCTCGTGCTTTGAAAAGAGCTCTTGATAAGGTGATCTGCTCGCCTGATGACATTTCTTGTTGGGTTAGTTTACTTGTCCTGCCGCTTTGTCTACTTAAAACCTTTTGCCCGAGGAGTAGTCATGAGAGTAGGTCGGTCACTAAGCGTCAACGCCAGGAAGAGTATATTGTTAATGCTATTCATGCTTGGGGTTCTCCTGGTGGTAGTTTGCAGGTTGTGCGTGAGGTTTTAAATTTGAACCTCCTCCATCATGGTCTTCCATTGATGATGATAGCTTGGATTTGGGTGATCGTAATGTCAAGCAATGTAAGAGGAAGATTTGTGATGGCCATTATCTGCTGCGGTCGAGTTCTTTCGTCTTACGGTGTTGCACCTTATGATTTTTCTACACTTTAATACTAAAAATCTAAGCACCCTTTTCGATCTGCTCCTCTCTTGCTCGATATACCTATTGATCATCATCACCTTACCGCATCCCCTTCTACCGTTCTTGACATGATCAAGAGTTTCCCTCGTGGTACTTCTTGTGGGCGAGATGGGTTGCGTGCCCAACACCTTTTGGATTGTTTAAGTGGTGCGGTGTGGCTATTTCGACGAGTTGATTGCTTCTATCACCCAAGTGGTGAACCTCTTTCTTCTTTAGTAGCTGTCAGGGCGTTGGGTGAGTATATTGCTAGTGCTCCTCTCACACCCTTAGTCAAACCGGGAGGGGTATCCGTCTATTCTTTGTTGGGACGTGTGGAGGCGTTTAGTTTCCAAGGTTTGTGCTTCTATGATTGGCCACTCTTGACCAGGTATTTCGATGATTTACAACTTGGTGTTGGGGTGTCGGGGAGGTGAAGCTATTCTTCATCTTTGTGAACCGTTTGGTTGAGGACCGTGGTTGTGAGGTTGGTCTGTCCATGTTGTTGGTTGATTTTAGGAACGCTTTCAACATGGTGGACCGAAATGTTATGTTACGTGAGGTTATTGCATTTCCGGCTATTTCACGGTGGGTGGAATTCTGTTACTCCGATCTGCTAGATTATATTATGGTGAGCATACTCTTTGGTCTCATCAAGGTGTGCAACAAGGTGATCCGCTTGGGCCTCTTCTTTTCGCTTTAGTTTTACATCCTTTGGCATGTAAGATTAGAGATTCTTTTGCCCTTTCTTTTCAAGCTTGGTATTTGGATGATGGCACTATTATTGGTGATACCTTGGTTGTGGGTAAGGTTTTAGAGTTGATTATGGCGGACGGACCTTCTCGTGGTTTACACCTCAATGTTGATAAAGCGAAATTTTTGGCCACAAGAGGACCCCGAAGCGGGTATGATGGTGTTTTCCCCTAATATTTCTCGTCCCTCACATGGTGTTAAATTATTGGGTGGACACATTAGTGTGGATTTTGAGTTTGGTAGTAAGTTGGTCACGAAAGGGTTGCTAAAACTATTGAACTTATGGAGCGGTTGCCAAACTCAATGACCCTCAATGCGAGTTGTTGTTACTCCGTACATGTCTTGGTATTTCTAAGCTCTATTTTTCTATGCGCACATGTTCTCCTCGGGTCTTTGAGTGTGCTCGGGTTTCTTTTGATGCGGCACTTCGTTCTTCTTTGGAGCGTATTGTCAGCTTACGGGCACAGTTTTGGCGGCGCGGTGGAGACTCGCCACCTTACCTTTTGCTTTTGGGGGACTTGGTTTATATTCTGCAGGTGATGTCTTGAACTATGCCTTCCTTGCTTCTAGACTTCATTCGGGTGACCTACAGACTAAGCTTCTTTATGATTAAGGTATTGTAGCTGCTGGTCCCTCTTTTGATGATGCTCTATGTACTTTCAATGCGAATATGGATATTGACCTTTTGAGTAACCCTACCGAGGTCGCGCCCCCAAACTTATGAAGAAATTGGCGGATATATATTTGGTCGAGTTTCCCAAACTGTTGAATCTACTTTCCATCTTTCCCCTCGGCAGATGGCGTTATGGAGTTCTCTAAAGGAGGATCATACTTGGATTGGCTTAGGGTGGCTCCGATATCTGGATTGGGACAAACTATGAATGCCAGGGCTTATCGTTGTGTCTTGTGCTATCGTGCAGGTGTTCCGCTTTTCCTTTGTTCGTGCAGTGTTACTGCTCTAAGGTTTTCTGGAGATATCTACGGGGACCATCTTTGTTTCGTGTGCGGGTATTGTTGGCATTAAACATCGGCATAACCTTGTGCGTGACGTTCTTGTTGACATATGCTCTCGGTCGGGGATTTCGCTCGTAAGGAGGTGGATATTGGGCTTTTCGGAGATGGGGACAGATCCTTACGTCCAGTGACATATTACTCTACTCTTGGGAGGGTGGACGTGGCGTATGTGTTGACCTTACGGGTTCGTCGCCTTTGACGCAATCCGGGTTGATTGACTTTATACCGGGCGTGCGATAAGTGATCTTGCCACGGCGTAAACGTGTCAAGTACGATGCTAAATGTGCGGATATTGGATATGGGTTTCTCCTTCTCCTTTTCTTCTTTTGGAGAACTTGAGAAAGATGGGGTTACCTTACTTAGCGCATTCGACGATTCTCTATGACTCGGGGACATTGGTGCGCGTGCGGATTCATATTTTTAATAGGATTGGATTTGCCATTGCTAGAGGTGTGGGGGCTCAGTTAGTTTCGAGGCTTCCCACTAATTTTTTGTAATCCTATGAGTTTTTAATAATAATTAGTAATAATAATAATGATGATGATGAAAATGATGATAATAAAATAATGATAACAATAGTAATAAATTTGGTCAAAAAAACAACATAATAAATAAAATTGCGGGTATTACAATTATTTCTTATATTTTTGCAGTTATTTCTTATATGTTGTATTTGTATTTTGAAATTACAAATACTTTTTATTAGTATCCCAAAAAAAAATCCTAGATTTAAAGTATTACGAAACCATTATGAAGAATATTACAAAACCATTATGATGAATAGCAAGGGTTTTTGTTAATCTTCCTTTACGTTACTCTCTCCGTCCCACTTGAACAGAGTAATTTGGTTAATTTACAATTTTTTACTTATAGTAATTTCTTGAAGGTACAACTCATTTTAAATCATCTACTCTCACCCATGTTTTAGATTTTTTTTAATAAACTAATATTGTAACTTATATAACGAAAAACTTTAGTCCCATTCGAAGTGCAACATTTGGTCAAAAAAATTGTCCTTTTAGAAGTGTAACATTTTATTAAGTACTTCAAATCACATCAAACAATCACCTTTTACTTTTTAATATCCACCACATACTCGCCAGTAATATCTTTTACTTTTTAATTTATACCACACTCACCATCACCATCAATAATCTACACCACATTCACCATTAGACCCGGCAAAATAGGCCCAGGCCCGCGGGCCGGGCCAGCCCGCTCGTTTTTGGGCGGGCATTCGGCTGCATATTATTAGCCCAAAAAAATCGGGTCTTTCTGGCCCGGCCCAGATTTGGCCCGTCCGTAGAGGCCCGGCTCGCGGGCGGCCTGCCCGGCCCAGTTTTTTTTTTTTTTTTTTTTTGTAATTTATGTTATGTGTAATTATAATATTTAATTTTTTTTCCTTGTTTGTTAGATTATAATACATCTATATGTTAATTATTGATGTAATTTTATTTTTTTGGGACTTTGTGATTACTTTGTAGTATCTCATATCAATAATAATATTATTTTATGATTTTATAAGAAATTAGTAGTGATAAATGATATGATGATCAAATAAAAATATTTGTATATTTGTCTTTTGATTATGGTAGTGTAGTAAATAATGTAATTATTAAATAAAAATAATTGTATATTTATTTATCTGATTGTGATAGTATAGTGAATAATATAATAATTAAGGATCGAAAAATATTTGTATATTTATTTCAGAATTAATATTTCAAAAAAAAAAAAAAGTCGAGGCCATGGGGCCGAGCCGCTTGGCCAGGGCCACGGGCCTAATAATTTTGGCCCAGGAAAAACTGGGCCTTTTTGGCCCGGCCCAAAAAAAGCCCGCCCGTTTGCCAGGTCTATTCACCATCTAAAATACACCAACTTACTCTAAATCATGCACTTCGACTGGGAAGGAGGGAGCATGTACGTATGTATGTGTGTATATATATATATATGTTGAACAAAAAGACAGTTATGTGATATAAGAAACTTAATAAAGGAATAAGAATGAAAGAGTGGAGACTCGATTTTTGCTCAAGTGAGCTTTTTCTGTGATGATTTATTCAATGCAAACTACTGCCTTTTATAGGCTTACAAAAGAGAACAAATAGGAAAGCATAACTCCATGACTCCATGACTTACTAAACTAACTATCCATGACTCCATACTCCTAAAAACTAGGACAACCCTTAAGACTAGGTAACCCACTTTATTTTAGCAAATACCAATTAAACTAAAGCAAAATAAAAGTCCCAGGTGATGAAGGTTTTGATACTTTAACACTCCCCTTCAACACCGACTTTGCCCATCATGCCAAGCTGCTGACTAAAGCTTTTCAACTTGACACCATCCAAGCTTTTTGTAAACAAATCTACAACTTGACTTTCTGTTCCAACATGTTCCAACTTAATTTTTTTCTTGTAAAACTTTCTCTCTGATGAAATGATAATGAACTTCTACATGTTTAGTTCTTGCATGAAAAACTGGATTTTCAGCCAATCGTATTGCTGATAAGTTGTCACAGTATAATGGGACACCATAATCAGTTGTTTGGTGCAGCTCTTTTAATAGTTGCATGATCAAAGTGATCTCTTGAGCTGCCATAGCTGCTGCCCGGTACTCGGCTTCGGTGGTTGATTAAGACACAGTAGGTTGTCTTTTGCTGCACCAAGAGATTGCTCCACACCCGAGCAAAAACACATAAGCTGTAGTTGAACGTCGGGTATCGTGGTCACCTGCATAATCAGCATCACAGTAGCCAACTAATCTGCAATCTCCCCCTTTTTGAACATTATACCATAATCGGAGGTACTTTTCACGTATCTGAGAATTCTACGAACCGCTTCCAAATGAGGCTTTTTCGGGTTTTGCATATAACGACTCATCACTCCAACTGGAAAAGAGATATCTGGTCTTGTTAAGGTTAAGTAGATTAGACTTCCTACCAATTGTCGGTACATTGTTGCATCTTCCAGGTCTTGACCTTCATGAGCACAAATCTTTGCATGTGGCTCCATAGGTGTCGAGATTGGCTTGTTATTAACCATTCCAAACTTCTTTAGCAGGTCACGTGAATATTTTTGTTGATGAAGAAACACTCCCTCATCATTATAATCAACCTCCAGACCAAGAAAGTGCTTCAAGTGTCCATGCTCCTTCATTTGAAAACGAATCGTGATTCTTCTTTATTTGTAGCACCTCTTCTTCACAATCTCTGTGATAATTCAATCGTCCACATACACTAACACAATTGCTAACTTTCCTTCGCAGCTTTGACGAACAAACTAGAATCTGCAGATGTAACCGAATAGCCACTAAAAGTAAGGAATTCAATTTTACCGTATCGGGCCCGCGGTGCTTGCTTGAGCCCGTATAGTGCTTTTCAAGCTTGCACACATATTCGGATGATATTGACTCAAACCCCATAGATTAGTTCATGTAAATCTCCTGTCTAGCTCTCCGTATAGAAACGCATTTTCACGTCCATTTGCCACAAGTTCCACTTTTGCTCGCGAGTGCTAATAGAACACACACCGTTGTAAGCTTTGCTCTTTGGACTAAACGTTTCGTCATAGTCTAGTCCATATTGTTGAGAGAACCCCGAGATACCAAACGAGCCTTATATCTCTCAACCGATCCATCGATCTGACGTTTTATCTTGTACACCCATTTGCAAGATATAGGTTTCACATCTTTGGGCTTTGGAGAAAGTTGCAGTGTCCGGTTTCTTTCAAGTGCATCAAGTTCTTCCTCCATAGCTTTCCTCCACTCAGGAGCTTGAAATGCTTCCTCAAAAGTCTCGGGTTCTTTTGGATCGGCCAACAATAGCGGATTTGCATATTTTGGATTTGGCTTGCGAGTTCTTGTCGATCTTCCGGGAGCATTTTCAACTTCGGCTGATTTGGTTCACCTTCTTCACGCCTTTGATACACACCCGTATGCCATGGGTTTTGATCGATCGTTACTTCGAATTTTGATCACTATCCGAAGCTTCATTTTCTTTTAAAGTAAGTGAATATGGGAGTCTTCTAATGCCTCTTTAAACACAATTAACTGTAGTACTTCATTATTAGAGGACCACCAAGATGAGGCTTCATCGAACACAACATCTCGAGATGTGTACCATTTCTGGTTGTTGGGTTGAAGCATCTCCATCCCTTTCTTTGACCATCATATCCTATAAAGATACATCTAATGGCCTTTTTCTCCATTTTGCTACGTAAGTGAGCAGAACAAATACATAGCATACACATCCAAATACTGAAAATAACCAACAACAGTTTAATGTTCCATAGTTTTTCGAATGGAGATAGGAAACTTAACCTTTGTTGCGGAAGCTGTTGATCACGTACGCTGCAGTCTTCATTGCTTCGCCCAATATTGTCCAGAACATTTTTGCATGAAGCATACTTGACATATTTCCGTGAGATGCCTATTCTTTCTCTCGGAAACCCCATTTTGTTGTGGAGTGTTGGCACATGTGAAATGATGACGTACTTTAGTCTCTTGAAGATAGTTTGAGAACTCATCTGAAGTGTATTCTCCTCCATTATCGGTAAGCAAACATCGAACATCTTTACCAATCTCCGTCACGACTTCTTGAAACTCTTTAAACTTCGCAAGAGTATCGATTTATTCTTCATAAAATAAACCCATACATACCTCGAAAAGTCATCAATGAAGGTCACCATGTATCTATTTTCTCCAATGGAAGCTTGCTTGACAGTCCAAACACATCGAAATGGACCGGCTCTCTAACGGTTCTTTTGCTTTGAATTTTGACTCTTCATATGGCAACGATGTGCTTTCCGTATTGACGCCGCGCACACCGTGTCTTTTCTCACTTCGAGTCCGGAAGTCCCTTTAACATTGACTTCTTCATCATTACGCTAACTTGGAGTAGCTAACATGACCAAGTCGCATGTGCCACAACCGTGTCTCGTTTCGTCTTGCTTTGTCTACTAATGCGGTTCGCCGACATCACGTACATTGATTGCATTCGTTGTCCGTCATAACCGTTCATCGATAATCTCCACCTTTTCATAAACTTTCACATCTTCTCGACCAAACAAAACGAATTAGCAGACGACGTTATTTGTGGAACCGAGAGGAGATTTTTCTTCATACAGTACGTGAAAAACATTGTTGAGTTGCACCTCCGTATCTTCATAATTTGGAGAGACTATTGTATTACCGATATGTGCTATCGGTAATTTTGAGTTGTCTGCCGTCACCACAACTCGATTTCCGTACTTTGATATGTTTTTCAACTTGTTTTTATCACCGGTCATATGGTTGGAGCGACTGAGTCGACAATCCAGTCATTCTCATAATCGATCTTCTCATCGATGTTATTGTTGCAAAAGCAACCTCTTCTTCATCTACAAATGAAGCCTCGAAATCCCATTCATCTTCACTTTTGAAGTAACATTGTTGCTTTCTGACCTTCTTTGATCGACAATCTCTTGCTAGATGCCCTTTCTTTCCACAATTGTAGCATTTTAGTGAAAACTTCTTACCACTAGAATGACTCTTTGGGCCTCCCCCCATCTGAGAACTACTTTCATCTTCATGACATTTCGCCTTATCGTCATTCTTTTTGAAACCGCTTCTGAGATGTTGCTTAAAATTCCCTTTGCCTTTATTAGCATAGAGGGCCTCTTCATCATTCTTAATCGAGACTCCTCCCATTTGCTTAGCTAAAGCTTCCTGGCCTGCTAGCAAATTCTCGAATTCAACAAGTGATGGTTGGGTTTGCCAACCTTGTATCGCAGCAACATGGCTCCTTAATTCAGGCTTCAAACCATGGATGATAATTCGCTTCATCCTAGTATCACCAATTGGAGCTCCCGGATCCAACTCGGAAATTTCTCGTCATAATGTCTTCACTTTGTGAAGGTACTGTGCGATCGTTAGATCGCGTTGTGCCACCGATAGCAACTCACTCTCCAACAGTTGGAGTTTCGTATCATTCTTCTTCGAGAACAGCTTAGCGAACATATCCCAAGCTTCTTTCGGTGTTTCCGCATCTCGGATGTGCTCAAGCACATCATCTTCGACTGTTGTCTTCAGAGCAAACATTGCCTTGCCTGCTTTGATCTTCCACTTTCTTAGCACCCCATTAGCATCCTCTGCTTCTGGTTGTCTGACTTCATTCCCGTTCACAACCTCCCACAGGTCTTGGCCTTGCATGTAAGACGACATACAAGTAGACCAAGTTTTGTAGTTCTGGTTGTTAAGTTTCTTGATTCCACCAACGACTTGAAGATCACCCATCTCTGGCTCCGGTACCAGATTGTTGAACAAAAAGACAGCTATGTGATATAAGAAACTTAATAAAGGAATAAGAATGAAAGAGTGGAGACTCGATTTTTGCTCAAGTGAGCTTTTTCTGTGATGATTTATTCAATGAAAACTACTGCCTTTTATAGGCTTACAAAAGAGAACAAATAGGAAAGCATAACTCCATGACTCCATGACTTACTAAACTAACTACCCATGACTCCATACTCCTAAAAACTAGGACAACCCTCAAGACTAGGTAACCCACTTTATTTTAGCAAATACCAATTAAACTAAAGCAAAATAAAAGTCCCACGTGATGAAGGTGTTGATACTTTAACAATATATATATATATATATGTTAGGATTTTATTTTGAAGGTATCATCTTCACATCGGGACAAAGTCGTATTTTAAATCGCTCTCTTCAAGTGAGAAGTAGGTAGTAATAATTCTTCTCACCTATGAAAATCTCCTCATGCAGGAATTCAAGTACAGGATGGGCGATTGGCTCGTGTTTGGATCCGAAACGAGTGGCTTACCACATCAAGCCCTTGTTGATTGCAAGAATGAATCACTTGGTGGTGGTACCATTCGAATACCTATGGTTGAAACCTATGTTAGATGTCTGAATCTATCCGTGAGCGTTGGCATTGCTTTATACGAAGCTTCTAGACAGCTTAACTACGAAAACCTACAAAATTCATCCGAACCTTGTGTGAACAGTAAGACGCCAATATTAACCGAAGACATTTTTGCTTAAAATTTTGCATCGTCGAATCTCACAACTGCAAGTTAGTTATGAAAAACCGGGAAAGACGAAAAAAAGAAATAAAATATATTCATTTCTTGTGATAAACTTGATCTTGTACTCATTCTGAAACCATGTTCCTTTGCTATAACCATATTTAGTTATGAAGTAGCATGAAATTGACGGAGTTCCTAGTTCTGTAGCTAATTCCATTTGGTGTTTTTGTAGGGTAATTTGGAGAATTTCCTATTCTTTTAGAAATTAATTATCTGTACACTCAATTTCTCCCATAAAAAGAGTCGGTTTTTTAAAAACGTTCTTGGTGCAAAAACAAAAAAGTCCCATTTTCATCTATATACTTTTATGTATTCTTTATAATCTACCTTTACTATTAAAATAAGGTCGCAAATAAATTTTGATAACAGGTGTCACTCCCTGATTAATTTTGTTAATTCGTTTTTTACAAAAATAAATATTATGAAAATAAAAGCAGTTCTTGAAAACTGCCCACTAATTAATTTCCCAATTTTAATGAAGAAACTGATATGAAAACTGTCCACTAATTAATTAATTTCCCACTTTTAAATGTCCACTAACTTCAAAATTTGAATGAAAAAACTGATCAAGCCATGGAACTGAAATGCCTAATATGTTAGTGGGGTAGGCCAGTTAAAGTGAATAATTCGAGTAACCCTTTAGCATAGTGGTTCAACTGCTCACCCCCACTAATTTAGAGGTTGTATGGATACCTCTTTATTCTAAACTATAAATAAACCCTATTTCACCTAAAATACTATTACATTATAATTTCATTTACTATTACAATACCAAAAGAATAATATCAAAGATATACATAGTACAATCAATGCCTTATTTTTCGGTTTGGTGAAGGATCTCAAGCCATCAACCACACTATGAGCAATGAGGCTTCGTCAGTTAGAAGTTTTGATGTTCCCGCATACAACAACAAAGCGAAATAACAAGCTTTGAATTCATCTTTCAAGACAAGGAGGTTAATTTTCAAAATACACTTCACTAATTAAGATTCATTTTACATACTTACAATATTTTCGTATTTACAATATTTTACGTATTATGTTTAAGGGTGATCGAGTGCATGCTTCCGCAAGAGGCCATGCAATGAAGTTTTGAAATCAAAGCTCGAGGGACATCTATATGCATTGAAGGATTTCATTGTCTTTGGAAAATAGGAGCAAGTTCAAAACAACCGCTCATCCTTATAAGATTAATTTCCTAAGGAAAACAAAAATGGAGGAAATATTTGATGAAAAATTTAGGAAACTATCTATAACCTTAAATCCTTTAATCGGTTAGAAAAGGAGAAGGAAAGTTCCCGCTTTCTTCTTTTTGGTGAGATTTTTGCATTATATATTAATATCTTTTTCGATTAACTATCTAAGATATTAACAAACGCAAATGTTTTTGGTAGATGTGATTGGCGGGATTACTTCATGCGGCTTCCCGTGGCAACAGAGAGAGGAAAAAGGATGGAGTTCACACTCGAAGATGATGTCAAAAACAATATCAAATGCACCTTTGTGGGACAACTATGTAGATGACTTACGCCTTTTGTTGAAGCAGATTCGGAGGAAAATATCATTGTGCTTATTGAATTCTAAGAGTCTCTACTTTTGGAGGTATTAAAATTAGAAAGCTTTTGTTCCGAGTTGCGGTTAAAAAATGAACAACAATTTTTGTTGATACAAAGCAAATAAGGGTATGCAATAGCTTTAATGTTACCAAGGTAATGTTGAATGGGGAATCAAGGATTTTCCGAAACTTTAATGAAGGGTACATTCTATACCTTTATAAAAAATTTAATCACCGATTTTTGATTGTTGAATTGGTTTACCTAATGAAATTATTTTGAAATCGATTGGCCAACTCGCCTGGCTTCCGCTTCATTAACAACATTTGAAAGTATTTCGCTCCAAATATCTACGATGCTTTCAAAAAGACAGGTGATGTCAAAACTTAGCCAAATTATTCGATCGCACAAGGATGGCCAGGTTTTGGGTATTCATACCATAATTCAAGTTGAGAGTTTGAAAGACTGGTGCTATTTAGCATGCAATAAGTGTTCAAAGAAACTGTCACATGCGTCAAACAGTTTTCAGTGTACAAAGTGTGGAATGAAAGACCATCGAGGACAATACAAGTATGATTTTAACAGTTCACTTTTCTACTTCGGACGTTTTTCATTTTTGATGTCCTATTTCAAACTGACAATTATCTACTACTATTATAAAAACAGGTACAAAATTGAAGTGCTAGTACTAGATGAAAGTGGAAGTGCAAGGTTCATGTTGTGGGATAAAGAGTGCAATGAGTTGATAGGGAAAACAGCAGCAGATGTCATGAAATCTAATGTGTGTTGTATTTCACAGATTTATTTATATAAAAAACATTTTAAAAAACTTAAAAATAATATTTTTGGTTTGAATACAGCCAGAGTCATTCGATTCTATTCCAAAGGAGATTGAAGAGGCCTTGACTGACCGTGTTGGGCTTTTTAAAGTGCAAGTTAGAGAGACAGATCAGTGCTGTAATATCCGCAATTTCGAATTTCGGTAATTTTCTTTTTTTCGGCGGAAGTCCGTTTTGACGACTCGCTCATGACCATTTCGTCATTTCGAGAATGATTAATTCTTCACTTTTTGTCATCCGAGTTCGTTTCGGTGTTGTTTTGTTGAGTTCCGTGTTTTTTAGCGACTTTTCCGCACTTGAGCTCGATTCTTGCGAATCTCGTCCGAAACTGTCGTTTCGAGTTTCTCGTAAGTTCATTTAATGTTATTATTCATGTTGCGAGCTTTGGTTTGGTGTTTCGATCGCGTATCGTGATTTTCGGACGTTTTGGGCCATTTTCGTAATTTCCCAAAGTTTTGGGTAATTACTTCCGTTGTTGAATTCGAGCCTTCGGGTGGTCGGAATCGTGTGTCCTACTAGCTCTTAGATTCGTCTTTGTGAGTACTTCGTAACCGTATCTTCGGTTCGTATTCGTGTTCGGTTTCGGTGTCGTTTTGTTGAATTCGGGATTACTAAACGACTTTTCTAAGTATGAGTTCGTCTTTGTTAGATCACCATTAATTTTTGATGACTCCAAAAATTATAAATCTTTGCAATATTATAGAACATCGAGTTAGCTTTCCAATGGTTCAAACGGTGAGTCAATCTGAGTCCTGACGAGAGAGTTATGGTCGTTTGCTTTTGGCCGAGCACTTCCAGAGCCTTTCTAGATAGGGGGTCGATAGACTCTATCACGGCATTCCGTATGGGTATCGGTTGGCCTATCAGTAGATAACCGGCCGATAGGTTCTGTGTGTTACACTATAAATGTGTTGTTTTGAGCGTGAAGCTCATTTCCTTCCCCATTTTTCCATCGCGTCGCGAGAGAGAAGTATAGAGGGGGAGAGTTCTTCATCCGGGTCGATTTTCATCATTTCTTTTCGGTTGTGAGGCTCGGATAATCAATCTAACGCGTGTTCTACGGATCTTAACACTTGAATCACTCAAGGTAATATCTCTTGAAACCCTACCTTTTCGGATAATTGGGGATTTTGGGGTTTTGTCCGATTCTTTCCGTTTCGTTGATGGATTCATGATGAATATGATTAATCTTGTTAGTATCTTTAGTTTCCTACGGATTCATGGATATTTTGTGGATTTTTACGGAATCGAGAGGGTTTGGTTGTGGTCCACCTCGTTGTTGTTTTCGATATGAATATACATGAATCGTAGGCGGGTTCCGGTGTATTCCATTTCCATAATCGTTTAGAAGTGGTTGTGATTGTGCTATTCGAATCGTTAGGTTCATTTTCGTCGGTTCCTCACGCCGTGCTTGATTCTTCCGTTCCGTTCATTGTCGTCTTCCTTTTCGTTAGCATCGGGCGTTAGAAGCTTTCCGGTTGAGCTGTATCCGTTCGTGGTTCAGTGCTCGTGGTATCGAGGCAAGTATCTTGCCCATACATTACGTGTTTTGTGGATATTATGGTTGTTAATCGTCGATATGTGCTAAATAAATATTTATAACCATTTTTCAAAGGAATCGGTATATTTTACCATCATGTTTTTCGTAAAGGTGAACCGTGTGTGTCGGGAATTAATATGTTTAGTTGGATATGTGAGTTTGTGTGATATTAGTTGTGTCGTTCGGTGCTGTTGAAATCTTGCGCGTCCTTGTGCATTGTATCATTACTTGGTCGTGAGTATATGCTGGATGAACTGGCCATTCTAGTAAGGTACCTCGACTATATATACTGTGATTGACCTTCGAGGCTTGTGGTTTGCAACTGTGATTTTTGGAACGTGTGTGTGTTGTTCCTTCCACCCGGAGTGTCCGACGGGATGTCTGGGGGTCGATACTAAGGGGTACGGCCACGGAAGTGGACTGGGGTGCGTGTGTGGATGAACTTCCACCCGGAGTGTCCGACGGGATGTCTGGGGGTCGATACTAAGGGGTACGGCCGCGGAAGTGGTTTCCCACCCGGAGTGTCCGACGGGATGTCTGGGGGTCGATACTAAGGGGTACGGCCGCGGGTTACCAGTTGTGGTTTTCATCTTGTGGATGACGTTGATGTTTTCGTTAATTGTGATATTGTCCGGAGTATCACAATGCTTTGTGCTTGGGGTCGAGAGACATTATATATCGAGTCTTGGTGCTTGGCTAGAATGACATAAGAATAATGTGTTATGTGTATTGTGTTCTTTTAAAAGTGAATTGAAGTGGATGATCGGGTCGTGGACCCTGTGTTTTGTGACCGGAATGGTTGGGTCGTGGATGTAACACCCCCAGATCAAACCGGGAATATTACACGCCGCAGACCCTCTCCGTGAGGATCCACCAGGCTAGACATCAAAAATTCACATTACATTACATACCGACGAATCAAAATAACGGACCAATAGACCGATTTGGTCTTTCGTCACAGACTTACAAATCAAAATACATAAACTCATCCAGACTCATACCCACACAAGGGTAAAATACTTGCAACAATGAACAATAAGACAAATGGAAAAGACAATACAATGGACTCCGACTAACTGAACCCAAAACTGGCCTTCGTGTGATTAGTATCATTCGTCTTTCATCATCCCTCGTGCCGATCCTGTGTCTTGCTCCCGAAAACCTGCATGAACCTGGACACAATACAGATATCCACCCCCCGATTACTCGGGGGTTAGAAAAACTCCACTGTTTCGCTAGTGCAAGTATAAAGTGCAAATACGAGCCATACAGAACACATTCCAAGAATATAACGAAAGACTTCCCGAGATGTATTTAGTTAAAAATAGCTCAAGTCTTGAAAGTAGAAACAAAGCATGTAAGCATTTTGAAAACATTGCAAAATCTCGGGAGTTTTGAAAACATCAGAAATTAAAAAGGTTCTTAATTCCTCGAAAGCCATTTAGGGTCACAGCCCCAAAGTTCATTTTTCAAAATACAAATCTGTTTAACAAAACACGGGGTCCACGACCCAACCATTCCGGTCACAAAACACAGGGTCCACGACCCGATCATCCACTTCAATTCACTTACAAGGTCACATTACACATAACACATTATTCCTATGCCATTCTAGCCAAACACCAAGACTCGATATATAATGTCTCTCGACCCCAAGCACAAAGCATTGTGATACTCCGGACAATATCACAATTAACGAAAACATCAACGTCATCCTCAAGATGAAAACCACAACTGGTAACCCGCGGCCGTACCCCTTAGTATCGACCCCCAGACATCCCGTCGGACACTCCGGGTGGGAAACCACTTCCGCGGCCGTACCCCTTAGTATCGACCCCCAGACATCCCGTCGGACACTCCGGGTGGAAGTTCATCCACACACGCACCCCAGTCCACTTCCGTGGCCGTACCCCTTAGTATCGACCCCCAGACATCCCGTCGGACACTCCGGGTGGAAGGAACAACACACACACGTTCCAAAAATCACAGTTGCAAACCACAAGCCTCGAAGGTCAATCACAGTATATATAGTCGAGGTACCTTACTAGAATGGCCAGTTCATCCAGCATATACTCACGACCAAGTAATGATACAATGCACAAGGACGCGCAAGATTTCAACAGCACCGAACGACACAACTAATATCACACAAACTCACATATCCAACTAAACATATTAATTCCCGACACACACGGTTCACCTTTACGAAAAACATGATGGTAAAATATACCGATTCCTTTGAAAATGGTTATAAATATTTATTTAGCACATATCGACGATTAACAACCATAATATCCACAAAACACGTAATGTATGGGCAAGATACTTGCCTCGATACCACGAGCACTGAACCACGAACGGATACAGCTCAACCGGGAAGCTTCGGAACGCCCGATGCTAACGAAAAGGAAGACGACAATGAACGGAACGGAAGAATCAAGCACGACCGTGAGGAACCGACGAAAATGAACCTAACGATTCGAATAGCACAATCACAACCACTTCTAAACGATTATGGAAATGGAATACACCCGGAACCCAGCCTACGATTCATGTATATTCATACCGAAAACAACAACGAGGGCGGACCACAACCAAACCCTCTCGATTCCGTAAAAATCTACAAAATATCCATGAATCCGTAGGGAAACTAAAGATACTAACGAGATTAATCATATTCATCATGAATCCATCAACGAAACGGAAAGAATCGGACAAAACCCCAAAATCCCCAATTATCCAAAAAGGTAGGGTTTTCAAGAGATATTACCTTGAGTGATTCAAGTGTTAAGATCCGTAGAACACGCGTTAGATTGATTATCCGAGCCTCACAACCGAAAAGAAATGATGAAAATCAACCCCCGGATGAAGAACTCCCTCCCTCTATATCTCCTCTCTCGCGGCGCAGTGGAAAAATGGGAAAGAAATGAGCTTCACGCTCAAAACAACGCATTTAAAGTGTAACACAGCAGGAAATATCGGCCGGCCTATCGGCCGATAGGCCCAACCGATAGCCATACTGAATGTAGGCAGTAGAGTCTATCGACCCCCCTATCGGCCGAAAGGCTCCTGGAAGTGCTCGGCCAAAAACTGAAACGACCATAACTCTCTCGTCCGGACTCCGATTGACTCACCGTTTGAACCATTGGAAAGCTAACTCGATGTTCTATAATATTGCAAAGATTTATAATTTTTGGAGTCATCAAAAATTAATGGTGATCTAACAAAAACGAACTCATACTTAGAAAAGTCATTTAGTAATACTGAATTCAACAAAACGACACCGAAACCCGAACCTGAATACGAACCGAAGATACGGTTACGAAGTACTCACAAAGACGAATCTAAGAGCTAGTAGGACACACGATTCCGACCACCCGAAGGCTCGGAATTCAACAACGGAAGTAATTACCCAAAACTTTGGGAAATTACGAAAATGGCCCAAAACGTCCGAAAATCACGATACGCGATCGAAACACCAAACCAAAGCTCGCAACATGAATAATAACATTAAATGAACTTACGAGAAACTCGAAACGACAGTTTCAGACGAGATTCGCAAGAATCGAGCTCAAGTGCGGAAAAGTCGCTAAAAAGCACGGAACTCAACAAAACAACACCGAAACGAACTCGGATGACAAAAAGTGAAGAATTAATCATTCTCGAAATGACGAAATGGTCATGAGCGAGTCGTCAAAACGGACTTCCGCCGAAAAAAAGAAAATTACCGAAATTCGAAATTGCGGATATTACAGTGGACCCCGTATTTTGTTAAACAAATTTGTATTTTGAAAAATGAACTTTGGGGCTGTGACCCTAAATGGCTTTCGAGGAATTAAGAACATTCTCAAATTTTGATGTTTTCAAAACTCCCGAGATTTTGCAATGTTTTCAAAATGCTTACTTGCTTTGTTTCTGCTTTCAAGACTTGAACTATTTTTAACTAAATACATCTCGGGAAGTCTTTCGTTATATTCTCGGAATGTGTTGTGTATGGCTCGTATTTGCACTTTATACTTGCACTAGCGAAACAGTGGAGTTTTGCTAACCCCCGAGTAATCGGGGGGTGGATATCTGTATTGTGTCCAGGTTCATGCAGGTTTTCGGGAGCAAGACACAGGATCGGCACGAGGGATGATGAAAGACGAATGATACTAATCACACGAAGGCCAGTTTTGGGTTCAGTTAGTCGGAGTCCATTGTATTGTCTTTTCCGCTGTCTTATTGTTCATTGTTGCAAGTATTTTACCCTTGTGTGGGTATGAGTCTGGATGAGTTTATGTATTTTGATTTGTAAGTCTGTGACGAAAGACCAAATCGGTCTATTGGTCCGTTATTTTGATTCGTCGGTATGTAATGTAATGTGTTGTTTTGATGTCTAGCCTGGTGGATCCTCACGGAGAGGGTCTGCGGCGTGTAATATTCCCGGTTTGATCTGGGGGTGTTACAAGTGCCGCAACTCTGTGATCTATAATGTGACCAGGCTTACCTCAGATGAAAAGATTTTATCGGTCTATAATGAGAACTACGTTCAGAAAAGGGTTTGTGATAATAATTTTCTATATCAAAAAATATATATTTATTTTTGTTTATGATATTTATTTACTTTTTAGGAATTGAAGTTGCTATGCCATAATGAAGAAATTGGAGGCAACGAAGCTATTGAGGAGGAACATGAAGAACAACAAGGAAAAAAACTAAATACAGAAGGTGCATTGGAAGAAAGATTTGGAAAGAGAAGGAAGAAGTGTGTGAAGAAAGAGAAATGAAAAAAAAGTTAATCAAATTTGCATTATTGCAGATTTTATTTTCATTTTCAAAAGTATGTTGGTTTAATAGCAGATTTTATTTTCATTTTCAAAAGTATGTTGGTTTAATAGCAGTTTTAAATTAAAGTTAAGTATGTTTCTAAGACTTTATCCACTTGTTTAATAGCAGTTTTAAATTAAGGTTAAGTATGTTTCTAAGACTTTATCCACTCGGTTATTTTATATTGATTTTAATTTTATTCAATTGTTTTTAATTCCAGCAGACTTACTGTTTGTCTTTATTTTTTATTATCTATGTTTATGTATGCCAAATAAATATACACCAAGATAGAAAGCAATGCAAATCATGTTGTAAAAATCAATTATTATATTTGTTTATGTATGCCAATTCACATCATGATTGTTGACTATTATAACGCAAACAAACATGACTACTACACTTTTATTCTCACAATCTAAAAATCAACAATCAACAATATAAAAATAAAAAATGATATTCACCCAAATATGTTATATTTTAAAAACAAGAAAGTTCGTAAATAATATATTTTAAAAACAAGTCAGGATGATTGTTACAATTTTAAACAAAAATGATAGTTAAGTAAAAGCAATATATTATACCAAATATATAGTATAAAAATAAAAGTGATATCCTGGCAAACATATTATATATTTCTACATATCAAAATCAAATGTTTTAATTCATTTTTAATTTTCAAAATCTAATATTTAAGTTAAGCATTACAGTAAAGACAATGATAAAATTCAGACTATTGAAATATGGAGTCCTCTAAATCATATTACTTAATTTAAAAGCCCAATTTATTTATTTTACCACCTTAATAAATTTCTTTCAGGCTACATTACAAGTTAAATAAAACCGAATAACAACTACAGTTGACTAGGTCAAACTCAGTATATCCACTACAATGTGATCAGTTAAGTGAAAAACTGATTTTTTTAACTTCCTTTTAGTATAATTGAAATGGTTTTTATTTTTCACTTCCTTTTGATTGTTTAAACAAATCGTATGATTTATATTTCCAGTATAGGAGTAAATATTTAAATATTCAAAAGACAGATTCCTTTAAAGGTTAGTTTGTTTATGTATATATTTTATATATTAATCTTTTCGTTTTAAAACTGACATTATTGGATGTTTTAATGTCTGTAATACTTCACAGGCAAGAAGTAGCCAAGATGGAGACGAAACGAATCCTACTCAATGAAATTCCAGAGCATTAAAGAGAATACCAACAGAAAAAAACGAGGCATACAAGTTTCATCAGATTCAACAAGTGAGTTATGTTTTTAAGTCATAAAAGTATTGTATTTCTTAATGAGTTGAAGGGTTTCGTTTACAATTTAAATATTCATAAATTTCCGATATAACTATATCAGATTTAAAAAGATATATTTTATCAGATATATTGATATAACTAAATTGTATTTTGATTCGATATATTTTCTAATGGCATAGTTTCACAGATATAACTAAGTTGAGATAACAATATCTGATGAAACTAAATTATTTAATTTAGATCTGTCAGGAAAAGATGCATCCTTCTGTAAAATCCCTATTCTCTACAGCATTGATATATCAAATCAGAGCAGGCATTGAAATTACAAATAAAGAATCGGAGCATATCACGAATCCGAAATAATGATAAGCACTAACCTTCTTTGTTTGCATCCGTGAAACCCATGGGATGTTTTGATTGTTATCCGAACTATCAATATAGACAGTTTCCAGTAATTTTTGATTTTTTCCATTTTAATTACATCAATAAAATATATAAATAAAAACATATTTGGGAAGATGTAAATACACACACAGTTCATTCTGTAATTATATTTATCTTTATATTATTTAGGTTATTTAATTACATACTTTTTACACACTTTTTATTTATATCGTAATATTTTATTCAAATATTATTTATTAGTTTATTCTTTTTGATAACAAATTATCAAGTAAAAAACGTAGAAGAGCAGAACAGTCAAATATCAATTGGAAGAAAAAATGAACTCAGTTTGGAGCTATTACTCAGCTGAAAACTATGGATCTTTTTTCTTTTTCTTTTTGATTTACAATGATATATACAAGAATTTGTAAACGTGATTAAATAATATTAATTTCGGTCTTATTATTAACCGAATAATCGGGTAAAAAATTGAATCAGTCCTTCATATATCCATTTAAATTGAAAAGAAAGAGATCTATCGAAGATTCTTTATATATTTACTCTCAATTAACTTAAAACAGTATATTTAAAATTATAGAAACCATAAATAGTTAGATCTACATGATTTATGTATATAAAATAATACAAATTCATATATTAGGAATCCCTGAAGCGGAATAACATCACTTTACCACTGGATTTTATTCCAAAGATGTGATCTTAGAGCTCGCGTACATAAATATATCCGAAGAGTAAGGTATTCATAGTTTGAAGCTATTATTTAGCTAAAAACTATGAATAAATTCATTTTATTTTTCATATACATTGAAAGCCCACATAAAATAAATATATGACATAGATTTGTAGATCTATATGATTAGGTATATAAAAAATAAAAAACATATATTAAGCATAAATAAATATTTATCGGAAGAAATAATACATAGTTTGAAGCTATTATTCAGCTGGAAACTATGAATATTATCCTTTTTATTTTTCAAATACAGTAATATCACCTTCTAATTTATGTAAAGGTGACCGAAATTCGAAGAAAATGACAGACCAAATTGGGAATTCATTTTCATCAATTACCAACCGAAATAATCGGGGCAAAATGCTGAATCAAACCCTTTTCTGTCAAAATCATCGCACAAATGAAGATATTACGTCTTCATATCTCCATATAGATGTAAAAGAATTAAAAAGATAATAAAATTATCACTGTATATGAAGTAGGGAGCAACTGCTGTACACAGACGAGTGTCTCAGAGGACGGCGGCTGAAGCAGAGGGATGAGTGTCACATAGGGTTTTTAGACACACACGTAGTAACTAGTAAGGGTAAGGAGGTAGAGAGTCAGACACCTCAAAAGTGGGATAAGAAATACTGGGTTCGTTTGTTTATATAGGGGATTGGAATCTAGGGTTAGCAATCCACCGTTTCAATTGCTGGTTTTCATGTGGCGGACCATTACAAAAAAACTATATATGGGCTTCAGCCCATTACAATTAACTCAAATAGTTTTCATGGCCCAATTAGTAAATTTACTGGGTTATTGGATCAAACTAGATGTTCTCCCGTACGATGCACGGCGTAATATTACATATTTTATTATATTAGTAATATGTGATTGAATTTCAATAATATTGTAAAATTTTTATAAAATATACATGAGTCAATACACACACATATACATACACTATTATTTGATTTGTTTTTATTTATAAATTCTTATCATGTGATTTAAGGGCACATGATACGAAAACCATAATTTAATTAAGCATATGTATTTATTTTTCATGTAGGACAATATGAGTCTTATATCTAATTTTATAAATAATAAATTAAATTATATTTATTATTATCAATTTTCATTAAAAGTATTCAAACCATATTCTTACTAATATAATTTTTATATGATTTGGCATTAATGTAATTATTTTATTATTTTACAATCAGAACAAAATAATTCTGAAAAATCAAATAATTTTTAAAGTATAGAAAATAAATTAAAAATATATATTTTCTTCAATATTCTAATATTTTTATATGAAAATATTTTAAGCATCTAATATATCATTATTATATTTAAATTACTTTATATATATATATATATATATACTATATGGATGTCAAATTAAAGAGTACGAACTAAAAATTAGTTTGATATATTTTTTTATCAAAAATAATATTGATTCGAAAAAGTTATAATTTTTAAACTATTGAGTTAAAAATAAAAAGAAATGAGAGAAAAATTTTAATTGGTAGACATTATATATGGAATAACCCTCTATTCCCTCCCAAACTAAATCTATTTTCTTAAGATTTTTAAAAAGAAAAATAATGTGAAGATTTTTAAGAAAATTTGTACGGAATAAATCACGAGGTCTATGTATATAATATATAACGAACTCCAAATATATAAAGAACCCTTCAATGATTAAAGTAATTATAAGAAAAATTATATTAAATTTTTTTAAGTACTATTCTTCAAGAATAAATCATAAGTTTTTCAATTTCTTCTTAATTTAAATAATAAGAAGACGAGGTTATTACACCGGCATTCGTCATTTAAGGCCAATTAGTAACTTGTGCTTTGTGTGAATACCAACTTGGTATGTGGTTTTGATGGGTCTATAATTTATTATTTAGTTATTATTTAGCTAATAAGTTTGTAGAGACTTGAAGTTATTACTTAGTTAATAAATTTATTATTTGCTTAATATTAAGATAAAATTAAATGATTAATAATGTTTGTGATGTGAAGAAATAAAAATAATTTGAAATATTACTGCTACTAAACTAAACCTTTAATAGTAGTCTCATCAATTAAATAATTATTTTTATATTTAAAATAATAATAATATAAATATATACTTAATATATGATTATCACAAATATACAAATATATTTGAGATATAGTATAAGTTGATATTATGGCATTAGATATTTAAAATTTTTGGAAAATATATAGATTGAATTAGTTTGTCTTGACATAATTTTTTTGTTAATAGTTCAATGTATCACTTAAAATATTACTTTTTTAAAATTAATTTACATAGCAAAATACCACAGACGCTAAATGTATAAGTCTCGAACATAGTGTAATACATCATCTCAAAATTTTAAGAGATTGTCACACTTTATTTAAATTATAAATGTATATCGAACTTAATTTTAACTGGTATATAAAAATTATATATAAATATATATAAAAGTTTTATAAAAAACTTACTGATTATATTCAAAAATTTAAAAATTAATATTATAAAATATTTTAAAATGAATATAGTGATATATTTTGATATTTATAGGTGCAATACCTAAGAGTATATTTTTACTTTATTCATTAAGAAATTTTATATTTCGAGTGTATAATTAGGTAATGTATTGACATGTCCCTAACTTATAATATTATATTTTAATATACTAATTTAACAACATTCTACATTGCATTCTATAATATATTTAGAGTAAAATGGATGGATCTAAAGCAAGAGAGGCAAGAAATATACGCGCAAATAAATTGAAAAGAAAACGTGAAGGTGTAACACCCCCAAAACTGTAATATCCGCAATTTCGGATTTCCGGTAATTTTTATTTTCGGCGGAGGTCCGTTTCGAAAACTCGCTTTTGACCGTTTCGTCATTCGGAGAATATTTAATTCTGCACTTTTTGTCATCCGAGTTCTTTTCGGTGCTGCTTTGTTGAGTTCCGTGCTTTTTAGCGACTTTTCCGCGCTTGAGTTCGGTTCTTGCGAATCTCGTTTGAAACTGTCGTTTGGGGTTTTTCGTAAGTTCATTTAACGTTGTTATACGTGTTGTGAGCTTCGGTTTGATTATTCGTTGTCGTATGGTGATTTTCGGGCATTTGGGCCATTTTCGTAATTTCCCAAAGTTTGGGGTAATTACCTTCCGTTGTCGAATTTCGAGCCTTCGGGTGGTCGGAATCGTGTGTTCTCTTAGTGTTCGGATTCGTCTTTGTGAGTACTTCGTAACCGTATCTTCGGTTCGTATTCAGGTTCGGGTTTCGGTGTCGTTTTGTTAAGTTCAGGATTACTAAACGACTTTTCTAAGTATGAGTTCGGCTTTGTTAGATCACCATTAATTCTTGGAAACTCCAAAAATTCTGAATCTTTACAATATTATAGAGCATCGAGTTAGCTTTCCAATGGTTCGAACGGTGAGTCAATCGGAGTCCGGACGAGAGAGTTATGGTCGTTTTAGCTCACCCGCTCGTTATTGGCCGATCATCACGCCGAACTTCGGCCGTCGTCCGACACGGCCCGTGCCGCATTTCGTCCGAAATGCCGGAACCGATCGCCGACACGCCCGACCGTGTTCCAGACACGGCCGAGTCGTGCCGAAGTCGCCGCTTGGACGGGTCACTATCGGGCGACGCGGCCGTGTCTAGCAGACACGGCCGATTCCCTCGCCGCCAGTGGTCGGCTATTTAAGGCCTCGGACCGAGTCATATCCGCATTTTCCACTTTTCTTCGTTCCTTCCGCGATTTTTCACCATAGATCGATGGTTTTGAGTAGAATCAACTTATATAAACATGTTTTGGAAGTTGGAATCATGGATTAACATCATCTTCCACCGGATCGAAGGTAAGAACACCTAAACTTTTGGTTTTGGATGTTCTTGGGGTTTCTTAGTGTTTTGGCCGATTTTCTTTGTTTTGATTGATTCGATGAAACTTGATTGTAAACTCGTAATCATTCAATACCCTTGAAGTTTTGTGGAACGGATTTGAGTATTTCTTTGAATAATCGATTAAATTGACTAAGCCTTCAAACTGTCAGATAAATTGCTTCAATGTGTATAACTTGCGAAGTTCCATACGTTTTCTTATTTGTGTGATAGAATTGATATCGTTGTGACTTAGGAACGAATTCTTGTGAAGAACTCGATTCGAACCCTTCCGCTCGTTGCCTTCTTTGGGGTCCGAGCTTCCTGGCCGAACCGTGTTCTTCTGAGCGTTCGGAGCGGTTATTAAGGCAAGTATCTTACTATACGACATGTATCATGCGACTAGAAAACACGTAGGAGAGTTATGATGATTTTGCGTGCCTTCGTAAATATGTTCCGTTTGAGTTGGTTGTGTTTTCCAAATTTGAAGGCTTTGTGATAATAGTGTTATATTGGTATACGTGTTAGGCGTTGTGCCATTTGTGCGGGATTGCGATGTACATATGAGTTGGTTGTACACGTGGTTGTGCAATGTATTGTGTACCGAATGTGTGTTATGTTGGTTAAATGTCGTTGATTGATGATAGTTGTTGCGAGTGTTGAGGTTGTGTTATGTGCGTGCAATGTATGATTTTGTGGTGATCAAGATGATTGATTAATTGTGCTCATTGTTGTATGTAATGCGAATGTGATGTCTTTGAACGCTAGGTTCACTCGTGCGGGTTCGACGGGCCTACGAGGATTCATGGCACAGTCCATGGGATCGGAACTTAGTGTGTGGTGCCGAGGTCCAATCGTGCGGGTCCGACGAGGCCTACGATGATTCATGGCACAGTCCATTGAATCAGGACACGACGTCCAACCGCGGGTTCGACGGAACCTACGGTGACACGTGACACAGTTCACGGGTCGGGACCGTTTGTTGTGATTGTTGTGTTTGCTCAATCCGTGTGGGTTGTTGAACCTACGGAGACTCGTGGCAAGCGATCACGAGTCATGAGCATAATTGATTGTTGTGATTGTTGTGTTTGCTCGATCCGTGGGTTGTTGAACCTACGGAGACTCGTGGCAAGCGATCACGAGTCATGAGCATGATTGATTGTTGTGATTGTTGTGATTGGTTAAGTCCGCGGGTTGTTGAACCTACGGAGACACGTGACAGGGATCACGGTGTCACGAACTATGTTTTGTAAATCAAACTTTTTGTAAGAAAGTTTTAAGAAAAGAATGTTGGGCCGAGCCCCATGAGATTTATGGAAATGTTTTCGTCAGTAAATTGTTGTAATACAATTTTGAGATTTGAGTTAAGACCTAAGATTTTGAAAGGTTTTGAAATTCTAAAATTTCCGAGGTGATAATCTTATTTTCGAATGCTTCATAGCTTATCTTTCCTTGTGAAAACCTCCAGGATATTTTGATACTTGATTGTCATATTTGATTCACGATTATTACTTGCTTGTTATATTTCGTATGATTTGATAATTGCACTAGTAAAGCAGTGGAGTTTTACTAACCCCAGAAATGTCGGGGTGGATGTCTGATACTGCGTCGGTACATGCGAGGTTCGAGGCGATCACAGGATTGGCACTGAGGGATGACAGTGCGATACTAATCAAGAGTTGAGAGTTGGTAGAGTTTAGTTGTATTGTTAGAGTTGATTCGGTCTCATTTGTATTGTATTTCGACCCCTGTGTGGGTAATGTTATTTAAGTCAGTTTTATTGATTGGGTTGTGTGACCTCATCGGTCTGTGTATTCACGTGTAAGTGACCATATCGGTCCGTATCATTTTGTTGTTTGACCACAGTCGGGCAAGCATTTGGTCGTTTATGGATGTTTAGCCTGGTAGATTCTTGTGGCAAGGGTCTACGGCGTGTAATTTTCCCATATGGTTTTGGGGATGTTACAAAAACCATATGGGAATATTACACGCCGTAAACCCTTTCCGCAAGGATCTACCAGGCTAAACGTCCATAAACAACCAAATGCTTGCCCGTCCAGGGTCAAACAATATAATATCTGAGGCGTCAAGGTCACTTACACATAAACACACAGGCCAGGTGAGGTCACACAACTCTATCAACAGGGTGACTAACAACATTACCCACACAGGGTCGAAATACAATACGGCGGAAGACTGAATCAACTCTAACAATACAACTAAACTCTACCAACTCTCAACTCTTGATTAGTATCGCACTGTCATCCCCTTGTGCCAATCTGTGATCGCTCCCGAACTGCATGTACCGGACGCAACAGACATCCACCCCGAATACTCGGGGTTAGTAAAACTCCACCGTTTTACTAGTGCAAGTATCAAACCATACGAAATGTAACAAGCAAATAGCAACTACGAATTTAATACGGAAATCCATTATCAAAATGTTCTAGAAGTTTTAGAATTTCGAACTCAAGTAAGAGATATTTGAAAAGGAACACATCATCTCGGGGATTTTTAAAGCAGAAAATCTTTTGGACCTCGAGTCCCAATTTACAAAACCTTTTCGTAAACAATAGGCCCTTAGCCCGATTCTCGTTTCAAAGCATACTAAATAATATATCATTATGCGTCCGAGATCCATATTTAAAATGTTACCCGAACAATCACTGCTACACGATCCTTTGTTCGTACACATCATGTACCGAACTCCGGAGGCCTCGACGGACCTTACCCGGTCTACACACATTGTTCGTACACATCATGTACCGAACTCCGGAGGCCTCAACGGACCCTACCCGGCTACAACACACACTGTTCGTACACATCATGTACCGAACTCCGGAGGCCTCAACGGACCCTACCCGACTACAGCATCGTTCGTACACATCATGTACCGAACTCCAGAGGTCTCGTCAGACCCTACATGGATCACACACCTTGTCCGTACACGTCATGTACCGGAGTCCAGAGGCCTCGTCAGACCCTACCTGGTTCACACACTTTGTTCGTACACATCATGTACCGAACTCCAGAGGCCTCGTCAGACCCTACCTGGATCACACACACATCGACTCGACACAATTCATAATCATTAAATGTCAAGTCATTCCACATTACGCCGAATGTACAATCAAGCAAGTAAACCAAAACAACACAATCATCATGATCATCACAACGACTCTTAACCAACACAACACACATTCGGTACACAATACATTGAAGAAACACGTGTACAACCATCTCATATGTACATCGCAATCCTGCACAAATGGCACAACGCCTAACACGTATACCAATATATCACTATTATCACAAAGCCTTCAAATTTCGGAAAACACAACCAACTCAAACGGAGCATATTTACGGAGGCAAGCAAAATCGTCATGCATAGCATACGTAATTACTAGTCGCAAGATACAAGTCGTATAATAAGATACTTGCCTTAATAACCGCTACCAAACACTCCGAAGAACACGGTTCGACCGGGAAGCTCGGACCCCGAAGAAGACAACGAACGGAAGGGTTCTGACTCGAGTTCTTCACAAGAATTCGTTCCTAAGTCACAACGATATCAATTCAATCACAATTCTACGAAAACATATGGAACTTCCCAAGTTCTACCCATTGAAGCATTTTATCGGACACTTTGAAGGCGTAGTCCAATTTAATCGATTATTCAAAGAAATACTCAAATCCGTTCCACAAAACTTCAAGGGTATTGAATGATTACGAGTTTACAATCAAGTTCTAACAATAATATGAATCAAAACGAAGCAAATCGGCCAAAACACTAAGAAACCTCAAGAACATCCAAAACCAAAAGTTTAGGTGTTTTTGCCTTCGATCCGGGTGGAAGATGATGTTAATCCATGATTACAGCTTCCAAAACATGTTGCTCTATGTCATATCTATCCAAATCCATCCATTATTGACGAAGAAACGCGAAGAAACGAAGAAAAAGGGTGAAAATGGCCGGATGACTCGGTCCAGGCCCTTAAATAGCCGACCCTGGCCGGCAGGGACTCGACCGTGTCCTGCTAGACACGGTCGCGTCGCCCGATAGTGACCCGTCCGACAGCGACTCGGCACGACTCGACCGTGTCCTGGAACACGGTCGGGCGTCTGGGCAGTCGGTTCTGGCCTATCCGGAAGAGTTCGACTCGGCCGTGCCAGACGACACGGTCGGGTCCTGAGGCAGAGACTCCGGCATTTCCGGACGAGTACGGCACGGGCCGTGTCGGACGACACGGCCGAGTTCGGCCGGCAGTGATCGGCCAATAACGAGCGGGTGAGCTAAAACGACCATAACTCTCTCGTCCGGACTCCGATTGACTCACCGTTTGAACCATTGGAAAGCTAACTCGATGCTCTATAATATTGCAAAGATTCAGAATTTTTGGAGTTACCAAAAATTAATGGTGATCTAACAAAGTCGAACTCATACTTAGAAAAGTCGTTTAGTAATCCTGAATTCAACAAAACGACACCGAAACCCGAACCTGAATACGAACCGAAGATACGGTTACGAAGTACTCACAAAGACGAATCTAAGAGCTAGTAGAACACACGATTTCGACCACCCGAAGGCTCGAAATTCGACAACGGAAGGTAATTACCCCAAACTTTGGGAAATTACGAAAATGGCCCAAATGCCCGAAAATCACCATACGACAACGAATAATCAAACCGAAGCTCACAACACGTATAACAACGTTAAATGAACTTACGAAAAACCCCAAACGACAGTTTCGAACGAGTTTCGCAAGAACCGAACTCAAGCGCGGAAAAGTCGCTAAAAAGCACGGAACTCAAGAAAGCAGCACCGAAACGAACTCGGATGACAAAAAGTGCAGAATTAAATATTCTCCGAATGACGAAACGGTCAAAAGCGAGTCGTCAAAACGGACTTCGGCCGAAAAAAGAAATTTACCGAAAATCGAAAATTTGCAGATATTACATTCTACCCTCCTTAAAAGAAGTTTCGTCCCGAAACTTAAAACAAGTAGGGGGAAGAAATATTCCGCCAGGGAAAACTCAACAAGATACACAAGAATGTGTAACTAACGCCCAACGGCGAAATGTTACAAACAACGCAAAGGAATATACGGCGTGAAAACACGCTCCACGGCGACCAACACAACATCGCCGTTAGAGATATAATAAAACCAACAAATGACAAGCGTCATCAAACGGATAATATAGCCAAGTCAATTATCCGACAATCACAAAACACAACGAACGAAAATCAATATGATTGACCAACCCAACGGTACATCAATCAAAACGCGAGCCAACCGCTGAATAAATACGGAATCCCACCGCCCAAGGGTTGGAAGATCGAAAACGAGACTAATTTCCCGAACTTAAGGGAATTAGGAAGGAGCCTGAATGCTCAACAATCACGAAACGAGAACAAAACCGAACAAACAAACGATCGAACCACAACGATCGAGATAGCAAAAATCGAACAATCATGTTCGAAACACGAAGGATAAGAAAATTCAAACAACAACTCCCAGGATGATCTGGTGAGAACAACAAGACGTACATTTCCATAAGATCCACAGGAAAGGGAATAGCGATTGAAAAGTCACAACGACAAATGAGTTATTCCAAAACAATACCACACTCGTTCGATCAACAAAAGCAAGGGGCAGGACAAGCTCAGAAATGTCAACGAACATAATGAGTCGACAGAGTCGAAAACACAAGAGTTCCAAATCCGATCCACTTCGAATAAAAGAACTAATAGAACCAGATGAGGTCACTCCCGAACAAGGTTCACAAGAATCGAACTGAACCCAAAAAGTCACATCGATAACCAGATCGACCCACAACAAGATCACAGTTCGTTCGAACGATGAAACCGAAATACCGAACAAGTTCACAAAGTATCAACGAACACGACGAGTCGATAGACCTGAGAAAGAGGAAATGCAGAAGTCAAAACGATACAGGCATTACATTCGACCTCTTATAAAAGAAATGTCGTTCCCGCAACTCACAACAACTGGAGTAAGGTGACAACACAAAAAGCAAGCACGAAATATCTCCCATGGGCCTCTCGATCCGATCCTCATATCTATCTTGAAGTTCGCGCCCGAAAGACTCGGAACCCAACTCGCAAAAGCGGATCCTGTGTCTCCGGGTCCACACTTGAAAAGCGTTGCGACGAGAAGGACAATTGGCACGTACATGCCCCAGGCAATACGTTCGAAATGCCTCGGCTCGGCATATCGAAAATACGATGCTAGATACAATGGAACATAACACCGCAAAACAACATACTAGGAGATGCCAACTCAAAGATAATAAAGAATCATAACACATATCATATACAACGATTACCATCGTAAAGTAATACACACACAAACACTACAACAACGATATCGTTCGGCGACATCAACGGCCCGAACGATAATCGCACATAATTACAAAAATTATGAAACAAACACACATGTACAAAAACGTACAAACCAAAGATAAAAAATCTCACACTCGTGCGACAACACTCAAAACCCCACGAGGCGATAAACAGTAAAAACAGGTTCACACCACTCACGAGAGGGCTAGTACAAAGAAATGCGTGGCAACGCCTCGACGTTCATGGCACCAATTCGATCATACTCGGAGCAAACATCATAACGACAACGTGAACATCATACATACATACCTGACCCTCAAATGGGAATGGATAGGTTTTTAAAAACGAAATCCTCCTTTTGAAAATAATTTTGGAAACACCGATTGATCTTGAGTATCACCCTTCAAAAAAAAGTACAATCGTGAAACATCGTTATCGAGACTTTGGAAAACTATTTCGCATTCGATAAAAATGAGGACACTTTCTTTTCGTGAAAAACTTTCGGAAATATTCGACCCTCGGGTCTAAGTAAAAGTGTTTATAAACATTGAAAAATATCTCAAAACATTTTGGTCCTCGAGGTAGAAGAATTCGGAAACATATCGTGGCACCTTGGAAGTACCATGAGAAAACAATTCATTTTAAACGTACGTCTCGAAATTTATTTCTAGGATACTCAAGATTTTCAAAGATAATTCAATGGGCTAGAATGCCCAAAATCTCGAGTAATTACGGAACATTATAGCGTTGTGGGTCCCGCGCCGGAACCCACCAGGATAAAAACTATTTACAAAAACGCCAAAAGGGCCGATGACGGTAATATTTCAAAAACTCACAAAAGCCATTTACAAAATACTAAATACCGTCATAAGAATTTCGCCAAGACGATCAAGGCTATAATGTCAAAACTCGGTTAAGGGAATCGATTTTCAAAATAAAACTCAGTCGCCGATACCTTTTCGAAATCCATCAAGGTTTACAACTTCCACACCATACCACACCACCCGGTGGTTCAAAGATAAAACAATAATGTGCCCAGTTCTATACACATACTATATGCCACAAGTGCTAAACACAATTATATTACACAATACTGTGTAAAGAAAATCATGCACCGCAATTAACTCACTAAGATAAAATCGAGATACACAGGTACTTCGCATAAAAGAGGAGACTTACATCCACAGGTCGCACGGAGGTGACGGTCGCCCACGATACCAATCTCGTCCGACAACATAACCGACACGTTGTGACTACGCACAACTCAACTTGTCACCGATGACTCAAACGACATGACAACACATTACTCGACAAATCACGACTTGACTCGACCCGACTAGGTTTCCGCAACCTAAGCTCCGATACCATAAATGTAACACCCCCAAAACCGTATGAGAATATTACACGCCGTAAACCCTTTCCGCAAGGATCTACCAAAGCAACGTCCATAAACAACCAAATGCTTGCCCGTCTGTGGTCAAACAATATAATATTGCTGCATCAAGGTCACTTACACATAAACACATGCACCGATGAGGTCACACAACTCTATCAACGGGATGACTAACAACATTACCCACACAGGGTCGAAATACAATACTGACGGAAGACCGAATCAACTCTAACAATACAACTAAACTCTACCAACTCTCAACTCTTGATTAGTATCGCAGCTCGTCATCCCCTTGTGCCAATCCTGTGTTGCTCCCCGAACTCGCATGTACCGGACCTTGAGCAGACATCCACCCCGAATACTCGGGGTTAGTAAAACTCCTTTGTTTTACTAGTGCAAGTATCAAACCATACGAAATGTAACAAGCAAATAGCAACTACGAATTTAATACGGAAATCCATTATCAAAATGTTCCCGAGAAGTTTTAGAATTTCGAACTCAAGTAAGAGATATTTGAAAAGGAACACATCATCTCGGGGATTTTTAAAGCAGAAAATCTTTTGGACCTCGAGTCCCAATTTACAAAACCTTTTCGTAAACAATAGGGCCTTAGCCCGATTCTCGTTTCAAAGCATACTAAATAATATATCATTATGCGTCCGAGATCCATATTTAAAATGTTACCCGAACAATCACTGCTACACGATCACTGTTCGTACACATCATGTACCGAACTCCGGAGGCCTCGACGGACCTTACCCGGTCTACACACATTGTTCGTACACATCATATACCGAACTCCGGAGGCCTCAACGGACCCTACCCGGCTACAACACACACTGTTCGTACACATCATGTACCGAACTCCGGAGGCCTCAACGGACCCTACCCGACTACAGCATCGTTCGTACACATCATGTACCGAACTCCAGAGGTCTCGTCAGACCCTACATGGATCACACACCTTGTCCGTACACGTCATGTACCGGACTCCAGAGGCCTTGTCAGACCCTACCTGGTTCACACACTTTGTTCGTACACATCATGTACCGAACTCCAGAGGCCTCGTCAGACCCTACCTGGATCACACACACATCGACTCGACACAATTCATAATCATTAAATGTCAAGTCATTCCACATTACGCCGAATGTACAATCAAGCAAGTAAACCAAAACAACACAATCATCATGATCATCACAACGACTCTTAACCAACACAACACACATTCGGTACACAATACATTGAAGAAACACGTGTACAACCATCTCATATGTACATCGCAATCCTGCACAAATGGCACAACGCCTAACACGTATACCAATATATCACTATTATCACAAAGCCTTCAAATTTCGGAAAACACAACCAACTCAAACGGAACATATTTACGGAGGCAAGCAAAATCGTCATGCATAGCATACGTAATTACTAGTCGCAAGATACAAGTCGTATAATAAGATACTTGCCTTAATAACCGCTACCAAACACTCCGAAGAACACGGTTCGACCGGGAAGCTCGGACCCCGAAGAAGACAACGAACGGAAGGGTTCTGACTCGAGTTCTTCACAAGAATTCGTTCCTAAGTCACAACGATATCAATTCAATCACAATTCTACGAAAACATATGGAACTTCCCAAGTTCTACCCATTGAAGCATTTTATCGGACACTTTGAAGGCGTAGTCCAATTTAATCGATTATTCAAAGAAATACTCAAATCCGTTCCACAAAACTTCAAGGGTATTGAATGATTACGAGTTTACAATCAAGTTCTAACAATAATATGAATCAAAACGAAGCAAATCGGCCAAAACACCAAGAAACCTCAAGAACATCCAAAACCAAAAGTTTAGGTGTTTTTACCTTCGATCCGGGTGGAAGATGATGTTAATCCATGATTACTGCTTCCAAAACATGTTGCTCTATGTCATATCTATCCAAATCCATCCATTATTGACGAAGAAACGCGAAGAAACGAAGAAAAAGGGTGAAAATGGCCGGATGACTCGGTCCAGGCCCTTAAATAGCCGACCACGGCGGCGGGGACTTGACCGTGTCCTGCTAGACACGGTCGCGTCGCCCGATAGTGACCCGTCCGACAGCGACTCGGCACGACTCGACCGTGTCCTGGAACACGGTCGGGCGTCTGGGCAGTCGGTTCTGGCCTATCCGGAAGAGTTCGACTCGGCCGTGCCAGACGACACGGTCGGGTCCTGAGGCAGAGACTCCGGCATTTCCGGACGAGTGCGGCACGGGCCGTGTCGGACGACACGGCCGAGGTCGGCCGGCAGTGATCGGCGATAACGAGCGGGTGAGTTAAAACGACCATAACTCTCTCGTCAGGACTCGATTGACTCAGCGTTTGAACCATTGGAAAGCTAACTCGATGCTCTATAATATTGCAAAGATTCAGAATTTTTGGAGTTACCAAAAATTAATGGTGATCTAACAAAGTCGAACTCATACTTAGAAAAGTCGTTTAGTAATCCTGAATTCAACAAAACGACACCGAAACCCGAACCTGAATACGAACCGAAGATACGGTTACGAAGTACTCACAAAGACGAATCTAAGAGCTAGTAGAACACACGATTCCGACCACCCGAAGGCTCGAAATTCGACAACGGAAGGTAATTACCCCAAACTTTGGGAAATTACGAAAATGGCCCAAATGCCCGAAAATCACCATACGACAACGAATAATCAAACCGAAGCTCACAACACGTATAACAACGTTAAATGAACTTACGAAAAACCCCAAACGGCAGTTTCGAACGAGATTCGCAAGAACCGAACTCAAGCGCGGAAAAGTCGCTAAAAGCACGGAACTCAACAAAGCAGCACCGAAACGAACTCGGATGACAAAAAGTGCAGAATTAAATATTCTCCGAATGACGAAACGGTCAAAAGCGAGTCGTCAAAACGGACTTCGGCCGAAAAAAGAAATTTACCGAAAATTGAAAATTTGCAGATATTACATTCTACCCTCCTTAAAAGAAGTTTCGTCCCGAAACTTAAAACAAGTAGGGGGAAGAAATATTCCGCCAGGGAAAACTCAACAAGATACACAAGAATGCGTAACTAACGCCCAACGGCGAAATGTTACAAACAATGCAAAGGAATATACGGCGTGAAAACACGCTCCACGGCGACCAACACAACGTCGCCGTTAGAGATATAATAAAACCAACAAATGACAAGCGTCATCAAACGGATAATATAGCCAAGTCAATTATCCGACAATCACAAAACACAACGAACGAAAATCAATATGATTGACCAACCCAACGGTACATCAATCAAAACGCGAGCCAACCGCTGAATAAATACGGAATCCCACCGCCCAAGGGTTGGAAGATCGAAAACGAGACTAATTTCCCGAACTTAAGGGAATTAGGAAGGAGCCTGAATGCTCAACAATCACGAAACGAGAACAAAACCGAACAAACAAACGATCGAACCACAACGATCGAGACAGCAAAAATCGAACAATCATGTTCGAAACACGAAGGATAAGAAAATTCAAACAACAACTCCCAGGATGATCTGGTGAGAACAACAAGACGTACATTCCCATAAGATCCACAGGAAAGGGAATAGCGATTGAAAAGCCACAACGACAAATGAGTTATTCCAAAACAATACCACACTCGTTCGATCAACAAAAGCAAGGGGCAGGACAAGATCAGAAATGTCAACGAACATAATGAGTCGACAGAGTCGAAAACACAAGAGTTCCAAATCCGATCCACTTCGAATAAAAGAACTAATAGAACCAGATGAGGTCACTCCCGAACAAGGTTCACAAGAATCGAACTGAACCCAAAAAGTCACATCGATAACCAGATCGACCCACAACAAGATCACAGTTCGTTCGAACGATGAAACCGAAATACCGAACAAGTTCACAAAGTATCAACGAACACGACGAGTCGATAGACCTGAGAAAGAGGAAATGCAGAAGTCAAAACGATACAGGCATTACATTCGACCTCTTATAAAAGAAATGTCGTTCCCGCAACTCACAACAACTGGAGTAAGGTGACAACACAAAAAGCAAACGACAGAAATATCTCCCATGGGCCTCTCAGATCCGATCCTCATATCTATACTGAAGTTCGCGCCCCGAAAGACTCAGAACCCAACTCGCAAAACTGGATCCTGTGTCTCCCGGGTCCACACTTGAAAAGCGTTACTGACGAGAAGGACAATTGGCACGTACATGCCCCCGGCACAATACGTTCGAAATGCCTCGGCTCGGCATATCGAAAATACAGATGCTAGATACAATGGAACATAACACCGCAAAACAACATACCGAGATGCCAACTCAAAGATAATAAAGAATCATAACACATATCATATACAACGATTACCATCGTAAAGTAATACACACACAAACACTACAACAACGACAGATCGTTCGGCGACATCAACGGCCCGAACGATAATCGCACATAATTACAAACATTATGAAACAATCACACATGTACATAAACGTACAAACCCAAGCTTCAACATCTCACACTCGTGCGACAACACGCAAATCGCCACGAGGCGATAAACAAGAAACACCGGTTCACACCTCTCACAGAGGGCTAGTACAAAGAAATGCGTGGCAACGCCTCGACGTTCATGGCACCAATTCGATCATACTGGAGCAAACATCATAACGACAACGTGAACATCATACATACATACCACCCTCAAATGGGAATGGATAGGTTTTAAAAACGAAAACCTCCTTTTGAAAATAATTTTGGAAACACCGATTGATCTTGAGTATCACCCTTCAAAAAAAGTACAATCGTGAAACATCGTTATCGAGACTTTGGAAAACTATTTCGCATTCGATAAAAATGAGGACACTTTCTTTTCGTGAAAAACTTTCGGAAATATTCGACCCTCGGGTCTAAGTAAAAGTGTTTATAAACATTGAAAAATATCTCAAAACATTTTGGTCCTCGAGGTAGAAGAATTCTAAACATATCGTGGCACCTTGGAAGTACCATGAGAAAACAATTCATTTTAAACGTACGTCTCGAAATTTATTTCTAGGATACTCAAGATTTTCAAAGATAATTCAATGGGCTAGAATGCCCAAAAATCTCAGGTAATTACACGGAACATTATAGCGTTGTGGGTCCCGCGCCGGAACCCACCAGGATAAAAACTATTTACAAAAACGCCAAAAGGGCCGATGACGGTAATATTTCAAAAACTCACAAAAGCCATTTACAAAATACTAAATACCGTCATAAGAATTTCGCCAAGACGATCAAGGCTATAATGTCAAAACTCGGTTAAGGGAATCGATTTTCAAAATAAAACTCAGTCGCCGATACCTTTTCGAAATCCATCAAGGTTTACAACTTCCACACCATACCACACCACCCGGTGGTTCAAAGATAAAACAATAATGTGCCCAGTTCTATACACATACTATATGCCACAAGTGCTAAACACAATTATATTACACAATACTGTGTAAAGAAAATCATGCACCGCAATTAACTCACTAAGATAAAATCGAGATACACAGGTACTTCGCATAAAAGAGGAGACTTACATCCACAGGTCGCACGGAGGTGACGGTCGCCCACGATACCAATCTCGTCCGACAACATAACCGACACGTTGTGACTACGCACAACTCAACTTGTCACCTGATGACTCAAACGACATGACAACACATTACTCGACAAATCACGACTTGACTCGACCCGACAGCCTAGGTTTCCGCAACCTAAGCTCCGATACCATAAATGTAACACCCCCAAAACCGTATGAGAATATTACACGCCGTAAACCCTTTCCGCAAGGATCTACCAGGCTAAACGTCCATAAACAACCAAATGCTTGCCCGTCCAGGGTCAAACAATATAATATTACAGACCGTCAAGGTCACTTACACATAAACACACAGACCGATGAGGTCACACAACTCTATCAACAGGACTGACTAACAACATTACCCACACAGGGGTCGAAATACAATACAGCGGAAGACTGAATCAACTCTAACAATACAACTAAACTCTACCAACTCTCAACTCTTGATTAGTATCGCAGCTCGTCATCCCCTTGTGCCAATCCTGTGTTGCTCCCCGAACTCGCATGTACCGGCCTTGAGCAGGACATCCACCCCGAATACTCGGGGGTTAGTAAACTCAACTTTTTTACTAGTGCAATTATCAAACCATACTAAATGAAACAAGCAAATATCAACTACTAATATAATACGGAAATCCATTATCAAAATGTTCCCGAGAAGTTTTAGAATTTCGAACTCAAGTAAGAGATATTTGAAAAGGAACACATCATCTCGGGGATTTTTAAAGCAGAAAATCTTTTGGACCTCGAGTCCCAATTTACAAAACCTTTTCGTAAACAATAGGGCCTTAGCCCGATTCTCGTTTCAAAGCATACTAAATAATATATCATTATGCGTCCGAGATCCATATTTAAAATGTTACCCGAACAATCACTGCTACACGATCACTGTTCGTACACATCATGTACCGAACTCCGGAGGCCTCAACGGACCTTACCCGGTCTACACACATTGTTCGTACACATCATATACCGAACTCCGGAGGCCTCAACGGACCCTACCCGGCTACAACACACACTGTTCGTACACATCATGTACCGAACTCCGGAGGCCTCAACGGACCCTACCCGACTACAGCATCGTTCGTACACATCATGTACCGAACTCCAGAGGTCTCGTCAGACCACACGGATCACACACCTTGTCCGTACACGTCATGTACGGACTCCAGAGCCTCGTCGGACCTACGGTTCACACACTTTGTTCGTACACATCATGTACCGAACTCCGGAGGCCTCGTCGGACCCTACCGGATCACACACACATCGACTCGACACAATTCATAATCAGTAAATGTCAAGTCATTCCACATTACGCGAATGTACAATCAAGCAAGTAAACCAAAACAACACAATCATCATGATCATCACAACGACTCTTAACCAACACAACACACATTCGGTACACAATACATTGAAGAAACACGTGTACAACCATCTCATATGTACATCGCAATCCCGCACAAATGGCACAACGCCTAACACGTATACCAATATATCACTATTATCACAAAGCCTTCAAATTTGGAAAACACAACCAACTCAAACGGAACATATTTACGGAGGCAAGCAAAATCGTCATGCATAGCATACGTAATTACTAGTCGCAAGATACAAGTCGTATAATAAGATACTTGCCTTAATAACCGCTACCAAACACTCAAGAACACGGTTCGACCGGGAAGCTCGGACCGAAGAAGACAACGAACGGAAGGGTTCGACTCGAGTTCTTCACAAGAATTCGTCCTAAGTCACAACGATATCAATTCAATCACAATTCTACGAAAACATATGGAACTTCCCAAGTTCTACCCATTGAAGCATTTTATCGGACACTTTGAAGGCGTAGTCCAATTTAATCGATTATTCAAAGAAATACTCAAATCCGTTCCACAAAACTTCAAGGGTATTGAATGATTACGAGTTTACAATCAAGTTCTAACAATAATATGAATCAAAACGAAGCAAATCGGCCAAAACACCAAGAAACCTCAAGAACATCCAAAACCAAAAGTTTAGGTGTTCTTACCTTCGATCCGGGTGGAAGATGATGTTAATCCATGATTACAGTTTCCAAAACATGTTGCTCTATGTCATATCTATCCAAATCCATCCATTATTGTGAAGAAACGCGAAGAAACGAAGAAAAAGGGTGAAAATGGCGGATGACTCGGTCTAGGCCCTTAAATAGCCGACCACGGCGGCGGGGACTCGACCGTGTCCCGCTAGACACGGTCGCGTCGCCCGATAGTGACCCGTCCAAGCGGCGACTTCAGCGACTCGGCCGTGTCCCGGAACACGGTCGGGCGTCTGGCGTCGGTTACGCCTAACCGGAAGAGTTCTACACGGCCGTGCCGAGCGACACGGTCGGGTCTCGAGGCGAGACTCGGCATTTCCGGACGAGTGCAGACGGGCCGTGTCGGACGACACGGCCGAGTTCGGCCGGCAGTGATCGGCCAATAACGAGCGGGTGAGGTAAAACGACCATAACTCTCTCGTCCGGACTCCGACTGACTCACCGTTTGAACCATTGGAAAGATAACTCGATGCTCTATAATATTGCAAAGATTCAGAATTTTTGGAGTTACCAAAAATTAATGGTGATCTAACAAAGTTGAACTCATACTTAGAAAAGTCGTTTAGTAATCCTGAATTCAACAAAACGACACCGAAACCCGAACCTGAATACGAACCGAAGATACGGTTACGAATTACTCACAAAGACGAATCTAAGAGCTAGTAGAACACACGATTCCGACCACCCGAAGGCTCGAAATTCGACAACGGAAGGTAATTACCCCAAACTTTGGGAAATTACGAAAATGGCCCAAATGCCCGAAAATCACCATACGACGAATAATCAAACCGAAGCTCACAACACGTATAACAACGTTAAATGAACTTACGAAAAACCCCAAACGACAGTTTCGAACGAGATTCGCAAGAACCGAACTCAAGCGCGGAAAAGTCGCTAAAAAGCACGGAACTCAACAAAGCAGCACCGAAACGAACTCGGATGACAAAAAGTGCAGAATTAAATATTCTCTGAATGACGAAACGGTCAAAAGCGAGTCGTCAAAACGGACTTCGGCCGAAAAAAGAAATTTACCGAAAATCGAAAATTTGCAGATATTACATTCTACCCTCCTTAAAAGAAGTTTCGTCCCGAAACTTAAAACAAGTAGGGGGAAGAAATATTCCGCCAGGGAAAACTCAACAAGATACACAAGAATGCGAAACTAACGCCCAACGGCGAAATGTTACAAACAACGCAAAGGAATATACGGCGTGAAAACACGCTCCACGGCGACCAACACAACGTCGCCGTTAGAGATATAATAAAACCAACAAATGATAAGCGTCATCAAACGGATAATATAGCCAAGTCAATTATCCGACAATCACAAAACACAACGAACGAAAATCAATATGATTGACCAACCCAACGGTACATCAATCAAAACGCGAGCCAACCGCTGAACAAATACGGAATCCCACCGCCCAAGGGTTGGAAGATCGAAAACGAGACTAATTTCCCGAACTTAAGGGAATTAGGAAGGAGCCTGAATGCTCAACAATCACGAAACGAGAACAAAACCGAACAAACAAACGATCGAACCACAACGATCGAGACAACAAAAATCGAACAATCATGTTCGAAACACGAAGGATAAGAAAATTCAAACAACAACTCCCAGGATGATCTGGTGAGAACAACAAGACGTACATTCCCATAAGATCCACAGGAAAGGGAATAGCGATTGAAAAGTCACAACGACAAATGAGTTATTCCAAAACAATACCACACTCGTTCGATCAACAAAAGCAAGGGGCAGGACAAGCTCAGAAATGTCAACGAACATAATGAGTCGACAGAGTCGAAAACACAAGAGTTCCAAATCCGATCCACTTAGAATAAAAGAACTAATAGAACCAAATGAGGTCACTCCCGAACAAGGTTCACAAGAATCGAATTGAACCCAAAAAGTCACATCGATAACCAGATCGACCCACAACAAGATCACAGTTCGTTCGAACGATGAAACCGAAATACCGAACAAGTTCACAAAGTATCAACGAACACGACGAGTCGATAGACCTGAGAAAGAGGAAATGCAGAAGTCAAAACGATACAGGCATTACATTCGACCTCTTATAAAAGAAATGTCGTTCCCGCAACTCACAACAACTGGAGTAAGGTGACAACACAAAAGCAAACGACGTAAATATCTCCCATGGGCCTCTCGGATCCGATCCTCATATCTATATCGAAGTTCGTGCCCCGAAAGACTCGTAACCCAACTCGCAAAACCGGATCCTGTGTCTCCGGGTCCACACTTGAAAAGCGCACGACGAGAAGGACAATTGGCACGTACATGCCCCGACACAATACGCTCGAAATGCCTCGGCTCGGCATATCGAAAATACGGATGCTAGATACAATGGAACATAACACCGCAAAACAACATACCGAGATGCCAACTCAAAGATAATAAAGAATCATAACACATATCATATACAACGATTACCATCGTAAAGTAATACACACACAAACACTACAACAACGATGATTCGTTCGGCGACATCAACGGCCGAACGATAATCAGCACATAATTACAAACATTATGAAACAATCACACATGTACACAAACGTACAAACCCAAGCTTCAACATCTCACACTCGTGCGACAACACGCAAATCGCCACGAGGCGATAAACAGTAAACACCGGTTCACACCTCTCACAGAGGGCTAGTACAGCAAATGCGTGGCAACGCCTCGACGTTCATGGCACCAATTCGATCATACTCGGGAGCAAACATCATAACGACAACGTGAACATCATACATACATACCCAGCCCTCAAATGGGAATGGATAGGTTTTTAAAAACGAAATCCTCCTTTTGAAAATAATTTTGGAAACACCGATTGATCTTGAGTATCACCCTTCAAAAAAAAGTACAATCGTGAAACATCGTTATCGAGACTTTGGAAAACTATTTCGCATTCGATAAAAATGAGGACACTTTCTTTTCGTGAAAAACTTTCGGAAATATTCGACCCTCGGGTCTAAGTAAAAGTGTTTATAAACATTGAAAAATATCTCAAAACATTTTGGTCCTCGAGGTAGAAGAATTCGGAAACATATCGTGGCACCTTGGAAGTACCATGAGAAAACAATTCATTTTAAACGTACGTCTCGAAATTTATTTCTAGGATACTCAAGATTTTCAAAGATAATTCAATGGGCTAGAATGCCCAAAATCTCGAGTAATTACACGGAACATTATAGCGTTGTGGGTCCTGCGGAACCCACCAGATAAAAACTATTTACAAAAACGCCAAAGGGCCGATGACGGTAATATTTCAAAACTCACAAAAGCCATTTACAAAATACTAAATACCGTCATAAGAATTTCGCCAAGACGATCAAGGCTATAATGTCAAAACTCGGTTAAGGGAATCGATTTTCAAAATAAAACTCAGTCGCCGATACCTTTTCGAAATCCATCAAGGTTTACAACTTCCACACCATACCACACCACCCGGTGGTTCAAAGATAAAACAATAATGTCCCCAGTTCTATACACATACTATATGCCACAAGTGCTAAACACAATTATATTACACAATACTGTGTAAAGAAAATCATGCACCGCAATTAACTCACTAAGATAAAATCGAGATACACAGGTACTTCGCATAAAAGAGGAGACTTACATCCACAGGTCGCACAGAGGTGACGGTCGCCCACGATACCAATCTCGTCCGACAACATAACCGACACGTTGTGACTACGCACAACTCAACTTGTCACCTGATGACTCAAACGACATGACAACACATTACTCGACAAATCACGACTTGACTCGACCCGACAGCCTAGGTTTCCGCAACATAAGCTCCGATACCATAAATGTAACACCCCCAAAACCGTATGGGAATATTACACGCCGTAAACCCTTTCCGCAAGGATCTACCAGGCTAAACGTCCATAAACAACCAAATGCTTGCCCGTCCAGGGTCAAACAATATAATATTACAGACCGTCAAGGTCACTTACACATAAACACACAGACCGATGAGGTTACACAACTCTATCAACAGGACTGACTAACAACATTACCCACACAGGGGTCGAAATACAATCTGACGGAAGACTGAATCAACTCTAACAATACAACTAAACTCTACCAACTCTCAACTCTTGATTAGTATCGCACTCGTCATCCCCTTGTGCCAATCCTGTTGCTCCCTGAACCTGCATGTACCTGGACGCAGAACAGACATCCACCCCCCGAATACTCGGGGGTTAGTAAAACTCCATTGTTTTACTAGTGCAAGTATCAAACCATACGAAATGTAACAAGCAAATAGCAACTACGAATTTAATACGGAAATCCATTATCAAAATGTTCCCGAGAAGTTTTAGAATTTCGAACTCAAGTAAGAGATATTTGAAAAGGAACACATCATCTCGGGGATTTTTAAAGCAGAAAATCTTTTGGACCTCGAGTCCCAATTTACAAAACCTTTTCGTAAACAATAGGGCCTTAGCCCGATTCTCGTTTCAAAGCATACTAAATAATATATCATTATGCGTCCGAGATCCATATTTAAAATGTTACCCGAACAATCACTGCTACACGATCACTGTTCGTACACATCATGTGTAACACCCCCAATCCACTCAGGGATATTACACGCCGTAGACCCTCTCCTCGAGGATCTACCAGGCTGATAACTAAAATCAAACATCTAAACATCGCCTTTAAGGCTAAAATGACTCAGTAGACCGACTTGGTCTTTCAATAATAACATACAACTCATTCCCAAACACATACCCACGCAGGGGTCAAAATAAAATAAACTCCCGTACAACGGGGAAAAGATACCGCAGCGGAAAAAAGAAAATACAACTGGACCAATACGACATCAACGGAACCTCGTGTGATTAGTATCGTTCATCTTTCATCATCCTTCGTGCCGACCCTGTGCTATGCTCCAAAACCTGAATGCAAAAATAGACATCCACCCCCCGAATACTCGGGGGTTAGCAAAACTCCACTGTTTTGCTAGTGCAAGTACAAGTGCAAAAATACGAGCCATACAATACAAGTTCCAAGAACAATAATAATCAGGAATCCTCAAAGATCCAAACGTAAAGAAAAGTACTTCCCGAGGCAAGAGTTTGGGTAAACATTTCCAAAACCGAAAGATCGCAAATAAGGGAAACAATTTACAAAACAGTTTAAAATGCCATCGAGAGTTTTAATAGAAAACAATTTAGGATTATAAAATCCTTCTTTTTCCAAAAGATCGATAGGTCACATTTCAAACGTTTGTTTTCGCAAATAGGAAATCACCAACAATTTACAGGGTCAAAGCCCAACATCACGTGTCCTCAACGAACGTAGAATCAACGAAACATAATCACGCACGCGCATCGCCTAGGACCGGGACGATACCACCGACATCCCACTCGAGGCCTCGAAGGACCCTCCCGAGTGGCTAGCGAAACAAATCACATACATCTCACGGTTGGATCAATCGCTTGTTGCATCTGGCCACATGATCGCATGCCATGTGCCACCGTAGATTATCTCGAGCTCTCACGGTTGGATCAATCACTTGTTGCATCGACCACATGATCACGTGCCATGTGTCACCGTAGACCTTCAACCATATCCACACATTCACACAAATAACATATTACATCAAGGATATTCAAACAATTCGCAAGAGGCATCAAACACTTAGCAAAACACCACGTCAAACCACAACGCACCGAAATGAAATAATATGCGCCCACACGCAATACCAAGTGCAACATCAACACCAAACATATCCATAGAGTTCACATAGTCATTCTCAAACCACACCATTTACAAAACACACGCGTTTTGAAAGCAAGCCTTTAACAAGGCTAAACCGAATCTTTTGAAAGTTGAAACACACGATCAAATAAACACATAGAGACGGTTACTAATTATCATATCCACAAAACAAGAATTGTATGGACAAGGTACTTGCCTCGATACCACGAGCACGGAACCACGAACGGATACGGCTCAACGGGAAGCTTGGGCGCCGATGCTAACGAAAGGAATACGACGAGCGGAGCGGAAGAATCAAGCGACCGCGAGCCGGCGAAAATGAACCTAACGATTCGAATAGCACAATCACAACCACTTCTAAACGATTACGGAAATGGAATACACCGGAAACCCGCCTACGATTCATGTATATTCGCACAAAAATAACAACGAGGGCGGACCACAACCAAACCCTCTCGATTCCGTAAAACTATGAAAATATACCATGAATCCGTAGGAAAACTAATGATATCAACAAGATTAATCATATTCATCAAGAATCCATCAACAAAGCGGAAAGAATCGGACAAAACCCCAAAATCCCCAATTATCCAAAAAGGTAGGGTTAAAGGAATTCTTACCTCTTGATGAATCAAGCATTCAAATCCAAAACCACGGGTTAGATCCGCAATCCGAGCCACCCGATCGAAAAGGAATGAAGAAATTTACACAAGTAAGTGATAGATGGAGGAACTCTCCCTCTCAAGTCTCTCTCTCTCGCGCACGGTAGAAGAAGCGGGAGGAAATGAACGATGTACGCTGAAACAACACAATTATAGTGTAACACACCAGAACCTATCGGCCGGCCTATCGGCCGATAGGCCCAACCGATAGCCATCTTGAAAGTAGGCGGTGAGAGTCTATCGACCCCCTATCGGCCGAAAGGCTCTGGAAGTGCTCGGCCAAAAGCGACCATAACTCTCTCGTCCAGGACTCGATTGACTCACCGTTTGAACCATTGGAAAGCTAACTCGATGTTCTATAATATTGCAAAGATTTATAATTTTTGGAGTTACCAAAAATTAATGGTGATCTAACAAAGACGAACTCATACTTAGAAAAGTCGTTTAGAAATCCCGAATTCAACAAAACGACACCGAAACCCGAACACGAATACGAACCGAAGATACGGTTACGAAGTACTCACAAAGACGAATCTAAGAGCTAGTAGGACACACAATTCCGACCACCCGAAGGCTCGAAATTCGACAACGGAAGGTAATTACCCCAAACTTTGGGAAATTACGAAAATGGCCCAAATGCCCGAAAATCACGATACGTGATCGAATAACCAAACCGAAGTTCACAACACGTCTAACAAAGTTAAACGGACTTGCGGGAAACTCGAAACAATAGCCGGTCGAGATTCGCAAGAATCAAACTCAAGTGCGGAAAAGTCGCTAAAAGCACGAACTCAACGAAACGACACAAACGAACTCGGATGTCAAAAGTGTAGAATTAATCATTCTCGGAATGACGAAACGGACATGAGCGAGTCGTCAAAGCAGACTTCATGAAAAAAGAAATTACCGGAAATCGAAAATTGCGGATATTACATTCTACCCTCCTTAAAAGAAGTTTCGTCCGAAACTTAAAACAAGTAGGAGAAGAAATATTCCGCCAGAAAACTCAACGAGATACACAAGAATGCGTAACTAACGCCCAACGGCGAAATGTTACAAACAACGCAAAGGAGTATACGGCGTGAAAACACGCTCCACGGCGACCAACACAACGTCGCCGTTAGGGATATAATAAAAACAACAAGTGACAAACGTCATCAAACGGATAATATAGCCAAGTCAATTATCCGACAATCACAAATCACAACGAATGAAAATCAATATGATTGACCAACCCAACGGAACACCAATCAAAACGCGAGTCAACCGAACAAACACGAAATCCCACCGCCTAAGAGTGGAAGATCGAAACGAAACTAATTTCCCGAATCAAGGGAATTACGATGGAGCCTGAATGTTCGACAATCTCGGAACGTGGTCAATATAAACCGACCAATCTAAGGATCAAACCAAATCGATCGAGACATCAAAGGTCGAAGAATCATGTTCGATTCACATAGAACAATAAAGTTCAAACAACAACTCCCGGATGATCGGTGAGAACTACAAGACATGCATTGCGAAGATCCGCAGAAAGGGAATAGCGATTGAAAAGTCACAACGACAACGAGTTATTCCGAAATAACACCACACTCGTTCGATCAACAAAAGCAAGGAGCAGGACAAGCTCGGAAATGTCAACGAACATAAATGAGTCGACAGAGTCGAAAACACAAGAGTTCCAAAGCCAGATCCACTTCGAATAAAAGAACTAGTAGAACCAGATGATGTCACTCCCAAACAAGGTTCACAAGAATCGAATCGAACCCGAAAAGTAACATCGATAACCAGATCGACCCACAACAAGATCACGGCTCGTTCGGACGATGAAACCGAAATATAGAACAAGTTCATAAAGTACCAACGATCACGAGCGAATCGACAGATGGAGAAAGAGAAAATACGAAGTCTAAAAACAACACGGGTACTACATTCGACCTCTTATAAAGGAAGGTGACGACACAACAAGCAACCGTGAAACATCCTTCAAAGGCCTCTCAAAGCCGATTCGATATCTGTCTCAAGCGCGAACTCCGAAAGTCTCGGTAGCCAATTCACAACCGAATTCGGTGTCCTCGAGTCCACACTTGAAATGTGTCATCGACGAGAAAGACAATTTACACGTGCATGCCCGGCACATCACGATTGAAACGTCTCGGCTCGGCATACCGAAAATATAAATGCTCGATACAATGGATCAAAACACCGCAAAACAACATACCGGAGATGCCAACTCGGATAACATATCAACGCATACAAAAATCACAACAACAACGGCATCATCCGAAGATTACAACATCCCGAACGATGACCATCACACAATCACAAACATCATGAAACAATCACCCATGTGTATAACGCATAAAAATCCAGGCTTTAACAACTCACACTAGTGCGACAATACGCAATCACCACGAGGCGATAAACAGTAAACACCAGTTCACACCTCTCACAGAGGGCCAACAAAACATATGCGTGGCGAACGACTCGACACTCACGCCACCAATTCAATCACAATTCGGGGTTGACACCGTAACGAAAGTTCGAAAACCATACACGCATTTCCGGTCCATAACAGAATGATAGGTTTTAAAAACGAGAACCACCTTTTGAAAACAGGTTTGGAAACAACGGTGATCTTAGTATCATTTTACAAAAAGTAGTACAAACACCATTATCGAGACTTTGAAAATCATCTTGCGTTTGAACAAAAATGAGGACACCTTTCCTTTAGTGAAAAACTTTCAAAAAATATTCGACCCTTGGGTCTAAGCAACTGCATTTGAAAATATCTCAAAAAAAATATTTTTGGTCCTCAACCGGAAATTTTTTGAAATGTATTGCGGCATTAGAAAACACCTTGAAAACACCGCAAGAAAATAATTCGTTTTAAAAGTACGTCTCGAATTTCAATTTTCTAAGATACTCAAGGTTTTCAAAAATAATTCAATGGGTTAGAATGCCCAAAAAGGTCAATGACGGTAGTACTTATCAAAACTCACAAAATCATTTGAAAACACCCAACTACCGTCAAAACGGTCAAGGTCAACAACTCGGTTAAAGGAATCGATTTTCGAAATAAAATTCAGTCGGTAAGATACCGCAAGCTATTACAAAGGAACTCACGCAGCGGAAAAAAAAAATAGAGTCCAACATGCACAATCCAAAGAACTACTCCTCACATGAAAGAAATATGAGAGTCAAATAGTCACGTATCAAGAAATCAAAATCCATAAGAGGATTCCGTCACTTAGCAAATAAATCATAAAAATAGCTCGTGTCACACGAGGCACAACACAAAGAAGGGAGACTTACAGCCACAGGTCGCACGAAGATGATGATCGCCCCACGATACTAATCACGACCAACAAACTCAGACGACGCGTCGCGACACGACTCGATCGGATAAAATCCGACGAGACAAAAACTCGATAGACACCATCGACCCGGACCTAGGTTTCCACAACCTAAGCTCCGATACCATTTATGTAACACCCCAATCCACTCGGGGATATTACACGCCGTAGACCCTCTCCTCGAGGATCTACCAGTGATAACTAAAATCAAACATCTAAACATCGCCTTTAAGGCTAAAATGACTCATGAGAACTACTTTGTCTTTCTATGATAACATACAACTCATTCCCAAACACATACCCACGCAGGGTCAAAATAAAATAAACTCCCGTACAACGGGGAAAAGATACCGCATGGAAAAAGAAAATACAAGCTGGACCAATACGACATCAACGGAACCTCGTGTGATTAGTATCGTTCATCTTTCATCATCCTTCGTGCCGACCACGTGCTATGCTCCAAAACCCGAATGCAAAATAGACATCCACCCCCCGAATACTCGGGGGTTAGCAAAACTCCACTGTTTTGCTAGTGCAAGTACAAGTGCAAAAATACGAGCCATACAATACAAGTTCCAAGAACAATAATAATCAGGAATCCTCAAAGATCCAAACGTAAAGAAAAGTACTTCCCGAGGCAAGAGTTTGGGTAAACATTTCCAAAACCGAAAGATCGCAAATAAGGGAAACAATTTACAAAACAGTTTAAAATGCCATCGAGAGTTTTAATAGAAAACAATTTAGGATTATAAAATCCTTCTTTTTCCAAAAGATCGATAGGGTCACAGCCCAAACGTTTGTTTTCGCAAATAGGAAATCACCAACAATTTACAGGGTCAAAGCCCAACATCACGTGTCCTCAACGAACGTAGAATCAACGAAACATAATCACGCACGCGCATCGCCTAGGACCGGGACGATACCACCGACATCCCACTCGAGGCCTCGAAGGACCCTCCCGAGCTGGCTAGCGAAACAAATCACATACATCTCACGGTTGGATCAATCGCTTGTTGCATCCTGGCCACATGATCGCATGCCATGTGCCACCGTAGATTATCTCAGGCTCTCACGGTTGGATCAATCACTTGTTGCATCCTGACCACATGATCACGTGCCATGTGTCACCGTAGACCTTCAACCATATCCACACATTCACACAAATAACATATTACATCAAGGATATTCAAACAATTCGCAAGAGGCATCAAACACTTAGCAAAACACCACGTCAAACCACAACGCACCGAAATGAAATAATATGCGCCCACACGCAATACCAAGTGCAACATCAACACCAAACATATCCATAGAGTTCACATAGTCATTCTCAAACCACACCATTTACAAAACACACGCGTTTTGAAAGCAAGCCTTTAACAAGGCTAAACCGAATCTTTTGAAAGTTCGAAACACACGATCAAATAAACACATAGAGACGGTTACTAATTATCATATCCACAAAACAAGAATTGTATGGACAAGGTACTTGCCTCGATACCACGAGCACGGAACCACGAACGGATACGGCTCAACCGGGAAGCTTCGGAACGCCCGATGCTAACGAAAAGGAATACGACAACGAACGGAACGGAAGAATCAAGCACGACCGCGAGGAACCGACGAAAATGAACCTAACGATTCGAATAGCACAATCACAACCACTTCTAAACGATTACGGAAATGGAATACACCCGGAAACCCGCCTACGATTCATGTATATTCGCACAAAAATAACAACGAGGGCGGACCACAACCAAACCCTCTCGATTCCGTAAAACTATGAAAATATACCATGAATCCGTAGGAAAACTAATGATATCAACAAGATTAATCATATTCATCAAGAATCCATCAACAAAACGGAAAGAATCGGACAAAACCCCAAAATCCCCAATTATCCAAAAAGGTAGGGTTAAAGGAATTCTTACCTCTTGATGAATCAAGCATTCAAATCCAAAAACCACGGGTTAGATCCGCAATCCGAGCCACCCGATCGAAAAGGAATGAAGAAATTTACACAAGTAAGTGATAGATGGAGGAACTCTCCCTCTCAAGTCTCTCTCTCTCGCGCACGGTTGAAGAAGGGGGAGGAAATGAACGATTTACGCTGAAACAACACATTTATAGTGTAACACAGCAGAACCTATCGGCCGGCCTATCGGCCGATAGGCTAACCGATAGCCATCGAAAGTAGGCGGAGAGTCTATCGACCCCCCCTATCGGCCGAAAGGCTCTGGAAGTGCTCGGCCAAAAACTGAAACGACCATAACTCTCTCGTCCGGACTCCGATTGACTCACCGTTTGAACCATTGGAAAGCTAACTCGATGTTCTATAATATTGCAAAGATTTATAATTTTTGGAGTTACCAAAAATTAATGGTGATCTAACAAAGACGAACTCATACTTAGAAAAGTCGTTTAGAAATCCTGAATTCAACAAAACGACACCGAAACCCGAACCTGAATACGAACCGAAGATACGGTTACGAAGTACTCACAAAGACGAATCTAAGAGCTAGTAGGACACACAATTCCGACCACCCGAAGGCTCAAAATTCGACAACGGAAGGTAATTACCCCAAACTTTGGGAAATTACGAAAATGGCCCAAATGCCCGAAAATCACGATACGTGATCGAATAACCAAACCGAAGTTCACAACACGTCTAACAAAGTTAAACGGACTTGCGGGAAACTCGAAACAGCAGTTTCGGTCGAGATTCGCAAGAATCAAACTCAAGTGCGGAAAAGTCGCTAAAAAGCACAGAACTCAACGAAACGACACCGAAACGAACTCGGATGTCAAAAAGTGTAGAATTAATCATTCTCAGAATGACGAAACGGACATGAGCGAGTCGTCAAAACAGACTTCCGCCGAAAAAAAAGAAATTACCGGAAATCGAAAATTGCGGATATTACATCATGTACCGAACTCCGGAGGCCTCGACGGACCTTACCCGGTCTACACACATTGTTCGTACACATCATATACCGAACTCCGGAGGCCTCAACGGACCCTACCCGGCTACAACACACACTGTTCGTACACATCATGTACCGAACTCCGGAGGCCTCAACGGACCCTACCCGACTACAGCATCGTTCGTACACATCATGTACCGAACTCCAGAGGTCTCGTCAGACCCTACCTGGATCACACACCTTGTCCGTACACGTCATGTACCGGACTCCAGAGGCCTCGTCAGACCCTACCTGGTTCACACACTTTGTTCGTACACATCATGTACCGAACTCCAGAGGCCTCGTCAGACCCTACCTGGATCACACACACATCGACTCGACACAATTCATAATCATTAAATGTCAAGTCATTCCACATTACGCCGAATGTACAATCAAGCAAGTAAACCAAAACAACACAATCATCATGATCATCACAACGACTCTTAACCAACACAACACACATTCGGTACACAATACATTGAAGAAACACGTGTACAACCATCTCATATGTACATCGCAATCCTGCACAAATGGCACAACGCCTAACACGTATACCAATATATCACTATTATCACAAAGCCTTCAAATTTGGAAAACACAACCAACTCAAACGGAACATATTTACGGAGGCAAGCAAAATCGTCATGCATAGCATACGTAATTACTAGTCGCAAGATACAAGTCGTATAATAAGATACTTGCCTTAATAACCGCTACCAAACACTCAAGAACACGGTTCGACCGGGAAGCTCGGACCGAAGAAGACAACGAATGGAAGGGTTCGACTCGAGTTCTTCACAAGAATTCGTTCCTAAGTCACAACGATATCAATTCAATCACAATTCTACGAAAACATATGGAACTTCCCAAGTTCTACCCATTGAAGCATTTTATCGGACACTTTGAAGGCGTAGTCCAATTTAATCGATTATTCAAAGAAATACTCAAATCCGTTCCACAAAACTTCAAGGGTATTGAATGATTACGAGTTTACAATCAAGTTCTAACAATAATATGAATCAAAACGAAGCAAATCGGCCAAAACACCAAGAAACCTCAAGAACATCCAAAACCAAAAGTTTAGGTGTTCTTACCTTCGATCCGGGTGGAAGATGATGTTAATCCATGATTACAGCTTCCAAAACATGTTGCTCTATGTCATATCTATCCAAATCCATCCATTATTGACGAAGAAACGCGAAGAAACGAAGAAAAAGGGTGAAAATGGCCGGATGACTCGGTCTAGGCCCTTAAATAGCCGACCCTGGCCGGCAGGGACTCGACCGTGTCCTGCTAGACACGGTCGCGTCGCCCGATAGTGACCCGTCCGACAGCGACTCGGCACGACTCGACCGTGTCCTGGAACACGGTCGGGCGTTTGGCGATCGGTTACGCCTATCCGGAAGAGTTCGACTCGGCCGTGCTGCACGACACGGCCGGGTCTCGAGGCGAGACTCCGGCATTTCCGGACGAGTGCAGCGCACGGGCCGTGTCGGACGACACGGCCGAAGTTCGGCCGCGTGATCGCCAATAACGAGCGGGTGAGCGAAACGACCATAACTCTCTCGTCCGGACTCCGATTGACTCACCGCTTGAACCATTGGAAAGCTAACTCGATGCTCTATAATATTGCAAAGATTCAGAATTTTGGAGTTACCAAAAATTAATGGTGATCTAACAAAGTCGAACTCATACTTAGAAAAGTCGTTTAGTAATCTGAATTCAACAAAACGACACCGAAACCGAACACGAATACGAACCAAGATACGGTTACGAATTACTCACAAAGACGAATCTAAGAGCTAGTAGAACACACGATTCCGACCACCCGAAGGCTCGAAATTCGACAACGGAAGGTAATTACCCCAAACTTTGGGAAATTACGAAAATGGCCCAAATGCCCAAAAATCACCATACGACAACGAATAATCAAACCGAAGCTCACAAAACGTATAAAAACGTTAAATGAACATAAGAAAAACCCCAAACAGCGGTTTGAACGAGATTCGCAAGAACCGAACTCAAGCGCGGAAAAGTCGCTAAAAAGCACGGAACTCAACAAAGCAAAGACCAAACGAACTCGGATGACAAAAAGTGCAGAATTAAATATTCTCCGAATGACGAAACGGTCAAAAGCGAGTCGTCAAAACGGACTTCGGCCGAAAAAAGAAATTTACCGAAAATCGAAAATTTGCAGATATTACAGAAGGAGCATTACCAGGTAACAAATTTATTTTTTATGTAGCTAAATTATCTTAAATTTAGTGTGGAACATTATTAGATAAATGTGTGTGTAATTTTTTGCCATTATTCTTTTAGGTGAATTGGGTTCAGGAACAAATGAAATTATAAATGATGATAGAGGTATTACAACAATAGTACCATCATCATCATCTTCCATACCAGTTGCAATCGACACAAGTGAGTATTTTTATTCATTTTTTTTTAAATTTATTGTTATTGTTTTTAAACTTATTACTATACTAATAATGTTGGTGGTAATAATATTTTTATTTGTTATACAATATTATTAATAAGTTTTGGAATTTATAATTTAGGTAAGTTGCATGCTGCACGAATAAAAAGATTTAAATCAAATGCTTGCCTTTGGAGTTGTTGCCGATTTTACTTCAGAAGAAATAATTCGAGTAAATGAAGATTATATTTCTTGCATTATTTGTTTATAATTTTAACTAAATGTCCTCCCGTGCGATGCACTGCACAAAATATTTAATATTTTATTATATTAATATCTGTGATTGAATTTCAATAATCAGTAAAATTATTATAAAATATACATGAGTCAATATACGCACATACACATGCACTATTACTTGATTTACTTCAATTTATAAACTCTTATCATGTGATCTAAGGGCACATAACAGGACAACCGTAATTTAGGTAAGCACATGCATTTATTTTTTTATATAGGACAATATGAGTCTTATATCTAATTTTATAAATAATAAATTAAATTTTATTTATTATTATCACCTTTCATTAAAAGTATACAACACATATTCTTACCAATATATTTTGTTAATATACGTACTTATGATACCGTTTGTAACCATTTATGTTATTATTTGTTAAATTTTATATTTTTTAATTTGCAAGAGTTTATATTTTACAGGATATCAGGGACATAAAAATCTGATGCAGAAAAATTCAAGGTACTACTAATTTAATTATTGTAATATAAAAATTGTATCTACTAACTTATTTGTTCGTTTAGTGATGTACCGACTTCACCCGAACTTGAACAATCATCAGATGTTGTCTTACAAAATGGGGATGAAAACTTAAGCTATCGGCATAGTAACTCCACAGGTGCTTATTTGATAAATTTTATGTAGACAAAAATTAATGTACTATATCGAATTTATTAGCTCAAAAAAAAATGACACTTATAATATTTAACTTTATTTCAGAATATTGGGATCTCGGTGACGCCGACCATAAGTGCGAGTATTGTGCAGCTTTGTTTTGGTATAATGAGAGGTTAAGGTCAAGTTATGGGTCAACGAGACCGAAATACTCAACATGTTGTCTTCAAGGAAAAATTGAGCTTCCAAAGATGAAAAGACCTCCACAACTGTTGGTAGATCTTTTAAGTGGGAAAACTCCAATTAGTAACCACTTTATAAAAAATATAAGATCTTACAACAGCATGTTTGCTTTTACATCTTTGGGAGGAAAAATTGATAGTAATCCTAATATGGGAACTTCTCCACCTATATTTAAATTGCATGGTCAAAACTACCATTTGATTGGAAGTTTGATGCCGACTGAAGATCAGGCTCCGAAGTTTGCTCAGCTGTATATATATGACACTGAAAATGAGGTGGCGAATAGGATTAACTCTGTTAGGTTTGTTTTTTTGTTAAATAGTATATTTTCTCAAAAAAGGTTCTTGCATTAAATGATATTTGAAATCCAAATGCATTGTACAGGTCACATAGCAATTCAAACGGACTTCAGGCAAATATTGTTCAAAAACTAAAGGAAATGCTTGATGAGAACAATATTTTAATGCAATCCTTTCGAATGGCGAGAGACAAAATTCAACAGTGCAGTGAGACAAATGTTAAGTTAAAGCTTATTGGAAGAAGAGATAAAGATGGTCGAATGTATAACCTTCCAACTACTTCTGAAGTAGCAGCACTGGTTGTAGGGGACTTCGATGACGCATTAGGTAATCGGGATATCATTGTGGAAACAAAAACTGGATATTTGAAGCGAATAAATGAGCTACATGCTTCTTATCTTGGTTTACAGTACCCTCTTATCTTTCCTTACGGAGAAGATGGATATAGGGAAGATATCTCATTATCAATCACAACAAGTACGGCACAGAAGAAGAGAAAACGTGTGAGTACTAGACAATTCTTCGCCTATAGATTTCACGATATAGATGGGGAAGAGTGTGCCATATTATCCTCAAGAAGATTGACCCAACAATTTGTAACACCCCCAGATCCGACCGGGAATATTACAGCGCCGTGGGCCCCGAGATGGAACCCACAAGGCTGAAAGAAATTTTCGCAAACATTTACAAAACGCCCAAGAGGCTAACGACGGTATTATCTATTAAAACCATTCGAAGATTTATAAATCTCGTTTATCAAACCGTCGTAAAAACTCATTTGAAACCACAAGGCCCGAAATGCCAAGACTCAACAGTTTAAGTACATACGTTAAGCTATCGCTTACACGTCTGCAAACGAGAATAGATTTAGAGAACGATCGCCAAGGTAACCTAAGTTACCAAATACCAAAAGACCATTTAAAAATACTCACGCGGGAAAAGACAAACGGTTAAAATACTCTAGCAATGGAATACAACAACCGGAATGAAGCTCAATACACAAATACATGTTCTAGCCGGTATCCTCAGGAAGCTCATCTCTCCACGACCGCTACAAGCTTGATAATCCAAGAACCTAAAAGAAAGCCCACGACGGGTCACCATAATATCCAACAATGATAACCATCACATCACGTCAATAATTACATATCAATGGAAATACTAAGTAAGAATACGACCAATGTAATCTTACCGTCTTAACTTTACGAAAATCCACAATTCGTATCCTTAACATCACCATGAGATAATACCAAAATATCTGAACGGTATCTCAACAATACCCAAGGTTCTCAAAAACATTATCATAACTCGCGATACGGAAATTATACCAACTCGCCAATTCAATCCATCGGATGACGTTGACAATTTCAATACGAAAATCGATTGTCCATCAAAGACAAGTATCAAGGAAATACGGAACATACCTCAAGATACGAAATACCATTTCCATCACGTCAGTCTAATCCGAGATCAGATCCACACAACATACGGACATGGTCCTAACACAATACCTACAAATGCATACTCATATGACAACGTCAATATGATCACAACAATAATGACAATGTATACTTATGGCAAATCCATAATATACATATGCACAACAACAATACATGGCAATCCGATGATCCAGCGTTCCTTTGCCTAGATCCCCGATGATCCCGTCAGACCAACCCGAGGTGGAAAACCCGTCCGATGATCCAGCGCACGCTAGCATAGATCCCCCGATGATCCCGTCGGACCAACACGAGGTGGACATATGACAACAATACACAACTGCACAAAACAGCAGTACACAATACACGACAACAACAATGCACAAATGCATGACAACAACGATACACGAATGTATCATGACATAATTGACACAAATGATAAAATAGATTAGAGTACTTGCCCCGAGTCCTTCGAGAATGATCTCAATGTCTAAACCATCACGAACCATTATCCTCAATACTCGACGGTCCAAAGTATCACGAATTGCAGATAATTCATATCTCCGTCTTTATCACAATATATCCTCGATATACCAATAACAAAAGTAAATCATATACATTATGATTCAGATTCCCAAAACTCGAATACGATTTATAATCTCAAATCTCCTGTGATTACGATTATAAACATTGCTATCTGAATTATACACGAATGAAACGGAAACCATTCATTAAATATTATGAATCGAGCAAGTAATAACTTACCTCGATACATTGAAGTGTTACCAATTCCATTTCCGTCATCTACAAGTCCCTCGGTCCCGACCAAAGCAATTCACGAACATACTCGAGCTCGACCGCAACACACGGTTGTAATCACCGATCAATATTCTCAACCTATTACGATGTCGATAGACAACAAGTTCGATAACAATCAACAATCGATAAAACCAATTCACAAACCCAACGGCTCGACAATATCTCGATTAAACACTAGTCGAATTAATCCTACTCAAACCAAGACGAATTCACAACCACAACACGAAAATACCGCACTTTCGGCTTCTTAGCGCACGTTAATCACCTAACGTAGCGTGCGCTAAGTTGCTCCCGTTAGCGCGCGCTAGGCGATAACGTAGCGTGCGCTAATGCCGATGATGCATGTTTTTCAGATACCGATCAACTTATGGCGATTTCAAGAACACCAAGTGATTGAATCATGTTCAAAGCTATCAAAACAACGAAATCCGATATCCTTTAACATATAAACAATCATCCAACTTATAATCCAAGTTCTATATCCATATATCATCTTTCTTAATATTAATACACGAAACGTCAAGAACGTAACCACACTTCCTTAATCTTCCATTACAAAGAGTAATCATCTACAATAACATCAACATCCGAAACTGAGGAGAAGGATTAATCCACTTATCTCAAGAAAACGAACGACACAATCTAAATCACAAGAATCATATTAATATCATCATACTCCGGTATACCATCTCATAATCATGCTTGTCAAACTTGTTTATGTAATAATCATCAACATTCAATCCAAAACGAAATCCAAAGATGAAAAGTGATTACCTTTATGAAGGAATGGATTGATTTCCAAGGTTGAATCCATTTCCAAGAATCACCAATGATTTCAAGAACAAAGCTTTAATCCATGATTTCCATCTTTAATCTTGTTAAAGATCACCACCTCACCGTGCTTGGGAACCTCAAGAACCTCCCAAAGCTCTCTCTATCGACCGAAAGTGAAAGAATGGACGAAATGCTTCATAATACCCGTCTGTCCCTTATATAGACTGCATTACTAGCGTGCGCTAACATCTCATGTTTAGCGTGCGCTAAGGCTTTAGCATGCGCTAACTGACCTTTGTTAGCGTGCGCTATCGTAGTCCAGAGACTACATGCGGCCGTACATGAGCTTACGACGTAATGCCCATGCATTAGCGTACGTAATTTACACTCTCTAGCGTACGCAAGTCCTTGCGTTTAGCGTGCGCTAACATTAGTTGACTCGTTTGTCTATGCTCGAACACGGGTCCACACGCCGGCGGCTCGACTAGGATAAGATTCCTTTTTGTCCCAATATACGATTAGCGTGCGCTAATCAACATGCATTAGCGTGCGCTAACACTACATTACAACATCCGTTGACTTATCGTAACGTGCGCCAAAGCGATCGGGTCCACACGCAGATTCCTTCCGACCACCGCACTAGCGTACGCTAACCTATAAACGTAGCGTGCGCTAATCCTGCACGATAGCGTGCGCTACTCATGATTATTAGCGTGCGCTAAAAATGTTACACTTAGCCATTTTCAGCTATTCTTTTCCAACGTCTCAACATACATAATACGAACATACGGCATCACGAATACATATACTTCTTACATCCAATTGTCGACCAAGTACGACAATTATACAAATACTGAGATGTCTCGGTCCTTTAATTATTTTACCCATACCGCATGATTCCATCTTGTACAACATAACTCGGATAACATTAAACAATAGTAATAGAAATTAGGATATTACATACTACACCACTTAAAATAAGTTTCGTCCTCGAAACTTGCAATCCGTCATAAAAACAAATAAACCGTTCAACCAAAATATCCCAAAATAATCACAACGATGAATCATCATTATTACCGAATAACTAAAATAGCATACTTACATGTGGCCAAGTCGACGATCTTCTAAGATACTAGCAAGTGACTTTCTTGAAAAGCCTCAACACGCTTACAATAACAATTCCATAAGTCCCAACCGGATATATTATCGGCAAATGAAATAATCTATCCGTGTTAGATCTTGTCTTTGATCGCACAATCAAATCCCAATCTCGATACAAATCATTAATACACGATACATCCGTGAAACAACCGCCCAACACAATGGCAACGAATCCCAAATATCAACACAAAATCAACGCTCGGATGATCACCAAGAATGATCAACCCATAAATTAATCGAGAATATCATTGACATGATGAACTCTAATATGACCAATCCAAAGGTCGAAACGCAATCGAGAATATCATCACCATGATAAACTCCAACACGGTCAACACAGAACCACGGAAGCAGATATACGAAAGAATAGCATTCTCAAAGCGACAAACCAATCACATACGGTGGATCTCAATAAACACACACATTGTCGAACATACTCCTCGGCATACGAACAACCAATCATAAACCGACGAACATATCCAATCATACATGGAGTGGGAGCGACCACTCAATATCAAAACCCACCAAAGATGGGGTCACCCTCCCCAAATCTATACTTACAAAGAAATCATTCAAAATTCACTATGATAAAATCGCGCTAATACCGTACTCAATGGAATCACATAACACACATGTCCCGGTTTCATAAAATCCACAGTTCCAAAATTACATCCCGTGCATGAATCTACAACACGCAACATATCTCTCTCATTCAATAGATCAACCGATCATCCTGGATAACCAAACGCCATACTAAAGTTCGAATCTCTTTTCCTCGTACCATCGATGTCTTATCCGATTCGTGAATCTCATTCGAACTTCACCACGATATGCATTATGCATTAAATGCGTATGTACCTCGATCACATTTTCAAAACCGGTTTGAAATCATATATTCTTGTCACGAAGACAATTTTGAAAGTTCTTTCAAAAATTTCAAAACTAAAAACATAAATTTTCGTAAGACTACGAAATTAATTTTCGAAAAATTAAACCGGCTCGCAAATGCCAAGTGTTCGATATGATTTCCTTCGAATCCACACGATTTGAAGTTTTAAAAATGAAAACTATGCAAATGATTGACCGCATCTATACTCCCGTATACCAATTCGACTCGTCACAAATTCCACCGACATTCCATTGGAAAACCACACGATAGAGTTTCAAAATCTCAATAAATAAACTCCGACCAAAACTCCTTTATCCACATATGGCTCACAACGTCGACCATATCCCATTCTCGATCACCTCAACTATGTTATGACAAAATATTGAAACAAATCAACACAAAAAGGCTTCGAGAAGTTTCATTTGAACAAGTAAAGCAAAACCTCGAAGGCGGAAATAAAATCGATAAACGATTGGTAAAATATTTTATTAATCTCGGAGTTTTAGAAAACAAAAAGCCTTTTGAAATATTAGGGTCTCGGCCCGTATCTCGTTCCGCATTACAAGGAGTTTAAAAGTAGGAAACTCTTTTCGGACCCCAAGTCCCGAGTTATAAAACAATTTCAAAAATCTATTGGGTCTCGGCCCAAAATCATTTACTGTAAAACATCTCAGAAACATTCATTTTGAAAAGTACCATTTTCAAATGCTCAAAAGCGATTTCATGTATTTCCAAAATGACTTAACATGACTACATGTTCTTCTCAACAATTCCTATCCTTCTCCCGAATACACAATTGTTCCAAAACTTAACCGACATATTGATTTTCCAAAATCATAGCTTCTCGAGATCATCAATCCTGTCCCAAATCTGTCAACTTATACCGTAACGCATGATATCTGCTGAATCTCAAAACATATCAACTTAGAACGGCAATAAATCTTAATGAAATTCAAAAATCCAATTACTTACAGATCGTGAAGCCGACGATTCCCCGTGATACTGGCACATGCCTCGACTCTAGAAATTACTCGACATGGATATTTTCAAAACACACATTTTGCAAACTCAGTGCAACTCGAGAACACAACACAACTTTATCTGAAGAAACACGTTAACACCATTTGAAAAAGTTACAACAATCCCAGTACCACACTGGTAAATCACATAACGCACAAGCCCGAGTGAACAACAAAAACCCAGAGCTCAAACACTTGTCAACCGACAACTCGAATGACACGACAAAAGCACGACCCAACTCGACCCAAATGCCTAGGTTTTCTCAACCTAAGCTCTGATACCATATTCTGTAACACCCCCAGATCCGACCGGGAATATTACAGCGCCGTGGGCCCCGAGATGGAACCCACAAGGCTGAAAGAAATTTTCGCAAACATTTACAAAATGCCCAAGAGGCTAACGACGGTATTATCTATTAAAACCATTCGAAGATTTATAAAACTCGTTTATCAAACCGTCGTAAAAACTCATTTGAAACCACAAGGCCCGAAATGCCAAGACTCAACAGTTTAAGTACATACGTTAAGCTATCGCTTACACGTACCGACAGAATAGATTTAGAGAACGATCGCCAAGGTAACCTAAGTTACCAAATACCAAAAGACCATTTAAAAATACTCACGCAGCGGAAAAAGACAAACGATTAAAATACTCTAGCAGCGGAATACAACAACTGAATGAAGCTCAATACACAAATACATGTTCTAGCCAGTATCCTCCTAAAGCTCATCTCTCCACGACCGCTACAAGCTTGATAATCCAAGAACCTAAAAAGAAAGCCCACGACGGGGTCAACCATAATATCCAACAATGATAACCATCACATCACGTCAATAATTACATATCAATGGAAATACTAAGTAAGAATACGACCAATGTAATCTTACCGTCTTAACTTTACGAAAATCCACAATTCGTATCCTTAACATCACCATGAGATAATACCAAAATATCTGAACGGTATCTCAACAATACCCAAGGTTCTCAAAAACATTATCATAACTCGCGATACGGAAATTATACCAACTCTGGCCAATTCAATCCATCGGATGACGTCGACAATTTCAATACGAAAATCGATTGTCCATCAAAGACAAGTATCAAGGAAATACGGAACATACCTCAAGATACGAAATACCATTTCCATCACGTCAGTCTAATCCGAGATCAGATCCACACAACATACGGACATGGTCCTAACACAAGACCTACAAATGCATACTCATATGACAACGTCAATATGATCACAACAATAATGACAATGTATACTTATGGCAAATCCATAATATACATATGCACAACAACAATACATGGCAATCCGATGATCCAGCGTTCACTGCCTAGATCCCCCGATGATCCCGTCAGACCAACCCGAGGTGGAAAACCCGTCCGATGATCCAGTAAGACGCTAGCATAGATCCCCCGATGATCCCGTCGGACCAACACGAGGTGGACATATGACAACAATACACAACCGCACAAAACAGAAGACACAATACACGACAACAACAATGCACAAACGCATGACAACAACGATACACGAATGTATCATGACATAATCGACACAAATGATAAAATAGATTAGAGTACTTGCCCGAGTCCTTCGAGAATGATCTCAATGTCTAAACCATCACGAACCATTATCCTCAATACTCGACGGTCCAAAGTATCACGAATTGCGATAATTCATATCTCCGTCTTTATCACAATATATCCTCGATATACCAATAACAAAAGTAAATCATATACATTATGATTGATTCCCAAAACTCGAATACGATTTATAATCTCAAATCTCCGTGATTACGATTATAAACATTGCTATACGAATTATACACGAATGAAACGGAAACCATTCATTAAATATTATGAATCGAGCAAGTAATAACTTACCTCGATACCGATGAAGTCGTTACCAATTCCATTTCCGTCATCTACAAGTCCCTCGGTCCCGACCAAAGCAATTCACGAACATACTCGAGCTCGACCGCAACACACGGTTGTAATCACCGATCAATATTCTCAACCTATTACAAGAATCGATAGACAACAAGTTCGATAACAATCAACAATCGATAAAACCAATTCACAAACCCAACGGCTCGACAATATCTCGATTAAACACTAGTCGAATTAATCCTACTCAAACCAAGACGAATTTACAACCACAACACGAAAATATCGCACTTTCGGCTTCTTAGCGCACGTTAATCACCTAACGTAGCGTGCGCTAAGTTGCTCCCGTTAGCGCGCTAGGCAAAGAAACGTAGCGTGCGCTAATGCCGATGATGCATGTTTTTCGATACCGATCAACTTATGGCGATTTCAAGAACACCAAGTGATTCGAATCATGTTCAAAGCTATCAAAACAACGAAATCCGATATCCTTTAACATATAAACAATCATCCAACTTATAATCCAAGTTCTATATCCATATATCATCTTTCTTAATATTAATACACGAAACGTCAAGAACGTAACCACACTTCCTTAATCTTCCATTACAAAGAGTAATCATCTACAATAACATCAACATCCGAAACTGAGGAGAAGGATTAATCCACTTATCTCAAGAAAACAAACGACACAATCTAAATCACAAGAATCATATTAATATCATCATACTCCGGTATACCATCTCATAATCATGCTTGTCAAACTTGTTTATGTAATAATCATCAACATTCAATCCAAAACGAAATCCAAAGATGAAAAGTGATTACCTTTATGAAGGAATGGATTGATTTCCAAGGTTGAATCCATTTCCAAGAATCACCAATGATTTCAAGAACAAAGCTTTAATCCATGATTTCCATCTTTAATCTTGTTAAAGATCACCACCTCACCGTGCTTGGGAACCTCAAGAACCTCCCAAAGCTCTCTCTATCGACCGAAAGTGAAAGAATGGACGAAATGCTTCATAATACCCGTCTGTCCCTTATATAGACTGCATTACTAGCGTGCGCTAACATCTCATGTTTAGCGTGCGCTAAGGCTTTAGCGTGCGCTAACTGACCTTTGTTAGCGTGCGCTATCGTAGTCCGAGACTACCGTCAAGCCAGACATGAGCTTACGTACGTAATGCCCATGCATTAGCGCACGTAATTTACACTCTCTAGCGTACGCAAGTCCTTGCGTTTAGCGTGCGCTAACATTAGTTGACTCGTTTGTGCGTATGCTCCGAACACGGGTCCACACGCCGGCGCCTCCGACTAGGATAAGATTCCTTTTTGTCCCAATATACGATTAGCGTGCGCTAATCAACATGCATTAGCGTGCGCTAACACTACATTACAACATCCGTTGACTTATCGAAACGTGCGCCAAAGCGATCGGGTCCACACGCAGATTCCTTCCGATGCATGCGCACTAGCGTACGCTAACCTATAAACGTAGCGTGCGCTAATCCTGCGATAGCGGCGCTACTCATGATTATTAGCGTGCGCTAATAATGTTACACTTAGCCATTTTCAGCTATTCTTTTCCAACGTCTCAACATACAGAATACGAACATACGGCATACTGAATACATATACTTCTTACATCCAATTGTCGACCAAGTACGACAATTATACAAATACAGATGTCTCGGTCCTTTAATTATTTTACCCATACTGTACAGATTCCATGCTGTACAACATAACTCGGATAACATTAAACAATAGTAATAGAAATTCCGGATATTACACAATTAATTGTGGATTCATATACCATCATAGAATCAGGAAGATTGACATGGGTTAAGCTTAATCAGAAAACTCTCCGTTGTGAAATTTACAAAGGGCTTGAGGCTGCATTTTACCGTGGTGAGACAAATTTAGCAACTCAAGGTTTACCAGTAGTATTGCCATCTTCATACACTGGAAGTCCCCGATACATGATTCAGAACTTTCAAGATGCAATGACAATATGTGGGTGGGCTGGATATCCTGATTTGTTTATAACCTTGACGTGCAACCCTAAATGTCCTGAAATTTCTCGATATTTAGATAGAAAGGGTTTGAACCCTGAAGATCGTCCAGATATTGTTTGCAGAGTGTTTAAGATGAAACTAGATGGATTAATCAAGGATATGAGAAAAAATCGGGTATTTGGTCGCGTTAAAGCAGGTAAAATTATTTTCATATTCATTTATAATTATATGCATGTGTGTACATTTATGTATCTATATGTCCTTTCATGCGATGCATGAAATAAAATACTAAATATTTAATTATATTAATAAAATTTGTTTAGATTTTAACATTATTATAAAATAATCTTAAAACTTAAGAAATAAAAATAACAAAAAGAAAGTTTTTGATTGGTAAATAAAAGTCTATGATGGAATAAAGTTTTCGTATGGAAATAACATATGATTTTCAAAGTTTTATTAACTCACTTTTAACAGTAAAGTTAGATGACTCGATTTAAATTGCATTAACTGTTTTTAATATCCATGCAGTTGTATATACAGTTGAATTTCAGAAGCGAGGTTTACCGCATGCACATATATTGTTGTTTCTAGCTGCGGAGGATAGATTTCCTACTGGAGTTGATATAGATAGGATCATATCAGCCGAAATTCCAGATGTAAATATTTATCCTGCATACTATGTTGCTTTGGAGAACTTCATGATTCATGGTCCGTGTGGAGTTGCTAATAAGAATGCTCCATGCATGTCAGAAAATGGTTGCACCAAGTTCTTCCCTAAGGAATTCGTAGACTGTACTACTTTTAGTGATGAAGGCTACCCGATCTATAGAAGAAGAGATACTGGTAGAATTATCATGAAAAATGGAGTGCCTATTGATAATAGATTTGTAGTTCCACATAATCCTTATCTTTTGATAAAGTATGGAGCTCATATGAATATGGAATGGTGTAACCAATCACGGTCTATTAAGTATTTGTTCAAATACATAAACAAAGGATGTGACCGTGCAACTGCGCAGTTTTTGAAGAGCAAGAAGGATGTCGAAAGTAGTAAAATAATTGACGAGGTACAGATGTACTATGATTGTAGATACATTTCGCCATGTGAATCTATGTGGAGGATATTTAAATTTGAAATAGCATATAGAGATCCACCTATTGAACGGTTGAGTTTTCATCTTCCAGGAGAGCAAAGTGTAGTTTTTTCAGAAACTCAAGACATGGAGGCTGTTATTGATCGTCAATATTTCAACACAAGCAAGTTTGAAGCTTGGTTTAAGGCAAATATTGAGTTTCCGCATGGCAATAATCTAACATATGCAGAATATCCTCAGTACTTTGTATGGAAACAACAAGGCAAGAAATGGGTTCCTAGAAGCCAAGGTTTTTCTTTAGGAAGACCCTACTATGTGCCGCCAGGAGCTGGTGATTCTTATTATCTTAGATGTTTGATCAATGTTATTCGTGGAGCTAAATGTCATGATGATATGAAAATAGCACATCATATACAATACGAGTCATATAGAGATGCGTGTTACGCATTTGGTCTTTTGGAGGATGATTCTGAGTATATTGATGGATTAACTGAAGCAAGTTTTTGGGCGTCTGCGCATTCTTTACGTACTATGTTTGCAACTTTGTTGACAGAGAATTGTATGGGCAGACCAGAATTTGTTTGGGAAAAATGTTGGGAATATTTGGCAGACGATATTCTGTACAATCAAAGAAAATTTTATCACAAACAAGGTATATTTTAATAATTATGTTTTTTTTGTTAATATTCAATGTTTACTATTCCCATATTTAATTATATATACTGAAATTATTTTTATTATATTAAATTGTAGATCTAAGGTTAACAGATGCTCAAATTAAGAACCTTGCTCTCATTGAAATTGAGTCTTCACTGAGAAGGTGTGGAAGTAGTCTGAGAAACTTTGAAACAATGCCTTTGCCTGACTTCAATGATATTCCAGCATATCAAAACAGATTGTTACATGAGGAATTGCAGTACGACAGGTCCTTACTAGAGAAGGAGCTACAAGAGCTCCTCCCAAAGTTGACAGACGAGCAACGCATTGTCTTTGATAAAATAATGGATTCAACAGACGCAGACAGGGGTAAAACTTTTTTCCTTTATGGTTATGGAGGTACTGGTAAAACTTTTGTTTGGAGAACTTTGTCTGCGGCAATAAGATCTAAAGGTGATGTTGTTTTGAACGTCGCTTCATGTGGAATAGCATCATTACTTCTTCCAGGAGGTCGAACTGCTCACTCTCGCTTCAAGATTCCTTTAACTCCACATGAAAAATCATCATGCAATATCAAGCTTGGCAGCGAGTTGGCTCAATTGATTGTGAAGGCAAAGCTCATTATATGGGACGAGGCTCCAATGATGCAAAAATTCTGCTTTCAAGCATTGGATAAAAGTATGAAGGATGTAATGAAGTGCGTTGACGTGGAAAATGCTACAAAGCCATTTGGTGGTAAGACAGTTGTGTTTGGTGGAGATTTTCACAAATACTTCCATTATACCAAAAGGCCGAAGACAAGATATAGTAAATGCAACTATTAACGCATCTTATATCTGGAACTCTTGCGAAGTTCTTCGGTTGACAAAAATATGAGGTTGCAAAGTGTCGATTGAAAGTGATGCTACTGCTTTAGTGAATTTTGAGAATGGTTACAAGATATTGGAAATGGAATAATTGGAGAAGGAGACGACGGATCTTACATGTCTGATTCCCGATGATATACTCTTGCAGAACGGACTGATCCAATTGCAACTATTGTTGAAAGTACGTATCCTAACCTATCCGAAAGAATTCATGATCCGAATATCTACAACAACGAGCTATATTAGCGCCCACTTTGGATGTCGTTGATTCTATAAATCGGTACATGATAGAAAAAATTCGAGACAAATCGTCCATATTTGAGCTCGATAGTGCAAGTAAGTCGATTTGGTGTAAATGATTTGACAAATATCCACACTCCGAATTCCTCAACGGAATTAAATGTTCTGGCGTACCAAATCATGAGCTAAATTTAAAAGTTGGGACTCCAGTGATGTTACTACGGAATATTGATCCAAGTCGGGGTTTGTGCAACGGTACAAGATTACTCCTCACTAGGCTTGGAGACCATGTTCTCCAAGCAAAGATCATGACAGGAGCAAGTGCAGGTGAACTGGTGTTGATTCCTAGATTATCCATGACTCCTTCTGATTCAAAAGTACCTTTCAAATTCCAACGACGTCAATTTCCTATCTCAGTTTCCTATGCCATGACAATAAATAAAAGTCAAGGACAATCCTTAACAAATGTTGGTCTATATTTGCGTAAGCCTGTTTTTAGTCATGGTCAATTATATGTTGCTTTTTCTAGAGTCACAAATAGGAAAGGTTTGAAAGTTCTAATTTGTGATGATGAGAAAAAACATGTCAACACAACTATTAATGTTGTGTATAGGGAAGTTTTCAGAAATTTGTAATTTATGACTTCATCAAGAGTAGCATACGTCATTTGTAATATATCGTGTATATTAGTAATTAAAATTTGTGCATAATATATTTATTATAACTTAAATATTAATTTGTTATTCTTCTATGTATTAATTTTAAATACTCTTTACCGTGCATCGCACGGGTGGACAACTAGTATACATATATGATATTCTTTACTTGAGAAATGACATTTTAAAATAAATAGTAATGATGTAAATGAAAAAACAATATATTTTGATATACTTTAAATGAATTGAAAAAGTAAATTTTTTCAGGGTAATTTATATTTTCTAATACATTTTACAAAAGTATTATGAAAATATTATCATATTATAATAATTATAAAAATCACGATTCGAGTTGGTTTGAAAATGTTGTATTCAGTTAACCCGACAACTACTTACATGTAGCCAAATGTAATTTACTTCACTGGATGATGTATGTTGGGTTATTGAATAACTGATATCTAAATGCAATATTTCAATAACTAAATTATTAATTGCAAGTGTTCAATGAGTTAATTTTGTAATTATTTTTATTTGTTATATTGAGGTTATTAATTTATAAATATATAGATATGTAAAGAACTATTTTTTTTTTTCAATTGGGTAAACCTAGACGTGGCCAACCACACATCCAGGTCTGGGTCGGCCAACCTAGACCTGGACCCACCGGTACATTTCATATGTACGAGTCTGACTCTTCACAGGTCAGCCACAGGTCAGAGTTTGGGTTGGACCCGTCGGGTCAAGGGTCGTTTCGTGAATTTTTTTAATTTTTATTATTTTTTTTTGAAAATATATTTTTAAGATTTTATTATTATTTATATACAAAAAATAAACTAATGAACAAAAAAAATAATGGGTTTATATTTAATATTAAATTTTCATTAAACTTAAATTGCTTATATATAATCATGAGGAATCAAGCCCTACGTATTTTTCTTACTTATCTAGCTTATCTTACTTACCTTACTTATCTTTAGTCAATGTCGTCATCGTCTTAGTCGTTGGTTTCTTTTCTCTTTCAGTAGTGCCTTCTTGATAGGCGTCTTGGTCTGCTAAGAGGTCATACCATCTATTTTTTTGATCTCGTAGCTCGGCTTTTGTTGCATCTTTAAGCATCATCTAAGCCTCAAGATTATTTGGCGTCACTTGGGATCTCCACTCGTCCAATATATGACACCCTTCACTGAAAGCGCTCTCAACGGGACCGTGGATGCAAGTACTACAAGAATCTCTCATGCCACAATAGAGAGTATGGGAAATTCTGTTCCCCTTCTCTTCCACCAATCCAACAGATCAAATATTGCATTGTCCTCGGCCACAAAACTAGTTGCGTAATCGACTAATGTCATTTCTTTGCCGACGTTACTACCACACACAGTTCTTACTATATGATAGAGTTGTTGAAATTGATTAGCAGGAATTCTTTCTAGTTATATGTTAAATGCATTGCTAGTCCTAGGTATTGTTTTTTTAGTTTGAATATCTCCATATTTAGCTATACATTCAGCAAAACGAGTTTCATAACTAATTTTCAAATTTATTTTTACTTGTTCAGTATTAGGGATATTTTCAAATATAATTTGACTCTCAGTAATATCTTCAATATTAGTAAAACCCGTATTAGGAAGAGTATAATAGATTTCAAATAATTATTGTACTTGGGATACATTGGGCTTTGGTCCAGCATCCTACCAGCATGAGTTTAAAATGCACGATGAAATTCGACCTGTGAGATTTGTACTAAGAATTTGTTAAATTAATTGATTTGGACTACTCATACCAACAAGATTAGGGCTGGGAAAAATACCGAAAATATTGAAATACCGAAAATATCGTATCGAAAAATATCAAAATTTTTGGTGTACCGATTTTCTCGGTATGGTATGTACCGTTACCGGTATTTTCGGTACGGTAATGGTATGAGCTTTTGAAATTTTCGATTACCGAGGTATACCGAAAATTTTTGGTATACGGAATTTTTGTCGACATATACCAAAAATTTTAGATATACCAAAAAATTATCGGTATATCGAAATTTTTCAGTATACCAAACTCTGTATAGTATATTGAATTTTTTTTATATATCTTAAAATTTTTGGTATACCACAGAAATTTCGATATACCGAAAAATTAACGATATACCGACTTTATTTCGGTATACCAATATTTCGGTATAATAACGGTATGTAAATATGTCATACCAAAATTTTCGGTATACCAGTTTTCGGTATACTGAAAATTTCGGTATGGTAACGGTATGATTTTTGTCATACCGAAAATTTCGGTATAGTATACAATATGGATAATAATTTTCGGTATACCATACCGAACCACCCCTAAACAAGATGCATCTTATTTTTTCGTAGTCATCTCAAAAAACTCCAGAGTTAAGCGTTCTTTGCTTTGAGTAGTTATGGGATGGGTGACCCATTAGGAAGTTTCTCAGAGTGTGCGTGAATGAGGACAAAGAGCGCAAGAAAAGACTTGTGTTGGTACAGGGAGGATAGTCTTCATCATTCTCGAGACTAGAAATTGGTACTCCAGTAGGTCACGGGTATGGTTTCCTTTAGAGTATGCTACAGTGGAGGTGCCCAGTGTTGAACCGAGGCGTGCATGCGGCAGGTTGCTAGTTGGGCCGGCCGAGATCTTGTGTGATCGAGGTTGTCAGTCTTTGGAGGGCTATGTGATCAAATCTAGTATGCTAGAACTGAGATATTGTTAGAGCATAGGTAAACGGAGCTCGAACAGATGTTGATGTCAAGTGTTGGAGGATTGTGGACAAATTCGGCCGCTAGAAGAATGTGTTATCAAATCTAGTATGCCGAGGTTTCTAGGCTCTAGGGCTGAGATGCTGCCAAGTATTGGGAGGGGGATTGTTGGGCTTCGGTCCAGCATTCTGCATGCATGAGGTTAAAATACGTGAGGGGCGGCTTGCGATTCGACCTTTGAGATATGTACTAAAAAATAGTTAAATAAATTTATTTGGACTACTCATACCAACAAGATGCATCTTATTTTCTGGTAGCCATATTACAGAAACTTCAAGTTAAGCGTGCTTGGCTTGGAGTAATCATGGGATGTGTGACCCTCTGAAAGTTTCTTAGGGTGCCCGTGAGTGAGGACAAATCGCGCCTAGAAAAGACCCGTGTTGATACAGGGAGGATAGTCGTCATCATCTTGGGACCAACATGCTAAATTCAAATCGGGAGATAAAATTGCACTAGTCAAGTAAACATCATGAATACAACTAAAATGCTCGAACCATTTTAAACATATTTTATAAATAGCATTCTCCATTCTTAGGAACTTACTACAAGCATCCATTTCGAAAATAAAAGAATGAAATAAAATTTTAGGCGTGATGGGATAATAACAACCACTTAAATCATTTGTTGCATTTTAAAAAAAATATATGGTCTTGTTAAATTTTTTATTTCATCCCAAAAGGATGGTAATAAAAAAATCTTTCTAATTGATTCTTCAAAAAATGTACGCAATAATTATTTATACACAGTAGTTGAATTTAACATCTCATAAGTTGAGTTCATCTATGCTTTACGCCGGGATTAAAAAATTTGGGGTGCATTTATTTTGATTTTAAAAATTTAACTCGTTGTCTTTCTAACTTTGTACGATTATGCAAAAGCATGTTACATTTTAAAGGCAAGCATCCTTTTGTTAAGGGTCCATAGCAACCTTTTATTAAGAGTTCAATTTTCATAGCAAAAATTTAACTCGTTGTCTTTCTAACTTTGTGCTCAATAAAATTTTTTTAAAGGCAAGCAACCTTTTGTTAAGGGTCCATAGCAACCTTTTATTAAGAGTCCAACTTTCATCTATCCAGTATATAGTTATTCCCCTAATTTTTTTTAAATCTGTCCAAGTATCACCAGCTAAAGAAACCCTACTATAGATTTAAAAATTGCTCTTAATGCAAGTTATGTTGTTTGGCAAGGTACACTATAGCTCTAGTCATTGTTATACGTGACATTCTCTTAATAGTACGATTATCGGCATTTTGCATCCTATATTCCCAATTAGCACTATCCGCACAATTAAAAAATAAAGAATCTTTGTGCACACAATTTTGCCATTTGTTCTCTAGCAAATATTCCATTATACTTATTGATATTCGGACATACCTTGAGAGTCAGCTCCAGTAGAAAGTTGGGAGATGAGTTGACCCGGCGAATTTTGATCTACAAGGACCGAGGCGTGGTTATGATCAAAATGCATTTTAGAATTTCCATATCCATCCCATGCCTTATATGAATAATTTTTGGTTCAATAGTTGGAAAGGACCATTATAGAACTATCTGTCATTTTTTCCTTCTTAAAATGTTTTGAACAAAATCAGACGTAGGCTTTCTTTCTACAGCATGGACAGATTTCTTTCTCGCTTTAGTTTCGTTGCTCCCTCTTTCTTTCACAATTTCCTGCTCCTTTTCGAACAACAACTCTTCAACATAAGGGGTTGTTCTTCGGGTTGGTTTGCCGTATGATGCTTCGATTTTGATATTTGCGGTACGCCATGAAGAGTGCACTCAAATGTTGCCTGTTACACAAAAATAACCTAGGGGTGCTCCTAAACAAACGCTTAACCAGAATAATACATATACCCAAAAGTTATCCATTAAGAGTTCACATTTTAATACACTGCTATATCTGATCCAAAAACTTGAATGAAGTATACATACACTGCTTTCCGACGGATTCATGCAAGATTTGCAAACCCAAAGATATGTTGCCATACAAAATTAACCAAGAATAGCAAACCAAAAAAAAAAAAAAAACAAGAATATGAATATCATAAGCAGAGTACTAAATTAATTTCTTCGTCCGATGCTTGATTCAATAGGATTTTCTTCCTCTTGAATTCGATGCGGGATCCTCTCGAGTTTTTCTTCAATTGCAGATCGATACTTCACAAAGCTCGATTTTTCGGTACTGTGTCAAGATCCGAGATTGGCAAATGAAGACATCAAAAATGGTGGTTAGGGTTCGTGCTTCTTGCGTCTATTTTGGGGAAGAAGAATTGGGTCAAGTCTGACAACGGGATCATTTAAAGAGGGATGACAAAATCTGAAGTAATCCTTAGATTTGAGGGCTGAAACTATAATTTATCAAATGAAGGAAAAGTGTAGGTAATCAGGCTAATTAAATGGGATGAGGTATCAACAAATGGGTATATAAATAACCGGGCTGTGCCCATTCATGGGCTTTTGGACATTAAACCAAACAATTGAAAGGTGTTGATTTATTACCAAATGGAGCGATATCAAGCACATAACCTCCAACCAAACACAGCCTAATCTGAAAAATAACTTGAGAAATCTATAAAATCTATAAATACCACAGAAAGGGAAGAAACAAGAGCTCCCCAAGATTAAACCGCCTACTGCAAAGCATTTTACAAACATGGAATCCTCGAAATATAACACGAAATAAGCAATGATATCTTCATCAATAAGACGACTTTGCTACTTGCCAGCAATATAATCCGTCTCAACTTTTAGAGCGAACCAAATACGCATATAGAATATCTAAGGACAAGGTTGGGAAACCAAACGCATCCATGAAAAAAACCGTCTCAACATAAGTAGAAATGCATCAACAAGTAGTAAAGGTATTTGGGGACTTTTCCTAAACACAAGATAAGCGCACGAGCTTCAGCCAAAATCAAACATAGTAGAAATATCCAAAAAAAATACTTATTCGTCTTCTTCAATGACAACAGTGCCTAATCCCTTCAACCTTCCCTCTGGAATTTCTGCAACAGTTACCAGAGAGTAAAGCTCCTGTTTAGCATCCTCGTCGTCATTTCTCTTTTTTGCAATGCGGACACGGATTCTTCTAGGCACGCTCCGAATCCCACGGCTCCATATGTGTTTGTTCAGCTTGACATCAACTCTGACATCACTTGTCCCCATGGCCTTCTGAGCAAACCTCTTTACTTCCTTGATGGCTTTCGGTGCCTTCTTCTTGAAGGTACTGTATACATGATCGAATAAAGACATGTCAAGGTATTCACACTCGCAGACATTTTCTTGATCACACGAAAAATGTTTCTAGATGGTATCAATAAATATCTGAAACACATTCATGGATACATCCATCACCACCAGCACCCATCCCACTCCACCCCAACCCAACCCCCCATCTCCCCACAAACTGGAACTGCCATCACATATAAGGAGAGTCTAGCACATATATAATATTGCAGGAGCTCAAGGAAGAAATGATTGAAGTAACCACCACAACTAAAAACTCGATTAATATTATCATCTACTTATAATGCAAATTAATGAAAAAACCACCAAATATCATTGATCCAACAGTCAAACTCAAGCAGCCATCACATGTTTGCAGCCATAGTTTTCAAACATCTATCTGAACATCACAAATTGTCAACTAACAAGCTTCTAAAAACTTTACACACAAACACACACACAACGCGCACACACAAACACACACACAACGCGCGCGCGCACACACACACACACATATATATATAGGACATTTTTTAGACTACAAACTTTAAATCGATCAATTTTTCTTTTTTCGTCTCAAGTTAACTTAGAAGAATCCATGTTCAAAACTCGTGAAATATAAATCCTCATCATTGTAAATTCATATTGAAACTAATGAGACCTAACGAATAGAGCCCATAGAGAGCTTTTAAAGAAGAAGAAGAAGAAGAAGAAGAAGAAGAAGGAGACGAATATATCTGCCACCGGATTACAAAATTAATATTGAACAAAAGAAAATGCTTATCAAGCACCCGCTTCATAAATCAAACTTAGGTCACAACAATTTAACGTTAACTGCAAGCAAACCAATAAGATCTGAAATTCCCAAAACCCCGAACACGCACACATACAGTGCGCGCGCGTGTATATATAATTATTAGAAAGAGAAAGAGTACCGTCCATGGAGGCGTTTGTGTAGATTGATGGTGAACTCCCTGGTAATGAGCTCCTCTATTCTTGGTTTCTTGCCTTTCCCCACCATTGTTGCTGGCTGGTGGTAGCAGAATGCACGGCCTCTTTCTTTCTCTGGAAGCAGAGGTAAAAACATGTTCAATTTTATTAAATTAATACCCGAATAATTTATCGTTTAATTCATTGTATTTCATGATCATGCAAATTCATTTATGTCATTATTATTCATGACAAGTCATGTGATTCGTTTCGTTGCATTTCTCATTTTAATTCATTGTTTCATCTCATCGTTTCTAGGCCCAAGTCAAGTTTTAAGCGATTACCCATAAAATTTCACAAATCCTTATAATTAATTTAATCCCTTCACTTTGGGCCGGCCTAAGCCATACCCATTATAATATTCAACCCAAATATTATAGGTTAAATTACATCTCCTAATACAATTTACTAAAGTATTACAAAAATGACACAATTATAAAATAATTACACAAGTAACAATTAATGATTTTTATTTACATTAATATGTGTATTATCCCTTAAATCATGGGAACACTCATATGGTAAACGTTTTCTTTTATTAATTTTCTTATTCATTTCCTTTTCTTTCTCTTTCATATTCATTGCTAACCAATCTCTTTCTTATTCCCTTTGGTTTATTTTTTCTTATCAGTACTAATTTTTTTTCACATCTGAAGGTGCAAGGCGACGGCGGTGCAGTGGCTTCCTTCCTCACAGATCAGATCTGTTCAGATCTGATCTATTTTCCATCAACATCGTCTAAGGCCTTTCAAACGAAAATCTCGCCGCGGCCTCCGTCACCATATATTTCTGCACGAGCGTCGCTCCACCACACCTGCAACCCAATGGGTAACAACGTCGGTTGCGGCAATCGAAACTAAGACGAGTGGCATACGAATGCAATGAAGATGGCGAACATAAATGATGGTGGTTCAATGGCTTCCCTGCGAATCATATTTGTTTAGATTTGGACAGTTTTTCTCTCATAGCCGTTTAAGCCTTTTAAAGGTGCAATCTATAGTTGTTTGTGTCATTTTATGTTTGTGAGAGCAGCTATTTCTCTCACTCGTTCTTGTATTTTTTTTCATTTTCTTCTTTATGAAAATTACCTTCTCTTTGTTTGTCGGACAAATACTCATAACCTTTCATGGTGAAGGGTTGTGAATTGACCAATCAGCATCGGTCTTGGTGGCCATGACTATGGATGGCTTTTGGTGGTAGCCGTAGGCCATGGAGGACTTTAGAAACAGCGTGGATGGCTTCAGATATGGATTATGATTAATAATTTTTTGGTGAATATTGAAATTAGAAATAGTATTGCACGGCGGCAGCAGTAGATGTGTCTCAACGTCGGCTGCGGCGTGACCGCTGAATTAAGTTTTTAGTTCTTGATGTTTTGTAAATTCAGAAATGTAATCTGAATTTTTGTGTTTTAAAGGTATCCAAGTGTGTATATTATAGTAATCAATATATAGCATGACAGTATCTGAATATGTTTATATGGTTTTTATGGTATCCAAATGTATTTTCAAGGGAATGATTGTTCCGACGGTCTAGGTCTGATTTCTTCAACTAACTGGAGCTCGCATCACCTTATGGTGATTTGGGTAGCTTTTGTTGTGATTTGCAAATGAAGTTTATAATAACCTCTATAATATTTTTTATTTGTGTGTGATATCTGATCGATTATCTTTTTAAAATGAATATGAATATATACATAATTTTGTTGATTTCTACTTATTATGGTATTTTTGGGCAGTAGGGTTGTTAGAAATTTTTACTTTTCTAAATATATACGATGATACTTATAAATGAATGTTTGGTTGCTCTATTGCTTGTCAGCGGATGCCAGTTATTTTTATGATATGTTGATGCTTTTTTCATAGATTTTAGTTATGGTACATGTTTTTTATGGTTATATTTCTCGATTGATTGACTTAGTTGTAAAACTAAACAACTCAAAGTTTAACAATAAAAAATATCCATATGTGATTATTTAAATAATCAAACTACACTTGATATTATTTATAATTTTGTACCCGTATTATTTAATATAAATAAGTTAACGGACATGAATAACTAGTATTCAAGTACAATATCTAGGTAATCAACTACTACTTGTAAGTATCCATATGCTTATTGTTGGTGTTGGAAATTTAAACAACTCAATATTCGATGATAAACGAAGAACTAAATGTTTATATTTGGGTAACCTAACTAAAGTTGATATGATCTATATTTTTGTACTTCCATTTGTTGTTAAATATAAATAAATCAATGTTCATGAATAAATTGTATTCAAATGCAATATTTAGGTAAGCAAAATATTAATTGCAAGTATATGCGGTCCTTTAAAATTTTCGATTGATAAATATTGGAGATATTTTAATATAAAAATTATCTTCACTTCTACATACTTGATAGTATCCATAATTGTGTACATCTATTTTTCATTATTATATATATATATATATATATATATATATATGAACAAATTAACTTGCAAGATTAATTGGTATCCAAGTCCAATATTAAAATAACCAATTTACTACTTGTAAGTATCCAACTGAGATGTTTTTAGATTTTCACTGAACTAAACCAACCAAAGTCGAGACAGGGATGTATTAGTAGAGACTGTGAATGATTTTACAGAGACAAAGATAGATGGAGAAAGACATTTGCGGTGAAAATAGATCTAGGATGGGGAATCTGGAGTTTGCAATATAAAACGATGAATTTAATTATTTTCGATTAAGTAACCAATAACTTTTTGGAAATATCCAAAGATGTGTTCATTATTTTTCATTGTAAAATATAAATAAATTTATGAGTAAAATAATTGGTATTAAAATGCAGTAGTCTCATAACTAAACATTGCAAATTCAAGTAGTATTAAAATACTACTTGAAGTATTCACATGATTATAGTAGACATTGCAAATTGAAAAAATATAATAGTCAATAATAAATAATATTTATATTTTTTTGTCTTCATTTTTAATTGTTAAATAAAAAATAGACAAGAATAACTGGTATCCAAATGCAATAATTAGGTAACTAAATAACACTTGATACGATCCGTACTTTTGTATCTCCAATCTCATTGTAAATATATAAAAAATTAAAGACAAAAAAATAGTATCCAAATGCAATGTTAGTAAACAAAATTTATTTGATAATATACACATTTGTGTGCATCTATTTGGTCCTTGGGACGGCCCCGATATCGAAAGCGCCATATAGAATGGCTCTGAAGGAACTTCAAGAATTGAAGGTCCAAATTCAAGAGCTGCTGGAGCTCGGATTTGTTCGTCCTAGTGTGTCACCATGGGGTGCACCGGTGTTGTTTGTAAGAAAGAAGGATGGGTCACTTCGGATATGTATAGATTACAGACAGTTGAATCGACTCACGATGAAGAACAAGTACCCACTACAGAGAATCGAGGATCTATTCGATCAGTTGAGGGGAGCCGGAACCTTTTCGAAGATTAATTTACGGTCGGGGTACCACCAACTGAAGATTAGGGAGTGTGACATTCCCAAGATGGCTTTAAGGACCCGTTATGGGCATTTTGAATTTGTAGTGATGCCATTTGGTCTGAGTAATGCACCAGCAGTCTTTATGGATTTGATGAACAGGGTGTTCCAACCTTACTTGGATAAGTTCGTGATCGTCTTCATAGATGACATCTTGGTGTATTCTAAGGACAAGGACAACACCAATAGCATTTGAGAGTTACATTGGAGACACTTCGCAAGAAGTTGTATGCCAAGTTTAAGAAATGTGAGTTTTGGTTGAACAGAGTTGGATTTCTTGGACATGTGGTGACTTCTAAAGGAATTGAGGTAGATCCCGATAAGGTTGTAGCAGTGAGTAGTTGGGGAGTACCCAAGAATGCGAGCGAAGTTTGTAGCTTTCTGGGCATAACTGGCTATTATAGAAGATTTATCGAAGGATTTTCTAAAATCGCCACTCCTATGAACCAATTAACAAGGAAGGGCGTGAGGTTTGAATGGAGTCAGAGGTGCGAGGAAAGTTTTCAAGAGTTGAAAAGGAGACTAACCTCGGCACCAGTATTAACGATTCTTGATCCGACGGATGACTTTGTTATTTATAGTGATGCTTCAAAGCAGGGTTTGGGTTGTGTTTTGATGCAACATGGTAAAGTAGTGAACTATGCATCGAGACAGCTTAAACCACATGATTTGAACTATCCAACGCATGATCTAGAGTTGGCTGCTGTAGTACATGCGCTGAAGATTTGGCGTCACTATCTCTACGGAGGGAAGTGTGAGATATACACTGGCCATAAAAGTTTGAAGTATCTTTTCACACAGAAGGACCTTAACATGAGACAAAGACGATGGTTAGAATTGGTGAAGGACTATGATTGTACTATCCATTACCATCCGGGTAAGGCTAATGTGGTAGCTGATGCCTTGAGTCGGAAGACTAGAGGCGAGTTAGCTTGCTTGACCGATCAGGAGAGTTTGATAAAGGAGTTCTCCCAGTTGAGGATTGAGGTAGCTGATGTAACACCCCAAACTAGGCGGATATTACAGTGCCATGGACCCCCGACTGGGACCCACTAGGCGAATGAAAACTGATGAATTACACAGGGTAAATGTAGTACCAAACCACATTACAACAATAATTACTCCGATGAGGAGTTTCATACAATACATCTAGGATATTTTAGAATACATGTATATTTTATATGGAGATAAAATATACAACACTAAGTGAAATGAGTATTCGAACGAAATGTCTGCAGCGGAATAAATGAAAGAAACATAAATGACTGAAAAGACTGGGGCCCCCTTCTAGTATCATTGGGACTCCTCGCCGTCAACGTGCTCTCCCTGTGCCTTTGCCTTGCCATGACCTGAGAAACAATATCCCCAAACGGGGTCAGTTATACAGAACAACAATCCTCAAGAGTTGAATAAACACAATCATATATATATATATATATATATGTAGTATAAACCACAAGTTCGATCAAAATGAAACGGTTAGATTATAACCCAATCTTGTTGAAAACATACGCAATCAAACATGCTGTATGAATCAACTAACAGTACGGCTCAAAGGGTGGCGCCAGACTACGCCCGGGATGGAAATGTGTCTGTGCACAAGCCACCAACGAGTATCGATCGAATACACGCGTGGTCTTGTACCTAATCAGTCTCACGAAGCAATCGACTCGTGTGCACAGTCCAATGTGAGGCCAACAACCAACACACGACATAAATGTGCCCGACATGTGTAACACCCCCGATATATTCAGGAATATTACAGCGCCGTAAATCCTTTACATAAGAATTTACAAGGCTGAATAAAAGAAATGACAATAACAGATACCAGTTTATGAAATTACTGAAATGAAATTCAACCGACTGGTTCAAAATCGAAATTACAAATATCCCATGAAGAATTATCTTACATCATCAAAATCCAAGCATTATAAATCGACAATGTACTCGAGTACTTATTGAAAATAACCAATAAATAATGCATAAGAAACCCGGCGAAACATCACTCCGCACCCTCGTCGTCATGCCTCTCCGTGGTTGTTTCCCGCTCTCCCGGATCCCGAACAAAACACAAATGTTCACCCCGAAGGGGTTAGCACAACGATGCTAGTACAAGTACAATAATCATAATAAGTTTCTCCAACGAGAATATCCACAACACATATCATATCATAACATTTCCAACATACGATGGTATTCCAACGATCCAAAGACACAACTATAGATTCCCATGATGATCCCGTCGGACCAACACATGGTGGAACTACTCGTCCAACGATCCACAGACACAACTATAGATTCCCATGATGATTCCGTCGGATCAACACATGGTGGACATATATATACACAACATATTTATACGATACCATCACAATTGTCATAGTACAAATAATTAGAGTACTTGCCTCGGTTCGTTGACAAGAATAAACTTCCACGAATATCAAAATACTCAAGGTCGCCCCTTCGATCACCACGTGTTAAGCTCGAACCTTAACAAAAGAAAAGTACGAGAATTCATTTCGTGGCCGCATTTAACGCCTAACAATTCAACAATTACGGTAGGAAGTCCTTAATAGTAACTGTTCGATGCATTAACGCACGCTACGAATCATATATAGCGACGTTAATGCTACTCGTTAGCGCACGCAGACACACCGCCTAGCGACGCTAACTCGGCGTTGTCGGTGCCTTCGATCAGCCGATCGACTCGGTGATGATTTAACGTACGCTAAGTCCAAACGTTGCGTACGCTAAACGTACTCGATAGCGCACGTTAAATCTCGTATATTAGCGCACGCTAATAATGCATGGTCAGTACTTCACTGATCAGCCAACTGACTCGACTGATGGTCTAGCGTACGTTACGTACTAAACGTAGCGCACGCTAACTAGTACTCGATAGCGCATGTTAAACTGCAAAACATAGCGTGCGGCGCTATTCGCATGGCGCTATCACGAGCAAGAATCGTTTCTTGCCATGTTCGAAACAATGAAATCCTTCGTGATAATTCATGTTACTTCCATGAATACCAAGTTCTTACTCTTATGAATGATCTCCAGGATGATATCAATTTCAAGATACGTATAATCATCATGACACCATAATCCATCTTGATTACAATTCTCATGCAAAGTTGGTGATCTCCGGTTGATGTATTAGATGTTACTATCATTATACATATTCAGACTACATCTTGAGGTGAACTACAATTCCGACTTATACGAAAGAATATTTCCTAAGATGATTCTTCCTTTAAGTTCTTATAACATCTCTTCCAAATCATGATCACAAAGATAACATAAATCATACGGATTGTTAACTTCAGAATATTACTCTCATCATTTGAAGTACTAGGATCCCAACTTCAAGGTTCCAACAATAATATCGTATTAGTAGACATTCCAATCTTCTAAACATGATGTTGTTGAATAATTCACTAATGAAATTCAATACCTCGATAATATGATCATCGTATCCATTGGAAAACCAAATCTAAGATCGGTGATAGGTTGAACATACCTTAGAATGTCAAATCACCGAACCACGAGGTATAATCCGACTCCGCTTTGGTTATGTGCCACTCCAAGGTGTTACTTCTCTCCACTGATCACTTACAAGTGATACTCAATCATTCAATGATCACTAATATATGTTCTAAGTGTTTAGAAGGGATATACTTGCTCTCAGGACTCTCAAAGGTGAAGTATAGACGAAGGAAATGAAAGCCAAAGCGGTTCTTTGTCCCATTTATAAAATTCTGCATTATTGACAAGTTAGCGCACGCTACTAAGCATCCCTTAGCGTGCGCTAATAATGGTTGACTTCAGAATTTGTCCGGATGCGCTGGGAATCTTATCCGACCCTGTCCGGGCGCATGTGTTATTGTCCCCGCTCAATAATTGAGTTCTTAGCGCACGCAACCCCTACCTTCATAGCGTGCGCTAATAATGGCCCGATAGCGCGCGTTAAGATACATTCTTAGCGTGCGCTATCACAAGGTTTCTTGAGCAATTTTGCATGTTTCTATACTTATGCACAATGATATCAATGCACTAAATATCATATTCCAATAATCAAAACCACCAATCCGAAATAATACATGGTTGAATACAGATGAAATACACTGTAATAAATCCGGATATTACATACTCTCCTACTAAAAAGGAGTTTCGTCCCGAAACTCAAGACGAAAATAACTCGGGATATCTAGACTTCATATCAGCTTCTGTTTCCCAAGTGGCTTCTTCCATTCCGTGACGTGACCACTGAACTTTGACCAAAACGATTTACTTGTTCCTCAGTTGCTTGACTCGACTCTCGAGTATCTTGACTGGTCTTTCTTTAAATGTCCCATCCTGCTCGACTTCGATCTCGCCGAAATCAATGATATGACTGGGATCTGGTATATATCTCCGTAACTGGGATACGTGGAACACGTTATGAACATGACACAATGACGGAGGCAATGCCAATCTGTATGCCAACTCCCCAACTCTCTCGAGGATTTCAAATGGTCCGATATATCTCGGACTCAGCTTTCCTTTCTTTCCGAAACGAAAGATTCCCCGAGTAGGAGAAACCTTCAAAAGTACGCGATCTCCAAGATCGAACTCCAATGGACGGCGGCAGACGTCCGCATAGATTTCTGGCGACTCGGGCGCTAATGCCTTTTCACGAATCAAGGCTATCTTCTCTCGAGTCCGCTCGATCAACTCTGGTTCTGTCCCGATCAAGTCCGATGAATCGTCCCAAAGATAGGGCGATCTGCATCTCCTTCCGTATAATGCCTCAAACGGTGCCATCTTGATGGAAGCATGCCAACTATTATTGTAGGTAAATTCAATCAACGGTAGATGAACTTCCCAATCGTTTGACCAATCTAAGGCATGTGCCCTTAGCATATCTTCCACCGTTTGTATAGTTCTCTCGATTGTCCGTCGATCGCGGTGATAAGTCAGATCAAGTTCAATTCGGTCCCCAAGGCCTTATGAACTGCCTTCCAAAAGTGAGACACAAAACGGCCGTCTCGATCAGAAACAATGGTCTTCGGCGTACCATGTAATCGAACTATCTCCGAAATAAAGACTCGTGCCAACCTCTCTGGTCCCCACGTATCCTTAATGCCTAGAAAATGAGCCGATTTGGTTAAACAATCAACTATCACCCAAATCATGTTCATTCCTGTCCTGGTTTTCGGCATATTAGTGATAAAGTCCATTGATATGTCCTCCCACTTCCATTCAGAATGGAGCGACTTCAACATTCCAAAGAGCCGTTGATGCTCGATCTTAACTCGCCGACAAGTCAAGCATTTCAAACATAGTCCGCTACGTCTTGCTTCATGTTGCCCCACCGAAATTCTGCTTCAAGTCCTTATACATTTTACTGGTGCCGGGTGGATAGAATAGGGCGAACTATGAGCTTCCTTCATAATCGTCTGTTTGAACATCAACATCGGGAACGCAGAGTCGGTTCAAATCTCAAAACTCCATCGTCATGAATTATGAATCCGGGGCCTTTCCTTTGATCACTTCATCATGCAATCAATCATCGAGGATCATCTGTCTGTCTAGATTTGATTTCTTCTAATGACGAAGTTATCTCCATCACGCACGATTGTCCCCGACTCTCTGTAACCACACTTCAATCCCTTCACGAATCATCTCTCGCGAAGGCTAAGTTGGGATGTCGGCGTCTCCAAGATCTCGAATAGAGACAGGCTTGCGGCTAAGTGCATCGGCCACTACATTTGCTTTGCTCGGATGATATAAAATCTCCAAGTCATAGTCCTTAATCGCCCAACCATCTTCTTTGCCGCATGTTCAACTCTTTCTAACCGAATATGTACTTGAGACTCTTATGATCCGTAAAGATCCGATGAGTCCTGCATGCATAATGCCTCCAGATCTTCAAGGCAAAACCACCGCCGCTAGCTCCAAATCATGTGTCGGGTAATTCACTTCATAAGGTTTCGCTTGTCGCGACGCATAAGCGATCACCTTATCATTCTCGCATCAACACGCACCCAAGTCCTTGATTCAAGCATCATCAGAAACTATGAATCCTTCGATTCCTCGCGGAAGTGATAGAATCGGTGCCGTCGTCAATCTCTTCTTTAACTCATCAAAACTAGTCTGACACGACTCGTTCCACTCAAACTTTTGAGTTTTCTGCAGGAGTCGAGTAAGTGGGCGGGAGATTTTAGAAAACCCTTCCACGAATCGTCGATAGTATCCAGCAAGTCCTAAGAAGCTTCGGACTTCTTTCACGTTCTTTAGAGGCTCCCAATTCATAATTGCTTCGATCTTCTGAGGATATACTCGGACTCCTTCAGCCGACACTACATGGCCGAGGAACATTACTTCCTTTAGCCAGAATTCACACTTAGAAAGTTTGGCGTATAATTGCTCGTTTCTCAAAAGTTCCAATACAATCCGCAAATGCTGCGCATGTTCTTCCGGACCCTTAGAATACACCAGGATGTCGTCAATAAACACGACTACAAATTTGTCCAAAAATTCAATGAACACTCTGTTCATCAATTGCATAAATACAGCAGGTGCGTTAGTGAGACCAAACGGCATCACTACAAACTCATAATGCCCGTAGCGAGTTCTGAACGCTGATTTCGGAACATCGACTCCTTAATCCTCGATTGATGGTATCACGATCTCGATCAATTTTAGAAAATACCGTTGCCCTTGCACCGGGTCAAACAGATCATCAATCCGTGGTAACGGATATTTGTTCTTAATCGTCATCTTGTTCACTCTCGATAGTCAATACACACGGAGCGATCCATCCTTCTTTCGGACAAAAGAATGGCGCTCCTGTGGTGAAACGCTTGGTCAATATAGCCCTTGTCCAAGAACTCCTCCACCGCTTCTTCAATTCGTACATCTCAAGAGGTGCCATACGATACGGCGCCTTAGAAATTGGTGTCGCTCCGTGTTCCACTCAATAGTAAATTCTACATCCCTTCGTGGAGGTAGCCTGTAATTCATCAGAAATACATCCGGAAATTCGTTCACAACAGAATAGATGAAAGTTCCACCATTTCGTCTTCTTTCTTCATTGCATAACACCAGCATCTGCATACCTTGTTTCAACAATCTGACGGCTTTCATCGCTTTGATCAATTTTCCCGAGCTTCCTGCTTCCATCCTTCGAACAAGACTTGGAGCCATCATCGCAATCGCTGAAATTTTCCTCCTTCGGTAGTCTACAATTGCTCCATACCGATTAAGCCAATCGTCTCCGAGTATCGTCATCTCCTTGCATTTCTATCACGATCGATTTGAGAGCCACTCTACGCCCCAAATGATACAGGAAATTTCTAGTTTCTAAATTTCCGACAATTCTCTCTCCACTGTAAACCAACAACATAAGGTTCACAAGTATAAAAACCGGAAATATTCAAACGATTTACACAAGACAAAGATATGAAAGAATGTGTAGCTCTGTATCGAACAATACGCTAATCTGGCCGGGAAAAGATTTGACAAGACTGATGCGACAAAGAAGATCCCGATCATCTGTCCTCCTCATCTCATACAAACGTGAGGGAACAGATCCGCACTCGATGTCCCCTTTCGGTCCCATTGTCCTCTCGCCTCGCCCGCGGCCAAAATTCCCGAGGCATCTCGAACACTTTGCCGCGTCATTTGACACTTGGCTTCTTCCGAATCGGCCGTGATGAGCGGGTTCCATTGTACTTAGTGGCGTCCTTACAAAACGCCGCACGGTGCCCTTCTGTCCGCACTCAAAACATGTAATCGAGTGCGCAAACAATCACGCCAAAGGTGGCACGGGCGACCACGCTAAAGCACTTCCTAGCCGTATCCGTCGTGGCCGACATTGTTCCGTAATTCTTTCCGCTCTTAGCCGGGTGTGGAGGCTTCTTGAAAGAAAAAGAAGACTGGGCCTTGCGGCCCACCGCTCTTGTGCTCGTAAAAGTACCGTGAGACTTTCTGTTTCTTCGACTCCATAAACTTCTCCATTGCCGCTTCTTTTATTTCATACGCCAACGCCTTATCCTCGTATCAAGTGAGAGTGGTACATTCAAACCAGGACATGTACCTGGATTTCCGGTTTCATCCTCATTTCAAAATGAATCATCATTTCCGCATCTGCTCACCGGATGTCGAACAAATGCTAATCGCCGTTAAAAGTCTTAATCGTCTGGGACACGGGTTCGTCTAATGGTTGAGCGGAGAAAAATTCGAATTTGGCTTCCCTCACAGACGAGGGCAATCGAGCTTCCATCATCATTTTAAATTCCGTCCAATCGGCATCATGATCTGCAGTCGGATAGCTTCCCACCACTCGGATGCTTCCCTATCGTAAAGTACTGGGCACAGGAGCTCTCCGTCGTCCGGCAATTAATTCCAAAGAAAATTTTTCTCCAGTTCCTTCAACCAATGGTCCCAAGTGGGAGTCTCGGAAAAGCCGTCAAATTTGGGTGGTTGCATCTTTGCCACCTCTTGTAACCATCGGTCACCTCGATTTCCCATTTCGGAATTCTTTGTTGTCCATCTCCTCGCCGAATTCCCGCGCCACTTGCATTCGGTCCACGACTGAGCGAACCGAGTCATCCGGTTCACAACTTGACGAAGGATTTCGCACACACCAGTTCCGGTCGTTATTGATGGATTGTTGCGGCTCGCCCGAGCTATGACTAGCTCGATTAGAAGGCGATGCCTCCCTTTCAAGATTCCTTCGTCCGCGTCCACGACCGCGACCACGTCCACGTCCGCCTCTCAACATACTGTAAGCACAAGTACTTAATACACAGGAAACAGCATCGTTCTAATATTCAAGTATAAAGAGACACAACATGCAAAGAACAAGATAGATTTTAGGAACTTACAACCACTGTTCGCATGAAGACGTAGGCAGTGCAGTGATGTCGTTCATGACCGGTTACCTCAAAAGACATAAATGACCCCTATTTTAACCCAACGGCCAAGATATCCATAATCTTAGCTCCGATACCATATTATGTAACACCCCCGATATATTCAGGAATATTACAGCGCCGTAAATCCTTTACATAAGAATTTACAAGGCTGAATAAAAGAAATGACAATAATGTATACCGCTTTATGAAATTATGAAATGAAATTCAACCGACTGGTTCAAAATCGAAATTACAAATATCCCATGAAGAATTATCTTACATCATCAAAATCCAAGCATTATAAATCGACAACGTACTCGAGTACTTATTGAAAATAACCAATAAATAACAGACAGTAAACCCGGTCGAAACATCACTCCGCACCCTCGTCGTCATGCCTCTCCAGTGGTTGTTTCCCCGCTCTCCTGGATCCTGAACAAAACACAAATGTTCACCCCGAAGGGGTTAGCACAACGATGCTAGTACAAGTACAATAATCATAATAAGTTTCTCCAACGAGAATATCCACAACACATATCATATCATAACATTTCCAACATACAGATGGTATTCCAACGATCCAGCGCACACAGCTATAGATTCCCATGATGATCCCGTCGGACCAACACATGGTGGAACTACCTGTCCAACGATCCAACAAGACACAGCTATAGATTCCCATGATGATTCCCGTCGGATCAACACATGGTGGACATATATATACACAACATATTTACACGATACCATCACAATTGTCATAGTACAAATAATTAGAGTACTTGCCTCGGTTCGTTGACAAGAATAAACTTCCACGAATATCAAAATACTCGAAGGTCGTCCCCTTCGATCACCACGTGTTAAGCTCGAACCTTAACAAAAGAAAAGTAGTAATTCATTTCGTGGCCGCATTTAACGTCTAACAATTCAACAATTACGGTAGGAAGTCCTTAATAGTAACTGTTCGATGCATTAACGCACGCTACGAATCATATATAGCGACGTTAATGCTACTCGTTAGCGTACGCAGACACACACCGCCTAGCGACGCTAACTCGGGCGTTGTCGTGCCTTATCGATCACCCGATCGACTGGCCGATGATTTAACGACGCTAAGTCCAAACGCGTTGCAGACGCTAAACGACTTTCGATAGCGCACGTTAAATCTCGTATATTAGCGCACGCTAATAATGCATGGTCAAGATTTCACCGATCACCAATCGACTCGATCGATGGTCTAGCGACGTTACGCATTAAACGTAGCGCACGCTAACTAGTACTCGATAGCGCACGTTAAATCGCAAAACATAGCGTGCGCTATTCGCATGGCGCCATCACGAGCAAGAACTGCTTCTTGCCATGTTCAAACAATGAAATCCTTCGTGATAATTCATGTTACTTCCATGAATACCAAGTTCTTACTCTTATGAATGATCTCCAGGATGATATCAATTTCAAGATACGTATAATCATCATGACACCATAATCCATCTTGATTACAATTCTCATGCAAAGTTGGTGATCTCCTATTGATGTATTAGATGTTACTATCATTATACATATTCGACTACATCTTGAGGTGAACTACAATTCCGACTTATACGAAAGAATATTTCCTAAGATGATTCTTCCTTTAAGTTCTTATAACATCTCTTCCAAATCATGATCACAAAGATAACATAAATCATACGGATTGTTAACTTGAATATTACTCTCATCATTTGAAGTACTAGGATCCCAACTTCAAGGTTCCAACAATAATATCGTATTAGTAGACATTCCAATCTTCTAAACATGATGTTGTTGAATAATTCACTAATGAAATTCAATACCTCGATAATATGATCATCGTATCCATTGGAAAACCAAATCTAAGATCGGTGATAGGTTGAACATACCTTAGAATGCCGAAATCACCGAACCACGAGGTATAATCCGACTCGCTTGGTTATGTGCCACTCCAAGGTGTTACTTTCCAATGATCACTTACAAGTGATACTCAATCATTCAATGATCACTAATATATGTTCTAAGTGTTTAGAAGGGATATACTTGCTCTCGGGACTCTCAAAGGTGAAGTATAGACGAAGGAAATGAAAGCCAAAGCGGTTCTTGTCCCATTTATAAAATTCGCATTATTGACAAGTTAGCGCACGCTACTAAGCATCCCTTAGCGTGCGCTAATAATGGTTGACTTCAGAATTTGTCCGGATGCGTCGTGGGAATCTTATCCGACCCTACCGGTGGCGCATGTGTTAGCTGTCCCGCTCAATAATTGAGTTCTTAGCGCACGCAACCCCTACCTTCATAGCGTGCGCTAATAATGGCCCGATAGCGCGCGTTAAGATACATTCTTAGCGTGCGCTATCACAAGGTTTCTTGAGCAATTTTGCATGTTTCTATACTTATGCACAATGATATCAATGCACTAAATATCATATTCCAATAATCAAAACCACCAATCCGAAATAATACATGGTTGAATACAGATGAAATACACTGTAATAAATCCGGATATTACAACATGAAAATCCTACACATACCAACCGGCACGCCAGTATGACCCAGAATGCCACGATATAACAAAAGTGACATCGGAAACGAATAATGACTCACCGAGATGAAATGATAGTGAAATGAATGATAGCTCAATGAAATGATTGGAACCGTCGTTCCTTGTGACTGAAGTGATTAATTGACAATGACAAGTTTTGATACGGTTAACACAATGATGAATGAGTTATGATTACGAATGAACAACAACAAAAGGAAATGAATATCCTTTTAACTGAGTAAGAATCAACTTACTCAACACCGGTGACAATTATCCTTCCACGAACAACGTCCTAATTGAGATATCGGTCGCTCGAACAACCTTGAATTATACAATATCCAACAACCTGTTCAATATACGAATCAAAAACGAATATAACGAACTCAAAATGTCGATACGATTAAACTAAGTTCATTGGGGCATTATATCGAATACGTTGTGGCCAAACTCCGATTGTTTACAATCAAATCTCCATATGCCATTATCAAATCCCCCAAGAAGTGTTTCAAACCAACAAACATCTTTCAAATGATCAATAATCCAAAATGAATATCCGAAAACGTGATTATAACGACAATTAATCGAAAACCCCCAATTTCAACTCGATATTCAAAGTGTTCTTGAATAATCCCTCAATAATCCAATGAATCCTTATACAAACTCATAACCATATACATATCCCTTCATATAACATGATTATAACGTCCAAAACATCATATCTCAACACAAAATCGAAATCCAAGGTGTTGAAGAAATTACCTCTTGAAGATCCAACCACTTCGATCCGATGAACACGAGTTAAAACGAGTATCCAAGCTTCCCAAATGAATGAAGATGATGAAAATTACACACTCAAATGATTGATGATGGCAAAATCTCTCCCTCAACCCTCTCTCGGATAAAAGAAGAAAAGGGATGAAAATGATGAAAATGTCCCTAGGATCCTTATATATCACGGAAGTTACGGCCGTAACATTCTGTGTCAACGGTCTTACGGCCAGAATCGGCCAACTCAGACGGCCAGAACTCGCTTCGGCCCAAAGCTCGCCGGCTGACTTACGGCCAGAATGCTTCCCGAGTTACGGCGTAACTCGCCAAAAAACATCTGCCGACATCCTTACGGCTGCATTCGCACACCTTACGGGCATAACTCGGATGATACGGCCGTATCCGGCCAAACTTACGGGCGTAAGCCCCCTTCGTCGAAAATGACCAGCACCTTGCCTGCAGCGACGGCCAGATCCGGCCAAGCCTTACGGCCGTACCTTCCTCGACTTACGGCCGTATGCCGCAACCCCATGGCCGTAAGTCCCCCTTGCCCGACAACACCCGAATTTACGAAGATCACTTACGCCGTATCCAACCCTCCTTACGGCCGTAACTCGCCTTCGCCAAAATGCCTGGGCGACTCTTCGACCACGCACGGCCAGAATCGCCAGCCTTACTACTGCACTGCTCAACTTACGTTACGGCCGTAAGTCCCATTCGTCCAAAATGGCCTGAAAACAACGAACCCTTGTTACGGCCGTAACCCAAAGTCCTTACGGCCGTAACTCAATGCTGGCCAAGGTGAAAAATCCGATAACTCCGATTCCTCGCTACGACTGATGAATGATCCGACATATCATACGAATGTGAAAGTGAACAAGTCTAACACGAGCCAAAGATGATACTCCCAGTACAAGGTTATCAATCACAATGAAAATGATAATACTCCCGTCTCGATCTATAAACGGAGATGAAATGACGATCGGTAACTGATATACGATTACAACATGCCAACAGTGAACGCAAATGAATGATTCATGAATGATGAGTGATTATTAATGAGTGAAAATTACTGAGTGACAATTACAGACTGATAATTACTGAATGAAAATGAATGAATTACAACCGGGTATTACAGCTGAGTCTTCAAAATGTTCGATAGCAATCATATCATCTTTGGTCTTGCAACCAAACTTGAGGGATAAGATTAAGGAGGCTCAACCACGTGATAGGTTCTTGTGCAAGATGAAGGATCGAGCACAAGCTGGGAGTATTGAGAAATTTGCCGTTGCCGCATACGACGTTTTGACTTATGATGGGAAGTTATGTGTTCCTAAGGATCCATCCCTTAGGAAACACATTCTTGAAGAAGCTCACAATGCACCATACTCCGCTCACCAGGGAGGTACAAAGATGTACCACGACCTGAAGAAGTTCTTTTGGTGGAGAGGAATGAAACGGGACATTGGTGTATTTGTGGAAAGGTGTATGATATGTCAGCAGGTGAAGGCAGAACACCAACGGCCAGGAGGTTTACTCCAACCATTGGAAATCCTAGAATGGAAATTGGAGCATATTATAATGGATTTTGTGGTTGGTCTGCCACGAACCACGAGGAAGAACGATGCTATCTGGGTGATAGTAGATCGTTTGACGAAGTCATCTCATTTTCTACCTGTGAGGGTGACTTACAGTATGGAACAATATGCAAGGATTTATATTCATGAGATTGTGAGGTTACATGGTGTTCCAGTGACGATCGTCTCGGATAGAGATCCACGATTTACGTCGAAATTTTGGAAGAGTCTGCAGAGTGCATTGGGCACTAAGTTGAATTTCAGTACTGCATATCATCCGTAAACCGATGGTCAATCTGAACGGACTATCAAGACACTCGAAGATTTGTTGAGGGTGTGTGTTCTTGATACTGGTGAGAATTGGGAGAATATTTTATCGTTAGTAGAGTTTGATTATAACAATAGTTAGCAAGCGACTATACAAATGGCCCCGTACGAGGCTCTCTATGGAAGGAAATGTCGATCGCCTCTTTATTGGAGTGAGGTTGGAGAAGGAAAGATTTTGGGTCCCGAATTGATCGGACAGACTGTAGAGAAGATAGCGGAAATCAAAAGTAGAATTAAGACTGCCCAGGGTAGGCAGAAGTCTTATGCTGATAAACTACGGAAAGATATCCAATTTGAGATTGGAGAAAAGGTGTTCTTGAAGGTAGCTCCGATGAAAGGAGTGATACGATTCAGTAAAAAAGGGAAAGCTACAGCCTCGTTATATCGGACCTTTCGAGATTTTGGGTCGTGTTGGTGATCTTGCTTATAGTTGGCATTACCATTGGAATTATCGGGAGTGCACAATGTCTTTCACATCTCCATGCTGAGAAAGTACATACATGATACTGATCACATATGCAATTTCAAAGAGTTACATGTAGCCAAGAACCTGACTTACGAGGAGGTACCTACAGCTATTTTGGAGCGTAAGGTACATCAGTTACGAAATAAAGAGGTTAAATTGGTGAAAGTTCAATGGAGTCGTCATGGACCAAATGAGGCAACTTGGGAACGTGAAGAGGAGATCTGTTCTAAGTATCCAACATTCATTTTTCAAGGTATGTAACTTAATTTTCGAGGACGAAAATTTGTTAAAGGGGGGTAGGTTGTAACGCCCCGATTTCGCATATACATTTATTGTGAATTAAAGAAAAACATGTTCAATTTTATTAAATTAATACCCGAATAATTTATCGTTTAATTCATTGTATTTCATGATCATGCAAATTCATTTATGCCATTATTATTCATGACAAGTCATGTGATTCGTTTTGTTGCATTTCTCATTTTAATTCATTGTTTCATCTCATCGTTTCTAGGCCCGAGTCAAGTTTTAAGCGATTACCCATAAAATTTCACAAATCCTTTTAATTAATTTAATCCCTTCACTTTGGGCCGGCCTAAGCCACACCCATTATAATATTCAATCCAAATATTATAAGTCCAACTCCTACAATTATTTACCAAGCCCAATCCATTAACAATAATTATCCTATTAATTTTCATCCAAGCCCAACATCCTCTCCTACACACACACACACGATCAGAACAAGGGAGAAGTTTTTTGCACATTCTCACATCCACATTAGTGGAAGTAGTAGGCATCATGGGGAAGAGTTGGTTGAAATTTTTCTACTTAAATACCACACTCTCAGCAAATCAAAAGGAGATTTCATATCATTTTTCAGCAAATATTTCCATATCAAATCATCATATAAATCCAACAGCATACATTCCCGTCATCCGAAAACATTCTACACCAGAAATCTCACACAAAAAAAAATATGCAGTTGCAGCAAAACATCATTTCACAAATTACACAACAAATTCTAACACCACCAGAGCACAATCCGCAGGTAATCTTTTATTCTGTTCAATTCTCTCGATTTCACAGCAACCACACACAAAATGTCATCTTTTCTGCAAATCGGTCCTTCACGATCTTCAAGTACCAAACCACAAAGCATAGTACTTACTCCGATTTGGAGTTTACAGCAGTATGGCCTACAACCTTATTACACACAGGATCCAAAAACATAAGTATAATCCATATGGAGATGAAATATACCTTAAATAACAATACATTTGTTCATACTTAAAATAAAGCGGAAAGATAACATTACACGGTACGAACATGACCGGACACGAAAGACTTGGGCCCCCCAAACTAGTATCCTTCGAACCCTTCGTCATCACCTTGATCTTCCCGTGCCTTGCCTTTTCCTCGACCTAAAATACAACACACGTATTTCGCCCAACACAGGGTCAGATATACATGATAAATGATTCTCAAGATATTATACAATTCACGTATATAAGATTTCAAGAATAACGCCCCGACTAACGAACATACCCCTCGGGCGTATGAACGCTCAGTCACAAAACGTCGAACACATCCAAGTAAATAAATGGACTATGAACGACTAAGATAGTACGGCTCAAGAGGGACATCACAGTACGCTCGATCCGAATATGTGTCAGTGCACATGTCCACCCCGTATACGGAATCCAGAATATACGTGGGACAATGTACCTAATTAGCCTCAACGAACTACGTCTCGTGTGCACAGCCCTTCACGCAAAATATTCACGCATGACTATATATGTGCCCGGCTAAAAATCCTACACAATATCCAATCGGAACGTAGATATGACTCCGGATATGTCACGATGCAACATGACAACGAATTCAATAATTCACAAATCCGATTAAGGATTGAGAACTCACCGAAATGACAACAAGATTGACAATATCAAGGGTCCCAAAAGTAACGAACTTGGAAATACAATCCCACGATGAAAATGGGACATCATTAAGAACAACCTCAAATCACAAGACACAAGTTTATAAGTGTTTCATATACACGAAATGCATAGTCATCATAAGAATCCACACATCATTATAACCAAGCAAGATAACTTGCCTCAATACGGAGGCGAGTAAAGTCCTTCTTTGTCGAACGAACAGTCGGCCCTCGATTCAAAATCGGTTACTCGGACAATCAACCTTGAATGAAGTATATTTCACTCAATAATACGTTCATATGATCATCTATACCAAACTTCAACGAGACAACATCCTAATTCTCATTTGAGTAGTTCAACTTTTTAAGATGTTGAGGGGTTACTCCAAGAACCTTATTCAATACCATTTTATTCTTACAATTGATTACAAGATGTTTACCAAATGTTTGCTGGATTAAGATGTGTTAAACAATAATCTCCTATTCTTTAAACTTATCAAGAATATCTCAATTGATTAAAAGTAAAATCTGCACTTCAATCAATTACTTATGTTGAGTTAAGTAGTTACAATTCCATAATATGATCATGAAGACTACTTCAAGTTCAACACCTACCTTATAAACTTCTAATTAACATGGAGGTTCAAGCATTACTCCTCTGGATTCTCTTAGCTTAAGTTCAAGAAGGTGATTCCATTTTTCTAATGATCAACAAGGGTTTCTTAAAATATTTTATGGTAATTATTCCAACAAGTTATTTACATTATAATGAAACAAAGACTATTAGTATTCCAATGGTGTTATTAGTCCAGGAATAAGAGTTTGGTTTATCTAAACATGATCATCACCATTTAAAACACTAAGAACACATGATTACAAAACCCTTAATCATCATATCCATCATTAAGTTTGTTGGAAGCTTAACTATAAACATGTTTAGCTTGATTAATTCATCACTAGGTGGAGTATACTTAATCACTATCATTATAACTATGAGATTATAGGGTTAAATCGTATAACATACCTTCAGAATTGAAGAACAATACACCAAAACCACAGGAACACAATCTAAGCTTCAAGAATGACTCTAACTCCCAATCAACAAGCTCCAAAACCCAAATGTAAAGCTCAAACACAAGTTGGAAGAAGGTAATTTTGATCTAGGGATGCAGGGATGATTATATGGGTGAAAAATTAGAGGTTGGACGTGCAAAATGAAAGACACAAGTTGTCTTTTTATAATAAAGATTAGTTACGTACGTTATCGCAAGAGGATAACGACGTTAGCGACTTTACGACGCTTACACAAAAAGTGTTACGACGTAAGCTAAATCCAGAGGCTACCGGACTGAAATACGAACATCGTTACGTACGTTACCTCTTGAAGCATTACGTACGTAATGTAGGTCAACTAGGTTGCCTCCAAAAGATCAGATATTCGAATCCTGTCCGGCCCCACACGCCGAAAGTTGAGATCGGATACGATTTCACTGGTTACGTACGTAACAAGCACTTCTTTACGTACGTAAAGGACTTAAAATAACGTACGTTATGCCTAAGGATTAGCGTACGTTAGACTCAGGTTTAGCAGCTCAAAAATGCACTTATCTATACAACATTGAGAATTCAATCATAGTGCGAGTGATAGTTTTTATTAAGTCTATTATGATATATTCTAACATCAATATTCATTTCACAAAAACAACAAGACTGCAACAGTATCGAATTAACCAAATAATATAATAGTAAGTAAGAATTCCCGTCGGATATTACATACTCCCCCCCTTAAAAGGGGTTTCGTCCTCGAAACTAAGGGGTAAACAATTCAGGATACCTCTCTTGAATGCTTCTCTCCGTCTCCCACGTGGCTTCCTCGACCCCGTGTCGTGACCACTGAACCTTCAGTAGGGGAATCGTCTTATTACGCAATTGTTTGATCCTCCTCTCAAGTATTCGTACGGGGCGCTCCTCATACGAATGATCCTCCGCTAAATCGATATCGTCGAACTGAAGTACATGACTCGGATCAGCAACGTATTTCCTCAACTGGGAGACATGGAACACGTTATGAATCCGGCTCAGGGCTGGTGTAAAGCCAGGTGATAGGCTAAATCGCCTACTCGATCCAAAACCTCAAACGGCCCGATATACCTCGGACTCAGCTTGCCTCTCTTCCCAAAACGAAAAACTCCTCGAGTAGGGGACACCTTCATTAGTACATGGTCGCCGACCTCAAACTCAAGTGGTCGCCGACGGTTGTCTGCGTAGGACTTCTATCGGCTTTGAGCCGTCAATAAACGACTCCTAATCAGAGCGATCTTCTCACGGGCTGCTAACAACATATTAGGTTCCGTACCCAAGGTTTCAGATAGATCGTCCCAACACAAAGGGGATCTACAACGACGGCCATACAACGCTTCATAAGGTGCCATCTGAATCGAAGTGTGCCAGCTATTATTATAAGTGAATTCCACCAAGGGTAGTTGGGCCTCCCAATCATCCTTCAATCGAGAACGCACGCCCTCAGCATATCCTCTAAAGTTTGGATAGTTCTATCAGTCTGACCATCCGTCTGCGGGTGAAATGCTGTGCTGAAGTTCAAATGCATACCCATCACACGATGAACTGCTTTCCAAAAATGTGACACGAATCGCCCGTCATGATCTGATACAATACTCTTAGGGGTACCATGTAACCTTACAATTTCTTTGATAAATAGTTGGGCCAATCTCTCAGGTCCCCAAGTATCTTTAATCTCCAGAAAGTGGGCTGATTTGGTCAAACGATCCACAATCACCCAAATCGTATTCATCCCTCGACGACTCGTCGGCAGGCTGGTGATAAAATCCATCGATATGTCCTCCCATTTCCACTCGGGGATCGGAAGCGGTTTCAGCAATCCTGTGGGTCGCTGGTGCTCAATCTTAACGTGTTGACAGGTTAAACACCTCGAAACGAATTCCGCACACGTTTCATACTTCCCCACCAATAATATTGTTTCAAATCCTTATACATTTTTCTAGACCCCGGGTGGATAGAGTACGGGGTAGCATGAGCTTCTCTCAAGATAGAATTCCTTAACTCATCATCTGTGGGTACACAAACTCGGTTCCTGAAGCATATCAATCCATCCTCGTGTATCACAAAGCCAGGAGCTTTCCCTTAAGTTATTTCATCGCGAACTCGAGATAAGAATGGGTCCGTAACTTGCTTCGATCTAATTATATCCTCAAGGGACGATGAAATCTCAAGTGTACAGAGTTGTACTTAAATACGCTGTAACCAGACTTCAATTTCCGGCCTCACCAATTCTAACTGCAATTCCCTCTGAGTTGTTAGGCGGGCAAGCATCTGCTCCTGTACTGTTTTATGACTCAAAGCGTCAGCAACTACATTTGCTTTGCCCGGATGATAAAGGATCTCGATATCATAGTCTTTGATGAGTTCTAGCCACCTTCTCTGCCTCATGTTTAACTCCTTCTGAGTAAAAATGTATTTCAGGCTCTTGTGATCAGTAAAAATCTGACAGGTTACTCCATACAGATAATGACACCAGATTTTTAAAGCAAACACCACGGCTGCGAGTTCTAAATCATGGGTGGGGTAGTTGACCTCGTAAGGTCATAGCTGTCTCGATGCATAGGAGATCACCTTCCCATTTTGCATTAGTACACACCCAAGGCCCTGTTTAGATGCGTCACTATACACTACAAACCCTTCCGTTCCTTTCGGTAGGACTAAAATAGGTGCCGAAATCAACTGACTCTTAAGTTCATCAAAGCTCTGCTGACATGCCTCTGACCATAAATACTTCTTATCCTTCCTCAACAAATTAGTCATTGGTTGGGCAATTTTGGAAAAAACCTCCACAAACCATCGGTAATAACCTGCTAGTCCCAAGAAACTGCGTACTTCCTTAACGCTCTTTGGTGGTAACCAGTCTCGGATAGCTTCTGTCTTCTGTGGGTCTACTCGCACCCCATCAGCTGATATCACATGACCGAGAAAGATAACTTCATTCATCCAAAACTCACATTTAGAAAATTTTCCATAAAGCTGCTCTCGCCTTAACGCCTCGAGAACTAGATGGAGATGACGCTCGTGCTCTTCATGGTCACGAGAATAGATCAGAATGTCATCAATAAAAACGACTACAAAGCGATCCAGATAATTAATAAAGACTCGATTCATCAGCTCCATGAATACTGCTGGTGCATTCGTCAGTCCAAAAGGCATCACTACGAACTCATAATGCCCATAGCGAGTACGAAAAGCGGTCTTCGAAATATCAGACTCACGAATCCTCAACTGATGGTAACCAGACCTCAGGTCGATCTTAGAAAACACAGCAGCCCCTTGAAGTTGATCCAATAAATCATCAATACGCGGCAATGGGTATTTGTTCTTAATGGTTACCCTGTTCAGCTCACGATAATCAATACACAGACGTAGGGATCCGTCCTTCTTCCGTACAAATAGCACTGGTGCTCCCCAAGGGGACGCACTAGGTCTAATGTAGCCCTTCTCGATCAAATCCTCAAGTAGGCTCTTCAGTTCTTGCATCTCAGTCGGAGCCATACGATACGGTGCTTTTGAAAGCAGGGACGTACCAGGCTCTAACTCAATATTGAACTCTACATCACGATGCGGAGGTAAGCCTGGCAACTCATCTGGAAATACGTCTGGGTAGTCTCGGACTACCGGAATATCGATCAATTCAACTGGTCGATCCATTGTCTTGGTCATGTAACACCAATAGCCAATACATCCTTGATTAAGCAGTTTTACCATTTTCATAGCGCTGATGATTCTCCCGGAATGGCTGGGATTGTCACCCTGGAAGGTACACTCAACACCATCGTCAGATATGACGGTCACTGTTCGCTTGCGGACACTAATTATGGCATCATGACGGTCCATCCAATCGATACCCAAGATCACATCATCTTTAGGTAAATCGACCACAATTAAATTTGACAACCACTCACGGTCGTTCATACGAATCGAGCAGTCCTGAACTTCACGATTCCCAACAATTCTTCTACCATCGGGTAGACCAATTATATAAGGTTCACAATTGATAACATGCTCTAATTGCAAACGACTCAAACAAGAAGTAGATAAAAAGGAGTGTGAAGCACCATTATCAAAAAGAACACAGACAGGCTGAGATTGGATCTCGAGAGTACCTGCAATCATGTCGGCCGGATCTTCAGCCCTCTTCATCTCGTAAACTCTAGGTTTTGCAGCCCCGACACCAGATGTACCAGCTTGATTTCCACGTCCCATCCCCTTGTTTGCCCCGGTAGTCTGATAAGAAGCGGATGGAGGTACACGGTCCTGAACTGAAGAGTGTACTGGAGCATGAGGTGCTGCGGGAAAACATACTGTTCCACTCCTACAATAACGAGCACGATGTCCGTTCTTCCCACAAGTATGGCATGACACGGCTGGCCTAGGACATTTCGAATTGATGTGCCCCTGGTCTCCACAATTATAGCACACAACATATAGGGTGACCGCTCGAGGTTGCGATCCGGTTGGCTTCGATGCCGTAGGTTGCCGTTCAGAAGGATTTGGCATTGGTTGGGGTCTCTTGAATGTTCCCCGGTTGCTGTCTGACTGATTCTGGTTCCTGGATTTCTTGTTGTTAGACTGCGGTTGCTTCTTGGAAATTTCTTTCACGGTCAATTCGTACTCCAGAGCTTTCTCGATGAACTCTGGTAGGGTCACACAATGATGGTTCAACAGCTGCATTCTCATTCGGGGTTTAAGCCTTTTGAGAAAGTATTTGATCTTATCAGCTTCTGTGTGGACAATCGTCGCAAAAGGGAGAAGTGCCTCGGAATTTCTCGGCGATAGATAGTACGTCATCATCTTGACGGTTCGGATTCAGCAATTCTGATAATTTGGCCTCATGAGAGGACACGGATAGTAACGATCTAGCATGAGATTTTAAATTCTTCCCAAGTACATACGCCATCACCGGCCTCACCGAAAGCCACCAAGTGTGGGCGCCCTTGCCCAAGTAATAAGTCACTACGGAGACACGATTCTCTCTTGGATGATATACCATATCGAACAATTTCTCGAAGTGTTCGATCCAATGCACGATATCAGCCGGCTCAGAGGAACCTTCAAAAATCAGGGGTCGTTGGCGCGATATGTCGCTGATGATCCGATTCACCGGCCCGCCATGTACAGGAGGTGGCCCCTGATGCTGGTCGGTAGCAGCTCTCTGCATAGTTTCCATTAACTGACCCATTTGGGTCATCTGATCCATCATGCCCTGCATTACAGTGTAAGGATCGACACGAGCATCCTCGCGTCCATTGTGGTGCGATTGGTCCCTAGAAGGCGAATCACTGCCTGCGGAACTTTGCTCTGTATTCGCACGTCTGTTGGCTCGTGGTATCGGGATTCGGCCCCTTCCGCGGCCTCGTCCCCCTCTTCCACGGCCTCTCAAATTTCTTTCCATACTGAAAGAATCAATTTGTAAAGATAATCATAAGTACAGTTCATGATACCAATCAGAATTCATGCTAAGTTAATGGCAGTAAGAAATTACATGTTCAAGAAAATAGTTCGTAATGAGTTATCGTCACTACGAGAGTCACACAGAATATCATATCGACGTTTGAGTTGAATGATTTCAATTATATAATCAATCCAGAATTTTATTTGTATCATCAATCAGATAATTCCTGCCACAATCCCTTAAAATGCTAATATCAACAAGGAGATCTATTCAGATATCAATATCATGTCAGTAATTTATTCATGGTTCATAAAGTACGTACCGCATTTGGCTCGCAGGATCAGGCGCTCGCATGGGTTACACGTGACACGAAGGTCTCTTGATACTAGTTCAATACACAAAGACTCAAAAGAAAGAAAACGACCTCTAGCACTCTCCGATACCATCTTCTGTAACACCCCGATAAGGCGGCCATTACAGTGCCGTGGACCCCACACTGGGATCCACCAGGCGATACCCAAAGTACAGATTAAATACACAATACATGTGATACCAAACCACAAAACATAGTACTTACTCCGATTTGGAGTTTACAGCAGTATGGCCTACGGCCTTATTGCACACAGGATCCAAAAACATAAGTATAATCCATATGGAGATGAAATATACCTTAAATAACAATACATTTGTTCATACTTAAAATAAAGCGGAAAGATAACATTACACGGTACGAACATGACCGGACACGAAAGACTTGAGGCCCCCGAACTAGTATCCTTCGAACCCTTCGTCATCACCTTGATCTTTCCGTGCCTTGCCTTTTCCTCGACCTAAAATACAACACAAGTATTTCGCCCAACACAGGGTCAGATATACATGATAAATGATTCTCAAGATATTATACAATTCACGTATATAAGATTTCAAGAATAACGCCCCGACTAACGAACATACCCCTCGGGCGTATGAACGCTCAGTCACAAAACGTCGAACACATCCAAGTAAATAAATGGACTATGAACGACTAAGATAGTATGGCTCAAGAGGGACATCACAGTACGCCCGATCCGAATATGTGTCAGTGCACATGTCCACCCCGTATACGGAATCCAGAATATACGTGGGACAATGTACCTAATTAGCCTCAACGAACTACGTCTCGTGTGCACAGCCCTTCACGGAAAATATTCACGCATGACTATATATGTGCCCGGCTAAAAATCCTACACAATATCCAATCGGAACGTAGATATGACTCTGGATATGTCACGATGCAACATGACAACGAATTCAATAATTCACAAATCCGATTAAGGATCGAGGACTCACCGAAATGACAACAAGATCGACAATGTCAAGGGTCCCAAAAGTAACGAACTTGGGAATACAATCCCACGATGAAAACGGGAAATCATTAAGAACAACCTCAAATAACAAGACACAAGTTTATAAGTGTTTCATATACACGAAATGCATAGTCATCATAAGAATCCACACATCATTATAACCAAGCAAGATAACTTGTCTCAATACGGAGGCGAGTAAAGTCCTTCTTTGTCGAACGAACAGTCGTCTCTTGATTCAAAATCGGTTACTCGGACAATCAACCTTGAATGAAGTATATTTCACTCAATAATACGTTCATATGATCATCTATACCAAACTTCAACGAGACAATATCCTAATTCTCATTTGAGTAGTTCAACTTTTTAAGATGTTGAGGGGTTACTCCAAGAACCTTATTCAATACCATTTTATTCTTACAATTGATTACAAGATGTTTACCAAATGTTTGCTAGATTAAGATGTGTTAAACAATAATCTCCTATTCTTTAAACTTATCAAGAATATCTCAATTGATTAAAAGTAAAATCTGCACTTCAATCAATTACTTATGTTGAGTTAAGTAGTTACAATTCCATAATATGATCATGAAGACTACTTCAAGTTCAACACCTACCTTATAAACTTCTAATTAACTTGGAGGTTCAAGCATTACTCCTCTGGATTCTCTTAGCTTAAGTTCAAGAAGGTGATTCCATTCTTCTAATGATCAACAAGGGTTTCTTAAAATATTTTATGGTAATTATTCCAACAAGTTATTTACATTATAATGAAACAAAGACTATTAGTATTCCAATGGTGTTATTAGTCCAGGAATAAGAGTTTGGTTTATCTAAACATGATCATCACCATTTAAAACACTAAGAACACATCATTACAAAACCCTTAATCATCATATCCATCATTAAGTTTGTTGGAAGCTTAACTATAAACATGTTTAGCTTGATTAATTCATCACTAGGTGGAGTATACTTAATCACTATCATTATAACTATGAGATTATAGGGTTAAATCGTATAACATACCTTCAGAATTGAAGAACAATACACCAAAACCACAGGAACACAATCTAAGCTTCAAGAATGACTCCAACTCCCAATCAACAAGCTCCAAAACCCAAATGTAAAGCTCAAACACAAGTTGGAAGAAGGTAATTTTGATCTAGGGATGCAGGGGATGATTATATGGGTGAAAAAATTAGAGGTTGGACGTGCAAAATGAAAGACACAAGTTGTCTTTTTATAACAGCACAGTTCGTTACGTACGTTATCGCAAGAGGATAACGTACGTTAACAGCTTTACGTACGCTACACAAAAAGTGTTACGTACGTAAGCTAAATCCAGAGGCTACTGGACTGAAATACAAACATCGTTACGTACGTTACCTCTTGAAGCATTACGTACGTAATGTAGGTCAACTAGGTTGCCTCCAAAAGATCAGATATTCGAATCTTGTCCGGCCCCACACGCCGAAAGTGGAGATCGGATACGATTTCACTGGTTACGTACGTAACAAGCACTTCTTTACGTACGTAAAGGACTTAAAATAACGGACGTTATGCCTAAGGATTAGCGTACGTTAGACTCAGGTTTAGCAGCTCAAAAATGCACTTATCTATACAACGTTGAGAATTCAATCATAGTGCGAGTGATAGTTTTTATTAAGTCTATTATGATATATTCTAACATCAATATTCATTTCACAAAAGCAACAAGACTACAACAGTATCGAATTAACCAAATAATACAACAGTTGTAATATCCGTATTTTTCTTTTCCTTGTATTTTCGTTTTTGGTGTATTTCTCGGTCGTAGTGACCCTCGTGTATCTTTTCAGCGTGTCCTTCCTGTCAAACTGTTGAACTGTATCCTCGTTGTTGTTGTGCGGAATCGCCGTTTCGGGGTTGCCATGGATCCATTGCGTGTTGTTGGTCCCCAAATATTGATTCCCACCGTTTTATTCTCTTTCCGGATCATTTTTATCATTTTGGGACCCAAAATGGGGTGTGGGGCAAGACAAGGTGCGTGCGCGGCACACAAATTTCTCAGATGTTGGTTGGACAATGCATGCAGTGTGCCGCGGCACACCCATCCGTGCCGCGGCACGGTGCGAGGCCGCGCACACCTATCCGGTGCCGCGCACACTCGTGTCTTCCGCGACCAAAACCCGATTGTACCATGTGCCGCGGCACACGCAGTGTGCCGCGGCACAACGCGAAAACACGGGCATAGATTTTCGGCTGTGCCGCGGCACACTTTGGCTGTGCCGCGGCACACGGAGCGGTCAATGTGCGATTCGTCTTTATTAGGCGAAATCGGCCATTTCCATCCCCATTTTTCATCTGCGTCGCGAGAGAGAGGGTATAGAGGGGGAGAGTTCTTCATCCGGGGGTCGATTTTCATCATTTCTCTTCGGTTGTGAAGCTCGGGAAATCAATCTAACGCGCGTTCTACGGATCTTAGTACTCGATTCTTCCAAGGTAATGCTCTAAAACCCTATTTCGATTAATTTGGAGGTTTTGGGTTTTTCTTCCGATTCGTTCCGTTTCGTTGGTGGATTCATGATGTATACGATTGATATTGTTAGTATCTTTAGTTTTCCTACGGATTCATGGATATTTTGTGGATTTTTATGGAATCGAGAGGGTTTGGTTGTGGTCCGCCCTCGTTGTTATTTTTGTATGAATATACATGAATCGTAGGCGGGTTTCCGGGTGTATTCCTTTTCCGTAATCGTCTAGAGTTGGTTGTGATTGTGTTGTTCGAATCGTTAGGTTCATCCGTCGGTTCCTCACGGTCGTGCTTGATTCTTCCGTTCCGTTCGCGTCACCGTCTATTAATCGAGGCAAGTATCCTTATGAACTTACAATCTTGGCATAGTAGTTTTGTATGAGAAATTGTGTGTGTGTGTATGCTCACTACGGTTAGACTCGACGGTCTCGGTTGGGGTCCACGGAGGTGTGGATCGACGAGCTTTGCTTTTAACCACTACGGGTTAGATCCGACGGAGTCTCGGTAGGGGTCCACGGAGGTGTGGATCGACAGTTAATTGTGGTGCATTTTACAAATGTGATTTGATATTGGCATTTCCTAAATGAGTGCTTTGAACGGTTCTCTTTATTGCATGCATTACTATATGTGTAAGATGTAAGTTGTTCATCCGTTACTTGTACTAGCGTAATTGCTAACCCTCTGGGGACCCGTTTCGGGAAATTCGTTTTATGAATTTCAGTCAGTTCATCGAGGCAATGGCTTTGGACCAAGATACGGATGATGGCCGTGCGTGATGATTGTGCACAAGTGATGTTTTAGTGTCTTTTTGTGTCTTTTCGTCTTTTGTGGCTTTTGAACTAATGGTTGTACTCGAGTACTTAAGAGTTCTTGTCCGTCCGGGTTGTATTGTTGCCTATATGTTGGTGTTGATTGATGATGTTATGTTTGACCGGTAAACCGGGTGGATTATTCTGTTTTGCGTCTTTATGACATGGTTTTGGTTTGTCGTTTACGTGAGTCGATGAGTATGATGCTGTTCAGCCTGGTGGGTCCCATATAGGGATTCACGGCGCTGTAATATACCTCGAATATCTTGAGGGTGTTACAACAGTAAGTAAGAATTCCCGTCGGATATTACACTTTCTGCCGTTTCCAGTCGCACCACCGCCACTCAATTCCGCGGTGAGTCTACACGAGCCACAAATCTCAACCGAACCTCCCAAATTAGGTCCTTGATTCGGGTTAAACCTGGTCGCTACTCTGATTTAGGAGGGGTTGCATCATCATGGTTGTTTGGAATCGAGTTCCGCCGTGAGAATTGTGTGTGTAGAGAGAGAGAGAGTCAGGGCAGAAAGAGAAAAAAAAATGTTTCAGTAATGGGACGATGAGGTTGAGATAGCCAATTTTACATTTCTTTCAATTAGGCCAATTTCATTAATTTTTAAGCTTGAATCCTTTTAGCCCATTTCATTATTTCAAACTAGGGGTGGGCATGGGACGGGATGGGACGGGCCTGGGGTCATCCCACGTCCCGTCCCGTGTTATAACAAGCGGGACGGGACGGGACGGGATTGGTGATTTTAAAATTTCATCCCGCGCGGGTCTTATACCGGTTGGGATGGGACGGAACGGGACGAGACGGGTTTAGTCCCGCATAAAAAAGTTCAAAATATACATTAGAAAAAAAGTAAGAAAATCTATAATTTTATACATTTAAATTCAGAAAAAATATCCAACAAACTAATTTAATAGCCTAAATTAAATTTTTAAAATATCATTTATTAACATTGAATACAACATATCCATTTTTTTGAAAAATATCAGTTACTAACTTTATATCGGTTGATTAAGTTTGTGTATAATTATAATATATATAGATAGTAAAAAATAAGAATAGTTTATTATTAAAAATTAATTAAAAAATGGTTACAAATAATAAAAATATATGATTTTAAAAAGGGTTAAAAACTTAGCGGGACGGGACGGGCCTTACGGGCCTCAGATTTTTTGTCCCGTGTCCCGCCCCGTAGTTACTCTAATGGGATGGGACGGGACGGGCCTAGTGTTTTTAATTTTGGATCTCGTCCCATCCCGGGTAATTTTGGGACGGGACCGGGATGGGATCGGGATTTTGATTTTTTTTGCCCACCCCTATTTCAAACCAATCATATTTTTAATAGTGACCCCAGATTCTTTTTCAGCCTGTTTAATCCAGTCCCATTTAGTAACTGCCCGATCTGTCCTTACACCATTTCAGTCCTTAAATATTTAATTCCTTCAATTTTACTTCAATTTCAATAATTAAAATTCAGCCTTATTTATCCGAGCCATTAAATACGTAGATTTCTCTAATAATATTAATATTCAATTCAAATTATGTCTTGTAGATTATTATCAATTATAGTATTATATTAATAGTAAACTATTATTATCTGTAGATAATAACAAGAATTTACGGGCCTAGAATTGTCGAGTCAAGCATCTCATCACATTCAAGTTCAAGAACTGCATTTTATCCAGGTGCGGGGATTTATTATGCTTTTGTTTATTTTAATTGCTTTATATATTGTCTCGTATGTGCACGTGAAATCAGTCAGAAGCACTTAAATGTGCAATCAGTTAGAAGCACTTAAATGTGCAAATCAGTCAGAAGCACTTAATTGTGCATAAAGCCTTCGGGCTAGCCGACGGGCTTCAGAATTTATTAGTCATGTTGTTTATACTTGTTAATATATTTAGTAATTAACGTAGACATATTGCGTATCCTCTACACTGAGCGAGTTGGAAGCTCACCCCACTATTTAACCCCTTTCAGGTTGAGGAGCTCGATGTGGCATGCGATTGAGAGTGAGATGATCAAGCCTATAATTAGATGTTTATATATTTAATATTATTTCCCTCAAACTATGTTTATGAACAAGTGTTCAATTTGTTTTATTTTTACGTCAAGGTATGTTTTGTTTTAACAATGACTCGAGAAGATTACTTGCAATTATTAAGTTTGTCTTTTGAGATATATTCCCACTGCAGTATTTTTATTTATTCTTCTTAAAATTTGAAGAATCATATTTTAGAAAAGTGGTCGCTACACAAGAAACCCTAATAATTCAGAAGCGAGGCCTTACACACACAAAATATATGTGTGTGTGTTTTAGTTTACCTGAAATGCCATTGACTTCGGGACTGTTTACTTTTTTTTATTAATCTCTAAATGGATTAAGTTGTCTGAGTGGATTAATTTATCTGATTGGGAAAAATATCCCACTGTTTCTTTTTTTCTGAGTGAACTATCTGAATGACAGAAATGACTCTTCGGGCTGGACGTAATAGCCTGCAAACTACGCCAACCAGGGTATAATTATTGTTGGTATTATTATTATTGGTATTATATTTTATTATTATTATCAGTATCATTATTATGTTGTTGGTATTATTAATTATCTTTATTATAATTATTATTGCTAGTACTATTATTATTATTGGTATTATTATTATTACTATTACTATTATTATTATTGCTTGCATTATTATTATTATTATTGATGGTCTTATTATTATTATTATTGTTGCTATTGTTATTACTATTATTATTTTATTATTATTATTATTATCATTATTATTGTTGTTGGTAATATTAATTTTATTTATTATTATTGCTGGTATTATTATAATTATTGTTGGTATTATTATTATATTATAATATTATTATTGTTGATGGTCTTATTATTATTATTATTATTATTATTATTATTATTATTGTTGTTGTTGTTGGTAATATTAATTTCGTTTATTATTATTGCTGGTATTATTATAATTATTTTTGGTATTATTATTATATTATAATATTATTATTGTTGATGGTCTTATTATTACTATTATTGGTATTATTACTATTATTATTATTTTATTACTATTATTATAATTATTATCATTATTGCTGGTACTATTATTATTATTGATATTATTATTATTATTGCTGGTATTATTATTAATATTTTTGGTATTATTACTATTATTTAGTTTGCTTAAAATCTAGCTTAATGGGAACAAGAGCTAAAATCTAGCTTAATGGATATGTCTTCGCTCAGCCCATTAAGACGATTAAGTTGGAAGTAAACACTCTAATACAGATGAGCGATTAAGATGGTTCAGCCATTAAGTCTATTAAGTTAAAAGTAAACAGGCCCTTCCTCTATACTACCAGAACTACCCGTACCCATAAGCCCTCCGATTGTGGCATGTGGGATGAGCGTTTGTTATTAGTTGGTGTTATAAAAATTAAAAAGAACCGATTTGTTGACACAGTTCGTCAATATGACTATATCTGAGGGCATACCAAGACAGGAGAGTATTCACTATAATATGTGTGTTTCTAAGTACAAGAATACAATTAAAAGAGATATATTTATACTAATAAATAGGGATGTAACCCTAAAAGCCCACTAGGCATCTTAGCTCATTAAGTGTCTTATCCTGCAAGTAATGTTCATAAAATAAAATATTTACAATACTCCCCCTTGGACATTACGCTTTAATGTTCATGCTGAACGAAAACCTCGATATAAAAATCTAGAGGGATAAATTTAGTCAAAGGAAAAAGGAGTACCATCATTGATTTTCACGATCCAATCTACAAGATTCTTTCGATGTTGACACTCCCCTTGAAGACAATAGTCTTCCAGGTATATGGATTTTAATACCATGAACACATTTTTCGGATGTAGATGTAAAAAGCGATTCAGTAAACAAATCTATCAGATTGTCACTAGGACATGCCTTTTGCATGATAATATCACGACTCTTCTGGAGTTCATGCTTAGTGAGCTAAGTCAATCAATGATAATATTGAAATGCATTTCAATGCGCTTTCCAAAGATGTAAAGAAATGTGAATAAAAGAATTTTGGAGATACATATTATGTCAATTTTTCTTAAACGCATAATCATTCAACTGTACAACACATATTGCATTGCCCTCATAAAAGATGATATGTGATATGTCGTTTCTAGTGATACCACATTGATCACATATGTGCAAATGTAAAAAACTCATTCTCGTAAAACCTCATATAAAGTAATAATCTCTTAATAATATGAGGAGGTGGTATCATATATAATTTAACATACATCCATGATATTGCAGTACTACCACATATAAAAACATAAACAGTATGAAGTCTGGTAGTATGTGGATCATATATATATAACAAGCATCCATATGATTCACTAATAGAGCTCAAATAAAGAACTTGTGGTCCTACCACATCATCTAAATTTAGGCTTAAATGTGTCTTTATCCACTTCAACTGGATCCACATCATTTACATTTAGGCTCCCCCTGAAGAGTACAACCATTCTTACTCCCCTTGAAGATAACCATCTTCGGATCGTTTAATACTATAAATCTATATTCCATGTACAGATTATGAGGAGAAATATGCAAATTTAACACTAGCACAATTTTGTGTCATAGTTATTCGGGAACTCGTTTATGCAACACAATTTATACTATTCTCATAGAGAACAATCTATGGTATATCACATATCACAATACCAGTTTTGGATCTTATATAATGGGTGAGACAATCAATACTCCAGTGACCACCAAAGTCAATCTCAATTTATTTTGAATAGACTAATTATTATCCTGTAAGAATCATTTCAATGTCTTCATCCATGAGAACATTAATTCTTGCTAGCAAGTTAACTTTGAATGTAAGCATAATGGTATAAACACTCAAATAAGGAACCCCGGGTCCTTAAATGTAATCGCTATCTTTTTGTCTTTAGTCTATATTCATATTATGTGAAGAGACAATTATTGGGTCTAACTGGATTTATCCAAAACAAATCCATCTACAACCTACTCAAGTAGGTTGACTAGTGTAAAAATAATATGCTCCATCAGAGCGATACTCAATCTTTCAAGTCGAGATTTACTTAAGTTTACTTAAGCATTTTATTTTAAAACTCTGTATTTATGCACAAGTTGACTTTTTCGCCAATATAAATAAAAGTCATTTAAAGACTCTTTTTAATGACGTACATATGTCATTATCACATATCCTTACTTGAGGATATATTCACACTTGTTGTGAATCTATTTATCTTCATTAGAAGTTTTGAGTGTCTTAGAGATTTTCATATAGATATTCACGCTTACTGACCCAACAAATTTGTAGTCATTATATCTATTACCGCCTAATATATTAAATAACGGAACATAATGCCATAATAGAAGAATTAGCTTAAGGTTTATCATAAACCTTTGAGCTATTAATCTTGCATTGTGCCTCACAATTTCATTTATCTTAATAGAAACATTCATCGTGCATCTAATAGGGACAACACATTTGACATGTGTATTACAGAGCATTGCAAGGTCTACCTAAATTGCTTTTTTTATTTACCTAGTGCTTCTGGCACTGGTTGTGGATCCATTGATAATATTAATCAAGCAATTCTTGAGGTAAGAAAATATTGTCGACATTCATGATATTTTCTTTTGCATTTTTCTTCTATGTTTACAGAATTTCTGGGAATTTCAATCAAGCAGTAATTTGATGGTTCCGTAATCCCAATATTATAATCATTTGTGCACATACAAGTGTATCGGGATTCTCGTCTTCAGGACGATTCTCAGAGTGATGTGATCCATTTATTTGTATTCCGCAGATTTGGATCTTTTTCACCAACAAATCATATGCAACGCATATTTCCAGTGTTGCAAGGAAAAGTATTGCAATATCCCTCCCATCTTTGGTCTTTTGCAATACTACTCAATCAGTGTTGCACTAGACCTGAATGCACTGTTGCAAAAGACATTAATGCAACACCAACCTAAAGTGTTGGATTATACGTGAACTTAAAAGCATTGCAATAGACTAAATCATCTTAATAATTACGAAAAATAATTTAAATATTTTCAAAAAAAATATCGTCAAAATTAAATTTTTACACTAAAACAAAATAAATTATTTAAATTTGTTTAATAATTTTATAACAGATTTTTTATAAGAGCACATATAGTTTTTTACTCAATAAATTTTTCGGAGTAAAATTAATAAATTTATATGACTACATATATTTTTATTTTGAAATTATAATTTAAAATTAAAATAAAGAGTTGAATTTATACATTCAACTCTTTGAAATATAATAAAAAATATAAATTAAAATTTATTTATATTAATATTATAAAAAAATTAAAAAATAATAATGCATTTTCTTATTGATATATCCTATCCTAACAACTATTTTAAAAAAGTGAATGTCCTTTGGTCGAAAACGGATTACTCTACCAGCACGCTTTTTATTTTCTACTGACTTCGGTGACCCTTCTCCTCAACATGTTTGCTTCCCATGTTGCTTCAGAAACGTGTCAATTGCTTGTCAAATCCAGTTCATCATTGTCATCACATTTCCTTTGTTTTTTTCCTTTTTACTATGCCTCTTCTTATTTCCTTCTTCCTCTATTCTAATTTTACGGATGCCTCTCAGTTCTCCCTCTTATCGCTCAGTGCTGCCACCATCCGCCGCCACCAACCACCGTCGGAAGCTCCACGATTACCTACACATCCATATTACAGGTGTTCCTCGATCGATTATTATGGTGTTCTTTTTTGTATTATATGACGGGAAGCAACAAGTCACGGAAGAATTGCGAAATTTCCACTTCGTGCGGGCTCTAGCTCGGCTTAACCCTAGCATAGATCCGCCCTTTGGTCGGATGGTGTGTTGGGTTAGTAAATGAGCCCTTCTTCTCGAAGTATGATACGAAATTACCACCTTGTGTTTACTGTAAAATATTAGATGAGGAGCTGATGGGTTATTTTTGTAAGCATGTGAGTAATGCAGTAGAGAAAGGGATGAGAATTTTTGGGAATGATGTCCCTGATTTAAGATGTTATTGTAGTTCCGATTTTTTCCTCATTTTTTTACCTGCTTTGTGATGTTGATTAACATGAACTAGAACTTCATTGTTTATTTGATTGAAATCTCTTTCTGGTGTGAGAATACAGAATGCAGGATTACGGAACCATGTTTTCAGGAGAAGAAGTAAGGGGAACATTAGAAAAAAGTGCATCGACTGGGAAGTTTTGGTATGCTGCTTTAACTTATTCCTAAAAATCTTAAAATCATATAAATATGCCATACTGTCGGTCGGCTCTGTAGGTCGGTTGCATAGAATGCTCTATGATGCTACTCTAATTGGCTATTTAGCCGTGAAGTTTGTCCTTGATTAATATTTGCTCTTGTTCATATTATATTATCTCAGGCTAGATTGGAAAAAGTTAAAGACTATTATGTCCTATCATATTAAAGCAGGTATGTGGAGGTAAGCAAGATTGTGATCCTATGAGTATCTCAGATTATGCACTTTTGTTTTTAATCCCCACTTTTCAAACACGTTGAGTGAGTGGATGGGATAAGATTGTTCTTAGCTTTCCATGGTGGATATTGTTTCTTTTATGGATATTTTTTTATTGAGATTCTTCATTGAACTATTACTCTTATTAATTATATGTAAAAGCTCCTTTCAGAATATCCAGAAGCTACAATGACCAGTGAGCAGCAGACTTCCTCTCTCGGAGAGACCTTCCAGGAGCTGCTGGGAAGGTTGGACAATGGTACTTTCCGGTCACAAATCTTCCTTATTTTCACTCTATCTGGTCTGGATTTTGGTCCTGAATAGTGTTCCTCTTTCTGTTGCTCTGTGTGCTTCAGCAACAAACCTTTGGACAGTTGAATAGTCAGAGTGTCTGTTTATTCTGTCTTCCCTTTTCCTTGGGTCCTCAGTTCCTTCTAACTTCTGAAAGTCATTCATGGGTAAAAGGCAATATGTTGAGCTAGTTATTCATGAGTGAAGTAATTCACGGACCCGGAAACATGACACGATAATACACAAACATGAGATTCACAATTTTTGGCCAAAATGGAGGACATGACACGTAGGGGGCACTTTTTTTTAATTATATATAAGAATTCAAAAGAGATAGAACATACATAAACTCACATGTATGATGCTTTAATTTAACTGACTTGTCAGTTGAGCGTGGGTTTCTAATATGGAGTTGTATGAGACGTGTTAGCGTTTCCTTCAGGCTGGAGTTTTAACTCCTTGGGTTTTTGTTCATCTCTGCAGAGTTTTATGTCAGGCATTGGTAATTGGATGGCCGATGAAGTGCTATATCAAGTTAGCAATCTGTATTTATCCATCTACTATTTCCTCTGCCTAAAATAAAAATATAATGCTGTTTTAAAATATTCCAGATTTTTCAGATTCAAAAGTGTTTGTGGCAGTGCCCACGACGAACCAAAACACGTCATGGTTTTGCATTTGCTCATTGGTGCTAAAGTTATCAATTTGTTGCCATTCGGAACTTCTATTTGTACCCACCCGTTTTACACCCGGTTTCATGCGCACACTAGAATTCAGTGTCTTCAAGATAAAGGTCAAACAATCGTTATATATAATTCAATGTAGCAATTATGTTGTGATTTTACAGGCAAGAATCCATCCGCTGCAAATTGCTTCCAGTGTGTCCAAGGAAAGATGTGCAACCTTGCTCAGGTGCATTAATGAGGTGATAATTATGTATGGATGTTGTTTACTAGCTTCATGTCTTTGGGTTCATTATGCTTGCAAATTGTAATCCATATGGTTGTTACTGGAGATGGTACTTTAGGTTACAAACATTGGTCTTAGAGTTGATGCGGACAGCCTCCGGTTTCCTGTTGAATGGTTGTTTCATTTTCGCTGGGGCAAAAAATCAGGACGAGTTAATGGTAAGATGTTCTTTTGACCTATATAATTAATTTACATAATGGTTTATTTTTTACCGGTAATTGAAAGGGTTATGGAAGTTGGGGCTGACAGTAGCCAGTAATAATTGGATCTCTCCTTCTCGGGAATAGAATAAGAATGGCAAGGCTTTTGTTGATGGTTTGGCTCTTGACCCGTCTAGCACTCCTTTCTGTGTTGCTTTTGTTCCATTTTTCTGCCATTATTTTCAATTCAAAGGCTTTCTCAATAGATATATTCATGTTCGCCCACGACTTTCTGTTTCCAAATTTGCGTAGAAATATGACATTTCGGAACTATTAATTCATCTCTTAAAGGTTCCACACGATTACGGAAGAATTTTGATCGCCTGATTCATTTGTTTAAGATTCGTGAGGGACATACCGATTAGATTGGCGATGGCGAAGCCAGGAGCGGAGGTATGGGGATTTTTTTCTTTTTCTTTTCCTTTCCTCTTCTTTTTCTATTTTTCCTTCAGTTCTCTATCTTAATCATCCAATTTCCTGCTCGTTTCTGAAAACACCAAATTTTTTTTCTACACATTTTTGGTTGTGGCGTTTATTTTTTGTTTATTTCTTTCTCTCCTTTACAGCTTGAACGGTAGTTTTTCAGATTTCAAACACCGCTCTCATCGTCGTGCACCCGCAGAACAATATACATTTCGATTCTCTTTATACTGTCCGCACATTGAAAGAGGTAGTGTAACCTACATATTTTATGGTTAGTCTTGATGTCTACCAAGAGCTGGTAGAGTATCATAGGTTAGGTGGCATGCCTTCCGTTGCTAATTGTTGTTCTACATTTTTTTTTCTACGGTGTTTTGATTCTTGGCAGCGTTTAATATCATGTTCACTGCCATTTTTATTTGTTTTTTGGACTTGTAGAACCTATGCTATGTTGCTCTTGAATATGAAGCTGAATTATCTAAAGATACAGAAGCATCCTTTGCAGTTCCATCGGTCACTTGGTTTTACAAGTCCAAAAAACAAATAAAAATGGCGGGAGATATTGTTCCAGCCTCGCATGGCGGGAGTGTATGTATATATTTCACTTTAGTGGGTATTTTTAATACTTCGTGAGACCATCTTCCGAGATGCCCATTTTCACGCATATGTGGAATCATCTTTAGTTTTTCACTGTAAATCTATCTTAAAAGTTTTGTGGGAATGCCCTTCAAGGTTTATTCTGGATAAGTGCTTGAAGGGATAAAATATAAATAGATGGAATCCATAGGGATTGAAATGATCCGGTCATTATCTTTCTTTCTTTCTTTCTTTTAATGGCTAATTTCTGACGTATGTGATATTTTGATAGGCAGGCGATGGGTCTGCATCTGACACAAGGTGGCACTTCTACGTAGAAATCGAGATATTTAATTATATCTAGTATTTAGAATTTTGGTCACTTGGTACTCTTGAATTAGACTTGGTAATTTGGTCTTAAATTAGACTCTAGTTATGGTGTTGCGTGTCGAATTGTTAGTATAAGACTTGTTGGATAGTAGTTGGAGTTGGTATTTTGCGTCTAATGTTTGTTGGGATGTTGGTATTTAGTACCGACTATTTGTTAGGATGTTGGTATTTGGTAATGAATGACAGGGTGTGAATTTTGGACGGTATTTTATTTGTATGGAATGATGTACTTATGAAATGGTTATTACGAAATTTTTATTTAAAATATTGCATTTATCTTTCAGTTATTGTTGCATTTATCTTCAGTAGTGTTGCATATTTTCAAATTAGTGTTGCATATAATAATCATGTTATTGTTGGTATAAGAATGGAAGTGTTGCATTATGTCTGGTGGAACCCACTACTGACGTGGCAAAAGAGCCCACTACTGACGTGGGACCCATTGCTGACATGGCGAAAGGGTCTATTGTTGACGTGGATGAAAGTGGGACCCATTGCTGATGTGGATGAAGTGGGACACACTGTTGATGTGGCTAAAGGGCCTACTGCTGACGTGTCATTGGTTGTGGGCCCTATTTTTCTGAACTGTATTCTCCTCTAAGCCGACACTGTTTTTTGTTGTATATATTTTGTTTTGTGTTGCATTATGTAGATAATGCAATACTTTCCCTCAGTTGCATTAGAAAGGAAAAGTGTTAGATTAGAGGTCTAATGCCACGCGATCATATGCAACACCCACAAAGTGTTGGATATATCAATTTCTGGCCTAAGGCAACAGAAAATGGGGCATAATGCAACAATAGGAAGCATTGCATATGAGCACTTATGGCGTAGGGTCTCTTTAGCGTAAAAGATCATCACTTAATTCATTTAGTTCACAAAGAACTCTAATTCTATTGTGGTGCATATACAACAGGTATATGAAATACAATCACTCATTTGCAGTAATATTTTTTAAACTATAAGTTCATCTGCGTGAATAGTCGATAACTTTCGACATTATTTCATATATTATTCAAAATATGAATCGCTCTTTCCAGAGAATGTAATATCCATCAAGAATATCAAATTGTGCTACATCGGGAGCAATAATATTCTAAATTTATAAAGAACATTTAATATATGCTTCCCAAACATTAAATGTGTTATTCATGAGCAACGATAAACAATAATCTTTAATATTCATCAAGAATATCAATTGCTCATTCAGGAGCAACTATGTGAAATAATTCTTAAGATTATTTGAGAGTTTCAACTTGAAACTACGTTTATCATTTCATGATGATAATAATATAGTTCTCGTGAGAAGTATCACATAGTGAACTCAATTTTCACTTTTATCTATCATTTGCGCCATTTTGCACCAAAGATCATGGATAAATATCAATATATTTTCCATAGACTAATTTGCTTTTAAGAGCATGTTATATTCCTAAGGAATACCAATCGTGCTACTTCAGGAGCAACGATATGTAATCTTTATGATTATCATAAACCGCAACCATATATCAATCGCGCTACTTCGGGAGCAACGATATATAATCATAAATATTATATCATAAATCGTAACAAATACGATTATTACATCGATACAACATGATAAATGAAATACATCTTGCAATAAAATATTTTTTTTATAATTCACAAAATCAAAGCATATTCACAAATTAAAATATGCTCTGAATCGATTTCAATATATAAAATTAAATAATTTGGTATGCTTACTTACTCCATAAATAATTCCAGATATTTGATCCTTGATCTGGATACTAAATATGGCTTCTCTCCATAGCATCTACATTATCATGGGTAACATATTTTTCCTATATGCACGTAAAACATAAACATGGTTAGATTCATAAGTGTACAAATCAATGGATAAATGAATCATTAATTAGAAGAAGATGGATAGTTGAGAAATGCCCGGAAAAGGGGCTACTGAGCTCGATAATTGGCCGAAAAAGGACTCGGGCGCGGCGATGCAGCAGCTCGGTGTTGGATGAGTTCGGATCTTCAAATTTCCTCGTAAAAATCTGCTTCTATTCGGCGACAGATTCAGTAAGTAATATTACACAGAACCCGATCTCCACCATTGAGTATATAGATATTTATGTTAGGAAGTTGCTTTAAAAAATTCAGGCTGATCCGATGGTTAACGAAGCGGAAAGCGCAATTTTCGAACAGCCTCACAGTGCAGAAAATCTGCTCGCGATTTTTTTTTTTTTTGCGAATTTCGAAAATCAGATGAAAAAAAATTCTACTGTTAGAACATCGTGCTGATAACGTGTTATAAAATAAAAAACATAAAAAATAAATTTGTTGATCCAGTTCATCAATAATGACTACATCTGGGGGCATACCAAGCCATGAGAGTCTTCATTATAATTTGTGTATTTCTGAGTACAAAAATACAATCAAAACATATATATTTATACTAATAAATACTTCCTCCGTTACTTCATTATTGCAACGTGTTGACTATTACACTGTTCACATACTCTCTTTTGACCGTCTTTTGTGATTTATACATATAGAAAAATATAGTCATGTGAGAACTTGTTAGATTCATCTCGAAATATACTTTCAAAATATCAACTTCTTATAATTTTTAAAAATAAAGAATTAAAGATATTAAGGATCAAAGTTGTGCATTGGCAAGCGTGAAAATCCAGATGTTGCAATTATAAGAGAACGAAGGTAGTACGGATGTAACTCTAAAAGTGCACTAGTCATCTTACCCCCATTAAGTGTCTTATCCTGCAAGTAATATCCATAAAATAATATATTTACAAAAGTCGGGTAAATTACTCCTCATAATACACTTTATAAAAAGGTTACAAAAATCTCATAAAATTAAACTAATTACAAGGATAACGTGTTGCGTTGGTATTTAAATATAATATTCAAGTAACCAAATTATTAATGATAAGTATCTAACTATATTTTCACTTCATTAGCTGTTGAATATTGAGTATTCAAATGATTGGTATCCAAATGCAATATTTCAATAAACAAACTACCAATTGCAAATATCTAATGCGTCAGTTTTGTAATTATTCTCTTTATATTAAATTTATGTAATTAATTTATTAATATTGTATACATATGTAAGGAACTCTTGTTAATTCGTTATAAACCCGACCCAACTTTGGACCAGATTTGATCACAAAGACAGCTAGGACAAGTCCATCCATTAAGACTTGCCCATCTCCAATTAGTAGGTGACAAGCACATTGGTGACCCACTTGTTTGGGTTTTTGTGGATTGTGGCTGAAGTATCATTTTTTTTGAAGGATTGAAATTATTTTTAGTTGTATTTATTTTGATGGAATCTCAATTATTGATGGAAATGTGATGTTAGGACGAGTATTCTGATTCGTGGTGTACGTAGTTACCATTTATTGGTCTAGAAAAGACCGTCGTATCGCTTAAGAATATTGAGCCTCTCGATAGTTTAGTTATCGCTAAAGAGGTTTCGGGTGGGTTTCAGGTTCTATTAAGAATTCCTTGAAGCAGACAAGTTCTTCTATGCTTGGACTAATCAGTCTTCGTTTGTATCCGCCTCTCAATTGTCTCATAGTCTTCTCGACCATTACTCAGTAATTGCATGTCCATGTATTACTCCTATTGTCCGGGTAAATTGCTTTTTTCGTCCTTAAGTTTGGGTGGGTGTGCACATTTTGGTGCAACGTTTCTGTATAGTAGCTTAGTCCTTATTTTTTATTATAGTGGCACATTTGGCCATTTTGGTAAAAATAAAGGACCAAGAAGCCGATTTCAGCTGATTTTAATCCTAATCAGCAAAAACCAGCCTATGTGGCCAATGTTCCCGCCTGTTTTGCACCTCTTTTGCCTATTCACTATCCACGTGTATGTCTAGTCAGCCTAAATACATGTTTTATACTCAAATATGTCTGTAATCGAAAGAAAAAAAATCATCTTCATACCCTAATTTCCCCCTCCCGCCAATCACTTTCAATAGCCAAATTATAACCATGTCCGAATCAGCTCCGGTGGAAAGGTACTGCTACTGTGGTATTCTGGCACGACGAACCACCTATTGGATTGATAACAATCCTGGTCAGAGGCTTCTTCACTGCCAATATACGTTAGGTATTTTAAACTTGAGAACTGAATTATTTCTCTTTTGTTCTTCCCTTACAAACTCATCTTGGAACATAAATACATGTTAGGAAAACCCACATTGTTGCTCATTTTGGACATGGGAAGATCCTCCAATGTGCAGTAGGTCCAAGAAGATAATTCCAGGGTTGCTTCGAAAACTATCTGCAAAGGAGGACAAAATTATGGAACTGAATATGTAATATCCGCATTTTTTTCTTTTTTCCGGTATTTTTTATTTTGGTGTATTTCTTTATTTTTAGTGACTATCTTATAACCGTATTGATATTTCGAGAATATTTAATACTGGACTTTTTGTCATCCGAGCTTGTTTCAGACTTGTTTTACACAATTCCGCGTTTAATGTCATTTCCATCGCTATTTGGTTTGATTCTTGTAATCGTTGTTCGGAAATACCATTTTGGGGTTTCCGTAAATCCATCTTATGTTATTATCCATGTTGTGAGCTCTTGTTTGGTGTTTCGACCGTGTATCGTGTATTTCGGATGTTTTGGGCTGTTTTGTAATTTCCGAAAGTTATGGGATAATTACTATCGTTGTTGTTTTCCGAACCTTTGTATAGTCAGATTTAGTGCTCTAGTTCTGACTCGAACTCGTCGTACATGTGTCTTCTTTAGTCCGTTGTTTGGTGTCAGGTGCGCGTTGTTTTCATCCGAGGAAGAATTCGTCGTTTTCCAACTTTGGGTGCTGTCTGTACTATTGTCTGCGCTCGTTAGCGCCTGCTAATTTTATTATGTAGCGCATGTTAAATTCGCTAGTAGCGCGCGCTAATGATTCGAGCACAGCAGTGGCAGTAGGTTGTTTATGCTCTCTGGACGAGCAATTTAGCGCACGCTAAGTCTGTAGATTAGCGCACGCTATGGTTGAGACTTAGCGCACGCTAGATATGTGGCAGCGCGCGCTAATTCGGTATTCCAGTTGAGGCGGAATGTTTCTGGGTTCTAGAGACGAACAGGTAGCGCATGCCATAGGTCGATAGCACGTACTAACGGGGGGCTTATAACGCACGCTAATTATCGGGTAGCGCATGCTAACTGGTCAGAACTGAAGGTTCTGGACCAGGGTTGGCTGGTTAGTGCACGCTAACCATAAGCCATTAGCGCACGCTCAACCATCTGGTCATATATACCGGAGACTTGACCTCAGACGCATCTATTTCTTACTTTTCTTCCTCCTCCGCAGCTGTGGGCGAGCTAGGCAATTCTTGGGCGAATTCCAGGCGATTCGAAGTCTTGTAACTTCAAGCTATCTTCTTCCTTAAATCCTTGGTGTATATTAACAACATCTACTTGTGTTCTTCATCTTCGATCTAAGGTAATCTCTTAGAACCCTATTTTTAGGAAATTTGGGGCTTTTCGATTTAATGTCCGATTCGTTCCATATTGTTGATTAATCCATGATGTATGTGATTAATCTTAGTGGTATTCATGTTTTCCCTACGAGTTCATGGTAAATTTCATGGTATTTGTGATCGAGAGGGTTTGGTTGCGACCCGCCCTCGTTGCTGTTTTTATATGAATTTACATGAATTGTAGGTGGGTTTTCGGGTGTATTCCGTTTTCGTACTCGTGTAGAATTGGGTGTGATTGTATTCTTCGGATCTTTAGGTTCGTGGTTGTTGGTTCCTAGCGAGAGTGGTTGATTGTTCTGTTAATTTCGTCGTCAATTTCTCAAGGCAAGTATTCTTGTGAAACCCTTATGCTTAACATGGAATGGTAATGTATATGTGTGTGATTTGCTCTCTCCGGGAGGGTCCGACGGGGCCTCGGAGGAATCTGTGATTTTGCTCCTGATTCACGAGCTTGTGTGGATAGCTAGTCCGGGAGGGTCCATAGAGGCATCGGATGGGACCAGTGGTTTAGCGCCGGTCCTAGGCGAGTCATGTGCGTGATTTTTTTTAACTATGGTCAGTCCGGAGGGTCCATAGAGGCCTCGGATGGGACCAGTGGTTTAGCCCCCATCCTAGGCGATTTTCAACTGTGATTACTGACTATTTGTTTTTTGAAAGACATGTCTCGATTTTTATTTTGAAACGATTTGATGCATGTACTATGAGATGTGTAAGCGAATGGTTTGCCTTGATTACATGTACTAGCATAATTGCTAACCCCTTTGGGGACCCGTTTGGAAAAATTCATGTTATGAATTTCAGGTTGCGTTCAGCCGGTCGAGCAGGCACTGGAGTAGTACGAGGATGCTGTCCAGGGTTGTTGACGTGTGAAAATCAGTCCCTTTATTTCAATTGTCTATTTTAAAACGTTTGTTTTCAAACTTATAAACTGATAGATAGTACTTGCGAGTACTTAGACGTTTTAAATTTGGAAGATGGATTGTGTACTAAATTTTATGTGTGATTTTTGATGATGTTTGGTTTACCGATTGTAGCGGGCATTTTATTTAATTTGCATCTTGGTGATGTGTGTTTTCTCACTAACCGAGATGGTTAGACGAGCGTTATAAATTAGTTAGCCTGGTGGGTCCCACATAGGGGTCCACGACACTGTAACATACCCTGAATATCTTGGGTGTGGTACAGAAAATGGTATCGAAGACCTCGGTTTATGGATACCTAGGCTTGTCGGTTAATTGGGTCCAGTTGTGTTTTATTTTGCATATCGTCATCACACTGCCATCATCTCGGTACTTCCAGTCTTCGTAAGTTTTCCTTACTCGATTCTTTTGTTTTCTCGTATTGTACTTCCGTTTCTTGAACTGTGATTGTTTTTCTCCCATGCTTATCATCGAGTTGTTTATACTACCTTTTATCTCCAGTATGGATGCTGGTAGAGGTCAACATAGAGGTCGTGGTCGTGGTTGTGGACGCGGCCGGGGACGTGGGGCAGCCAGTGGGGCGGCCACATCACACACTTCTGGAGCCGACAGTAATGATAGTCATCAAAACCATACTGCTACTGAAGATGACACAGCCGGTGACGGCACCGACATTGGTATTGCAGCTATGATGCAACAATTGGTGAACCAAATAGCTGTGATAGCCCAGGTGGTTTAAAACCCGACTCTGGCTCGTACTGCTCGGGCCGGAACAGATCGTTGGCTTCAGGATGTCACCAAGATGCATCCTTATCAATTTTTTTGGGCTTCAGACCCGTTTGGTTGGGAGGGATGGATCAAAGAGATGTCCAAGATCTTTATTGCCACTAACTGTCCTGAGGATCGCAAGGTCCCTATCGCCCAGTATTTTCTTACTGGGGTCGCGGCTGATTGGTGGGAGGCTGTCGGGCCTCAGGATAATGATGCTTCGTGGGCCGAGTTCAGAGACCTTATGGAAGCTGAGTACTGTCCGTGTCCACTTCGTCAGGCGCGGGTCCATGCTTTTATGATGCTCAGCCTCGAGATATTTCGGTTTATCAGGCCATTGGAGATTTGAAACGGGAATTGGGCTTTGTGAAGGCCCAAGTTAAGGAGGAGAGCGTCAAGATTTGCCACTTCTTTAGGTGAATGAAACCGAGGATTCGTGATTACATGTCTGGACTAGCCTTCACCACCCTAAAGGACTATCAGTGTAGAGCTCTTGCTTATGATATGTCCTTGACGAACAGTGAGGTGGCTTGAGAAAGTAAGAAACAAAAATTCGTCGGTAACTTTTCGGTTCACAAGGACGGATTTTAGCATAAGTCCCAGTTTGCTAACGTTCCTGCGGGCGGTTCGGTTCATTTTTCTGGGGGCTTCTGAGGTGTTGCCAGTGCCCCCACTCATGGGTTCAGATGTTTTAACTGTGGCCAACCAGGCCATAGGAACCGGGAGTGTCTCCATCTGCCATTTATCCTGCTAGTGTGCTTTTCAATTATGGTGCTACCCATTTGTTCATCTTTTTGGAATGGGTGCACCGTTTGAGTCTTGACTGTTTGTCATCTTGTGAGCCTTTCATCATTAAACTTCTTAGCGGTGATAGGATCGTTGGTGATCGGGAGATCCGAGACTGTTCTGTGGTTATTTGTGAGAGGGCTTGGCTCTCTAATCTTATTGTTGTGTGTATTGAGGGTGAAGATTTTATTCTCGGGGATGATTGGCTCGAGCGGCATGGTGCGATCATGAACTGCCGCACGAGGATAATCACCATGTTAGCTGAGGACGGTACCGAGCACTCTTTCGCGGGGCGAAAGAGGGGAAACCAGAAGTTTGTAATTAACGCCTTGAAGGCGATGAGACTCCTTCAGAAGGGGTGTACTAGTTATTGGTGTTACGCCTTGAATGAGGAGGATGGTGGGGTTGAGTTTTTATCGATCCCAGTCGTTAGTGAGTTCCCAGATGTCTTTCCTAACGAGCTGCTGGGGTTACCACCGGACAGTGAGGTTGAGTTTGCTATCGAGTTAGAGCCGGGTGCGGCTCCAATTTCGAAGGCGCCGTATCACATGGCACCTTCCGAAAAGGATGAGTTGAAGAAGTAGTTGAGTGAGCTTCTTGAGTCAGGATATTTCGACCGAGCGCTTCGCCTTGGGATGCACCTGTCCTGTTTGTGCGGAACAAGGATGGTTCACTAGGTTTATGTATCGACTATCGCGAGCTAAACAAAGTGACCATCAAGAACAAGTATCCATTTCCAAGGATTGATGACTTGTTTGATCACTTGTAGGGAGCTGCGGTATTCTCGAAGATCAACTTGAGATCATGGTACTATCAGCTTCGGGTGAAGGAGTTCGATGTCCCGAAAATAGCTTTTCGGATGAGATACGGACATTATGAGTTTGTGGTTATGCCCTTCGGGCTAACTAATGCGCCGGCAGTGTTCATGCAGTTGATGAACAAGGTTTTCATCGAGTATTTGGATAAGTGTGTCGTTGTTTTCATTGATGACATCTTTATCTACTCTAAGAATGAGGAGGAGCACGCGCGTCATCTGAGTGTGGTGTTGGACGTTTTGAGGACCAAGCGACTCTATGCGAAGTTCTCGAAATGTAAGTTCTGACTGAAGGAAGTGATGTTTCTGGGTCATGTGATTTCATCCGAGGGGGTCCGTGTGGATCCACACCGCCTAAAAATGTGAAGGAGGTCCGTAGTTTCTTGGGTTTGGATGGCTACTATCGTAGGTTCATCGAGGGCTTCTCGAAACTGGCTCGGCCACTTATACAGTTGCTTCATAAATTTGAGAAGTTCGTCTAGAATGACGAAAGGCAGTCGAGTTTTGAGGACCTGAAGATGCGTTTGACTTCAGCCTCAATTTTAGCATTGACGTGTGGCATTGAGGGTTTTGCTATATATAGCGATGCGTCGGGTCAGGGTCTTGGGTGCGTGTTGATGCAGCACGACAAGACTATTGTGTATGCGTCGAGACAGTTGAGGCTGTATGAACTCAACTACCCTACTCATGATTTGGAATTAGCGGCAGTTGTTTTTACGCTCAAGATTTGGCGTCATTATCTCTTTGGCTCTGCATGTCAGATTTTTATCGATCATAGAAGTCTGAAGTACATATTTACTCAGTGGGAGTTGAATACGAGGCACAGGAGGTGGTTGGAGTTGATTAAGGATGACCTAAAAATCTTTTATCATCCGGGCAAGGCGAACATCGTGGCAGACACCTTAAGCCGAAAACCGGTTACATTATGGATGCTTGAGATACGTACGTCTCAATTTGAGCTTCGGCATGATTTGATCGAGTTGGGTGTTGAGATTTTGTTGCCAGGAGTTGTCGGGCAACTTTGTGCTTTGGAAATTTCGTCATCGTTGATCGATGAAATTAAACTGAAGCAGTTGAAGGATCTAATGATTACTCAAATCTGAGAGAATGTTATTAAGGGGAAGTCTCCTGGGTTTGTGATTCACGAGGATGGCATGTTGATATTCCAGAGTCGGGTTTGTGTACCATACGACTTGGAATTGAGGCAGAGTATTTTGCGTGAGGCCCATGCTACGCCTTACTCGGTTCATCCTGGTTCGAGTAAGATGTACAAGGACCTAAGGAGGAACTTTTGGTGAAATTATATGAAGGAGGAGGTCGCACAATCTGTAGCGAGTTGTTTGACTTGTCAGCAGGTCAAAATCGAGCATCAGCGACCAGACGGGTTGTTGTAGTCATTTCCCATTACGGAATGGAAATGGGAAGATAATTCGATGGGCTTTGTCACGAGCTTTCCGAGGTCGAATTCTGGTATGAATATGGTTTGGGTGATTGTGGATCGTCTGGCCAAGTCGGAACACTTTCTGGGCATTAAGGATACTTGGGGTCCAAAAAAAGTTAGCTCGTGTATTTATTGCACAGATTGTGAGGATTCACAGTACTTCGAAGTCTATTGTTTCGGATCATGATGGCTGTTTTGTATCGCATTTTTGGCAGGCGGTACATAAGGCGTTGGGTACTCATTTGCGTCTGAGTACTTCTTTTCATCCTGGGACAGATGGGTAGTTGGAGCGCACTATCCAGACATTTGAGGATATGTTGCGTGTTTGTGCTCTTGATTAGAGCAGTGATTGGGAGGAACATTTGCCGTTGATCGAGTTCACGTATAATAATAGTTGGCACCCGTCAATCAAGATGGCACCGTATGAGGTACTTTATGGGCTGCAATGTCGATCGCTGATTTGCTGCAACGAGGCGTCTGATTCGATCGGGACCGAATCAGATATCGCTTTGGAGACGAGGAAGAAGGTGGAATTGATTCGGGAGAGGATGTTGGCAGCTCAGAGTCGGCAGAAATCCTATGCTGATATTCGTCGTCGACCTTTGGAATTCGAGGTGGGAGACCACATTTTGCTAAAGGTGTCACTGACGAGGGGAGTTTTCCGCTTCGAGAAGAAGGAAAAGTTGAGTCCGAGATTTATTGGGGCCTTTGAGATTCTTGAGAGAGTCGTCGAGTTGGCGTATCGTCTGGCGTTGCCTCCGGCATTGAGTCACATCCATAACGTTTTCCATGTTTCCCATATGAGGAAGTATGTTTCGGATCCTAGTCATGTCATCAACTATGGTGAGATCGATATCGCTGAGGATATTACCTTCGAGGAGCGTCCCTTGAAGATTTTGGAGCACCGTGAGAAGCGACTGAGGCATAAGACCATTCCATTGGTCAAGCTGCAGTGGTCGAGACATGGTGTCGAGGAGGCAACTTGGGAAACCGAGGAGAGCATGCGTGCTAGGTACCCCGAGTTGTTTGTTTCTTAAGTTTCGGGATGAAACTTGTTTTTAGAGGGGGAGAATGTAATATCCGCATTTTTTTCTTTTTCCAATATTTTTTATTTTGGTGTATTTTTCATTTTTAGTGACTCTCTTGATTGATATTTCTAGAATATTTAATACTGGACTTTTTGTCATCCGAGCTTGTTTCAGACTTGTTTTACTCAATTCCGCGTTTAATGTCATTTCCGTCGCTATTTGGTTCGATTCTCGTAATCGTTGTTCGGAACCGTTGTTTCGGGGTTGTCGTAAATCTATCTTATGTTATTATGCATGTTGTGAGCTCTTGTTTGGTGTTTCGACCGTGTATCGTGTATTTCAGATGTTTTGGGCTGTTTTGTAATTTCTCAAAGTTATGGGGTAATTACTATCATTGTCGTTTTCTGAATCTTTGGGTAGTCGGAATCGTATTTTTTTTAGTGCTCTAGTTCTGACTCGAACTCGTCGTACACGTGTCTTCTTCTCTCTGTTGTTTGGTGTCGGGTGCGCGTTGTTTTCATCTGGGGAAGAATTCGTCATTTTTCAACTTTGAGTGTTGTCTGCACTACTGTCTGCGCTCGTTAGCACACGCTAATTTCGTTGTGTAGCGCACGCTAAATTTGTTGAGTAGCGCATGCTAACTTCTCCAGTAGCACGCGCTAATGATTCGAGCACAACAGTAGCAGTAGTTTGTTTCAGCTCTCTTGACGAGCGGTTTAGCGCATGCTATGGTTGAGATTTAGCGCACACTAGATATGTGGCAGCGCGCGCTAATTCGGTATTCCAGTTGAGGCAGAATGTTTCTGAACTCTGGAGTAGAACAGGTAGCGCGAGCTACCAGGGGGCTTATAGCGCACATTAATTATCGGGTAGCGCACGCTAACGGGTTAGAACGAAAGGTACTGGACTAGGGTTGTCTGGTTAGCGCATGCTAACCATAATCCGTTAGCGCACGCTAAACCGTCTGGTTATATATATCCGAGAGTTGACCTCAGATGCATCTATTTCTCACTTTTCTTCCTCCTCCGTGGCTGTGGGCGATCTAGGTAATTCTTGGCCGAATTCCAGGCGATTCGAAGTCTTGTAACTTCAAGCTATCTTCTTCTTAAATCCTTGGTGTAGATTAACAACATCTACTTTTGTTCTTCATATTCGATCCAAGGTAATCTCTTAGAACCCTATTTTTGGGAAATTTGGGTGTTTTCGATTTAATGTCCGATTCATTCCGTGTTGTTGATTATCCATGATGTATATGATTAATCTTAGTGGTATTCATGTTTTCCCTATGAGTTCATGGTAAATTTCGTGGTATTTGTGAAATCGAGAGGGTGCGGTTGCGACCCGTCTTTGTTGTTGTTTTTGTATGAATTTACATGAATTATAGGTGGGTTTTCAGGTGTATTCTGTTTTCATATTCGTGTAGAATTAGTTGTGATTTTATTCTTCGGATCATTAGGTTCGTGGTTTTCATTTCCTAGCGAGTGTGGTTGATTGTTCCGTTCATTTCGTCGTCAATTTCTCAAGGCAAGTATTCTTGTGAAACCCTTATGCTTAACATGGAATGGTAATGTATATGTGTGTAATTTGCTCACTCCGGGAGGTTCCGACAGGACCTTGGAGGAATCTGTGATTTCGCTTCAGATTCACGAGCTTGTTTGGATAGCCAGTCCGGGAGGGTCCATAGAGGCCTCGGATGGGACCAGTGGTTTATCCCCGGTCCTAGGCGAGTCATGTGCATGATTTTTTTAACTATGGCCAGTCCGGGAGGGTCCATAAAGGCCTCGGATGGGACCAGTGGTTTAACCCTGGTCTTAGGCGATTTTCAACTGTGATTATTGATTGTTTGTTTTCCGAAAAGACATGTATCGACTTTTATTTTGAAACGATTTGATGCATGTACTATGAGACGTGTAAGCGAATGGTTTGCCTTGATTACTTGTACTAGCGTAATTACCAATCCCTTTGGGGACCCGTTTGGGGAAATTCGTGTTATGAATTTCAGGTTGCGTTCATGCGGTCGAGCGGGTACTGGAGTAGTACGAGGAGGCCGACCAGGGTTGTTGACGTGTACAAATCAGTCCCTTTATTTCAGTTGTCCATTTTAAAACATGTTGTTTCAAACTTGTAAACTGATATATAGTACTCGCGAGTGTAATATCCGTACTTTCAATTTTTAGCAGTTTCTACTTTTGGGCGCATGTCTATTTTCACGACTCGCTTGTAACCGTTTCGACGTTTTGAATCTATTTTGTTCTTGGTATTTTTTCATTTGGACGAGTTTCGGAGGTGTTTTTACGTAATATGCTTTATGTTATGATCTTGTCGCATGTACATTCGATTCTCGTAAAACTCATTTGATTTCATTATTTCATTGTTCCCATGAGCCTGTATGATTGAGTTATTTGTGTTGTGAGTTTCGGTTTCATAATCCGATGTCGTATCATGATTTTCGAACATTTGGGCCGTTTTGTAATTTTCTAAAGTTTGAGGGAAATTTACTTTCGCCGTCGAAGTCCGAACCTCCGGGTAGTCGGAATGGTGTTTCTTTTTAGCGCTTAGGTTCGTTGTCGTGAATACTTCGTAATTTTGTCTTCGGATCCCATCTTTTGTTGCATTTTTGATTTTGTACTTCCTTGGGCAGTGGACTGCACTCAGCAGTGCTGAACTGCTGCATGCATAACGTACGTTATATTATTATATTACGTGCGTTATCTGAGTACTGATAACGTACGTTATTGGCTTTAGCGGATTGGGCAGAATGTTCTGCCGAGGTTCTTACGTACGTTAAGTGATGGGTTTTACGTACGTAAAACCCTTAACGTACATTAACCCTCTATGTTAATGTACATAATGCCGCAGTCAGGTATTTAAAGCCTGAATCGGCTCAGACACTTCATTTTTCTTCTTTCCTTCTCCCTTGTTCGCGTTTTGAGTTACTGGGCGATTTGTAGAGAGATATCCGTGGAGTTCATTGGCCGATCGATTTTTGCACTCCAGACTAAGTATATATCATCATCCTAATCCATCTTCTTCCGTCCCGAATTCAAGGTATTTTGGCTTAGAACCCTAACTTTGTCAATTTTGGGGTTTTTTTCGGGATTTGTCTATCTAAACTCGAACTGTTCGTTGATGTTGTGATATTTCTTATTGATTATTGTTATTGAGTGATTCTAAACGCGTTCCCACCGATGCTTGATCCGTGAGTTGTCGATTCGCGGAGGTTTTGTGAAAACCCTCGTCTGTGTTGACCATACATGTATTGCTATGTTTGGTAGTCGAGGTTGTGGGCGTATTCCGTTCGGTTAATGATGTCATTTAGGACTGATTCATGATAATCTCTCATTTAGGAGCGGACGTGTCCACTCCGGGTCATTCCTAGTCGTCATTTATTTTCTGTCTCGTTGAAGATGTCTCAAAGGCAAGTACTTTACATTTATATGCATATTCAAGTATTTGATTTATGGCTTCCCGTGTATGCTGTGTATGTGAATGCGTATGTTCACCCATGGATGGTCTGACGGGGCCTATGGGGATACGTAGTGCCGTGTGTATGGGTATGGTGAACTGGGGTTAACCACCCAGGGATAGTCCGACGGGGCCTCTGCAGGGTGCGGTGGCCGCGAGTCTCGTACCAATGGTTAACCTATGAAATGTTTTGTTGGAGAACTGTATTTTATGCTCGTGCACCATAATATTCCGGAATATAAATATTTTCTAAAATGCTTTTGGCGCATATTTCATCTGATTATAATGGTAATTCAAATGGATTGTACTTGCACTAGCTGTTGTCGCTAACCCCTTAAATGGGGGAAATACTTTTATATTTCAGGTACAGGTCATGAAGGCGAACTAGCATGCGGACCGTACAAGGATGATGGGCAAGGTTGATTCTGTTCAATGGTCGTTTGTTTGGCGTCTTGTCTTTTAATTTTATTAATTATGTCATTTGTTTCAGTACTCGAGTACTTTCTTCTTTTGGACTTGTATTTGTTTTTGGACCCGATTTGGGAAAGATCTTATTTATTACTGTTGGGTTCGGTCTATTTGTTTTGAATGTCTTAAAATTGTGAAATCGTTTGTATGTTGATAATGTTGTCATCAGTCGTGATGTCGGGTTTGTGCATTAGCCTGGTGGATTCGAAAGGGTTGGGTCCACGACGCTGTAATATTCCCTGAACGTCTTGGGGGTGTTACAAAATATGGTATCAGAGCTTAGGTTTATGGATACCCAGACTGTCGGTTATTTGGGTCTAGTCGAGTGTCATTTCTAAACAGTATCACTACTATGCCATCATCTCAGTATGCCGGTGCTCGTAAGTTTTCCTAACTTGACTCATTGAGTTATCCTGTGTTGTTCCTTTCTTAATATCGTGATGTGTTTTGCGTTTGAACTGTACTTACTAGTTACTTCTTCAGAATGCCTGCTGGTAGAGGACACGGACGCGGTAGGGGACGTGGCAAAGTCGGTGGGGCGGCCATGTCCAATAGCCCTGAGGCTGGTTCGGCAACGCCGTCTTTGTCGAACACTGTTCAGCCTAGTGCCGAATCTCAACAGGATCAGTCTACTAGCTTCGGTAATGCTAATGGTAACGTCGGGGTAGCTAACATTCTACAACAACTAGCGAATCATATGGCGCTACTAACTCAGGCGATCCTGGTTAATCAAGCTAATGTTACTCCGGTTCCACCTACTGGTTCTGGTACCGACAAGTTGCTTTAGGATGTGATTCGTATATGTCCTTCACAGTTCGATGGTACTTCCGACCCTTCTGGTTGGGAGAGTTGGATATTTGAGATGGAAAAAGTATTCGAGGCAGCAAAATGCTCCGAGGAGAGGAAGGTACCAGTTGCTCAGTACTTTCTCGCCAAGGAGGCAGCAACGTGGTGGCAGGCAGTGAAACCGCGTGACCGGGGAACTACGTGGGATGAGTTCTAGGAATTGATGGAGGCTGAGTATTGTCCATGGCGAGTGAAAGAGGGAAGTATTCGAGCCTTCTTCGAGGCAAAACCCCAAGATGTTCCCATCTCTCAAGCAATCAAAGATGATAATCAGCAGCTGCATTACGTGAGGAATCGGGTTCGGGACAAACAGGACAAGATCCGCCACTTTGACATGTGGATGAAACTGAGGGTTCGCCACTATATGTCAGGCCTTGGGTATACGACTTTGAAAGACTATCAGAACAAGGCGATGACCTATGAGATGTCTTTTTATGTGACAGAGGAGATGCAGCAGAGGGTAAGAAGCATAAGACTTCCGGTCAGTTTTTGGGAAGTAAGTTTGGCGGTCATTAGAAGACTCAGTCTGGTCCGTGAGCCTTTGGGAATTAGTCCCCGTCCTTTGGGCGAGGCCATGGTTCTAAGTCTACTCTGGCTATTCCTATTCGTGGTCATACTTGTTTTAACTGTGGTCGTCCGGGACATATGATGAGTGAATGTGATAGGCCGCCGCTACATTGTCATAATTGTGGTCGTATGGGGCATCGTGCTGTATATTGTGGAGATGTGTGTCGGACACCAGCTACTTAGATGTCAGCCCTGGCAACGAGGGAACCGAGCGTGAATCAGGCTCCGACAGCTAATCAGCCTCAGCAAAGTTTCGGCAGAGGTCAAGGACGTGGACAGTCTTTTAGAAGGGGAGCGTCTAGCGTGGGGTCTGTTCCGCCCCATATGTATGAGATGAGACGAGCTGGAGATCCTGACGCAACAGTGGCTACAGGTGCCGTTCACATCCTTGACCATCTTGTTTCCGTGCTATTTGATTCTGGGGCTACGCATTCTTTCATCTCTTTGGATTATGTGCGTCGTCTGCATATTGATTGTCTAGTTGCATGTGAACCATTTGTTGTTAAACTGCATAGTGGAGATAGTATCATGGGGAATCATGAGGTTATGGATTTTTCGGTGAGTATCGCAGGGAGGGCTTGATCTTCTAATATGATTGTGTTAGACATTAAGGATGAGGATTTGATCCTTGGTGAGCATTGGTTGGATCGACATGGGGCGATCATGAATTATAGAGCGAGGACCATTTCGATGTTAGCCTCTGACGGTAATGAACACTCTTTTGTGGGACGCAAACGGCGTAGTCAGAGATTCTTGATCAGTTCTATGAAAGCAGTGAAACTCCTTCGAGGAGGTTGCACTGGTTACTGGTGTTATGCTTTGAGATCGGAAGAAGGGGGGTCGAGCTCTCGTCTATTCTGGTAGTAAACGAGTATCCTGAAGTCTTTACAGATGAGTTGCCAGGTTTATCACCAGACCGTGAGGTTGAGTTCACCATTGATTTAGATCTGGGTGTGGCCCCAATTTTGAAAACACTGTATCGTATGGCGCCTGCCGAGATGCTTGAGTTGAAGAAACAGTTGGGAGAGTTGCTAGACACGGGTTACATTCGATCGAGTGCTTCACCTTGGGGCTCACCGGTCTTGTTCGTAAGGAAGAAGGATGGGTCATTGCATTTATGCATCGACTACCGAGAGTTGAACAAGGTGACCATAAAAAACAAGTATCCGCTTTCGAGGATTGACGACTTGTTTGACCAATTGCAGGGAGTGGCTATGTTCTTAAAGATTGATTTGAGATCGGGATATTACCAACTCCGAGTGAAGGATTTCGATATTCCGAAGACGGCCTTTTAGACGCGATACGGCCATTACGAGTTTGTGGTTATGCCGTTCGGACTAACCAACGCCCCGGCCGTGTTCATGCAGCTAATGAACAAGGTCTTAATCGAATATCTCAATAAGTGTGTAGTCGTCTTTATCGATGATATTCTGATTTACTCGAGGAGTGAGGAGGAGCATGCACGTCATCTACATATCGTGTTGGAAATCTTGAGAACTCAGCACCTTTATGCGAAGTTCTAAAAGTGTGAGCTTTGGTTGCGGGGGGTTATGTTTCTCGGTCACGTGATCTCAGCCGAGGGTGTTCGTGTGGACCCACATAAGATTGAGGCAGTATTAGATTGGGCGCCGCCCAAGAACGTGAAGAAGGTCCGTAGTTTTCTGGGTTTGACGGGGTATTATCGAAGGTTTGTCGAGGGGTTCTATAAACTCGCTCGACCGCTTACTCAGTTGTTGCATAAGTCAGAGAAGTTTTTTTGGACAGACGAGAGGTAGAAGAGTTTTGAAGAGTTGAAGAAGCGGTTGACTACGCTCCCGTCTTAGCCTTACCGTGGGGTAATGAGGGCTTTTCAGTTTATAGCGATGCCTCAGGCCAAGGACTTGGATGTGTACTCTTGCAGCACGGAAAGACGATTGCCTATGCTTCCCGTCAGTTGAAACCATATGATTTGAATTATCCTACACATGATCTTGAGTTGGCTGTAGTTGTGTTTGCGTTGAAGATTTGGCATCATTACTTGTATGGCACATCGTGTCAGATTTTCACCTATCACAAGAGCCTGAAATATATATATATATATATATATATTAACACATAAAGAAATGAATATGAGATAGAGAAGGTGGCTGGAACTAATCAAGGATTACGATCTCGAAATCCTTTATCATATGGGCAAGGCAAATGTGGTGGCAGATGCCTTGAGTCGGAAATCCATATTGCTTCGGGCACTTGAGTTACTCATGGCTCAGCCAGGGCTCCAGCTAGACTTGATGGGGTTGAGCATTGAGGTTGTGTTACCAGGGAATGCTGGGCGGCTGTGCGCCCTTGAGATTTCTTCGTCGCTGGTCGATGACATTAAATCGAGACAGTTAGAAGATCCGATATTTATTCAGCTCCGTGAGAATGTGGTTAAGTGGAAAGCCCCGAGATTTGTGATTTATGAATATGGTGTGTTGAGATTCGAAGGTTGGCTATGTGTTCCGAATGAACTGAATTAAGGCAGGGCATTATGCGGGAGGTTCATGCGTCACCTTACTCAGTCCATCCGGGCCCGAGTAAAATGTATAAGGATTTGAGGAAGAATTTTTGGTGGAATGACATTAAGAATGAGGTGGCGCAGTTTGTGTCTAAGTGTTGACTTGTCAGCAAGTCAAAATCGAACATCAGCGGCCAACCGGGTTGTTGAAACCACTTCCCATCCCGGAATGGAAGTGGGAGGACGTCTCTATGGATTTTGTCACGAATTTGCCAAGGACAAAGATGGGAATGAACATGGTGTGGGTGATCGTGGATCGACTAACTAAGTCGGCACATTTTCTGGGCATAAAAGACACTGGGACTAGAGAAATTGGCTCGTATAATTATTACGCAGATCGTGAGGCTTCATGGCATGCCGAAAACTATTATTTCGGACAGGGATGATCGGTTTGTATCGCATTTCTGGCAGGCGGTACATAAGGCTTTGGGGACACGTTTGCGTTTGAGCATATCTTTCCATCCTCATACCGATGGATAGTCCGAGCGTACCATGAAGACGTTTGAGGATTTGTTCATCAAAGACAACATGAGGTGTTCATCAAAGACAACCTCTATATGTCTTGCTTATCTGTGAATATCCCATAAAGATACCATCATCAGTTTTGCATCAAAGGTATTTAGTTGGATTTTTCCATTGTTGTGGATGAAACACTTACAACCAAAGATATAAAAATATAAAAACAGTTGGTATTCTGCCATTCTAAACCTCATAGGGAGTTTTACTGTGTCTCCCTACTATCATACTTCTGTTTTGAGTATGACAAGTTGTGTTGACGGCTTCAGCCCAGAACCTTTTTGGAAGGTCAGTCTCATCAATCATTGTTCTGGCTGCTTCCTTGAGGGTTCTGTTTCTTCTTTCAACTACACCATTTTATTATGGTGTCTTGCAGCTGATACTTCATGCTGAATCCCATTCTGTTCACAATACTCAGTTATGGCCTTGTTGAGAAATTCTCCTCCTTTATCTGATCTAATATTTATGATTGATAAGGATTTCTCATTATGTATTTTCCTTAGCAGCTCAGGTAGCTTGGTTAGAGTTTCACTCTTCTTGTAGAGAAACACTATCCAAGTGTATCTTGAGTAGTCATCCATAACTACTAAGGCATGCTTCCTTCCACTCAGAGTTCTTGGCTTGATAGGACCAAATAAATCCATGTGAAGTAGGTCCAAAATTCTGTGGGTAAGAGTGGTAGGTTGAACTGGTTTGAAATATGCTTTTGTTTGCTTTCCCTTCTGGCATGCATCACAAAGAGTCTCTTTCTTGAAAACTTCTTCAGGGAGTCCTCTGACCAACTTCTGTGAGTTTATTTTGTTGAGATCTTTGAAGTTCAGATGACACAGTCGTTTGTGCAAGAGCCATCCATTTGCAGCTATTGTTCTGGATATAAAACAGGTATTGGGAGTGCCTGTATTAAAATCTATCATGTAGACATCCCTTCTTCTCTATCTTTGTAGTTTCACTTCTCCAGATAGGATATCAATTACCATGCATTTCCAGATAGTGAAAACTACTAGGTTCTTTTCATCACAGAACTGGCTTATGCTCAACAGGTTGTATTTGAGTCCTTTGACATACTGCACTTTTGAGATGATTATGTTTCCTTTGTGCAACTCCCCATAACCTTTTGTTTGTCCATGAGAGCTATCTCCAAAGGTTACATCTGGACCTCTTTGTTTGATGTAATTTGACAGGACCTTCTTATTTCCTGTCATGTGCCTTAAGCATCCTGAGTCTACAAACTATTCTTCACCTCCTACTCTTGAATTTTAGGTGACATAATAGTAGTCCTTCCACCTTTTCTGCAATCAGACAAGCATATATTTAGGTACCCAAATTTGAGTGGGACCTTTGGGGTTAGTGGATTGCCTGGAGAATTGATTTCTCCTGGAGTTTGAAAAATGGTGTTGATTATTTCTATAGGGTGCATATTGTCTTGGTCTATATCGTTGGGTAGGGTTGGATGTAGGATATGACTGATAATGTTTTGGTGTGGGCCATTCCTAAATATTGGATGAGACCGGTTATTAAAGTTTTGGGGTCTCCACACCTGATAATTTTGAAAGTTTGGATTCCGTTGTGGTTTCCATTTACCTCTCCCATTGTGAAATCTATTTTGTGGGAGTCTTTGGTAATAAGCAAAATAATGTTTTGACTGCTGATGCTGTTTTGACCATTGCCTAGTCTTTTGTCTAGGTGGCTGCCTTGTAAACGTTGGATGATGCCTATACTGTTGACTGGGTTGCTGCCTATTTTTAAATACAGGTTTGTTTGTAGGCTCAACAGTCTGGACAATTGTTTTTCCCTTTATGAAAGTTGTTTTTGAACTTGAGGGAGTATTTGGGTCATATCCAAGGCCCGATTTTAAATAAAGTGGCCTCTGATTTATACACAAACCATCCAAGGTTATATATGCTTTTAAGGATGTTATTTTTTTAGCCTGTGCATTACTCAATTGTGCCAGTTTAGAAAACTCAGATTTGATATGAGCAATTGCAGCTGATTTTTCACTATTTAAAATTGTCAGCCTCTTAATCTCAACTGTGGTAATTTCACCTGAGTTTTTCAAAATTTTATCAATCTATTTTTCGTGCTCAGATCTGATGTTACCTGATTCAAGGTTGAGTTTGTCCAAATTATTTTTCAGCTGCCTATTCTCATCTTGCAGTATATACTCAAGTATATGGATCTGGTTCTGTAAAATTGAACCAAACTCTCTGATACCACTTGTAGGTCACAAGGCGTCAAGTATAAGTCTAGAGGGGGGTGAATAGACTTATAAAATCTTTTGCTTAAATAGTTGTTTTCAAAAACACGGCTGAAGTGTGTTAGGAATATGCCCTAGAATGTCACTCAGAGGATGATAGAGTGAGAGCATTTGTATTGTACTTATGAATATTATATTTAATAGGGCAATTCTTATTTCTATATTATTGTATATCACTGGCACTGTGATTTGGTATAGAGAATAATAGTCCTTGCATTTCAGAGCAAACATTCTACTCCTTATGGAGATAAGGAGATATGCACTAGAAGTGTTTAGAGCTCGAATGGTTAACTAGTTCGCAAGTCGATAAAACTTAATTGGGCATTAAGTTTAGCCAAGATTTGTATAACGTGTACTTTGACATGTAGAGTGCATGTATTCACTAAGAGTTAGTTGGAGCACACGTTATAGGTATGCTAATGATATTAGTATACTCGAACACGACTCGCCTCGATTCAGTCACATGGCTATCACCCAGGGTTTGTCAATGACTGAATCGAAAGGTTATGATAGGTATACGTGGACCTTTGACTTGAGGTTTCGGTAGGAGATGTGCTTGAGATATTAAGTTAGTTATTAGAGTAGTTCGATCTAATCGCCGGCAGGTGGGGTCTGTAACACCCCCAAACCACTCGGGAATATTACAGCGCCGCAGACCCTCTCCGCGAGGATCTACCAGGCTAAATATAATACAATGCATCACTTCACATGCCGACATGGCTACGTAAAGGACCATTAGACCAATTTGGTCTTTTATCACAACACACAACATTACATACATGATTCTTTCCCAAAACTCATACCCGCGCAGGGGCTGGAATACAATAACGCTCCCATAAATCGGGATAACAATACATCGTAGAAATAACCAACAAGACTCTTAGTATCGTCGTCTTCCATCATCCTTCATATCGATCCTGTGATTCGCTCTACGATTGGTCTTCATGTGATTAGTATCGTCGTCTTCCATCATCCTTCTAACATACTCTACGATTGGTCTTCATGTGATTAGTATCGTCGTCTTCCATCATCCTTCATATCGATCCTGTGATTCGCTCCCGGCAACTTTGCAATTACGGGCCTTGTCTGAGACATCCACCCCCCGATTACTCGGGGGTTAGCAAAACTCCACTGTTTTGCTAGTGCAAGTATAAAATATAAATACAAGCCATACATATCATATTCTAGGAATACAATAACTTGATTAATTTAGAAAGACTTCCCGAGAAGTTTCATTTAGTTAAAATAGTTCAAGTCTTGAAAGTAGAATTGAACAAGTAAGCACTTTGAAAACAACTCCGAATCCCGGGAGTTTTTGATTGGAAAATAATCACAAAAACTATAGCCATACATCAATTTATAACTGAGGACCAATTACATACAACACATCATCCATAAGCCATTCTAGTCCAAGCATCTCTGATAAATATGTATTACATCCCAAGCATTATGGCAAGTCAAAACATCGTGATACTCCGGACGTATCACAAAAATGCATCAAGCCACAAGGCTAAAAATACTCCTGGTTAACCGTGGATCCGAAAATACGCGAATCCCTCCTCGACCCCGTCGGGCCCTCTCGGAGTGGCTAACCCAAATGTTCGCGAAACCTTCATAAGCGGAACCCTCCTCGGCCCCGTCAGGCCCTCTCGAAGTGAACGAATATAACTCTCACACTCAGAAGTAATATCCAACTTCCAATGCAAATGACTATAAACCATATACTCAGAGTACTCACTAGAATGGCCTCCGCAATCGAACACAAGCAAGATTAACAATATAACCTACAAACTATGGAAGGTAGGAATGAAACGAGGAAAACAGCTAGTAAAATGTTTTAAAGAATTCACAGCCTTCCGGCACCCATTTTGGGACACAACCCAAGGTTATTTCCAAAATACAATTCCAATCAGAAATCACGGGGTCCAAGACCTAAATATTCACATCGACATCCTCCCAAGGTTTATTCGCATCCCGTGCTAGTAAGCCACGGACCTCGGAGCCTCCGTGAGACACCCCCGAGTGAAAAACCCAATGGAAAACCACACAACATCACACATCATCGTGACGACAGTCATCTTACAGTACCACACGAAAACCGGGCACAACATACAACACTAATACCCATTCTCAGAATGACACATTCGTTCTTGAACACTCAAGTTAATTTGAAGAAGACCTTTATCGGGAATAGATACTTATATATATATATTGATTCTTTTGAAAGTTAAATAACATTCAATTTTCACACATAGACAATCACCAATTTATTTTGTCTACGAAACACGAAGTGTATGGGCAAGATACTTGCCTCAAAACCACGAGAAATGGAACGCCGAACGGATGGGTTCGAGTAGCCCCCGGGCTTCCAAATAACGATCAAGAATCTCGACAGTCCCCCGAATACTACGAGAACAATACCATCACGAATCAACAAACTAATCGGAATCCAAATCAACACTAAGAACAACAAGGATCTAAGTGTTCTCAAGGAGATCAAGAATCATTATTCCGGGTGATACAAATTCAATAAATGAGTTGTCAAACCAAAAGCCACGGCCAAGACACTCAATAATACTCAACCGATCGGATAAGATCGGGTAAAAATCACCAAAACCAAGGAAAACCCCCAAATTCAAGAAACTAGGGTTCTAAGAAGAGAATACCTTGATTTGAGAAAGGGAGATGATTAAATATTGTTAAACACCTACAAATCCACTCCAAGATGAAGCTTGATGATGAAGATCACCCAAAATCTCCCTTGGAACTCGCTCCCGACGGAAAGAGATGAAGAAAAGTGAGAAATGACGAAGTGAAGCCTACTGCCCAGTATTTATACTGTAGAGTTTTTAGCGTGCGCTAACCAGACAGCATTAGCGCGCGCTAACGAGGTCAACACCTCAGAATACTTGGCCTGTAACGGTTAGCGTGCGCTAGCCAAATAAGCGTAGTGTGTGCTAACGGGTCACGAAACCAGTCCAGTAGCCCCTGGACAGATCTGCACCTACCAGGTATCGTGCGCTAGGAATAATGATTAGCGTGCGCTAATCAGTCGATAGCGTGTGCTAGCTATCAACCTTAGCGTGCGCTAACGAGACCCCAATCCCAGTCCAGTAGCTCCTGGACTGCCAGTTAGCGTGCGCTACATGCCCGGTAGCGTGCGCTAACAATAGCACAGTAGCGTGCGCTACACCACAAGCGGTAGCGTGCGCTACATTGAAATGGGTCAAAAACTCATGAAATGATCTGGAACGGAAATCAAACACGTGTCAACTCATGACACAACCACACATGGCACAACATTCCAACGATGTAGACCATAATAATCCGATAAAACCCAGAAAACTCAACGAATCCAGAACAAAGATCTCGGGTATTACATTCTACCCCTCTTAAAAGAAGTTTCGTCCCCGAAACTTGAAACATAGAACGATCAACGCAAAACAATTCCAGATAACATCCGCTATCCGTTGCCGACAACCTGCAACGAATCACATGCAGCACGTGGCTGCTACCATCGATATCGCGATGCCATAATGATAACGAATCGCAACGAACAAAATCAATATGGTTGACCATCCCGAATAGTGCATCAATTAAAACGCGAGTTAATCGCTGAACAATTACGAAATTCCACAACACAAGGATTGAAAGATCGAAAATGAAGTTAATTTCCAGAACTTAAGGAAATTACGAAGAAATCTGAACGCTCAAATCACGATACAAGACCAACAAGACTGGACAACAAGCGATCGAACCACAACGATCGAGACAACACCGGTCAAACAATCATATTCGAATCACGACGGACGACAAAATCAAATAACCATTCCGAAGTCCACACCTCGACTCGAGACAATAGATGGTATGGTAAAAACGACAAGATATACATTAACATACGACTCATAGGAATGGAGTCGAATTCGGAAAAAAAATCACAATGACAAACGGATTAATCCGAAACAATACCACAACTCGTTCGATCAACAAAAACAAAAGATTAGGATAAGTTTAGAATATATCAACGAACACAAACGAGTTGATATTATTGAGAACACAGAAGTTCAAAAATCCAATTCTCTTCCAATGGAAGAAGTTCATCCCCGAAATTCGAAACAACAAGGCAAAAAATAACACAACATACAACTGGCAGACTACACTCTCAGGGACTCCTCGGCGTCGATCCTGATATTAGTGCTCAAGTCTGTGCCTCGGAAGGCTCGGTGACTAACAGGCAAAGCTAAACCTGGTGTCCCATGAGTCCAAACTTGTAACACATTACTGGCGGAGAAGGGCAATGCACACGAACATGCCCCGACACATTACATTTAAAACACCTCCTGGATTTACCAGGAATCAAAGCAGATGATGTGAAACTCTCAGTCCCATGCATCATGCGATGGAGTCTCACAGCAGAGAGACTACGATGTTGCAATCTAGGACCACCAACTCCTGTATTGTCCATAAGGTCATCGGACTTCCTCTGCTTCTTCGACTCGTGCACACGCTCTAAAGATAATGAAGCTAGTTCGTAGGCTAAGGATCGATCCTGTTAATCCCTCAACGAAGTGCACGTAAATCCCGCCATATACTAGCGAATCTCTAGCTTCATACATCTGTCACAATAAAGGATCTTCTCTTCTTCGGTTCTCACCCGATCTCGCACATAACTGAGTTATTTGCTATAGTCGATGATAGCCTGCGACACCGATATATCTTGCGGTTCTGCCAAATAAAATTCACGAATCCTCTGCCTCTAATCAGTTTCAGACAGGACTCATCTCCCATAAACGCCTAGGACTCCGCCCACGTGACATCACGATCACGAGATTTAACAAGTTCCCATCAACTAGCGGCATCTTTGTCAAGAAGGTACTAAGTGATAGGTACCTTCCGCTCTCCGGGACAATCGACAGCCTCGAATATGTTTCCCAACTGGAAAAGCCAACCGTCCCAGCCCAATGCATCCGCAGCACCAGCGAATCGAGGGGGATTCGTACGGATTACCTCTCGAAGCCATTGATTTACACCGATGTTCTGAGTCGCGTCAGTGTTGCGTTGAACCGCCTGGGTCAACTGAGTCATCTTTGCTGCTACTTGTTGCAGTGTAGTAGCAACACTAATACTAATGTCATTCCTGGCAGTATTCTCTCGATCCTGCGTCTGATCCCCGTGGCCATCCATACCACGGTTGCGACCACGACCTCCGCCTCTTGGCATATTAACAAGCAACCACCTAACTTAACGAAAATCACGTAATCACACACAATAATTGTTGTCATTGGACAACACACATAGAATACGATCACAAATAATCGGTCTAACAATTACCAAGTTTAGACCTAACGGCCAAAATGCAGTACCAAAGATTATGACCAGACGGATTAGCATGCTACAACAGAGACTTAGCGTGCGCTAGCCATGCCATATTAGCGCACGCTAGCTGCACACTTGGCGTGCGCTAATTGTTCCAATTCAGCAACACGTTATGAACATATGCCACACCATACCAAAATTGAAGGTTACAAATAAACAACAGCGTACAAATCCAAACGCCAACGGTTCACATAATTATAACATGACGCAAATAACTATCAGAAGACAATTAACATTCAAAACCGAATTCCCACCTCTCGGTCAAGAAAACTATCTCAATGAGTGCATATCGAATGACTAAGCGTCCCCACCACCCCTTTAATCACAACTCGGAGCATTATAGTCGAAATGATAGTAACATCATTACTACATACCTACTAACCGAAATTCATAACCGAAAAGTTAAAAGCAGAAATCACGTTTCAAGTAAATTTCTGATAGACCTTATTTGAGTTTTTAAAAATCAAATTTTGAAAATTTGCAAGGCAAGATGAAAATAAATGTGAGTAGTTTGAATTCTCAAAAAAAAATTTCTGTCTCAAGGTTATCATAGGAAATCAAATTTTTTTTCCTCTCTAGAAGGATGTTTTATAATGAAATTTACGTGACTTCCCAAAGCATTTAAAGTTTCAAAATATCACGTTGATAAACTCTCCTTGCGTAGCCACACCAAAACATTACTACTGTAAAACCGATTTATACAAGGACACACACACACACACATATATATATATATATATATATATATATATATATATATATATACATAAACATCGGCACCACTCTTCATTCCAGTACAATGCAAGAATCAACAATCATGGAGTACGTATTCACGATTCACATTTAACTCCACATCATAACACAAAAATCACACAAGCTCGTGCGACACGAGACGCAACATATAGAGGAGAGACTTACATCCACAGATCGCACGAAGATGATGGCTGCACCTTGATACTAATCACGACCGACATCTCAGACGACGCGTCGCGATACGACTCAGTTAGACAAATTCTGACAAGACAAGACCCGACAACACACGACTCAACCTGACAACCTAGGTTTCCTCAACCTAAGCTCTGATACCATATTCTGTAACACCCCCAAACCACTCGGGAATATTACAGCGCCGCAGACCCTCTCTGCGAGGATCTACCAGGCTAAATACAATACAATGCATCACTTCACATGTCGACACGACTACGTAAAGGACCATTAGACCAATTTGGTCTTTTATCACAACACACAACATTACATACATGATTCTTTCCCAAAACTCATACCCGCGCAGGGGCTGGAATACAATAACGCTCCCATAAATTGGGATAACAATACATCGTAGAAATAACCAACAAGACTATCCAACATACTCTACGATTGGTCTTCATGTGATTAGTATCGTCGTCTTCCATCATCCTTCATATCGATCCTGTGATTCGCTCCCCAGCAACCTGCAATTACCTGGACGCAATACAGACATCCACCCCCCGATTACTCGGTGGTTAGCAAAACTCCACTGTTTTGCTAGTGCAAGTATAAAATATAAATACAAGCCATACATATCATATTCTGGGAATACAATAACTTGATTAATTTAGAAAGACTTCCCGAGAAGTTTCATTTAGTTAAAATAGTTCAAGTCTTGAAAGTAGAATTGAATAAGTAAGCACTTTGAAAACAACTCCGAATCCCGGGAGTTTTTGATTGGAAAATAATCACAAAAACTATAGCCATACATCAATTTATAACTGAGGACCAATTACACACAACACATCATCCATAAGCCATTCTAGTCCAAGCATCTCTTATAAATATATATTAAATCCCAAGCATTATGGCAAGTCAAAACATCGTGATACTCCGGACGTATCACAAAAATGCATCAAGCCACAAGGCTAAAAATACTCCTGGTTAACCGTGGATCCGACAATACGCGAATCCCTCCTCGACCCCGTCGGGCCCTCTCGGAGTGGCTAACCCAAATGTTCGCAGAACCGTCATAAGCGGAACCCTCCTTGGCCCCATCAGGCCCTCTCGGAGTGAACGAATATAACTCTCACACTCAGAAGTAATATCCGACTTCCAATGCAAAGGACTATAAACCATCTACTCAGAGTACTCACTAGAATGGCCTCCGCAATCGGACACAAGCAAGATTAACAATATAACCTACAAACTATTAAAGGTAGGAATGAAACGAGGAAAACAGCTAGTAAAATGTTTTAAAGAATTCACAGCCTTCCGGAACCCATTTTGGGACACAACCCAAGGTTATTTCCAAAATACAGTTCCAATCACAAATCACGGGGTCCAGGACCCAAATATTCACATCGACATCCTCCCAAGGGTTATTCTCATCCCGTGCCAGTAAGCCACGGACCTCGGAGCCTCCATTAGACATCCCCGAGTGAAAAACCCAATGGAAAACCACACAACATCACACATCATTGTGACAACAGTCATCTAACCGTACCAAACGAAAACCGGGCACAACATACAATACTAATACCCATTCTCAGAATGACACATTCGTTCTTGAACACTCAAGTTAATTTGAAGAAGACCTTTATCGGGAATAGATACTTATATATATATATATATTGATTCTTTTGAAAGTTAAATAACATTCAATTTTCACACATAGACAATCACCAATTTATTATGTCTACGAAACACGAAGTGTATGGGCAAGATACTTGCCTCAAAACCACGAGCAATGGAACGCCGAACGGATGGGTTCGAGCAGCCCCCGGGCTTCCAAATAACGATCAAGAATCTCGACAGTCCCCCGAATACTACGAGAACAATACCATCACGAATCAACAAACTAATCGGAATCCAAATCAACACTAAGAACAACAAGGATCTAAGTGTTCTCAAGGAGATCAAGAATCATTATTCCGGGTGATACAAATTCAATAAATGAGTTGTCAAACCAAAATCCACGGCCAAGACACTCAATAATACTCAACCGATCGGATAAGATCGGGTAAAAATCACCAAAACCAAGAAAAACCCCCAAATTCAAGAAACTAGGGTTCTAAGAAGAGAATACCTTGATTTGAGCAAGGGAGATGATTAAATATTGTTAAACACCTACAAATCCACTCCAAGATGAAGCTTGATGATGAAGATCACCCAAAATCTCCCTTGAAACTCGCTCCCGACGGAAAGAGATGAAGAAAAGTGAGAAATGACGAAGTGAAGCCTACTGCCCAGTATTTATACTGTACAGTTATTAGCGTGCGCTAACCAGACAGCATTAGCGCGCGCTAACGAGGTCAACGCCTCAGAATACTTGGCCTGTAACGGTTAGCGTGCGCTAGCCAAATAAGCGTAGTGTGTGCTAACGGGTCACGAAACCAGTCCAGTATCCCCTGGACAGATCTGCACCTACTAGGTATCGTGCGCTAGGAATAATGATTAGCGTGCGCTAATCAATCGATAGCGTGCGCTAGCTATCAACCTTAGCGTGCGCTAACGAGACCCCAATCCCAGTCCAGTAGATCCTGGACTGCCAGTTAGCGTGCGCTACATGCCCGGTAGCGTGCGCTAACAATAGCACAGTAGCGTGCGCTACACCATAAGCGGTAGCGTGCACTACATTGAAATGGGTCAAAAACTCATGAAATGATCTGGAACGGAAATCAAACACGTGTCAACTCATGACACAACCACACATGGCACAACATTCCAACGATGTGGACCATAACAATCCGATAAAACCCAGAAAACTCAACGAATCCGGAACAAAGATCTCGGGTATTACAGGGTCAACCTCGAAATGCAACTTAGTGGGCAAGTAGCAGTCTCTACTGAATACCAAGATTTAATTCTTCTCCTGTACGTGAGCAGGTAAATGTCCTATGCGGTTAATGGCAAATGAGATCATAAGTATTTGGCCAAAGCATTTAGAGCTAGTTGAATTTTATACACGAGAGCTCGATGATCTCGGTTTGCATTAACAAAATGCATTGAGTCAAGTTACAATAAGGTTTGACTTTACCGTGACCCTAATACTTGATCGGGACATATGATTGAAGGGTTTATACGTATACGGTATTCATGACATAATGGTTTTGAATGATCCGAACATTCATTCTTAGTTGGGTTACTGTACGGAGTACTAGACTGGCAAAGTGTTACCCGTGCTCCTTGGTTCCTTCTATTGCCGACTAAGACGGACCTTTGGAGTCGCGCACAAGGATATTTGATGGATAAAATATTTATTTATTATTTCTTCATTAATATTGGATATTGGATATCTAATTTTTGATTTATTTGATATATCATGCGGTATTGTGAATTGAAATTAATTACTGGGTGATTAATTTAATCCATAAATAATTATTTCTTAGAAATATATTATTATAATTTTATATTTGATAAAATTAATTAATTGGACTAATTAATTAAGTATAAGTACATTTGAGATAAAAGGAAGTGTACTTAACGGACAAGACACGCGAACGTCCAATACACGAACCGAGTGGCTCGGCTCATTTTCTTACCTAAACTCAAGTGGGCCGCCCCGCTCTCATGCTTGGAAACTCACCATGTGTTGTGTGGGGTGTGTTAGTTGTAATATCCAGAATTTCTACTACTGTTGTTTAATATTATTTTATCCAAGTTATGTTGTACAACATGGAATCTGTACAGTATGGATAAAATAATTGAAGGACCGAGACATCTATATTTGTATAATTGTCGTACTTGGTCGACAATTGGATGTAAGAAGTATATGTATTCAGTATGCCGTATGTTCGTATTCTGTATGTTGACACGTTGGACAAGAATAGCTGAAAATGGCTAAGTGTAACATTATTAGCGCACACTAATAATCATGAGTATCGCACGCTATCGTGCAGGTTTAGCGCACGCTACGGATATAAGATAACGCACGCTAATGCAGTCAGATCGGAAGGAATCTGCGTGTGGACCAGGCCACTTTCGACGCACGTTCTGATAAGTCAACGGATGTTGTAATGTAGTGATAGCGCACGCTAATGCATGTTGATTAGCGTACGCTAACTGTATATCGGACAAAAAGGAATCTTATCCTCGTTAGCACTTTCGGCGTGTGGACCTGTCTTCGGAAGCATACAGACAAACGAGTCAACTATGAGTAGCGCACGCTAAGGTAGGACACTTGCGTACGCTAAATAGAGGAATTTACGTACGCTATTGCATGGGCATTGCGTACGTAAATCACTTAATGCAGTAAGACAGTTGCCTCTGGACTTCGGTAGCGCACGCTAACAAAGACAGTTAGCGCACGCTAAGTGTGTAACGTACGTTAACTGAAGATGTTAGCGTACGTTAGTAATGTACAGTATATATATAAGTGCAGTTGGCCATTATTCGTCATTTCCGTTCATTTCTTCATGTGAACCGATAGAGAGAGGTCTTAGAGAGAAGTTGGGGTTCCAAACACTTGAGTTGATCATTCCTAACAACATTTGAAGCTTGGAAGTGATTGAAAACGGATTCAACCTTGGGATTCAATCCATTCCTTCAAAGAGGTAATTACTCTCCACTTTGGGATTTCATTTTGGATTGTATATGATGTTCTTGAGTTGATGATCATCATGTTTATGAGTTGATGAGTATGGTTATGAGATGGATTACTGAGTTATGTTGATAATATGGTTGATATGCGGATATTGATATGATTCGTGTGGTGTTGAACGGTGTTGTTTTTCTTCAAGAGATATGTTGGTTAATATCTCCCTTCATTTCGGGTTTTTAATGTTGTTGTTATTGTTTACTTCGTATGATGATGAACATGCAAGTGATTATGATTCTTGGTGTATATGATATGATTAAGAAGACTATATGTTGAAATGTTAGTGGAAATAAGATTTGGACACTTGTTTGGAAAGTAATGTGTATAAGGTTCGACTTTGGAAAATCACCACCGATTCTTGAAAACTCCAGAAATTCTGAAACATAACAGTATAATAGAGCATCAAGTTAGCTTTCTAATGGTTCAAACGGTGAGTTAATCGGAGTCCGGATGAGTGAGTTATGCTCAAAATAGCAAAAACTATCTTTATCGTATTGCAGGAACAGGTAGCGCATGCTATTGATGAAGTTAGCGTACGCTAACATGCCTGGACGTATAAAAACGTAAAGCAGTCGGGAATTTCATTTCCCAACCCATCCTACACGATCCCCTTTCATCCCAAATCACCCAAACTCGGTTTTTAACCCCTAAACCTCAGCTTTTGAGTTGGTTTATCAAGTGATAACATCTAGGAAAGCTTGGAACAAAGACTATAACATCATTATTGATTCTTTCGTCGGATTGAAGGTAATTGGCTTGAACTCTAATATTTTGGGATGTTTGAGATTTTTGATATCTTTTGGTGGTTTAGTTCGTATCGATGGCTAGAATCATGTAATGTTGAAGGATATATATGTTTGTGATTATGTTCTTCGTGTTCTTGATGTGGTTGGTGTTTGTTGATTGATGATTCGAATATACCTTTGAATTCCGCCTTCAAGGTGTTTGATTGAAGTCTTGAAAGAGAAATTGATTAGAATATTTTGGTTAAGTTTGTATACTCGCCTTATCGAATCGATATATGGGCTTTGTGGAATCATGGGAATGAATTCGTAATTGTTTGAGTTAGATTGTTCGGACTTGTGTTTAATCGAGATATTTTGGAATCATTGGGTTTGTGGATTAGTTATATCGATTGTTGATTGTTATCGAATGTATGTTAAATCGATTATTGTAATAGGTTGAGATTATCGATTGATGTTTAGAACCATGCTTTGCGGTCGTATTCAAGAATGTTCGTATATTGCTTTGATCAGGGCCGATGGACTTGTAGACGACGGCAAGTATTTGGTAACAGCTTCATTGGTATCGAGGCAAGTTATTACTTGCTCAGTTTATAATATTTAATGAATGGTTTCAGTTTCATTCGTTTATAATTCGTATAGCAATGTATAATCGTAATTACAGGAGATTTGGAATTATAGGTTGTATTCGAGTTTTGGGAATTTAATCATAATGTATATGATTTACAATTGTCGTTGGTATACTTGTTATCGAGGATACATCATGGTATTGACGAAAATGTGAATTATCTACCGTCCGTGATGTTTTGGATCGGTGAATATTCAGAATAATGGTTGGTGATGGTTTAGATATCGAGATTGCTCTCAAAGGACTCGGAGCAAGTATTTTAATCATTTCTGTCATTTGTGTCGATCATGTCGTGATACATTCGTGTATCGTTGTTGTCATGCATTTGTGCATTATTGTTGTCGTGTATTGTGCACTGTTGTTTTGTGCAGTTTTGCATTGTTGTCTTATGTCCACCATGCGTTGGTCCGACGGGATCATCATGGGAATCTATAGGTTGTGTCGTTGGATCATTTGGGCCATGTAATGCCACCATGCGTTGGTCCGATGGGATCATCATGGGAATCTATAGTTGTGTCTATTTGGATCGTTGGATTACCATATGTTGTTGTTATTGTGCATATGTATATTATGGGTTGCCATAAGTATACATTGTCGTTATTGTTGTGATCATATTGACGTTGTCATATGAGTATGCATTTGTAGGTCTTGTGTTAGGACCATGTCCGTATGTTGTGTTGATCTGATCTCGGATTAGACTGACGTGATGGTAATGGTATTTCGTATCTTGAGGTATGTTCCATATTTCCTTGATACTTGTCTTTGATGGACAATCGATTATCGTATTAGAATTGTCGATGTTATCCGATGGATTGAATTGGCCGGAGTTGGTATAATTTCCGTATCGCGAGTTATGATAATGTTTTTAGAACCTTGAGTATTGTTGAGATACCGTACAGATATTTTGGTATTATTTTAATGCGTTGTTAAGGATACGAATCATGGATTCTCGTAAAGTTACGACGGTAAGATTACATTGGTCGTATTCTTACTTAGTATTTCCATTGATATGTAATTATTGACGAGATGTGATGGTTATCATTGTTGGATATTATGGCTGACCCCGTCGTGGGCTTTCTTTTTAGGTTCTTGGATTATCAAGCTTGTAGCGGTCGTGGAGAGATGAACTTCCGGAGGATCGGCAAGGGCATGTATTTGTGTTTTGAGTTTCGATCGATTCTTTGTATTCATTTGCTAGAGTATTTTAATTGTTTGTCTTTATCCGCTGCGTGAGTATTTTTAAATGGCCTTTTTGGTATCCGGTAACTTACGTTATTTTGGCAATCATTTTCTAAATCTATTCTGTCGGTACGTGTAAGCGATAGCTTAACGTATGTTTTTAAACTGTTGAGTTTTGGCATTTTGGGCCTTGTGGTTTCAAATGAGTTTTTACGACGGTTTGATAAATGAGTTTTATAAATCTTCGAATGTTTTTAATAGATAATACCGTCGTTAGCCTCTTGGGCGTTTGTAAATGTTTGCGAAAATTTCATTCAGCCTTGTGGGTTCCATCTCGGGGCCCACGACGCTGTAATATTCCCGGTCGGATCTGGGGGTGTTACAGAATATGGTATCGGAGCTTAGGTTGAGAAAACCTAGGCAGTCGGGTCGAGTTGGGTCGTGTTTCTGTCGCGTCATTTGAGTTGTCGATTGAGAAATATTGGAGCCGTGAGTTTTTGTTGTTCACTCGGGCTTATGCGTTGTGCGATTTGCTAGTGTAGTACTGGTCTTGTTATAAACTTTTCCAAATAGTATTAACGTGTTTCTTCAGATAGAGCTGTGTTGTTTTCTCGAGTTGAACTGAGTTTGCAAAATATGTCTTTGAAAATATCTGTGTCGAGTATTTTCTTGAGACGAGACATGTGCCAGTATCACGGGGAATCGTCGGCTTCACGATCTGTAAGTATTTGGATTCTTGAATTATATTGAGATTTATTGCCATTCTAAGTTGATATGCTTTGAGATTCAGCAAATATTATGCGTTACAGTATAAGGTGACAGAGTTGGGACAGGATTGATGATCTTGAGAAGTTATGATTTTGGAAATCAATATGTCAGTTAAGCTTTGGAACGGAGTTGTGCATTTGGAAGAAATATTGTGGATTGTTCAGGAGAACATGTAGTCATGTTAATTCATTTTATGATATATGAACTGTTTTTGAGCATTTGAAAATGGTACTTTTCAAAATGAATATTTTACGGATGTTTTACCGTAAATGATTTTTGGGCCGAGACCCAATAGATTTTTGAAATTGTTTTATAACTCAGGACTTGGGGTCCGAAAAAGGGTTTTCTACTTTTTATACTTCTTGTAATGCGGAACGAGATACGGGCTGAGACCCTAATGTTTCAAAAGGCCTTTCTATTTTCTTAAAACTCCCGAGAATTTTAAAACACTTTATTAATCGTTTATCTATTTCGTTCCTGCCTTTCGGGGTTTTGGCTTACTTGTTCAAAAGAAACTTCTCGGGAAGTCTTTCGCTGTGTTGATTTGTTTCAATGCATTGTCAAAGCATAATTGAGGTGATCCAGGATAGAAAATGATTGACGTTGCGAGTCATATGTGGAAAAAGAGTTTTTAGTCGGAGTTTATATATTGAAAATTTCGGAACTTTATCGTGTGGTTTTCCGATGGAATAGCGAACCGAATTGGTATACAGTAATATGGATGTAGTCCAGCATTCGTATAGTTTTCATTTGAAACTTCGAAATCGTGTAGAATCGAAGGAAACTGTTATCCAATACTTGGCACCATCGAGCCGATTTAATTTTTTCGAAAATTGATTTCGTGGACTTACGAAAATTTATGTTTTGAGTTTTGAAATTTTTGAAAGAACTTTCGAAAATTGTCTTCTTGACGAGACTATATGATTTCAAACTGGTTTTGAAAATATGATCGATATAAATACGCATTTAGTGCATAATGCATATCATGATGGAGTTATGAGTGTGACTCACAAACTGGATAAGGCATCAGTACGGTACGATGAATAAAGATTCGAACTTCAGTATGGTAGTTGGTTATCTAGGGATGATCGGTTGATTGATCGGATAAGAAGAATATGCTACAGGATGTAGAATTCATGTACAGGATGTAATTTTGGAACTGTGGGTTTTGTGAAACTAAGACATTGGAGATGGTGACCCCATGCTGGTTGCTTTGAATATTGAGTGGTCGTTCCCACTCCATATAGGATTGGATATGTTCGCCAGTCGGGTATGTTTATTGATATCTACTGTACGTGATTGATTTGTCGTTTTGAGAATTTTATTCGTCCGTATATCGGTCTCTGGGGTTCTGTATTGATCGTTGTCGTGATGGTGTCGGAATATTTCCGTTGAATAGTTTGTTTGTTTTTCTATGACGGCTTGCAAGTTTCGAGGACGAAACTTATTTTAAGTGGTGTAGTATGTAATATCCAGAATTTCTACTACTGTTGTTTAATATTATTTTATCCAAGTTATGTTGTACAACATGGAATCTGTACAGTATGGATAAAATAATTGAAGGACCGAGACATCTGTATTTGTATAATTATCGTACTTGGTCGACAATTGGATGTAAGAAGTATATGTATTCAGTATGCCGTATGTTCGTATTCTGTATGTTGAGACGTTGGACAAGAATAGCTGAAAATGGCTAAGTGTAACATTATTAGCGCACGCTAATAATCATGAGTATCGCACGCTATCGTGCAGGTTTACCGCACGCTACGGATATAAGATAACGCACGCTAATGCAGTCAGATCGGAAGGAATCTGCGTGTGGACCAGGCCACTTTCGACGCACGTTCTGATAAGTCAACGGATGTTGTAATGTAGTGATAGCGCACGCTAATGCATGTTGATTAGCGTACGCTAACTGTATATCGGACAAAAAGGAATCTTATCCTCGTCAGCATTTTCGGCGTGTGGACCTGTCTTCGGAAGCATACAGACAAACGAGTCAACCATGAGTAGCGCACGCTAACGTAGGACACTTGCGTATGCTAAATAGAGGCATTTACATACGCTATTGCATGGGCATTGCGTACGTAAATCACTTAATGCAGTAAGACAGTTGCCTCTGGACTTCGCTAGCGCACGCTAACAAAGACAGTTAGCGCACGCTAAGTGTGTAACGTACGTTAACTGAAGATGTTAGCGTACATTAGTAATGTACAGTATATATATAAGTGCAGTTGGCCATTATTCGTCATTTCCGTTCATTTCTTCATGTGAACCGATAGAGAGAGGTCTTAGAGAGGTTGGGGTTGCAAACACTTGAGTTGATCATTCCTAACAACATTTGAAGCTTGGAAGTGATTGAAAATGGATTCAACCTTGGGATTCAATCCATTCCTTCAAAAAGGTAATTACTCTCCACTTTGGGATTTCATTTTGGATTGTATATGATGTTCTTGAGTTGATGATCCTCATGTTTATGAGTTGATGAGTATGGTTATGAGATGGATTACTGAGTTATGTTGATAATATGGTTGATATGTGGATATTGATATGATTCGTGTGGTGTTGAACGGTGTTGTTTTTCTTCAAGAGATATGTTGGTTAATATCTCCCTTTATTTCGGGTTTTTAATGTTGTTGTTATTGTTTACTTCGTATGATGATGAACATGCAAGTGATTATGATTCTTGGTGTATATGATATGATTAAGAAGACTATATGTTGAAATGTTAGTGGAAATAAGATTTGGACACTTGTTTGGAAAGTAATGTGTATAAGGTTCGACTTTGGAAAATCACCACCGATTCTTGAAAACTCCAAAAACTCTGAAACAGAACAGTATAATAGAGCATCAAGTTAGCTTTCTAATGGTTCAAACGGTGAGTTAATCGGAGTTCGGATGAGTGAGTTATGCTCAAAATAGCAAAAACTATACTGTCTGTATTCGGGGAATAGGTAGCGCACGCTATTGATGAAGTTAGCGTAGGCTAACATGCCTGGGCGTATAAAAACGTAAAGCAGTCGGGAATTTCATTTCCCAACCCATCCTACACGATCCCCTTTCATCCCAAATCACCCAAACTCGGTTTTTAACCCCTAAACCTCAGCTTTTGAGTTGGTTTATCAAGTGATAACATCTAGGAAAGCTTGGAACAAGGATTATAACATCATTATTGATTCTTTCGCCGGATTGAAGGTAATTGGCTTGAACTCTAATATTTTGGAATGTTTGAGATTTTTGATATCTTTTGGTGGTTTAGTTCGTATCGATGGCTAGAATCATGTACTGTTGAAGGATATATATGTTTGTGATTATGTTCTTCGTGTTCTTGATGTGGTTGGTGTTTGTTGATTGATGATTCGAATATACCTTTGAATTCCGCCTTCAAGGTGTTTGATTGAAGTCTTGAAAGAGAAATTGATTGGAATATTTTGGTTAAGTTTGTATACTCGCCTTATCGAATCGATATATGGGCTTTGTGGAATCATGGGAATGAATTCGTAATTGTTTGAGTTAGATTGTTCGGACTTGTGTTTAATCGAGATATTTTGGAATCATTGGGTTTGTGGATTAGTTATATCGATTGTTGATTGTTATCGAATGTATGTTAAATCGATTATTGTAATAGGTTGAGATTATCGATTGATGTTTAGAACCATGCTTTGCGGTCGTATTCAAGAATGTTCGTAGATTGCTTTGATCGGGGCGAGGACTTGTAGACGGCGACAAGTATTTGGTAACGGCTTCATTGGTATCGAGGCAAGTTATTACTTGCTCAGTTTATAATATTTAATGAATGGTTTCAGTTTCATTCGTTTATAATTCGTATAGCAATGTATAATCGTAATTACAGGAGATTTGGAATTATAGGTTGTATTCGAGTTTTGGGAATTTAAATCATAATGTATATGATTTACAATTGTCGTTGGTATACTTGTTATCGAGGATACATCATGGTATTGACGAAAACGTGAATTATCTACCGTCCGTGATGTTTTGGATCGGTGAATATTCAGAATAATGGTTGGTGATGGTTTAGATATCGAGATTGCTCTCGAAGGACTCGGAGCAAGTATTGTAATCATTTCTGTCATTTGTGTCGATCATGTCGTGATACATTCGTGTATCGTTGTTGTCATGCATTTGTGCATTATTGTTGTCGTGTATTGTGCACTGTTGTTTTGTGCAGTTGTGCATTGTTGTCTTATGTCCACCATGCGTTGGTCCGACGGGATCATCATGGGAATCTATAGTATGTCTGTGGATCATTTGGACAGGTAATGCCACCATGCGTTGGTCCGATGGGATCATCATGGGAATCTATAGCTGTGTGCGCTGGATCGTTGGATTACCATATGTTGTTGTTATTGTGCATATGTATATTATGGGTTGCCATAAGTATACATTGTCGTTATTGTTGTGATCATTGTAATAACCTCGCCTTTAATATTGTATTCCATGATTTAAGTTAAGTATTTTCGCACCATATCTGTGATGTTGTAACAAGTACCGACGAATTATGTTAGATTGGATTCATGGTCATTCATACTATATTAGTTGTTGGGTAATATTGCGAGAATTCCATTTATGATTGTTATAGTACTTAACGTACGTTAACATTGTATTCTTAACGTACGCTATATAGGCCGCCTTACGTACGTAATATCAGTACGTTAACGTACGTAATGCGGAAGATCCTACAGCAATCCGCCTTTCGGCGGGTGGGGTCGAGCAAGGGTAGGTGGTCGGGAGTCGATCGCGACAGCCAAGTCAACGGCTATTACGTACGTAATGGCTGCCTGGTTACGTACGTAACGAACTGCGTGTTTTTAGACAGAGAGTTTGATGAAATTGGTTACGTACGTAATGATCATAAGATTAAAATGCGTAAAGGCTATAACGTACGTTAACCACGTTCGTTAACGTACGTAATGACAAGTTCAGATTATAAATGTATGACTTGCCATTTACTTCCTACTCGACCTCTTTCAATCTCCCAACTTAGGAACGATTCCTTTCCCTTCCAACTTCATTTCTAAGCCTTCCTAACTTGTGTTGGAGCTTTAACACTTGATTGGTGACTTGGAGAGCTAGAGATTGAACTGTATTCCTTGGAGTGTTGGTGTTGTTCTTCATTTTAAGGTTGGTCTTTCTTTAACTCATATCAATTCCATGCTTATGATGATGTTAGTAGATAAATACTTCACATAATGTTAGTTTAAACTAGTGTAAACATGATAAGTTAATTGAATCATACTCAAACCAAGTGAAGATTAACTTTGAAGGTATTAGTGTTACTTCTTGATGTAAATAACTTCATAATGTGATTGTGTTGATAATGATATACATAAAACCTGAGGTATAGCATGATAATCGGAAGTTGATTTTAGTCTCAACACTAGGAACATGTTAGGGATGATATCCTTAATGATTAAAAGTAAGAAATGTTAAATTGGTCTTGAACATTCTATTGATTCTTGAAGGTAGTATGAAACCATGATTTTTGGCCTCTAAAACCTTTGTAATAAAATTGTTGGGAAGATGATATTAATCCTTTGTAGATAATCCTTGTTAGATGAATGAAGTTACTTCAAAAATCTCAAGTATTCAATGACATAACTAGGCTTTTAATAAATTCTTCAAAGTAAAACAATGAATGTTGATAGAAGGAAGTTGTAATCTTCATATGTTCGAATCTATCGATTTCGTTAAAGGGCGTTAATCGCTACATTGATAGGTTGATAATGTTCTTTAGAGAATTGTGATGATACAAATGCGGTAGATGAATAGCCGAATTCCATTCCATTAATCCATGCATGTCAAGAGGCGTAATTTAAGATGATGTTCTTAATTCACTAAAAACTTAAACTTATGTTTCATATAGTAATCAAGTTTTGAATGAAATCGTTGGTAAATAATGAAGAATGTAATTAAACACAAATTATATCGTAATTGGAAGTGTCGATGATTTGTAAAAGATATTTTCACGATATTGCATAAATAATAAACTAGACATCAAGAATTTGACATTAAGGTTAGAATATGTAATGATCATGATAAACATACGATGATTTGTAATAAGAACATTAAAATGATCGATAGGATAATCGATTTGTGAATATTGTTTATACGATAATACCATTATCGTACGAATGTGTTGTTGAATGAATTATATTTCATTCAAGGTTGCTTGTTCGCGTGAGTGTTGTTAGACGAGGATACCGTCCGTTTGACCATTCGAGGAAGGATTATTCGTCTACGGAATTGAGGCAAGTTATCTTGCTTGGTTATAATGATGTGTGGATTCTTATGATGATTATGCATTTCGTGTATATAAACACCTATAAACTTGTGTCTTGTGACTTGAGGTTGTTCTTGATGATGTCCCGTTTTCATCATGGGATTGTATACCCAAATTCGTACTTTTGGACCCTTGATATCGTTGAGCTTTGTTGACACTTCGGTGAGTTGTTCGATTTCTTGGAAAAAGTGTAATTCGTTGAGTTTCGTTGTCATGTTGTATCGTGACATCTCTGGAGTCATATCTGCACGCCGATTGGTTATGTGTAGGATTTTTAGCCGGGCACTTGATGATCATGCGTGGAGGTTTTTCCGCATTTAGATCGTGCACACGAGACGTAGTTCGTGAGGCTAATTAGGTACATTGTCCCACATATATTACGGATTCCGTATACGGGGTGGACATGTGCACGGACACATTCGGATCGGGCGTCTTGTGACGTCCGTCTTGAGCCATAGTATGTGGTCGTTCGTATATTTGGTTATCTTGACGATTGGGGTGATTGTTTATACGCCTTGGGTATATTCGGTAGTCGGTGAATTTCTTTGAAATCGGTATATGAATTGTATAATGTCATGAGAATTATTATCATGTATAGTGACCACTGTGGTTTGGGGAGAAATACTTGTATTTCGGGCGAGAAAGGGCAAGGCACGGGAGGAGCACAATGGCGACGGAGGATTACGATGTATGCTATTTCGGGGCCCAGAGTCTTTTGGTTGTTCGGTTATGTTTTAAGCGTGACTTTCGTTTTATTTTCGTGTCGGATGAATGTACTAAAACTTGTTAGGTCGCCCATCGTCATATGGCACTGCCGTGTTTGGATCTGTGTATGTTTGCTTGTATTTAAAAATATGAATAACTCATACTCCACACCGGGGTTTTGATAAATATTGTGGTACGGTGCCACATTGTCGGATTTTAAGTGTATATTGTGATATTGCACGGTGGGTCGGGAGGGATCCACGGCACCGTAATAGCCACTTGTTTTTGGTACATTACGAGAAGATGGTATCGAGCGTGTGTTTTTATTTTGAGTCATTATAGAATCGAAATAGCATCAAGAAAACTTCGTGCCACGTGTAACTTTGTGCAAGCGCCTGACCCGTCGAATACGGTATGTTCTCATGAACCATAATTTGATTACTGGCATGATATTGACGATGTATTGGTCTCCTTACTTATCTTGGCATCTTGCTCCCATGAGGCAAAATTCATCTGTTTAAAGAGAACCTAAATTAATTATGTGATTGGAATTATTTCGACTTAATGTTGATATGATATTGAGTGTGTAACACTTGTAGTGCCAGTGATTCTTTACAACTGCTTTGTTGGATAGGAAATTCCTGTTGTTATTAACTTAGCATGAATTATGATTGATAAATCAAATCGTACTTGTGACTTGGTTCTTTCGGTATGGAAAGGAACCTTAGAGGCCGTGGCGAGAGGGGACGAGGCCGCGGAAGAGGCCGAATTCGATACCACGAGCTAACAGACGCGCGAATGTGGAGCGAGTTCCGCAGTGATTCGCCTTCTCGGGACCAATCGCACCACACCGGAGAGAATGCACGTGCCGACCCTTACACCGTGATGCGGGGCATGATGGCCGGATGACCCAAATGGGTCGGTGATGGAAACTATGCAAAGGAATACTGCAGTCGGCGGCGGGGACAACGGCCTCCGCCTTTGGTGCACAGCGGGATCGTGAGCCGGATTATTAGCGACATATCACGTCAGCGACCTCCGACTTTTGAAGGCTCATCGAGCTGCCGACGTGTACACTGGATAGAGCATTTCGAGCTGTTCGAGATGGTGGAGTGCCAGAGGAAAATCGAGTTCTTTGTGGTGCCTACTACCTCGGTAAGAGTGCCCATACTTGGTGGCTTTACGTGAGGCTGCCAAGGCGCGAGTACTTGGGATGAATTCAATAATCTTATTCTAGATCGTAACTATCCTTCACCCCTCCGTGAAGAAAAACTGTCATAATTACTAAATCCCGACCAATCTGAAGACGAGGATTAGTTATCAATTTCAGAAAAATTCCAAGCACTTCTCCCTTTTGCTACGTCAGTTGTCCGTTCGGAAGCTGATAAAATCAAATATTTCCTCAAGAGGCTTAAACCCCGAATGAGGATGCAATTACTCAATCACCACTGTACGACCTTACAGGAGTTTATTGAGAAGGCTTTTGAGTATGAACTTACCGCGAAGGTGATTTCTAAGAAGCCATTTCGTTTTCCAACAAGAGATCCAGAACCATACCCAAGGAGACAGATACCGTGGGGTATTCAATAAACACCAGACTTTACCTAATCCTTCTGAGCGGCCACCTATGGCACCGAAACCGGCAGAACGCACTCTCGGGCAATCAGCTCACTGCCGTGTGTTATAACCGTGGGGACCAGGGCATATCAGCTCCAAGTGTCGAAGCCGGCCGTTACTGTCACACTTGCGGGAAGAACGGTCATCGCGCTCGCTATTGCCGGGTGGACTCGGGCGTGCCCAGCGGCATCTCTTGCTCGGTCTGAGTCTTGCTCAGAACGTGCTCCTCCATCCGCTTCTTACCGGACTAAGGCGAACAAAGGGATGGGCCGTGGGAATCAAGTTGGTACACACGCTTCCGGTTGCAAAACCCGAGTTTACGAGATGAAGAAAGCCGATGATCCCGGCCGCATGATTGCGGTACTCTCGAGATCCACTCTCGGCCGTTTGTGTTCTTTTTGATACTGGTGCTTCACACTCCTTTTTATCTAGTTCTTGTTTGAGTCGTTTGCATTTGAATCGTGTTATCAATTGTGAACCTTATGTAATTGGTCTACCCGATGGTAGAAGAATTATTGGGAGTCGTGAAGTCTGAATCGTCTGATTAGCATGAACAACCGTGAGTGGTTGTCGACTTGATTGTGGTGGATTTACCTAAAGATGATGTAATCTTGGGTATTGGTGGATGGATCGTCACGATCTTTGTCCTTAGCGTCCGTAGCGAATGGTGACCGTCACATCGGATGATGGCGTCGAGTGTATTTTTCGGGGTGATAATCCCAATCATTCAGGAGAGTCATCGGCGCTATGAAGGCTATGAGATTACGAACCAGGATGCATTGGTTATTGGTGTTACATGACTAAGGCAGTGGCCGCCGATCAAATTGGTTGATATTCCGGTAGTTCGAGACTTTAGGATGTATTCCCAGCGAGCTTCGGGAATACCCCCACGGCGAGAGGTGGAATTCACCATTGAGTTGGAGCCAGGGCGTCCCGCTTTGAAAGCACCGTGCCGTATGGCCCCGCGAGATGCAGAATTGAAAAGACAACTCGAAGAATTAATCGAGAAAGGATATGTTCGGCCCGGTGCATCCCCTTGGGGGCGCCGGTGTTATTAAATGCGGAAGAAGGACGGATCGCTGCGTTTGTGTATCGATTACGGAGTGAACAAAGTAACAATTAAGAACAAGTATCCTTTACCTCGCATCGATGATCTATTGGATCGGCTCCGAGAGCATTGTATTTTCCAAGATCGACTTGAGGACGGGTACCACCAATTGCGGATTCGAGAGTCGGCGTCCCGAAGACGACTTTTCGCACTCGCTATGGGCATTATGAGTTCGTTGTCATGCCATTGGATGACTAATGCACTGCAGTATTCATGGAATTGATGAATCGGGTTTTATTAATTATACGGATCGTTTTGTAGTCGTTTTTATTGACGATATCTTGGTCTACTCTCGTGATCATGAGGAGCATGAGTGTCACCTCCGGAGTTCTCGATGCGTTAAGGCGAGAACAACTCTATGGAAAATTTTCTAAGTGTGAATTACGGATGTAAGTTATTTTTCCGGGTCATGTGATATCGGCGAAGGAGTAAGAGTAGACCCACGAGAAGACGGAAGCTATCCGAGGCTGCTACCCAGAAGAACGTGAAGGAAGTTCGCGGTTTTAAGGTCTAGCGAGCTATTACAGACGATTCGTGGAAGGATTTTCCAAAATTGCTCAACCGATGACTAATCTGTTGAGAAAAGATAAGAAGTACTTGTGGTCGGAAGCATGTCGGCAAAGTTTTGATGAACTCAAAGGTCGATTAATTTATTTTTGTTTTGGTACTACCTAGAGGAACGGAAGGATTCGCAGATACGGCGATGCATCGAGGCGGGGCCTTGGCTGCGTGTTAATGCGGACGGCAAAGTGATCGCCTATGCGTCCAGACAGTTGCGTCCTTACGAGGTCAACTACCCGACTCATGACTTGGAGTTAGCGGCGGTAGTGTTTGCTTTAAAAATGCGGCGCCACTATCGTATGGAGTTACGCGATTTTTACGGACCACAAGAGCACGAAGTATATTTTTACCCGAAGGAGTTGAATATGAGACAAAGGAGGTGGTTAGAGCTAATCAAAGACTATGATATCGAGATCCTTTATCATCCGAGGCAAGGCAAACGTGGTTGCCGATGCCTTGAGCCGCAAGACGGTGCGGAGCAGATGCTAGCTCGTTTGACCGCCCGAGAGGAGTTGCAATTAGAGTTCATGAGACCGAGAGATTGAGGTCTGGATACAACGCATTCGGGACAAGCTGTGCATGCTTGAGATTTCACCATCCATTGATGAGACGATCGGACGAAACAAATGTCGGACCCATTCTTATCCGAGTCGAGGAGAATTCGATCGGGAAGGCCCCTGGATTTGTGGTTCACGAGGATGGTATTACGCTTTAAAAACCGAGTGTGTGTACCGGCAGACGAAGAATTGAGGAATACTATTCGAAGGAGGCTCATGCTACCCGTATTCCATACACCGGGATCAAACAAAATGTATAAGGATTTGAAGCGATTATTGGTGGGGTAACATGAAGCGGGAAGTTGCGAATTCGTTTGAAATGTCGACTGTCCGGCAGGTCAAGATTGAGCATCAACGACCAGCTGGCATGATGAAACCGCTTCCGATTCCCGAGTGGAAGTGGGAAGACATATCGATGGACTTTATTACTAGTTTGCCGACGAGCCGTCGAGGCATGAATACGATTTGGGTGGTTGTGGATCGATTGACTAAATCAGCCCACTTTTTGGAGATCAAGGATACTTGGGGCCCTGAGAAATTGGCCCAATTATTCATCAAAGAGATTGTGAGACTGCATGGCACCCCTAAGAGTATTGTATCAGATCGGGACGGACGGTTCGTGTCGCACTTCTGGAAGGCGGTTCATCGTGCTATGGGTACACAGTTGAACTTCAGTACGGCTTTTCATCCTCAGACCGACGGTCAGTCTGAGAGGACAATTCAAACTCTAGAGGATATGTTGAGGGCATGTGCTCTCGATTGGAAGCCTGACTGGGAAGCCCAACTGCCGTCGATCATGATGGCACCCTATGAGGCATTATATGGTCGTCGTTGTAGGTCCCCTTTGTGTTGGGACGAAATATCTGAATCCATTGGTACGGAACCTGATATGTTATTGGCAGCCCGCGAGAAGATTTCCCTGATCAAGAGCCGTCTATTAACGGCCCAAAGCCGCCAGAAATCATATGCAGATAATCGTCGACGACCACTCGAGTTTGAAGTTGGTGACCATGTACTGGTCAAAGTATCTCCTACTAGAGGGGTTTTCCGATTCGGGAAGAGAGGCAAATTGAGCCCAAGGTATATTGGTCCGTTTGAGATCCTGGAACGAGTAGGCGACCTAGCCTATCGTTTAGCATTACCACCAGCTTTGAGTCGGATTCACAACGTATTCCATGTGTCTCAGTTAAGGAAGTATGTTGCTGATCCAAGTCACGTTATTCAATTCGACGAGGTCGAAATAGCCGACGACCATTCGTATGAGGAACAGCCTGTGCAGATACTCGAGAGAAGAATTAAACAGCTGAGGAACAAGACGATTCCCTTATTAAAAATTCAGTGGTCAAGACATGGAATCGAGGAAGCTACGTGGGAGACTGAAGATAGCATGCGAGAGAGATACCCCGAACTGTTTACCCCTTAGTTTCGGGGACGAAACTCCTTTTAAGGGGGGGAGTATGTAATACCCTCGCCTTTAATATTGTATTCCATGATTTAAGTTAAGTATTTTCGCACCATATCTGTGATGTTGTAACAAGTACCGACGAATTATGTTAGATTGGATTCATGGTCATTCATACTATATTAGTTGTTGGGTAATATTGCGAGAATTCCATTTATGATTGTTATAGTACTTAACGTACGTTAACATTGTATTCTTAACGTACGCTATATAGGCCGCCTTACGTACGTAATATCGATGCGTTAACGTCGTAATGCGGAAGATCCTACAGCAATCCGCCTTTCGGCGGGTGGGGTCGAGCAAGGGTAGGTGGTCGGGAGTCGATCGCGACAGCCAAGTCAACGGCTATTACGTACGTAATGGCTGCCTGGTTACGTACGTAACGAACTGCGTGTTTTTAGACAGAGAGTTTGATGAAATTGGTTACGTACGTAATGATCATAAGATTACGTACGTAAAGGCTATAACGTACGTTAACCACGTTCGTTAACGTACGTAATGACAAGTTCAGATTATAAATGTATGACTTGCCATTTACTTCCTACTCGACCTCTTTCAATCTCCCAACTTAGGAACGATTCCTTTCCCTTCCAACTTCATTTCTAAGCCTTCCTAACTTGTGTTGGAGCTTTAACACTTGATTGGTGACTTGGAGAGCTAGAGATTGAAGTGTATTCCTTGGAGTGTTGGTGTTGTTCTTCATTTTAAGGTTGGTCTTTCTTTAACTCATATCAATTCCATACTTATGATGATGTTAGTAGATAAATACTTCACATAATGTTAGTTTAAACTAGTGTAAACATGATAAGTTAATTGAATCATACTCAAACCAAGTGAAGATTAACTTTGAAGGTATTAGTGTTACTTCTTGATGTAAATAACTTCATAATGTGATTGTGTTGATAATGATATACATAAAACCTGAGGTATAGCATGATAATCGGAAGTTGATTTTAGTCTCAACACTAGGAACATGTTAGGGATGATATCCTTAATGATTAAAAGTAAGAAATGTTAAATTGGTCTTGAACATTCTATTGATTCTTGAAGGTAGTATGAAACCATGATTTTGGCCTCTAAAACCTTTGTAATAAAATTGTTGGGAAGATGATATTAATCCTTTGTAGATAATCCTTGTTAGATGAATGAAGTTACTTCAAAAATCTCAAGTATTCAATGACATAACTAGGCTTTTAATAAATTCTTCAAAGTAAAACAATGAATGTTGATAGAAGGAAGTTGTAATCTTCATATGTTCGAATCTATTGATTTCGTTAAAGGGCGTTAATCGCTACATTGATAGGTTGATAATGTTCTTTAGAGAATTGTGATGATACAAATGCGGTAGATGAATAGCCGAATTCCATTCCATTAATCCATGCATGTCAAGAGGCGTAATTTAAGATGATGTTCTTAATTCACTAAAAACTTAAACTTATGTTTCATATAGTAATCAAGTTTTGAATGAAATCGTTGTTAAATAATGAAGAATGTAATTAAACACAAATTATATCGTAATTGGAAGTGTCGATGATTTGTAAAAGATATTTTCACGATATTGCATAAATAATAAACTAGACATCAAGAATTTGACATTAAGGTTAGAATATGTAATGATCATGATAAACATACGATGATTTGTAATAAGAACATTAAAATGATCGATAGGATAATCGATTTGTGAATATTGTTTATACGATAATACCATTATAAATGCGAATGTGTTGTTGAATGAATTATATTTCATTCAAGGTTGCTTGTTCGCGTGAGTGTTGTTAGACGAGGATACCGTTCGTTTGACCATTCGAGGAAGGATTATTCGTCTACGGAATTGAGGCAAGTTATCTTGCTTGGTTATAATGATGTGTGGATTCTTATGATGATTATGCATTTCGTGTATATAAACACCTATAAACTTGTGTCTTGTGACTTGAGGTTGTTCTTGATGATGTCCCGTTTTCATCATGGGATTGTATACCCAAATTCGTACTTTTGGACCCTTGATATCGTTGAGCTTTGTTGACACTTCGGTGAGTTGTTCGATTTCTTGGAAAAAGTGTAATTCATTGAGTTTCGTTGTCATGTTGTATCGTGACATCTCTGGAGTCATATCTGCGCGCCGATTGGTTATGTGTAGGATTTTTAGCCGGGCACTTGATGATCATGCGTGGAGGTTTTTCCGCATTTAGATCGTGCACACGAGACGTAGTTCGTGAGGCTAATTAGGTACATTGTCCCACGTATATTCTGGATTCCGTATACGGGGTGGACATGTGCACGGACACATTTCCGGATCGGGCGTACTGTGACGTCCGTCTTGAGCCATAGTATGTGGTCGTTCGTATATTTGGTTATCTTCGACAGTTGGGACTGATTGTTTATACGCCTTCGGGGTATATTCAGTAGTCGGTGAATTTCTTTGAAATCAGTATATATGAATTGTATAATGTCATGAGAATTATTATCATGTATAGCTGACCCTGTGGTTTGGGGCGAAATACTTGTATTTCAGGGCGAGGAAAGGGCAAGGCACAGGAGGAGCACAATGGCGACGGAGGATTCTCGATGTATGCTATTTCGGGGCCCGAGTCTTTTGGTTGTTCGTTTTTGTTTTAAGCGTGACTTTCGTTTTATTTTCGTGTCGGATGAATGTACTAAAACTTGTTAGGTCGCCCATCGTCATATGGCTGTCTGCGTGTTTGGATCCTGTGTATGTTTGCTTGTATTTAAAAATATGAATAACTCATACTCCACACCGGGGTTTTGATAAATATTGTGGTACGGTGCCACGTTGTCAGATTTTAAGTGTATATTGTGATATTGCCTGGTGGGTCCCAGGAGGGATCCACGGCACTGTAATAGCCACTGTTTTTGGGCTGTTACAATCATATTCACGTTGTCATATGAGTATGCATTTGTAGGTCTTGTGTTAGGACCATGTCCGTATGTTGTGTTGATCTGATCTCGGATTAGACTGACGTGATGGTAATGGTATTTCGTATCTTGAGGTATGTTCCGTATTTCCTTGATACTTGTCTTTGATGGACAATCGATTATCGTATTAGAATCGTCGATGTTATCCGATGGATTGAATTGGCCGGAGTTGGTATAATTTCCGTATCGCGAGTTATGATAATGTTTTTAGAACCTTGAGTATTGTTGAGATACCGTACAAATATTTTGGTATTATTTTAATGCGTTTTTAAGGATACGAATCATGGATTCTCGTAAAGTTACGACGGTAAGATTACATTGGTTGTATTCTTACTTAGTATTTCCATTGATATGTAATTATTGACGAGATGTGATGGTTATCATTGTTGGATATTATGGCTGACCCCGTCGTGGGCATTCTTTTTAGGTTCTTGGATTATCAAGCTTGTAGCGGTCGTGGAGAGATGAACTTCCCGGAGGATACTGGCAAGGGCATGTATTTGTGTTTTGAGTTTCGATCGATTCTTTGTATTCATTGCTAGAGTATTTTAATTGTTTGTCTTTATCCGCTGCGTGAGTATTTTTAAATGGCCTTTTTGGTATCCGGTAACTTAGGTTATTTTGGCAATCATTTTCTAAATCTATTCTGTCGATACGTGTAAGCGATAGCTTAACGTATGTTTTTAAACTGTTGAGTTTTGGCATTTTGGGCCTTGTGGTTTCAAATGAGTTTTTACGACGGTTTGATAAATGAGTTTTATAAATCTTCGAATGTTTTTAATAGATAATACCGTCGTTAGCCTCTTGGGTGTTTGTAAATGCTTGCGAAAATTTCATTCAGCCTTGTGGGTTCCATCTCGGGGCCCACGGCGCTGTAATATTCCCGGTCGGATCTGGGGGTGTTACATTAGTCATATTTTATAAAGTTGAGGATAAAATGCATGAGATTTGGAATCTCATCATTTTGATATCACTTTGTATTATATATAGATATGTCTTTCACACCTCATGAAAGAGTTGAAAAACATACACACACAACTTACCAACCAGTCGTGAGTTCATTAAGTGAGAGCAGAAAAATTATTTTTCATTTTTCTTGTTCATCTTTGAGAGAAAGAAAAGGAAGAAGAGAAGAGAAAAAATACTATATAAATTCCTAGTCGTGTTCTTTGAGAACGAATTGATATACTATTTTTCCGATCAATATCCATCGCATGATAATGTTGAGACACTCGGAAATTTCGATGTTTTGATCATTCATCAAGGAAGAACAAATTGGATTCGTGTTCGTGTTGGTGACCGGAAAAAGCTTGGATCGTATTTTTCTTCAAGAAGATATTATCAAAGGTCTACGAGGGTATGACTTCTAAATTATATCTTCGTCAATTTTATATTCGTTTATACGATGCTTGTACGATCCATTTTGGGGTTTGGTTTTATCCAGTTAGACCGTTTATTTTCCACTGCGTAACTCATTTTTATCACCGAACCCCAACAAAGTGAATGCAACTTAGGTAACTCGTCTGATAATAATGCAGGTAACCTTTGTCAGCTGTAAAATGGTTTGCGTAAAGACAGCTGACTTTGAGTGCAACAGTTAATATGAATGCAAAAGTTAAGTATGATGTCTAAAGCAGTAAATCACACTATACTTTTATAGTGGTTTCAGAGGTGGGGTAATCCTCTACTAATCTACTTCTCTCCAAAACAATTGCGGATTAATTCACTATAACTTTCAACCAGTGAAATAAATGTTACAATGAATCTTGTGACAATAGCTTCCAACTAGTGGAAACCCGTAGCCGTTGCAACTCATTCCCTTGGTTGTTTAACACCTCAAGATTGAAAACCCATGGATGCCTCAATAACTCGCAAGCTGCCTATCGCCTTCCAATCAAGAACCCGTGGATGCTTTTACAACCTCACTTTCAAGAACCTCGTTCAAAAAAGTACTCCTTACTCAAACTTTAAGACAAGAGTGTTATCTTCTCCTACTTACGAGCTTCTCTGTATATGACTTTAGAAATTATCTCTTCACGATGATATAGATTTGTTGTGATTGCTTTGATTGCTTTGTTTGCTTGTAAGTATTGTTCGCATTGTACTTCTGCTCAATATTTCTTCAGTTATTTATAGTATGATCCTTGAGCTTCTTCATAGCCGTTGCATCTTGTAACAGCTCCGTCCATTGAAGAGTGGACTTCATTGTTTAGCTGTTCATCTCTTTACAAGGCTTTGTCTCCTTCTTCAAATCTGACCGTTTGAATATGTATCTTCACATTGCGCTGCTTTTCTTGATTACTATAATTACAGAGTCTTTAGGGCGTGAATCTCTAGAAATATAATATTTCTTAACTTCCGGGAATATATCACTTTGTCCCCTTGACTTTTGCTGCATGTGTCTTGCCGTTATTGTTGACTTCTCAATGTTTGCTGACGTGGACAATTGATATCCAAAACTTGGCTGATATATCATCCGAGGTAAATTCATCTGATATTTCCTTTGGTCAAACCTGGATGATATGTTGGTCAAACCTGGCTGATGTTCTGCCTGGATAAAAGTTGTCTGATAACTGGTCTTTAGAAAGTTGGCTCATATTCCTTTGGTCAACCTCAACTGATATTATGCTTTGACCAAAACCTCGGCTAATATTTTGGCTGTTATGTACTTAGCCAAACTCATATTCTGAGATATTTCAGCTGTACTTCATACTTGGTCAAACCCAGCTGATATTTTCCTTTGACCGAAACTCGCCTAATATTTTATTGGTCAAACCCAGCTGATATCTTGAGTTGACTAAAAACTCGACTGATAATATGCCTGTTCTATACTTAGCCAATTTCCTACTTGATCAACATGATCAATACTTAGCCTAATCTTTTAAATGCCTATATAGGATACTTATTAGGTTCTTCTTTACAATGCCAAGTACATACATTTGAAATAATCTTGAATACAGGTATGACAGCATCAAAATCTTGAATTTATATTCCTAACAAAGATCCCTAGAGTAGTCCAAAGCCTATAAATAAGACACTAAATGGGGCGGGGGGGTTTGTTGCGATTTCGTTCAACGCAAGTGCATGTTATCGTAGACAAGTAATAAAATGATGAGTAAGATATCGTTCCCACGAGGACTGATTTCACTAAGTACCAAAATATAGTCAACTCACAATTTTATTTGAAGAACAATTATTATAGAATTTATATCTAAACTAATTACAGAAAAATAAATAGAAAATAATAATAATAATAACTAATAATAAGGGTGTAGGATTATGATTTTCACCTCAAACAATCAGGAATGATTTTTATTCAATTCAATTCACTTTTATTCAATTGATTGTAAGCCAGGAATTCCTAAATTATTCTAAAGCCTTTCCCAAGGTCGATAGAAAATACTACGAATTATTAACTCGATATATCCCTATTCGAATTAGATAATTAATAGCTAAAACAGTTCAAGAATTCCCACAATAAATAGGCTTCACAATTCCCATGAGTATATCCCTATCTCACGAAAATCATGATTATTCTCACAAGAACTATGCCTAAATTTCATCTCTCGAATCTATAAAGACATTCAAAACAATTCAACTGTTGGCCAGACAATTAAAAAGCATTAAGAACAATGAGAAAAATCCAATTCAATAACGAGTAAATTGAAGTAAAAATAAATAAATCAAACCGTCATGTAATCGGCTACAATCACAATCCTACTCGACTAGATCTAGAAAAGAAGATGCGGAAAAACTAAGAAAAACCGTAAGGATCCGTGGTCTTGTCGTCGCCCACAAATTTCCTCCTTGTGTTCTTCTGTCCCGTACCGCGATGTCTTCCTTCTGATCGATCCTCTCGGATTTTTCAGCCCTTCAATACTTATTTATAACTATTCTCAGCCTTCAAAACGCGTCCGTGTGATTAGGTCGAGAACAGGCTCCAAAACGGCGAAGAAACGCGGAAGGCTCAGCCAAAACCGCCATGTGGGCCGCGGCTCACTTAATCTGTGCCGCGGCCCCTACTGCTCAGCGCCGGATGCCTGGGCGCATATTTTCCTCCTGGGCTGCGGCTCACTTAGGCTGTGTCGCGGCTCACGGTACAGTGGGTTCGGCACTTGCTGGTCACCTGCGTGTGCCGCGGCCCGCTTCCCTTGTGCCGCGGCCCCAGGCCAAAAACTGCCGTTTTCGCCCGTTTTTCGTCGTTCGAGCTTCCGGACTCCAATTTCCTGCAAAACATATAAGAATAGTGCATTAAAAGCTCATTTATGCAGATTTAGGCTCAAGATGGATATAAAATAATGATAAATAAGCGCATAAAAACACGCCTAACAAATACCCCCAAACTTGAGCCTTTGCTTGTCCTCAAGCAAAAATTATCAATTTTAAACAAAATGTATCGTGAATAATCATGCAAGTCCATAGTGCTCAACTTAATCAATACTACCCTGAAAATCTCAAAGAATAGTACAAGTATCGTAATAGCGAGTTACATACAGGACACTGATTCCACTAAGTAACCAATTCAGTCCTAATTAATCGTTCATGAAGAAAATCAAGCTCAAAGATTAACAAGCGTGAATTTAACCGACCGTCAATATGAAGGGTTATATTAAACAAGCCAATTCGCCCAGTCCCACAGTCTAGTGGCAAAATTCAAGAGTTTCATTATCAAAATTACTCATAGGACAGCATTCCCTTATGTATGATCAATACTATGATTCGAGTTAACCACTAGGTTTCGGCTCTCGGGATATTTCATCGGGATGATCCTAGGGTGGATTTCCATTCTCATGTATCGGGGAACCGTTTGACGTAAAAGACACTCATGGGGCACATGGATGCTTCTAGTTACTAAGCCCCCCTCTACAGCGGAGAAAAAACTCGAATAGCAATTCCCGCATGTCAAGGTTGCTGTTTTACGCGAGAGTAAACAACGGTTCACGTGAATACCCCCGGTTACTAGGCTCCCCATCATCGGCACATGCGAGATCTCTAAACCACTAGTCTAATCAGGGTTGTCGTTTTACACGAGAGTAAACAACGGGTCACGTGAATACCCCCGGTTACTAAACTTCCCATCATAGAACAATTAATATCTCGACTGTTACTTGGGGAAAACTGTCCGACTCTAAACTCAATTTAAGTGCCCACACGACTTATGTTACTGGACGACTAGCTACGCGAAAAGTGTAACCAAACATTGTAACACCCCCAAAACAATCCGGGATATTACAGCGCCGTGGATCCCGCGCCGGAACCCACCAGGCTAAAAACCGTTTACAAAACTAATTCAAAAGCGCCAAAAGGCCTATGACGGTAATATTTTAAATACTCAAATATTTTCAAAAGCATAATTTTGAAATACCGTCATAAAATACCATTTGAAAATACAAGGCGAAGTGCCAAATCTCAATAGTTCAAAATGTACATTAAGACGCCGCTTAAATGTACCGATAAAATAGTTTAGGAAAAGGTTTAACGAAATAACCCAAGTTCGCAAAGTGCCAAAAGGGCCATTTAAAATACCCACACGCAGCGGATAAAAATACCGAAAAGCCATTTTGAAATATACACACGCAATGGATAAATGCGATTCAAAATACAAATTTGCAGCGGAAATGAATAACCAGAAAAGAAATACTCGATACTCCAAAATATGCCACCGCCAGTATCACATCGGGAAGCTCATCCCTTCACGACCGCTACTAGCTCGATCTCCGAGTACCTAAAAATAAAGCCCACGACGGGGTCAGCCACAATACTCAATAATGATACCGATCACATCATCATAAATAATTACATACCAATGTAATAACATTGTAAGAATACTACCAACGTAATCTTACCGTTATAACCTTACCAATCCATAATAATCCAATCCTTACCATATTCCACACTTCGCATCCTCAAATGACGAAATGAACTCAACCACAACCAACTGTACTGTATTCCAAAAATACCAACAATCCTCAAAACATCATCATAACTCATAAATGTGGGAATAATCCAATCTGTGCAAACTCCTGTCCGTCGGATTACACAATCAAATCTCAACATGAATAAACCAATAATACACAACATATCTGTAGATCAACTACCACTTGACAATGAATACAAATCCCGAAAACATCGACATATAGTCCGAATGCTTATACGATCAATAACCAGATCAACCGATAAATCAACTGAGAATATCATCGACATGATAACTCCAATACGACCAATAGAGGATCACGATAACTGAGAATACCATCAACATGATAACTCCGACACGATCAACAAAGGATCAACAATAATCGAGAATACCATCAACAAGGTAAACTCCAAATGATCAACAAAAGACCAATAATAACTGAGAATACCATCAACAAGGTAACTCCAAATGATCAACAATAATGGATCTCAAAGAAACGACTCTGAGTGTCGAACATACCCCTCGGGCGTATGAACAACCAGTCACAAACCGTCGAACATACCCAACCATAAATGGAGGATGAACGACCAAACAATATGGCTCAAAGATGGAAATCATAGTACGCCCGATCCGAATATGTGTCAGTGCACATGTCCACCCCGTATACGGAATCCAGGATATACGTGGGACAATGTACCTAATTAGCCTCAACGAACTACGTCTCGTGTGCACAGCCTTTCACGGAAAATATTCACGCATGACTATATATGTGCCCGGCTAAAAATCCTACACAATATCCAATCGGAACGCAGATATGACTCCAGATATGTCACGATGCAACATGACAACGAAACTCAAAGAAACACATATCCAATAAGGATCACAAGACTCACCGAAGTGAACAACAACAAACTGACAGTGAAAAGTCGACACGACTAATCAATATTCAAGACAATAATCCTGGGATCATCATCCCCGACAAATAATCAACATGATCAATGATCTCAATACAATCAGTCCTGGGATCATCATCCCTCGTGAAGTAATCAATACGAATCCCAAAGATACGAAACATCAACGTACAACATATATACAATAATTCCTCAGAACGATTATCCTCATAACTGAATAATACTAGAATTACCTCAAAGCCGAAGACAATATTCTTCAACATCCCCCAATGAGACGATCAACTCAACCATTAATACCAACAATAGTCCTTTCTAACAACATTGCTATATGAATTATAAATGAAATGAAAACGAAACCATTCATCAAATATTATAAACTGAACAAGTATAAACTTGCCTCGATACCGATACCACGAATCCGTTACCAAAATCCATTGCCTTTGTCTACGAGCTCCTCAATCCCGACCAAAGCAATCTACGAACTCTTTAGCCTCAACCGCAACTCAACGGTCATGATCCACGATCAAAACATACCAACCTATTGCAATAACCGATTAACACACATTCGATAAAAATCAATAACCGACATACTCAACCAACAAACTCAACGGTTCAACGAAACCTCGATCATATACATAATACCAAATAATCCAACTCAACAAATACGAACCCATATCCACGATACAAGTCGTAACTTGATGATCACAAATAACAATCAATAACCGATCAACAACGGTTCTACAATATCCCGATTAAACACATATCCAAACAACCCGAACCAATCAAACACGAATTCAAAACCACAATACGATTCCAAAATCCGAATATCATGTCCATAATCTATTTAAACCAACAAGGGTCTAACATTACCGATTCCAAATTCAATCTTAAAAACAACTACAAGTTTCCTCCTTGTATAATCATAATAAAATCCAATTACCGATTATCATCATCAATCCGGACAATCCGATCAATTCAACATTATAGATAACCATATTCCAAAGGTTTCAAATAATTCCATTATCCGAATTGAACACTTATTCAATAAGTATGAATTTCCAAATTCAAACATGGATAATAATTCTCATCAGACTCGAAATCATATTCGTATTCCTATACGAATATTGTACCAAATACATAACTTAGTTCTAAATGTGAATATTCCATATTCATATCCAAAACACCAACACTTTAAAACGTGTTCATCAAATCAATGATCAATTCATCTCGACATTAAGGATTTTATAACATATTCGATTCCAACTTCAACTCCAAATACGAAGACAAAACTCCTTCTTGTTCATACTTGTAAATTCGTAGAAAACAATTTATCGATTATTATCGTGAATAATCACATTCCAAATTATCCGAAATCCTTCCAAAATCATAACATGTAACTCAAAAGTTCTTCAAGAACACGAATTATCCAAATTCACGTTCATAATCCATAAAACAACATAACCCGATGTTTTCTAACATCTAAACATCCCTTAATCACAATTCAAGGTGTATATAATCATGTTCTTCAACATATGATCTTTTTAGCATCAAAAATCGAAGCAATACTACCAAGAATATCAAGAATATTATGATTCCATAATCATAACAACATAATCAAGACATAATCCAACATATCATCATCTTCCTTCAACATACACCTCATATAACCTCAAGAATCGAAACAACATCAAAAATCAAATGAAAAGGAGGATTATCCAACATACCTCTTAGAAGATGGAATACACAAGAAATCACTTCAAGAATAATCAATAACTCCATATCCAAGCTCCAAATCCAAGCCCTCAAGCTCAAAATCGAATTAGGAGAGCCAAAATATCCCTCTCTCAATGTTTAGAGATGAAAAACGAAGAGAAATGTCAAGTGAAATGAAATGACGGCCATTCCTTATATAAACTCCCGCTCGTTACGCGTAACATTCCCAAGTTAACGTCGTAACACCTCTTACGACGCTATCTTGTCTGGTTAGCGACGTAATGCCATCCTGCACTGCGCCTCAAAACATGAACTTCCTTACGACGTAACCCATGCCATATAACGTACGTAATATACCATTGACTTGCTACAAGATAATGGTCGTGTTACGACGTAACACGTCCCGTATAACGACGTAACACGACGTTGACTCACCTGTCAACATCCTCCGCCGAAAGTTGCCGACACAGGGTCCCACCTGCCGACCACGACTCGATCGTCTGATTCCCATGTTACGTACGTAATGTCTCGGCCATAACGTACGTAACTCTACCAATTTAACGTACGTAAGCTTCAACACATAACGTACGTAATGGCTTCCATACTTAGCCATTTACAGCAATTCCTGTCCAACGTCTCGACATAACAAATACGAACATACGGCATACTGAATACACATACTGAATCCAAAAATATTCTCATATGGTATACCTGATATCCAAATCAGTTCAACCTGATACAACATATCCTGAATATATCTGTCAATCCAAAACAGTAACCACACCAGTATAACTGTCTCGGTTCTCAATTTATTTTATCCATACTGTATAGATACCAAACTATACAGTATATCTCAGATAAAATAACGCGAAAAATTTATACTGAAAATCCGGGTATTACATACTACCCCCCTTAAAATAAGTTTCGTCCTCGAAACTTGCGACCTATCACCAACAACAGATAAATCCAAAACTTTCCAACTCATCATGAAAACAATCAATCGTCGCCACAAGCGAATAACCAAAACGGTATACTTACAGGTGCGTGAAGCCGATGATCTCCCGTGATACTAGCACACGACTCCCACACGAAGTCTCAACACAATCAAAACACACGAATATCACAAATAGCAGTTTGAAAAGAATCTCAAAAATTTTGGAAACTCCAAAAATCGATTCGACTCGAAAGTCAGAAAACTCATTTTCAAAAGCCACGCTACTACCGTACCGGTAGAGCCACATAACACACACGCCTGGGTTTCACAAAACCCAAGCTCTGATACCATCTTCTGTAACACCCCCAAAACCATCCGGGATATTACAGCGCCGTGGATCCCGCGCCGGAACCCACCAGGCTAAAAACCGTTTACAAAACTAATTCAAAAGCGCCAAAAGGCCTATGACGGTAATATTTTAAATACTCAAATATTTTCAAAAGCATAATTTTGAAATACCGTCATAAAATACCATTTGAAAATACAAGGCGAAGTGCCAAATCTCAATAGTTCAAAATGTACGTTAAGACGCCGCTTAAATGTACCGATAAAATAGTTTAGGAAAAGGTTTAACGAAATAACCCAAGTTCGCAAAGTGCCAAAAGGGCCATTTAAAATACCCACACGCAGCGGATAAAAATACCGAAAAGCCATTTTGAAATATACACACGCAGCGGATAAATGCAGTTCAAAATACACATTTGCAGCGGAAATGAATAACCAGAAAAGAAATACTCGATACTCCAAAATATGCCACCGCCAGTATCACATCGGGAAGCTCATCCCTTCACGACCGCTACTAGCTCGATCTCCGAGTACCTAAAAATAAAGCCCACGACGGGGTCAGCCACAATACTCAATAATGATACCGATCACATCATCATAAATAATTACATACCAATGTAATAACATTGTAAGAATACTACCAACGTAATCTTACCGTTATAACCTTACCAATCCATAATAATCTAATCCTTACCATATTCCACACTTCGCATCCTCAAATGACGAAATGAACTCAACCACAACCAACTGTACTGTATTCCAAAAATACCAACAATCCTCAAAACATCATCATAACTCATAAATGTGGGAATAATCCAATCTGTGCAAACTCCTGTCCGTCGGATTACACAATCAAATCTCAACATGAATAAACCAATAATACACAACATATCTGTAGATCAACTACCACTTGACAATGAATACAAATCCCGAAAACATCGACATATAGTCCGAATGCTTATACGATCAATAACCAGATCAACCGATAAATCAACTGAGAATATCATCGACATGATAACTCCAATACGACCAATAGAGGATCACGATAACTGAGAATACCATCAACATGATAACTCCGACACGATCAACAAAGGATCAACAATAATCGAGAATACCATCAACAAGGTAAACTCCAAATGATCAACAAAAGACCAATAATAACTGAGAATACCATCAACAAGGTAACTCCAAATGATCAACAATAATGGATCTCAAAGAAACGACTCTGAGTGTCGAACATACCCCTCGGGCGTATGAACAACCAGTCACAAACCGTCGAACATACCCAACCATAAATGGAGGATGAACGACCAAACAATATGGCTCAAAGATGGAAATCATAGTACGCCCGATCCGAATATGTGTCAGTGCACATGTCCACCCCGTATACGGAATCCAGGATATACGTGGGACAATGTACCTAATTAGCCTCAACGAACTACGTCTCGTGTGCACAGCCTTTCACGGAAAATATTCACGCATGACTATATATGTGCCCGGCTAAAAATCCTACACAATATCCAATCGGAACGCAGATATGACTCCAGATATGTCACGATGCAACATGACAACGAAACTCAAAGAAACACATATCCAATAAGGATCACAAGACTCACCGAAGTGAACAACAACAGACTGACAGTGAAAAGTCGACACGACTAATCAATATTCAAGACAATAATCCTGGGATCATCATCCCCGACAAATAATCAACATGATCAATGATCTCAATACAATCAGTCCTGGGATCATCATCCCTCAGCGAAGTAATCAATACGAATCCCAGCATACGAAACATCAACGTACAACATATATACAATAATTCCTCAGAACGATTATCCTCATAACTGAATAATACTAGAATTACCTCAAAGCCGAAGACAATATTCTTCAACATCCCCCAATGAGACGATCAACTTGTAATATCCGGATTTATTATAGTGTATTTCATCTGTATTCAACCATGTATTATTTCGGATTGATGATTTTGATTATTGGAGTGTGATATTTAGTGCATTAATGTCATTATGCATAAGTATAGAAACATGTATAATTGCTCAAACAACCTTGTGATAGCGCACGCTAAGAATGTATCTTAACGCGCGCTATCGGGCCATTATTAGCGCACGCTATGCAGGTATGAGTAACGTGCGCTAAGGACTCAATTATTGAGCGGGGCAGCTGGCTCGTGCGCCAGCGGGACATGGGTCCGGATAAGATTCCCGCTGACGCACCCGGACAAAATCTGAAGTCAACCATTATTAGCGCACGCTAAGGGATGCTTAGTAGCGTGCGCTAACTTATCAATAATGCAGAAATTATAAATGGGACATCAACCGTGTTGGCTTGCATTTCTTTCGCACTTTCCTCAATCTTGAGAGTTCGAGAGTTGTAGAAATACTCTTATACACTTAGAACACATATTGTTGATATTTATACATTGGTTACCACGTGGAATGTTCATGGAAGTGGAATAGCACCTTGGAAGGGCATACAACCAACCGGAGTTGGATTCTACCTTACGGTTCAGTGATTTCGTCATTTTAAGGTATGTTCAATCTATCTCCAGACTTAGAGTTGGATTCTAACGATTTGGATGATCATGTTAACAAGATATGGATTTTCATAGATGAATTATCCAAGTATATCATGTTTGGAATAGTGAGTTGTATAAGCACGGAATACCTTGATTATAATCATCATGATTCGAATCTTAGTACACGAATATGTGAAGAGAAGCTTCTATCAATGGTTAACCGAATCTAATAGATGATTTCATAGTAATCTTGGACTAGACGTTAACATCCTTATTGTTAGATAAATCTAAAGGTTTGATCATGGAAGGATTTATCTAGTATATATAGGACGTTTATCAACTTCAGTAGGATAGTATGGACTGATATAGAGGTGTTGATATCAACCATTTAGTTTTCGTATTATCGTATGAAGATTTGAAGTCGGAAAAGAATATGGTTTTATATTGGCATGCATATCCTTGAATCCGAAGTTGTCTTTATCCGTATAATCATTCATGAGGGTGTAGACATAGTATTCATGGAAGTAACATGAATTATCACGCAAGATTTCGTTGTTTCAAACATGGCAAGGACAGTTTACTGCTCAGCAGTAAACTGCCATGCAGAGATAGCGCACGCTATGATATGCAGTGTAACGTGCGCTATCGAGCAGTTGTTAGCGTGCGCTACGTTTGGTACGTAACGTACGCTAGACCATCGACGAAGTCAATCGGCCGGTCGCTGAGGTAATCGACCATGCATCGTTAACGGCGCTAGGCTCGCTTGTTTGCGTGCGCTATCGGGCACGTAACGCACGCTACCAGAGTACTTAGCGTGCGCTAAGCTATTCGGCATTGCGCTTTATGAACTTTTGACCGTTAATCGAATTGTTTAACATTCATACGACGTGAGATAAATCCTATATCATTTCTTTTGTTAAGGTTTGGTCTCGTTACGTGATTGATTGAGGAGGACGACCTTCGAGTGTTCATTTTCGTGGAAGTATTGTTATTGTCTTCAAATCGAGGCAAGTACCTTAATTGTTTTATGTATTGTTGTTATACATATTGTTGTGCATGTATGTCGTTATTGTGTGTCCACCTCGTGTTGGTCTGACGGGATCATCGGGGGATCTATGCTAGCGTGCGCTGGATCATCGGACGGGTTTTTCCACCACGGGTTGGTCTGACGGGATCATCGTGGGTTCTAGGCAGTGAACGCTGGATCGATGGAATTACCATGTGTATGTATTGATATCATGTTGTGATTATCAGCTGTGTATGTTATGTTTGAGTTTCTCGTAGGAGAAGACTCGTTGGTATTTTGTCGTTTACGTTATCATTGTTATTCACCGTGAGATATGAATAATATGCTATGGTACTTGTACTAGCATCGTTGTGCTAACCCCTTCGGGGGTGAACATTTTGTTTGTGTTCAGGATCCAGGAGAGCTGGGAAACAACCACTGGAACAGTATGACGACGAGGGTGCAGAGTGATGTCCCGACCGGGTTTATTTATCTGTTGTTTATTCGTTATTTCAATAAGTACTCGAGTACGCAGTCGTTTGTGATGATTTGAATTTGGTGATGTAATATTGAGTTCTGTTGGACAATTGTACTATTTCTGTATTTTGGTCGAATCGATGTCTTGAAATTCCGTTATTTCCATTCGTCAGTACCTTTTTATACTTGTTCAATTCTTCAGCCTTGTAAATCCTTATGTAAAGGATTTACGGCGCTGTAATATTCCCAAATATATTGGGGGTGTTACAGAATATGGTATCGGAGCTAAGATTATGGATATCTTGGCCGTTGGGTTAAAATAGGGGTCATTTATGTCTTTTGGGGTAACCGGCTGTGAATGACATCACTGCACTGCCTACGTCTTCATGCGAACAGTGGTTGTAAGTTGCTAAACTCTATCTCATTCCTTGCATATCGTATTTCTTTATACTCGGATATTAGAACGATGTTGTTTTCTGTATATTGAGTATTTATGCTTACAGTATGTTGAAAGGCGGACGTGGACGTGGTCGCGGTCGTGGACGCGGACGAAGAAATGCCGAAAGGGAGGCATCGCCTTCTAACCGAGCGATCATAGCTCCGCGAGCCGCAATCTATTAATAATGAACCGGATCTCGCTGTACCAGAGATCCTTCGTCAAGTGGTGAACCAGATGACTCGGTTCGCCTGTGTCGTGGACCGAATGCACGTGGCGGTGGGACTACAGCAGGGAGAGAGACAGCAAGGGATCCCAGATATGGGAAATCGAGGTGACCGGTGGCTGCAAGAAGTGGCAAAGATGCAACCACCCAAATTCGACGGTATTTCTGAGACTCCCACAGGATCATTGGTTAAAGGAGCTGGAGTAAATCTTTGCCTAATCAACCGCCAGACGACCGAAAGCCTCTATCGCTCAATATTTTCCGATAGGAAGCGTCCGAATGGTGGGAAGCCATCCGCCTGTAGACCATGACGCCGATTGACAGAGTTTAGAATGATGATGGAAGCTCGATTGCCCTCGTCCCGTGAGGGAAGCCAAAGTTCGGGAGTTTTTCTCCGCTCAACCTTCCGATGTGCCGTATCCTGTGCGATCAAGACGTTTAACCAACGGTGGCATTTGTTCGACATCCGGTCGTAATGATGCGGAAATGATGATCCATTTCGATATGAGAATGAAACCAGAAATCCAGAGGTACATGTCCGGATTTGAATGTACCACACTCCGCCAATACCAGGATAAGGCGTTGGCATATGAGATCAAGGAAGCAGCCATGGAGAAATTTTCAGAATCCAAGAAACAGAAAGTCTCTGGTACTTTTACAGAGCACAAGAACAGTGGGGCCCGTAAGGCCCAATCATCCTTTCACTCTTTTAAGAAACCTCCGCACCCAGCTAGGAGCGGAAAGAACTTCGGGGCGACATCAACTTTTACTGATGTTACCAGGAAATGCTTTAACTGCGCCCAGACGGGGCACTATCGACGGAATTGCCCCCTTCCGGCCGTGATTTGTTTTGATTGTGGACGAGAGGGACATCGGGCGGTGTTTTGTGAAGAGGCTGCAAAGTCTTTTAGAGCCCGTACACCACAACCAGTCCAGAAGGAGGCCAGTATTCCACAGACGCAGCAAAGTGTTCAGATGCCTCAGAATTTTGGCCGCGGGCGAGGGAGAGGACAATGGGACCGAAAGGGGACATCGAGTGCCGGATCTGCTCCCCCACGTCTGTACGAGATGAGGAGGACAGACGATCGTGATGTCATTGCCGCATCGTGCATCGGCCCGATCCTTTCCTACCGCTTAGCATTTTATTCGATACAGGAGCTACACATTCTTTCATATCTTTGTCTTGTGTAAATCGTTTGAATATTTCCGGTTTTCATGCTTGTGAACCTTATGTTGTTGGTTTACCGAGTGGAGAGAGGATTGTCGGAAATTTAAAAACTAGAAATTTCCCTGTATCATTTGGAGGCAGAGAGTGGCTCTCAAATCTGATCATGATAGAAATGCAAGGAGATGACCTGATACTCGGAGACGATTGGCTTAATCGATATGGAGCAATTGTGAACTACCGAAGGAGGAATATCTCGCTGATCGCTGACGATGGTTCCGAGATTCTGTTTGAGGGATGGAAACCGGGAAGCTCAGGAAAGTTGATCAAGGCGATGAAAGCTGTCAAATTGTTGAAACAAGGTCGCATGCAATCGTGCTACGCAATGAAGAAAGAAGAAGAAATTGTGGAACTTTCATCCATTCTGTTGTGAACGAATTTCCGGATGTGTTTCTGACGAGTTACGGACTACCTCCACGAAGGGATGTGGAATTTACTATTGAATCGGAACCCGGAGCGACACCAATTTCTAAGGCGCCGTATCGTATGGCACCTACCGAGATGTACGAATCAAGAAGCAAATGGAGGAGTTCTTGGACAAGGGCTATATTCACCAAGCGTTTCACCCGGGAGCGCCGCTTCTTTTGTCCGAAAGAAGGATGGATCGCTCCGATCGTATTGACTATCGAGAGCCGAACAAGATGACGATTAAGAACAAGTATCCGCTGCCACGGATTGATGATCTATTTGACCAGCTTGCAAGGGGCAACAAGATTTTCTAAAATTGATCCGAGATCGTGATACCATCACCGAGGATTAAGGAGTCCGATGTTCGAAATCAGCGCTCGTAACTCGCTACGGACATTATGAGTTTGTAGTGATGCCGTTTGGTCTCACTAACGCACTGCGGTATTTATGCAATTGATGAACCGTGTGTTCATTGAATTTTTGGACAAATTTGTGGTCGTATTTATTGATGACATCTGGTGTATTCTAAGAGTCCTAAGAACATGCGCAGATTTGCGGATTGTATTGGAGCTTTTGAGAAACGAGCAATTGTACGCCAAACTATCTAAGTGTGAATTTTGGCTAAAAGAAGTAATGTTCCTCGGCCATGTGGTGTCAGCTAGAGGAGTCCGAGTGGATCCTCAGAAGATCGAGGCAATATTGGATTGGAAGCCTCCAAAGAACGTGAAAGAGGTCCGAAGCTACTAAGGACTTGCAGGATACTATCGTCGATTCGTGGAAGGGTTTTCTAAAATCTCCCGCCCACTTACTCGACTCCTTCAGAAAACTCAAAAGTTTGAGTGGAATGAATTGTGTCAGATTAGTTTTGATGAATTGAAGAAGAGATTGACGACGGCACCGATTCTATCACTTCCACAGGGAACTGAGGGATTCATAGTTTACAGTGATGCTAAGAACCAAGGACTTGGGTGCGTGTTGATGCAGAATGATAAGGTGATCGCTTATGCATCGCGACAACCGAAACCTTATGAAGTGAATTACCCGACACATGATTTGGAACTAGCGGCAGTGGTTTTTGCCTTGAAGATTTGGAGGCATTATCTGACGGACTCACCGTCGATCTTTACGGATCATAAGAGTCTCAAGTACATATTCAATGTAAAGAGTTGAATATGCGGCAAAGAAGATGGTTGGAACCGATTAAGGACTATGACTTGGAGATTTTATATCATCCAGCAAAGCGAATGTAGTGGCCGATGCACTTAGCCGCAAGCCTGTCTCTATTCGTATGCCGGAGACACCGACCTCCCAACTTAGCCTTCACGAGAGATGATTCGTGAAGGGATTGAAGTGTGGTTACAGAGAGTCCAGTGGACAATCGCGTGATGGAGATAACTTCGTCATTAACCGAAGAAATCAAATCTAGACAGCAGATGACCCTCTGATGATTCGGTTGCATGACGAAGTGATCAAAGGAAAGGCCCCCGGATTCATAATTCATGACGATGGAGTTTTGAGATTTCAGGACCGACTCTGCGTTCCCGATGTTGATGTTCTGAAACAGACGATTATGAAGGAAGCTCATAGTTCGCCCTATTCTATCCACCCGGGCACCAAGAAATGTATAAGGACTTGAAGCAGAATTTCTGGTGGGGCAACATGAAGAAAGACGTAGCGGACTATGTTTCGAAATGCTTGACTTGTCAGCAGGTTAAGATCGAGCATCAACGGCCTGCTGGAATGTTGAAGCCGCTCCCGATCCCTGAATGGAAGTGGGAGGACATATCAATGGACTTTATCACTAATATGCCGAAAACCAGGACAGGAATGAACATGATTTGGGTGATAGTTGATCGTTTAACCAAATCGGCTCATTTTCTAGGCATTAAGGATACGTGGGGACCAGAGAGGTTGGCACGAGTCTTTATTTCAGAGATAGTTCGATTGCATGGTACGCCGAAGACCATTGTTTCGATCGAGATGGCCGCTTTGTGTCTCACTTTTGGAAGGCAGTTCATAAGGCCTTGGGGACCGAATTGAACTTCAAGATGACTTATCACCCGCAATCGATGGACAACTGAGAGAACTATACAAACGGTGGAAGATATGCTAAGGGCCTGTGCCTTAGATTGGTCAAACGATTGGGAAGTTCATCTACCATTGATTGAATTTACTTTCAACAATAGTTGGCATGCTTCCATTAAGATGGCACCGTTTGAGGCGTTATACGGAAGGAGATGCATCGCCCTTATGTTGGGACGATTCATCGGACTTGATCAAATGGTAACCAGAGTTGATCGAGCAGACTCGAGAGAAGATAGCCTTGATTCGTGAAAGGTCTTGACCGCCTGCAGTCGCCAGAATCCTATGCGGACGCACGCCGCGCCCATTGGAGTTCAAGCACGGAGATCACGTACTTTTGAAGGTTTCTCCTACCCGGGAATCTTTCATTTTGGTAGGAAAGGTAAGTCGAGTCCGAGATATATCGGACCATTTGAGATCCTCGAGAGAGTTGGGAGTTGGCTCAGATTAGCATTACCGCCGTCATTGTGCCATGTTCATAACGTGTTCCACGTATCCCGCCATGGAGATATATACCAGATCCTACCATATCATCGATTTCGCGAGATCGAAGTCGAACAGATGGGACGCTTGAAGAAAGACTACCAAGATACTCGAGAGTCGAGTTAAGCAACCGAGGAACAAGTCAATCGCTTTGGTCAAAGTTCGGTGGTCGTCATGGAACTAAGAAGCCACTTGGGAAACAGGTCGATATGAAGTCTAGATATCCCGAGTTATTTTCGCCTTGAGTTTCGGGACGAAACTCCTTTTAGTAGGAGAGTATGTAATATCCGGATTTATTACGTGTATTTCATCCGTATTCAACCATGTATTATTTCGGATTGATGATTTTGATTATCGAGTGTGATATTTAGTGCATTAATGTCATTATGCATAAGTATAGAAACATGTATAATTGCTCAAACAACCTTGGATAGCGCACGCTAAGAATGTATCTTAACGCGCGCTTATCGGGCCATTATTAGCGCACGCTATGCGGTATGAGTAACGTGCGCTAAGGACTCAATTATTGATGGGCACTGGCTCGGCGCGCCGGGGACATGGGTCCTGGATAAGATTCCCGCCGATGCACCCGGACAAAATCTGAAGTCAACCATTATTAGCGCACGCTAAGGATGCTTAGTAGCGTGCGCTAACTTATCAATAATGCGAAATTATAAATGGGACATCAACCGTGTTGGCTTGCATTTCTTTCGCACTTTCCTCAATCTTGAGAGTTCGAGAGTTGTAGAAATACTCTTATACACTTAGAACACATATTGTTGATATTTATACATTGGTTACCACGTGGAATGTTCATGGAAGTGGAATAGCACCTTGGAAGGGCATACAACCAACCGGAGTTGGATTCTACCTTACGGTTCAGTGATTTCGTCATTTTAAGGTATGTTCAATCTATCTCCAGACTTAGAGTTGGATTCTAACGATTTGGATGATCATGTTAACAAGATATGGATTTTCATAGATGAATTATCTAAGTATATCATGTTTGGAATAGTGAGTTGTATAAGCCTGGAATACCTTGATTATAATCATCATGATTCGAATCTTAGTACACTGAATATGTGAAGAGAAGCTTCTATCAATGGTTAACCGAATCTAATAGATGATTTCATAGTAATCTTGGACTAGACGTTAACATCCTTATTGTTAGATAAATCTAAAGGTTTGATCATGGAAGGATTTATCTAGTATATATAGGAAGTTTATCAACTTCAGTAGGATAGTATGGACTGATATAGAGGTGTTGATATCAACCATTTAGTGTTCGTATTATCGTATGAAGATTTGAAGTCGGAAAAGAATATGGTTTTATATTGGCATGCATATCCTTGAATCCGAAGTTGTCTTTATCCGTATAATCATTCATGAGGGTGTAGACATAGTATTCATGGAAGTAACATGAATTATCACGCAAGATTTCGTTGTTTCAAACATGGCAAGGACAAGCTTATCGCCAAAGAAGAACCGCCATGCGTAGATAGCGCACGCTATGATATGCGGTGTAACGCGGCGCTATCGGCAGCTTGTTAGCGTGCGCTACGCTTGGTACGTAACGACGCTAGACCATCGACGAGTCAACCGGGCCTGGTCGCTGAGGTAATCGACCATGCATCGTTAACGCGGCGCTAGGCTCGTTGTTTGCGTGCGCTATCGATGCACGTAACGCACGCTACACAGTACTTAGCGTGCGCTAAGCTATTCGGCGCATTGCGCTTATGAACTTTTGACCGTTAATCGAATTGTTTAACATTCATACGACGTGAGATAAATCCTATATCATTTCTTTTGTTAAGGTTTGGTCTCGTTACGTGATTGATTGAGGAGGACGACCTTCGAGTGTTCATTTTCGTGGAAGTATTGTTATTGTCTTCAAATCGAGGCAAGTACCTTAATTGTTTTATGTATTGTTGTTATACATATTGTCGTGCATGTATGTCATTATTGTGTGTCCACCTCGTGTTGGTCCGACGGGATCATCGGGGATCTATGCTAGCGTACCTGGATCATCGGACGGGTTTTTCCACCACGGGTTGGTCCGACGGATCATCGTGGGTTCTAGGCGGAACGCTGGATCGATGGAATTACCATGTGTATGTATTGATATCATGTTGTGATTATCACCGTGTATGTTATGTTTGAGTTTCTCGTAGGAGAAGACTCGTTGGTATTTTGTCGCTTACGTTATCATTGTTATTTACCGTGAGATATGAATAATATGCTATGGTACTTGTACTAGCATCGTTGTGCTAACCCCTTCTGGGGTGAACATTTTGTTTGTGTTCGTGGATCCAGAGAGTCGGGAAACAACCACCGAACAAGATGACGACGAGGGTGCAGAGTGATGTCCCGATCGGGTTTATTTATCTGTTGTTTATTCGTTATTTCAATAAGTACTCGAGTACGCAGTCGTTTGTGATGATTTTAATTTGGTGATGTAATATTGAGTTCTGTTGGACAATTGTACTATTTCTGTATTTTGGTCAGAACTGATGTACTGAAATTCCGTTATTTCCATTCGTCAGTACCTTTTTATACTTGTTCAATTCTTCAGCCTTGTAAATCCTTATGTAAAGGATTTACGGCGCTGTAATATTCCCAAATATATTGGGGGTGTTACACAACTCAACCATTAATACCAACAATAGTCCTTTCTAACAACATTGCTATATGAATTATAAATGAAATAAAAACGAAACCATTCATCAAATATTATAAACTGAACAAGTATAAACTTGCCTCGATACCGATACCACGAATCCGTTACCAAAATCCATTGCCTTTGTCTACGAGCTCCTCAATCCCGACCAAAGCAATCTACGAACTCTTTAGCCTCGACCGCAACTCAACGGTCATGATCCACGATCAAAACATACCAACCTATTGCAATAACCGATTAACACACATTCGATAAAAATCAATAACCGACATACTCAACCAACAAACTCAACGGTTCAACGAAACCTCGATCATATACATAATACCAAATAATCCAACTCAACAAATACGAACCCATATCCACGATACAAGCCGTAACTTGATGATCACAAATAACAATCAATAACCGATCAACAACGGTTCTACAATATCCCGATTAAACACATATCCAAACAACCCGAACCAATCAAACACGAATTCAAAACCACAATACGATTCCAAAATCCGAATATCATGTCCATAATCTATTTAAACCAACAAGGGTCAAACATTACCGATTCCAAATTCAATCTTAAAAACAACTACAAGTTTCCTCCTTGTATAATCATAATAAAATCCATTTACCGATTATCATCATCAATCCGGACAATCCGATCAATTCAACATTATAGATAACCATATTCCAAAGGTTTCAAATAATTCCATTATCCGAATTGAACACTTATTCAATAAGTATGAATTTCCAAATTCAAACATGGATAATAATTCTCATCAGACTCGAAATCATATTCGTATTCCTATACGAATATTGTACCAAATACATAACTTAGTTCTAAATGTGAATATTCCATATTCATATCCAAAACACCAACACTTTAAAACGTGTTCATCAAATCAATGATCAATTCATCTCGACATTAAGGATTTTATAACATATTCGATTCCAACTTCAACTCCAAATACGAAGACAAAACTCCTTCTTGTTCATACTTGTAAATTCGTAGAAAACAATTTATCGATTATTATCGTGAATAATCACATTCCAAATTATCCGAAATCCTTCCAAAATCATAACATGTAACTCAAAAGTTCTTCAAGAACACGAATTATCCAAATTCACGTTCATAATCCATAAAACAACATAACCCGATGTTTTCTAACATCTAAACATCCCTTAATCACAATTCAAGGTGTATATAATCATGTTCTTCAACATATGATCTTTTTAGCATCAAAAATCGAAGCAATACTACCAAGAATATCAAGAATATTATGATTCCATAATCATAACAACATAATCAAGACATAATCCAACATATCATCATCTTCCTTCAACATACACCTCATATAACCTCAAGAATCGAAACAACATCAAAAAATCTGAAATGAAAAGGAGGATTATCCAACATACCTCTTAGAAGATGGAATACACAAGAAATCACTTCAAGAATAATCAATAACTCCATATCCAAGCTCCAAATCCAAGCCCTCAAGCTCAAAATCGAATTAGGAGAGCCAAAATATCCCTCTCTCAATGTTTAGAGATGAAAAACGAAGAGAAATGCTGAAGTGAAATGAAATGACGGCCATTCCTTATATAAACTCCCGCTACGCACGTAACATTCCCAAGTTAACGCACGTAACACCTCTTACGACGCTATCTTGTCCTCGGTTAGCGACGTAATGCCATCCTGCACTTACCGCCTCAAAACATGAACTTCCTTACGACGTAACCCATGCCATATAACGCACGTAATATACCAGTTGACTTGCTACAAGATAATGGTCGTGGTTACGACGTAACACGCCCCGTATAACGCACGTAACACGACGTTGACTCACTGTCAACATCCTCCGCCGAAAGTTGCCGACACAGTGGTCCCACTCGCCGACCACGACTCGATCGTCTGATTCCCATGTTACGTACGTAATGTCTCGGCCATAACGTACGTAACTCTACCAATTTAACGTACGTAAGCTTCAACACATAACGTACGTAATGGCTTCCATACTTAGCCATTTACAGCAATTCCTGTCCAACGTCTCGACATAATAAATACGAACATACGGCATACTGAATACACATACTGAATCCAAAAATATTCTCATATGGTATACCTGATATCCAAATCAGTTCAACCTGATACAACATATCCTGAATATATCTGTCAATCCAAAACAGTAACCACACCAGTATAACTGTCTCGGTTCTCAATTTATTTTATCCATACTGTATAGATACCAAACTATACAGTATATCTCAGATAAAATAACGCGAAAAATTTATACTGAAAATCCGGGTATTACAAACATATAGACGGCGATTTGAAAATACGTATGTCTCCTTTCTTATCTGCTAAGATTTCTACAAAAACGATAAAATTTCGGACCTAAATGAATACTCAACAGAAACAGAAATCGCTGACCGCAACTCGACCAAAAGTCAACCGTTTCTTCCAAGAGACATCAGTATCGTAACATCAGTTTTACACACGGAAGCACGAAAAATTCATAAAAATTCACGTTTTTGAACAAAACCATCAACAGCAAGCAATCGCAATTTATAACCAAACAATTTATAGCATGCTTCAACTTATTCCACTATACATAGAATCATCAACATTAAAATTCATGTGAAAATAAAAGAGATAAGGAAAAGTGAAACTTATTTCAAATGTCTTCTAGAACGCCAGCACATGTCTGAGTGGAATCGTCTGTCAATCCATGCTTCGAGTAATGCCCAACATCATCAGGAACCCCCAAACTTAGTCTCTAGTCATGAAATAACTGTAGACATTAAGTCAAGAAAGACTAGAATATGAAGAATAATAACTCATTGGGGTTATATGAAAATATTAGAGAAATAAGGGCCAACAAAAATACACGAATCCTAACGAATTAACTAAACAAAGAAAAAATTATTAAAAGCGAAAAATCAAATAAAAACAACTAACTAGAAAGCAAGTAAAAATGATGGGTTGCCTCCCATCAAGCGCTCTATTTTACGTCTTGAGCACGACGTGGCAAAAAGAATTTAACGTGGCTTCTTTCTAGGGAGATTGCCAAATGCCCCCTTCTTGCAATCTATAAGCCTCTTATTCCACAAGGGAGGCTTTGGTTCATGCCCGGTTCCACAAATAATGAGTAAGAATAATTATGCGGACAACCAAAAAATAATGGAAGAATATAATAATGGTAAGGCACGAAAAAATAAGCAGAGTTCGAATGGGTAGATAATAAAGACATATCATGAACAACCTCATTAGAACTCAAAGAATCAGCCTGATCGGTCAAAAACTTATCCTAAAAATAGGAGTTCTTGAGTCGCTCGCAAATATATACGAGGTAGAAGTAGTTTGTGGTAAGTTCTACCAAGGTCTTTTCTCTCGAGGATTGTCCAACAGGGCTTCGTATAATATTTTGTTATGAATTGCGAGAAGTAAATACTAAAATATACTAAAATATATTTTTGGGTTTTTTAACTAAATTAAAATGCACTATTTAAACCAAACTATTTTATATAAGACTATTTTATATAAGACTATTTATACTAGACTATTTATATTAAGACTATTTTTAACTAGACTATTTATATTAAGACTATTTTTATTAAGACTTTTTATATTAAGACTATTTATACTAGACTATTTATACTAGACTATTTTTATTAAGACTATTTATATTAAGACTATTTATACTAGACTATTTATACTAGACTATTTTTAACTAGTGAAAATGAATAGAATTAAAATGAGTTGGGAATTTATAAAATCTAGGGGAATACGGGTTCATTAAATTAGGTATTTAATTAAGTATAGGAATTGATTTATATGGATATAAAAGAAAAAATGAATATTTATCGAGTAATCAACTTTTCACCTCCGTACTTTCGTAATCAAAGATGTCTTAATCATTGTCACTTTTTTAAGATGTTGATAACAAGATTAACACTTGATAGATTGAAAAGATGTGTTTCCAATACACTTAACAATCAATCAAGGAGGTTTCACTAGTAGAAATAGGATATGATCAATCTCTATTTAAACCAATTAGTCCTTTCATTTCTCTAACTTGACTATTTTTAGGATAAACGATCGTTCATCGAGTAATCAACTTTTCACCTCCGTACTTTCGTAATCAAAGATGTCTTAACCACTTTCGCAATCTTAAGATGTTGATAACAAGATTAACATTTGATAGATTGAAAAGATATGTTTCCAATTCACTCAACAATCAATCAAGAAGGTTTCATTAGTAAAAATAGGATATGATCAATCTCTATTTAAACCAATTAGTCCTAAAAATAGTTTAAATCAATCAAATACTCAATATATAACCTAATAGAAATCCCCCTCCCTAGGAAGAGAGATTAGCTACTCATTGGTTCATACAAACTAAAATTTTAATAGAAATAATTGATATATATAATATATATATAGAAACTTTTAATTACTAGAACTTAATGACAATAGATAAAACTTACTTGAATATGATGAATCAAAGTGCAAGAAACAAACTTCAAACTTGTTTAAAGGTTACAAGCTTACAAAGATTGAAAGTAAAATACTAAGTAAAATACTAAGTGCTTATTGATCAAGCACTTTTCAATTACAAACTAAATGAAAGAAAAACTTCAAACCAAAAATGAAATACAAACTAAAATTGAGAGTTCTAAGGAAAATATATTGCTAAAAGAAAGGAGTATTTCTTAGCAAGAAGATGATTGAGAATTGGTAATTATTGGTATTGGTGATTTTGCAATGGATGAAGATGTCCTTTTATAGGTGATTTTCAAGAATACAATTGATTATTTAATTCAAAATATCTATTGTAATATCATTTTTAATTCTTTGTTCACACTTCACCCATGTCTTTGAATTTTCAGATTTTTGACCAAAAATATCTTGTGGTTGAGTTCACAAGTTGGTCAAAAGTGGACTAATTTTGCATGGCATCTCAAAAAAACGGCGATGAAAACGGCCCAGTTTGCCCCGTGTTGTGCGCCGTTTTGTGGTGACTCGGTCTCTTCCGGAATACGCGCGAGGACACGGCGCTAAATGCCGGCCGTGTGTGAAACGGCCCAAGACACGGCCCTTGTTGCGCCGTATGTGAAACGGCCTACATTACACGGTCCTGTTTGCGCCGTGTTGTACGTCGTTTTGCCTTGAAAAATTCCCGTCGTTGGATTTGATCTTGTTTTCCGTCCTTTTTGATGCTTCATGTCAGTAATCTGTAAAATAACCATTTTTAGCTCATGTTTGGACATATCTGTAAAATATATATTTTTTAATCACAAATCAGTACAATTATGCCCGAAAAAATGAATATTTTGTATATGAATTTTAGATCAATTATGCACTAATCAAATACCCCACACTTAAATTCTTGCTAGTCCCGAGCAATGTAATACCCGGATTTTCAGTATAAATTTTTCGCGTTATTTTATCTGAGATATGCTGTATAGTTTGGTATCTATACAGTATGGATAAAATAAATTGAGAACCGAGACAGTTATACTAGTGTGATTATCGTTGATTGTGAGATATATTCAGGATATGTTGTATGAGGTTGAACAGATTTGGATATCAGGTATACCGTATGAGAATATTTTTGGATTCAGTATGTGTATTCAGTATGCCGTATGTTCGTATTTGTTATGTCGAGACGTTGGACAGGAATTGCTGTAAATGGCTAAGTATGGAAGCCATTACATACGTTATGTGTTGAAGCTTACGTACGTTAAATTGGTAGAGTTACGTACGTTATGGCCGAGACATTACGTACGTAACATGGGAATCAGACGATCGAGTCGTGGTCGGCAGTGGGGCCCCGTGGTCGGCAACTTCCGGCGGAGGATGTTGACAGTGAGTCAACGTACATGTTACGTGACGTTATACGGGACGTGTTACGACGTAACACGACCATTATCCGTAGCAAGTCAATCGGTATATTACGACGTTATATGGCATGGGTTACGACGTAAGGAAGTTCACGTTTTGAGGCAAGAGGTCTGGTGGCATTACGACGCTAACCAGACAAGATAGCGTACGTAAGAGGTGTTACATACGTTAACTGGGAATGTTACGACGTAACGAGCGGGAGTTTATATAAGGAATGGCCGTCATTTCATTTCACTTCATCATTTCTCTTCGTTTTTCATCTCCAAACCTTGAGAGAGGGATATTTTGGCTCCTAATTCGATTTTGAGCTTGAGGGCTTGGATTTGGAGCTTGGATATGGACTTATTGATGATTCTTGAAGTGATTTCTTGTGTATTCCATCTTCTAAGAGGTATGTTGGATAATCCTCCTTTTCATTTCGGATTTTTGATGTTGTTATTGATAAATGATTTGTATGAAGATGATTAAGATGTTGTTGTTTCGATTCTTGAGGTTATATGAGGTGTATGTTGAAGGAAGATGATGATATGTTGGATTATGTCTTGATTATGTTGCTATGATTATGGAATCATAATATTCTTGATGTTCTTGGTAGTATTGCTTCGATTCTTGATGTTAAGAAGATCATATGTTGAAGAACATGATGATATATGCCTTGAATTATGATTAAAGATTGGTTAGATGTTAGAAAACATCGGATTATGTTCTTTTATGGATTGTGAACGTGAATTCGGATAATTCATGTTCTTGAAGGACTCATAAGTTATACATGTTATGATTTTGGAGGGATTTCGGATAATTGGAATGTGATTATTCACGATAATAATTGGTAAATTGTTTCTTACGAATTTACAAGTATGAACAAGAAGAAGTTTTGTCTTCGTATTTGGAGTTGAAGTTGGAATCGAATATGTTATAAAATCCTTAATGTCGAGATGAATTGATCATTGATTTGATAAATACGTTTTAAAGTGTTGGTGTTTTGGATATGAATATGGAATATTCACATTTAAAACTAAGTTATGTGTTTTGGTACAATATTCGTATAGGAATACGAATATGATTTCGGATTTGATAAGATTATGATTCACTTTTGAGTTTAAGAATTCATACTTATTGAATAAGTGTTCAATTCGGATAATGGAATTATTTGAAACTCTTGGAGTATGATTGTCTATAATGTTGAATTAATCGGATCATCCGGATTGATGATGATAATCGGTAATTGGTTTATATTATGAATTTACAAGGAGGAAACTTGTAACCGTATTTAAGATTGAATTTGGAATCGGTAATGTTGGACCCTTGTTGGTTTAAATTGATTATTGATATGATCTTTCGGATTGTGGAATCGTGTTGTGGTTTTGAGTTCGTGTTTGATTGGTTCGGCTTGTTTGGATATGTGTTTAATCGGGATATTGTAGAACCGTTGTTGATCGGTTATTGATTGTTATTTGTGATCATCGAGTTACGGCTTGTATCGTGGATATGGGTTCGTATTTGTTGAGTTGGGTTATTTGGTATTATGTATATGATCGGGGTATCGTTGAACCGTTGAGTTGTTGGTTGAGTATGTCGGTTATTGATTTTTATCGAATGTGTGTTAATCGGTTATTGCAATAGGTTGATATGTTTTGATCGTGGATTATGACCGTTGAGTTGCGGTTGAGGCTAAAGAGTTCGTAGATTGCTTTTGGTCGGGGCTAAGGAGCTCGTAGACAAAGGCAATGGATTTTGGTAACGGCTTCGTGGTATCGGTATCGAGGCAAGTTTATACTTGTTCAGTTTATAATATTTGATGAATGGTTTCGTTTTCATTTCATTTATAATTCGTATAGCAATGTTGTTAGAAATGTAAGTTGTCGGGATAATGGTTTGTATATCGTGTTTCAGTTGTATTAAATCATAAGCTATATGATTTAATTGTGTTCAGGGAAGACGTGAGTTATTTTTGGTCAAGGATATAGAATATCGGATATCGAGGATAGTTATCGTGATTACATAAGTATCGGGATAAAGGGTTATTGATATTGAATGGATGGTACCTTATTTGAGATTATTTGTATAACCGTATTCGTTCGTGGATGTTGTTCGTGGAAAGGATGTTGTCTTCGGCTTTGAGGTAACTTATGTATTGTTCTTATGAGATAATTAGTATGTTGAGTTGTTGTATATGTTGAGGTTTCGTATAATGAGTTTCGTATCGGTTATTCGTTGAGGGATGTTGATCCCGGACTATTGTATTGAGATCGTAGATCGTGTTGGTCATTCATTTGGGATGATGATCCCGTGATTGATGTTTTGATATTGATTAGTCGTGTCGACTTTTCATTGTCGATCTGTTGTTCACTTCGGTGAGTCTTTTGATCCTTATCGATATGTGTTTCTTTTAGTTTCATTGTCATGTTGCATCGTGACATATCCGGAGTCATATCTGCGTGCGATTGGTTATTGTGTAGGATTTTTAGCCGGGCACATGATGGTTATGTGTTGATATTTCCACATTGAACCGTGCACACGAGACGTAGTTCGTGAGGCTAATTAGGTACAAGACCACACGTGTATGTGATCAATACCCGGTGGCTTGTGCACGGACACATTTCCGGATCGGGCGTACTATGACTTCCATCTTTGAGCCATATTGTTTGGTCGCTCATCCTCCATTTATGGTTGGGTATGTTCGACAGCCAGGATCGGTTGTTCATACGCCCGAGGGGTATGTTCGATGATCGAGTTATTTCTTGAGATCCATTATTGTTGATCATTTGGACTCTACCTAGTAGAGGGTAATCTCACTAAAAGATGATCCTTTGTTGATCGAGTAGGAGTTTACCTTGTTGAGGGTACTACCATCGTTGATCCTTCGTTGGTCGTATTGGAGTTATCATGTCGATGATATTCTCAGTTGATTTATCGGTTGATCTCGTTATTGATCGTATAAGCATTCGGACTATATGTCGATGTTTCGGGATTTGTTATCATTATCATGTGGTAGTTGATCTACAGATATGTTGTGTATTATTGGTTTATACATGTTGAGATTTGATTGTGTAATCCGACGGACAGGATTTGGCACAGGCTGGATTATTACCGCACTTATGAGTTTTGATGATGTTTTGAGGATTATTGGTATTTTTGGAATACAGTACAGATAATTATTGTTGAGTTCATTTCGTCATTTGAGGATGCGAAATGTGGATCATGGTAAGGATTGGATTATTATGGATTGGTAAGGTTATAACGGTAAGATTACGTTGGTAGTATTCTTACAGTATTATTACATTGGTATGTAATTATTTATGATGATGTGATCGGTATCATTATTGAGTATTGTGGCTGACCCCGTCGTGGGCTTTATTTTTAGGTACTCGGAGATCAAGCTAGTAGCGGTCGTGAGGAGATGAGCTTCCCGATGTGATACTGGCGGTGGCATGTTTTGGAGTATCGAGTATTTCTTTTCTGGTTATTCATTTACGCTGAAAATGTGTATTTTGAACTGTGTCTTTATCCGCTGCGTGTGTATATTTCAAAATGGCCTTTTGGTATCTTTATCCGATGCATGTGTATATTTCAAAATGGCTTTCGGTATCTTTATCCGCTGCATGTGTGTATTTTAAAAGGGCCTTTTTGGCACTTTGCGAACTTGGGTTATTTCATTAAACCTTTTCCTAAACTATTTTATCGGTACGTTTAAGCGGCGTCTTAACGTACATTTTGAACTATCGAGATTTGGCACTTCGCCTTGTATTTTCAAATGGTATTTTATGACGGTATTTCAAAATTATGCTTTTGAAAATATTTGAGTATTTAAAATATTACCGTCATCGGCCTTTTGGCGTTTTGAATTGGTTTTGTAAACGGTTTTTAGCCTGGTGGGTTCCGGCGCGGGACCCACGGCGCTGTAATATCCCGGATGGTTTTGGGGGTGTTACAAGCAAGACTCTTTATTAATCACACACAAAATAAAAATTAAAATAAGACATAAAATAAAAAATAAAAAATAACACACACAAATTTAAGAAAAATAATTATATATAAAGATAAAAAGAGATCAAAATACCATTAATACACAATAACCAACTTTATACAGTGGATAGAAATGAATCAAGATTCAAAATAAATCTACTAACGATTTTGAAGTTAAAATACGGTTTTTATTTTTGTAATTCCAAAATACAAGGTTTTCCACCCAAAAGGTTGATTATTTCTTTCCCACTCGTGATACACACGACTCCCTTTAATGGTTGCTCTCGATCACTCGTTTATTTGTCGACTCAATATGAAGAAGAATTTCATCGGCATCATCAAATATTGTGATTTTCACAAAATTGAGTGTATTGAAATTCAGCTGCTAATTAATTCAAATCTGCTCATAACTACATCCCTTTTAGTGATAGCTTTCACACCGTTATTTGCTAACGTGTAGCTCTTTTCACTAACACAATTTCTATCTCATTATTTTTCTTTCGTAAAAAGGTGATAGCTTTCACACCGTTATTTGCTAACGTGTAGCTCTTTTCACCAATTTTTCTGAGACGGCAGCTACGCACCAACAATGGTTAGTCCTTTATTTTTCGCAAAATTTAAGACTTCCAAAATTAGCAAAATTGCTGTCGCTCAACACTTCTCCTTTTCGTCATTTATTTTTTTAGGTGATAGCTTTCACACCGTTATTTGCTAACGTGTAGCTCTTTTCACCAATGACTCCCCTTTTTTTTTTTTTTTAGGGAATAGAATTTTTGCAGAAAATTATTTTTTAGTTAAGCATGAAAAATCAAAAACTCCACAAATTAAGTAAATTTCAGTTTTATTTTCATCAACCAATTGATTTTTCTTTTCTCAAGGTAACGAATGACTCGATTTTATATGATAATTACAAGGCTTGGAAAGAGAGATTAAGGCTCAAAAATTTTTTTTGGAATATACAATTTTTTTACCGGTTAAAACGATTTTAGAAGTTTGTATATAGCTAATTTATTGGTGTTATGGCCAGATCTAAAAATCTCAAAAATCAAAATACTATAATATATATATATATATAATAAAAAAAAAATATTAAGGCAAATAACCAAATCAATCAAAACACACCAAAATTATTAAACAAACCACACCAAAATTACAACACACCAAAATACTAAAACAAACCACCCCCAAACTTGAAAATAAAACTGTCCTCAGTTTAAAAATAAAATAAAAAATAAAAATCAATGCAGAAAAAGCAGAATACTCCCTGTTAAGAAAGTTGATGTTTGAGCCTAACGCCTTTTAGAATCTGCAAGAGAATAAATATACGAGGCACACACAAAAGAAAATAAAATATACTCGTAAGTATAACATAATTTTTTAGATGCGCATCAAGAAAGTCCGAAGAGTCGCCTTACGCTGCCATCAAAGTTTTTATAAAAGCAAAACACGAAATAAAAATTACAAAGAATACATAAATCGCGAATAGATGCGCGTCAAGAGATCAAGAAGAAACTCCTTAAGCTGCCATCATTTAGCACGATTATTACACACGACAGAAAGTAAAAATACAAGAGGTCCGTCATGGGTTATCAAAGGGAGAGGAATGAATCCACTTTTCGTTTTCTCACTGTAAAATCTTCTACCCAGACAATTTTAGCTAGAGCTGGATCTGGTTGAGGAACAAATTCATTGAGTTTTTTGATTAGTTCTTCTGGTGTTGTTGCAACGACTATGATTCGATTTGCACGCCTAAATAAAGCCCTTTTCGGCAGAGTAGTCGATGAAAGACAGTAAACCATCAAAGAAACCATTGACATTAAGCACTCCTATTGGTTTTTGATGAACATTTAGCTGGGCTCTGGTAACCACATGAAAAAGTTCCTCAAGGGTGCCAAAACCACCGGGAAGGGCGATAAAGGCGCCAGAATTATTTATCATGTGAGTTATGCGATCTTGCATATTCACAGATCTAAACTCATCTCCAATAGTTGACCCGGTGATTTTACTTTCAGCCAGAGGTTTTGGGATTACTCCCAACACTCTTACTCCTTCCATATAGGCAGAAGCAGCAGCTCGTCCCATTAATCCTAGACTTCCTCCTCCGTAAACTACATGAATGCATTTTTCTCCTAAGGTACGACCCAAGTCGTGGGCTGCTTCAGTGAAGCATGCCTCTTTTCCAGAACTAGATCCACCAAAAATGCAGACTGTGTAAAATTTTTTTGTGGAAGATGATGACTCCATTTTTGAAAAGAAATTTTTTTAGAGAGAAAAAGAGAAAAGTACAAGTTTGAGGGATGAATAAAAGAAACAAGCACAAAGGTTATTTATAGAAGAAAAAATGAGGAAAAATTGTTTAACAAGTTTGTGATTTTGTTTGATTGTGCTTCAACTACTCAATAGAATAATGAAAGCTTTTATCGCGTATCACATTTTTTTATTCAGAAAATCTCACCACACGACAAAAATAAAAGATACTTACGCGTATGTACAGTAGTTGTGATTGTGGCTCATATCTTCCTCTGATTTTACGTTCAGAAACGGCCTAAACGCCTTCTATGAGTCGGGGAGAAGCTTCCCATCCAATTTTCTTACAAATTGGCAAACAGGGTCTTTTAACGTCAGATTCCCAAGACGTTGTTCATATTCTGGTTTGAATTTATTCCACAAACATTGAATTCCGTAATACACAAGTCCACTAGGATGCGTGTCAAGAGAAATTTCGATATTATCTAAATTCTCCTTATTCAGACCATCATTAATGAACAGAAATTTATCTTCTATATTTGTATATTGTATTCCTAAAGATCGACATTTTGCATTACGCCCATCTAGCACATTTATAGCAAACGGCTAGAATCTTTGCTCGTCGTTTCTTGGCATATGAACTTTTTCCAAGCCCTGGTAAGAATCTAGTTGGTGTTTCTGTGAATTCACCTTATATTCTTACTTTGGCTTCGATAATGAATCTTATGTCAAAAGGTATTCTTTTATTCGTAAGCAACCTCATCCTTTCAAGCCTTGTCTTGTAAATATTTAAAATTGCATTTTTGCTTAGAAAGGGAAATCTTTTTTCAATTTTATACAATGTTTCTTCCATGACAAAAAAATTAAAATGAAAACGATAAAATATCTACAAATATCGCTTGTTTGTGGGAAACCGAAAATCCGACTTTGATAGTCACGGAGTACCGTTATCCGCCACTTGACCGGACAGAAAAATTATATTTGGCCTAAAACAATCCCCGGCAACGGCGCCAAAATTTGATCGGCCAAAAAACTTATCCTAAAAATAGGAGTTCTTGAGTCGCTCGCAAATATATACGAGGTAGAAGTAGTTTGTGGTGAGTTCTACCAAGGTCTTTTCTCTCGAGGATTGTCCAACAGGGCTTCGTATAATATTTTGTTATGAATTGCGAGAAGTAAATACTAAAATATACTAAAATATATTTTTGGGTTTTTTAACTAAATTAAAATGCACTATTTAAACCAAACTATTTTATATAAGACTATTTTATATAAGACTATTTATACTAGACTATTTATATTAAGACTATTTTTAACTAGACTATTTATATTAAGACTATTTTTATTAAGACTTTTTATATTAAGACTATTTATACTAGACTATTTATACTAGACTATTTTTATTAAGACTATTTATATTAAGACTATTTATACTAGACTATTTATACTAGACTATTTTTAACTAGTGAAAATGAATAGAATTAAAATGAGTTGGGAATTTATAAAATCTAGGGGAATACGGGTTCATTAAATTAGGTATTTAATTAAGTATAGGAATTGATTTATATGGATATAAAAGAAAAAATGAATATTTATCGAGTAATCAACTTTTCACCTCCGTACTTTCGTAATCAAAGATGTCTTAATCGCTGTCACTTTTTTAAGATGTTGATAACAAGATTAACACTTGATAGATTGAAAAGATGTGTTTCCAATACACTTAACAATCAATCAAGGAGGTTTCACTAGTAGAAATAGGATATGATCAATCTCTATTTAAACCAATTAGTCCTTTCATTTCTCTAACTTGACTATTTTTAGGATAAACGATCGTTCATCGAGTAATCAACTTTTCACCTCCGTACTTTCGTAATCAAAGATGTCTTAACCACTTTCGCAATCTTAAGATGTTGATAACAAGATTAACATTTGATAGATTGAAAAGATATGTTTCCAATTCACTCAACAATCAATCAAGAAGGTTTCATTAGTAAAAATAGGATATGATCAATCTCTATTTAAACCAATTAGTCCTAAAAATAGTTTAAATCAATCAAATACTCAATATATAACCTAATAGAAATCCCCCTCCCTAGGAAGAGAGATTAGCTACTCATTGGTTCATACAAACTAAAATTTTAATAGAAATAATTGATATATATAATATATATATAGAAACTTTTAATTACTAGAACTTAATGACAATAGATAAAACTTACTTGAATATGATGAATCAAAATGCAAGAAACAAACTTCAAACTTATTTAAAGGTTACAAGCTTACAAAGATTGAAAGTAAAATACTAAGTAAAATACTAAGTGCTTATTGATCAAGCACTTTTCAATTACAAACTAAATGAAAGAAAAACTTCAAACCAAAAATGAAATACAAACTAAAATTGAGAGTTCTAAGGAAAATATATTGCTAAAAGAAAGGAGTATTTCTTAGCAAGAAGATGATTGAGAATTGGTAATTATTGGTATTGGTGATTTTGCAATGGATGAAGATGTCCTTTTATAGGTGATTTTCAAGAATACAATTGATTATTTAATTCAAAATATCTATTGTAATATCATTTTTTAATTCTTTGTTCACACTTCACCCATGTCTTTGAATTTTCAGATTTTTGACCAAAAAAATATCTTGTGGTTGAGTTCACAAGTTGGTCAAAAGTGGACTAATTTTGCATGGCATCTCCGAAAAACGGCGATGAAAACGCCCGGTTGCCCGTGTTGTGCGCCGTTTTGTGGTGACTCGGTCTCTTCCGGAATACGCGCGAGGACACGGCGCTAAATGCCGGCCGTGTGTGAAACGGCCCAAGACACGGCCCTTGTTGCGCCGTATGTGAAACGGCCTACATTACACGGTCCTGTTTGCGCCGTGTTGTACGTCGTTTTGCCTTGAAAAATTCCCGTCGTTGGATTTGATCTTGTTTTCCGTCCTTTTTGATGCTTCATGTCGATGTCAGAAATAACCATTTTTAGCTCATGTTTGGACATATCTGTAAAATATATATTTTTTAATCACAAATCAGTACAATTATGCCCGAAAAAATGAATATTTTGTATATGAATTTTAGATCAATTATGCACTAATCACAGCCTCAACAAAATCAAGAGTAATGGGGTCAATCTCTCCCATTATGGATTTAGGGAAAATTATGCGCGGCACCGTTAATAAAATTTTTGGTACAAAAGTGTTCACCTTATTATTCGAAGTTTGATGACTATTTAATGAAATTTCTTTGGAAACATCATCAATGATAACTTCATCTACAAACTCATCACACTTTATGTAATTATCAGGTGCTGGAGGATCGACCCTAAAACTCAACATGTCTTTCTTCTCAACCTCCCCCTCAACTTCACTACTAAATATATGAGCTGGAAAATAACCGTAGTGAATCTCAAGACCACGACGTGCACATTCTCGCTCAAGAGGGGTACTATCAGGATTTTCGAGAGCGTCTACACATTGTTCAAACATGGTCTTTTGTTTTGGGGGAGGGGGCTGACTGACCCTATTAGGCAAATTATTAAGAACATCGAAATTTATGAAATGCCAAGGGTCACTATAATCAAAGGAAAACATAATAAAAAAATAAAAATATAGAGACTAACAAAACAAAAAAAAACTTCAAATTAAAATTAGAGTCGCTTGGTATTGAGATTAGCGAAAAATCAGTCCCCGGCAACGGCGCCAAAAACTTGTTGCGATTTCATTCAACACAAGTGCACGTTATCGTAGACAAGTAATAAAATGATGAGTAAGATATCGTTCCCACGAGGACTGATTTCACTAAGTACCAAAATATAGTCAACTCACAATTTTATTTGAAGAACAATTATTAAAGAATTTATATCTAAACTAATTACAGAAAAATAAATAGAAAATAATAAAAATAATAACTAATAATAAGGGTGTAGGATTATGATTTTCAACTAAACAATCAGGAATGATTTTTATTCAATTCAATTCACTTTTATTCAATTGATTGTAAGCTAGGAATTCCTAAATTATTCTAAAGCCTTTCCCAAGATCGATAGAAAATACTACGAATTATTAACTCGATATATCCCTATTCGAATTAGATAATTAATAGCTAAAACAGTTCAAGAATTCCCACAATAAATAGGCTTCACAATTCCCATGAGTATATCCCTATCTCACGAAAATCATGATTATTCTCATTTATGGAGCTTCCGGACTCCAATTTCCTGCAAAACATATAAGAATAGTGCATTAAAAGCTCATTTATGCAGATTTAGGCTCAAGATGGATATAAAATAATGATAAATAAGCGCATAAAAACACGCCTAACAGGGTTCGGCCGTGACTACTTCATCCTACACAAGGGATTTCGATTTTTCTTCTTAGTGTTTAATTGTGGATCTTGACTCGTGTCTTTGATTCCACAATTGAGATAACATTTTAATGCTTGCTACAAATCGGAATTACTTGAAGAAAAGAAAATCAAGAGTTGTGAGAGATGATATACTTCGGCCGATCCATCCTTGAAGTTCAAGCAAGATTCGGTATCTCGTTGCCCACACAATGTCCGGATTAAGGCCGGATCATATACTCTAGAAGATTTTGAGGAAGATATCAAGAAAACAACCACTACGCTTCAAAAGGTAAATATCTTATGATCTTCGATCTAGATTAGGATATTGAATTTACCAACAAATTATTTAATAAATAATAAATAAATGTTTAAATTGCTTATTACTCTTAGTAGTTAATTAATTAGCATGCCTAGGTTTTGTGCTCGTGGATGCGTAAAATGCTTTTATTCATTTTCCCCAACTTCCCTTCAGCTGCTGATGAACAAATTAAAACTCGCAAGTGTATGAATCACTTTTGTAGGTAGCGGCAAGTAACTCCGAGGTCGATGTCACAAGGAGTTGGAAATGGTTTAAAGTTCAATTGTGTTTCGCAAATAGTCGAATTATAACAATGAGTGCAAAATAAATTAAAACACAATGAAAAATCCAATTGAGGTATGATCAAGACACAAGTGTAGAAAATTAAATAAATACGAAACGAACGAATAAATGGTAAGGATTATCTAGAGATTACTATTATGAGAATGATATGGGAGTTTAGAATCACCGACACACATGTAATCAATCATTAGTTTCGATACTCAAAGAGTTTAAGGTTTGAAATTACCGATTGCTCACAATTAAAAGAAATCCGTTTGATGGCGGCAAATTCTAAAAATCGTGATTGTTCTTTTCAAAAACAAGAGAAACTCCTTTGATGGGGATGAATCCCTACTAACAACGACTATATAAATACCTTTGATGGGGTAATTCGCTAAAATATTGCGGAAAAAGGTTTAGAACATTCACAATCACTTCTATTGGGTCGTTGATGGCGAACACTGACAAAAACACTCAATTTTGACGATAATAACAACTATGAATAAGGTTTGATGATCTGATTCATAGGTTCTCTTGCGTCTAAACAATATTTGTGCACAATATCATCAAGAATACCGATAAATTATGAAGAACAAAGAAAGAGGAACGATCCCAAACTCTTACCTAAACCAATCAAAACTAAAAACTAAGAACATGTGTGTGGTTCAATCTAAACACCCATGCGATAAGATTAGATACTCATGATCATTTCAATAATAATAGCAAAAATCATAAAACAGAACATGGTGGAAATCTTCCCTTGCAAAAACGAAATCGAATTCCCGAGGAAGGTTTGATGTTCTTCCTTCAATTCTTGTTAAATCTTCATACAAGGAATAAAAATCACTCACAAATATATCTCTAGATGTTTAGAATACAAAAACAAAGATGAAAAATAAGTTCTAAGAGTGTTTCTCTCCATATTTTTCGACCCTCTCTATTTGTGTCTAGGGTTTTCCCTTTTATACTAGTCACAAATATCACTAAAAAACGCAGAACACATTTTCTGCACAGCAGGGGTGGATCGTGATCCAAGCATTTAGGGTCGCAATTCGGGTATCCACCAAAAGAAACTGCCGTGCAGTCTGAATGTCAGATCTCGATCTGGGTGCGGTCTGAATTTGGACCGCGATCCGGGTGCGGTCCGGACTATGAGGCCGTGGTCTAGAAGCCATATCTCCCTCAATACACCTTGGAATTTAGCGTATAATGTACCGTTGCGAAGCTGATTTCTCTAGGAATATATATATATATATATATATATAGAATACATTCTAATTCGATCTAATGAATCTAGATATTAGAAAATACGACCGACATTGCTTCAATCTTCATCGTTTAAGCCCTGTTCTCGCTTCCAACTTGTTCTTGATCGTCATAAACTCCAATATTGGCCATAAAAGCACCTATTTTACCACAATCTTCCTCCGGCTATATATAAAAAAACACAACATACCAAGCATAAAAAGAACAAAAACACTTAAAAACAAACAAAAGCACGACGCAATAGAATAGAATGAGACGATCAAAAATCGACTCATCAGATGCGTTTTATTTCCAACAAAATCTGCATGTAGAAAGTGGGAATTGACAAGAATACCTTGTGTATAGCTTACAGTGTAGTTACAAGAAAATAATGAACCTGACATGGGATTTTCATAGCCAGCGAAAAAACTGAAGATATTACTACATATTTTATTAGAGTTATTTCAATACTTTGTTCAAGTACAATATTACAGCTAAACAATTGACAGGTGAGGAAGCTGAATAATGGTAGAAAAAGAATGCCAGTAACTGAATCAGCTAATGACAGTAATGTGTTGGTAAGGCTTGCTCTTTGGAACTTAAAAATATATGTATTTGCTTTATGTAACTTTAAACACCTTGGTTGATTTATCTCAATGTTTGTAGCCTACTCAAGAGTCAACAATTGATTTAACTGGAACACCTTTGAAAAGAACAAGCAAATCAATGGCAAGAAGAACCAATCCAATAATATTTGTAACCAATTTTATTTTTCATATAATGTTCAAATTTCAGACCTAACAAGTACTTTATTTTTTGACTTAAAAATATGTAGGATTCTACTAATTATGCTGCAACATCTTCTTCTGTAGTTCCACCACCACAAAGCCCAATCAATGTAATTTATCCTTTTCTGACTATTTCAGTATTATGATTTTGGAAGTCACATTGGTTTTAATCCAAGATTAATGATACTTTAAGTGCTAAATCTCAATCACCGAAAAAGCTAGTTCTAAGTCCTTATATATACAAACAACTCAATCCAGACAACGAGGCTTCATCAAGGGATAATGTGGAGTTCTTGAGAGGTGGAAGGAGACATATGAACATATCAAACATATCTGCTGCAATGGAACAAGTTAAGGCTCAAAAGAGTGACAAGAGAAAGAAGAATGCATGATAACTCTTACATTTTCTTATTGGCAAGTTTTTTGGATGCACTTTTGTCATGAAGTTGTGATTTGAACACCTTGGTTGATGGTACTGTTGTGTCATTGTGGTGATGAAGTCTTAAATGTTATTTTGCTTGTGTGTATGGATTCTCTATTTAGATGCTCTTTTGCTGCCAATAATTGGCTTGTATTTGTAATATCCGGATAATTGTTGAGTATTTTCATCTGTATTTGAACCTTTTAATATTCGACTTTATGGTATCTATAATCGAAGTGTGATTTTCCCCGTATTGGTATTCCAAACCGTCATGATCATATTAGGAAGAGTTTGCAAATTCATGCATGCAGCTACGTCATAACGTATGCTAGCAGATGAGCTTAACGTACGTTATGAACTGAGGATAGCGTACGCTATGGACGAAGCATAGCGTACGTAACAGGCAGTCAGGCAGATAGGTTGGTCGGCACATGGGCCATCTTGGGATGGGGAAGGATAGGGATAAGATTCCCGTGTGATCCGAACAGCTTTTTGGAAAAGCAAGTCAACGAGGTTTAACGTACGCTAAAGGACTAAGATAGTGTCCGCTAAACAGAGCTTATTACTTAGGTAAAAGGTAATAATTAACGTATGTGAAGGAGGTCAGAAATAAGGCAGTAGCTACTGTCGGACGTTAACGCACGCTAAAGATATCAGATAGCGTACGTTAAGATGATAACATACGTAATGCTGTGAGGTTAACGTACGTAAAGGTCTGAGTTTTATAAATATGGCAGCACCCCATTTCATTTCAACTCGTTTCTTTTCATTCCTTATCTGATTTCTGAGAGTCCAAAGAGCTTTCTCCCCCACATATAATCCTTATATAGCCTTTTTACCTGGTTTAGAAGATCATAGACATCTCGGATTGGTGTTCAAGCCTACGGTGTCGAGTTCTACCGACCGTTTTCATCATTATTCTTCCTTGAATTCGATTTCTTGAGTATGTTACGGAGATTATTACATTTCAAGGATGTCGTAGTAATCGAATATCATGTTTTAGGAAGATTGGTTTGGTTATACGTGAATGGTTCTTCTTTATTAAAAGAATTGTGATCGAACCTTGGTATGTTGAACCCTAAGACATAGTTTCTAAGATTGTGGTATGTTTTGGTCGAGTTGTATACCAATTTCATGATGATATGATCACCTAGAATCGAAGTGTCCAAGAAGATGAATTCTAGGAGTTTTCACCAAGATTATTTCGTATTTCATAAGAGGTGTTTGAATTGATAAACTTCATTATATTCTTGATTAGAATGGATTGATTATGTTGAGGATAATCGAATTGAACCTAGAACACGGTTGTTTAATATCCCTTTGAGAATTTGTTAGTATTCATATGATCATACCTTTGATACGAATTGTATGAATGACCGAACCATGAGTAAAGATTGAAGTATAGAATTAAAATGGTTTGATGAATATCTTTGAAATCGTAGACACCGGCATTATACCCCAATGTGTTCATAAGTATAACGTACGTTAAGTGTCATGCATTACATACGTAATAGCATCAGGCGAGACGCAGTCGTCTGATCAGAGAACTTTGTTAAATACAAGTGTAGCGTACGTTAGGCATAGGAGATTACGTACGTTAAGGCATAGATTTAACATACGTTATGTTGAGTATATAACGTCGGTTATGAAGAGAATCGGACAGGATCCAAAGTGTCAGCAACTTTTGGCCATAGTTTAGGATGTTAGATTTTCGTACGTTAGTTATATGACGTAAGTTGAACTCTATATTATTTATTTTGTTTAAGGTCCGAGCTTTGCAAAGTGATTGATCAAAGGGGCGACCTTCGAGTGTACTGACATCCGTCGAAGTATTATCCTTGTCGTCAATTTAAGGCAAGTACCTTAATTATATTTATTCGTATTGATGTCGGTTATATTGTTGTTGTATTATGCATATGTGTTGTGATTGTTTGTACACCATGTGTTGGTTCGACGGGATCATCATAGGTATCTATAGCTATGTGCGCTGGGTCGACAGGTATTTCACCATGTGTTGGTCCGACGGGATCATCATGGGAATCTATAGCTGTGTGCGCTAGATCATTGGAATACCACGAGTATGTTGAGATTGACATGATATATTTTACATTGTTACTGTTTCTCGTTGGAGAGACTTGTCATGATTATTGTTGATATTGTTGACGTTATTATTCGGGGATTGTTGAATAAATCATTGTTGTATAATTATTGTACTTGTACTAGCATCGTTATGCTAACCCCTTCGGGCGTGAACATTTGTTTTATGTTCAGGATCCAGGAGAGTGGGAAAACAACCACTAGAGCTGCATGACGACGAGGGTGCAGAGTGATGTTACGGCCGGATTAATTTATCGCATGTTTGTGTTGTTTTAATAAAGTACTCGAGTACGTTGTGTTTGTGATGTTGGATTTGGTCATGTATTAATGTTCACCGTTTGACGTTTGTCTTTTAGTATTGTTTTCAGACTCGTGTTATATTTTATTTCTGCTGCCGTAGTTTGTTGGTACTTATTATTGTCTTTTCTTTTCCTCAGCATTGTAAATTCTTACGTAAAGGATTTACAGTGCTGTAATATTCATGAATATATCAGGGGTGTTACAGAATATGGTATCAGAGCTAAGATTACGTATATCTTGGCCGTTGGTTTAAAATAGGGGTCGTATATGTCTTTTGAGGTAACTGGCCACGCATAACATCACTGTATTGCCTACGTCTTCATGCGAGCGGTGGTTGTAAGTTTCTTAAATTCTATCTTGTCCTTCACATGTTGTACTTTTTTATACTTGAACGTTAGGATGATATTATTCCCTGTATATTGAGTGTTTATGCTTACAGTATGTTGTGGAGAGGACGTGGACGTGGTCGTGGTTGTGGACGCGGACGTAGGAATTCTGAGAGAGAAGCTTCACCTTCTGTTCCTGATTCGCTGTCAAATCAAGCTAATTCCAATTCTAGTGAACAGCAGGAGTCCGTTAATAATGAACGAGGATAAATAGTGGAGACAAATGCCAATCCTGCCGTTCCCGACATCCTTCGTCAGGTGGTCAACCAGATGACTCAATTTGCCTAAGTGGTGGATAGGATGCAAGTGGCGGTAGTATTACAACCAGGAGAAAGACAGCAGGGAATCCAAGACTTGGGAAATCGAGGAGGCAGATGGCTACAGGAGGTGGCGAAGATGCACCCGCCAAAATTCGATGGATTTTCTGAGACGTCGACATGGGATCACTGGTTGAGAGAACTGGAGAAAGTAAATGCCGGGATTAACTGTCCAGATGACCAGAGAGCCCCCATTGCCTAGTGTTTTCTAACAGGATAAGCGTCTGAATGGTGGGAAGCCATCCTACCTATTGATCATGATGCCGGTTGGGAAGAGTTCAAACTTATAATTGAAGCTCAGTACTGCCCTCCTCCGGTGAGAGAAGCTAAGGTTCGAGAATTTTTCTCCGCGCAGCCTTCGGATGTGCTGGTCGCTCAGATGATTAAGACGTTTAATCAACAGCTGGCGTGTGTTCGACACCTGGTTAGAACCGACACATAAATGATGATTCACTTTGATATGAGAATGAAGCCGGAAATACAGAGGTACATATCAGGTTTTGAATGCACCACTCTCCGTCAGTATCAAGAGAAAGCCCTGGCGTATGAAAGGAAAGAAGTAGCTATGGAAAAGTTCTTGGAGTCCAAGAAGCAGAAAGTCTCTGGTAGTTTCACAGAGCACAAGAGTAGTGGGCCCCGCAAAGCCCAGTCATCCTTTCATTCGTTTAAGAGGCCCCCGCACCCATCCAAAGGCGGAAAAAACTTCAGATCAGTATCAACACCGACAGATGTGGTCAAAAACTCTTTTAATTGTGGTCGCACAGCACACCTTTTGGCGTGATTTTTTCCATTCTCCAGTGACATATTATGATTGCGGACAGGAAGGGAATCGTGCAATGTTCTGCAGGGATGCCACTAAGATAATTGGAGCTCATACTTTGCCGCCAGCTCAGAAGGAAGCAAGTGTTCCACAGACACAGCAGAGTGTCCAGCTACCCCAGAGTTTTGGTCGAGGACAAGGCAGAGGATAGTTCGACTGAAAGGGAGCATCAAGTGCTGGATCCATTCCCCCACGCGTTTACGAGATGAGGAGGGCAGACGATTAGGATGCCTCTGTTGCATCAGGTACCGTTCAGATCCTTTCACAACCAGTTAGTGTTTTGTTTGATACAGGGGCTACACATTCATTTATATCATTGTCTTGTGTTAATCGTTTGAACATTTCTTGTTTTCATAAATGTGAGCCTTATGTTGTGGGTTTACCAAGTGGGGAGAGAATTGTGGGGAACTTAGAAACTAGAGATTTTCCTGTATCAATTGGAGGAAAGGAGTGGCCCTCAAATATGATTGTGATAGAGATGCAAAGAGACGATCTGATTCTCGAAGACGATTGGCTTAATCGATATGGAGCTATTGTGAACTACCGGAAGAGGAATATCTCGATGATAGCCGAAGATGGTTCCAAATTATTATTTGAGGGATAGAGACCAGAAAGCTCAGGGAAAATGATCAAAGCTATGAAAGCCGTCAAACTGCTAAAACAGGGCTGTACTAGATACTAGTGTTACGCAATGAAGAAAGAAGACGGAAAAGTAGAGCTTTCATCCATTCCTGTTGTGAGTGAATTTCCGGACGTTTTCCGTGACGAATTACCTGGACTACCTCCACGACGAGATGTAGAGTTTACCATCAAGCTAGAACCAGGAGCTACACCGATTTCTAAGGCGCCATATAGTATGGCACCTACCGAAATGTATGAATTGAAGAAGCAACTGGAAGAGTTACTGGACAAAGGCTATATTCAGCCAAGTGTTTCACCCTGGGGTGCACCAGTTCTTTTTGTCCAAAAGAAAGATGGATCGCTTCGATTGTGTATTGACTATCGGGAGATGAATAAGATGACGATCAAGAACAAGTACCCATTGCCACTAATCGATGATTTGTTTGACCAGTTGCAAGGAGCGATAGTATTTTCAAAGATTGATTTGAGATCGGGATATCATCAGTTGAGGATTAAGGAATCCGATGTTCTGAAGTCGGCATTCAGAACTCGCTACGGACATTATGAGTTTGGGGTGATGCCGTTTGGTCTCACTAATGCGCCTGCTGTATTTATGCAATTAACAAATCGAGTGTTCATAGAGTATTTGGACAAATTCATAGTTGTGTTTATTGATGATATTATGGTTTATTCCAAGAGCCCGAAAGAGCATGCGCAGCACTTACGGATCGTTTTGGACCTCTTGAGTAGCGAGCAATTGTATGCCAAACTTTCTAAGTGTGAATTCTGGCTAAAGGAAGTGATGTTCCTCGGTCATGTGGTATCAGCAGAAGGAGTCCGAGTAGATCCCTAGAAAGTCGAGGCAATTTTGGATTGGAAGTCTTCTAAGAACTTGAAGGAAGTCAGAAGTTTTCTAGGACTTGCTAGGTATTATCGTCGGTTCATGGAAGGGTTGTCTAAAATTACCCGCCTACTTACTCGATTGCTGCAGAAAACCCAATAGTTTGAATGGAGCGATATGTGTCAGACCGGTTTTGATGAATTGAAAAGGAAATTAACGACGGCACCAATTTTAGCACTACCACAAGGAACTGAAGGGTTCATAGTTTTTAGTGATGGTTCATACCAAGGTATCGGGTGTGTATTGATGTAGAATGAGAAGGTGATCACCTACGCTTCACGGCAGTTGAAACCATATGAAGTAAATTATCCAACTCGTGATTTGGAACTAACAGCTGTGGTTTTCGCCTTGAAAATATGGAGACATTATTTGTACGGGACTCACTGTCAGATATTCACAGATCATAAGAGTCTCAAATACATCTTCAGTCAGAAAGAGTTAAACATGCGGCACAAGAGATGGCTGGAATTGATTAAGGACTATGATTTGGAGATTCTTTATCATCCAGGCAAAGCGAACGTAGTGGATGATGCACTAAGCCACAAACCTGTTTCTATTCGAATGCTGGAGACTCTCACGTCCCAGTCCAGCATTCAACGAGAGTTGATTCATGAAGGAATTGAAGTATGGTTGCAAGGAGTCAAGGGCAACTGTGTGTGATGGAATTAACTTCGTCGTTAATCGAAGAAATCAAATCTAAGCAATTAGATGACCCTCTGATGATTCGGTTACGTGATGAAGTGAGCAAGGGTAAGGCCCCAGGATTTGTGATTCATTATGGAGTTTTGAGATTCGAAAATCGACTTTGTGTTCCGATGTTGATGTTTTGAAGGAGACACTCATGAAGGAAGCTCACAGTACGCCCTATTCTATTCATCCGGGCACGAGTAAGATGTATAAGGATTTGAAGCAGAATTTTTGGTGGGGCAACATGAAGAAATATGTGGCGGAATATGACTCGAAGTGTTTAACTTGTCAATAGGTTAAGATTGAACATCAACGACCCTTCGGAATGTTGAAGCCACTTCCGATTCCTGAATGGAAGTGGGAAGATATATCGATGGACTTCATCACTAATATACCGAAGACCAGAACAAGGATGAACATGATTTGGGTGATAGTTGATCGCCTAACAAAGTCGGCTCATTTTCTGGGAATTAAGGATACTTGGGGACCATAGAGGTTGGCACGAGTATTTATTGCGGAGATAGTCCGATTGTATGGTACACCGAAGACCATTATTTCTGATCGAGATGGTCGTTTTGTGTCGCATTTTTGGAAAGCGGTTCATAGAGACTTGGGAACCGAGCTGAACTTTAGCACAGCTTATCATCCTTAGACTGATGGACAGTCCGAGAGGACTATTCAAATAGTAGAAGCCATGCTGAGAGCTTGTGCCCTAGATTGGTCGACTGAGTGGGAAGTTCATATATTGTTGATTGAATTCACTTACAACAATAGTTGGCATGCTTCAACTAAGATGAAACCTTTTGAAGCTTTATGAAAACAGGTGGAACAAATTGACAAAAAACTCAAAGCCACCTCTCTAGAAGAAGTCATCATCAATGACACATAAGAGGGATGGACACAGCTGATGAAGACCCGATTGCAGATCAGACAGGATCTCCAAACGTAGCTGATCCAACCACAACTGATCCTACCATAGCTGATCCAACCTTAGTTTATCCACCCACAACTGATCCAATCATAGCTGATCCACCCACAACTGATGTTGACCCAATCACAGTTGAACCAGATGCAGCAGCAGATTGTCAAAACCAAGCTGATGCAGAGAGATATGCAGTCCCTCAAAGCAACTCAACAGGGGGAATAAAAAATGAAGACCTTCAATCAAAAATAGAAAACAAAGATGATACCCCTCCAAATGGCTAAAAGGTCACCCCATTCAACAAATCATTGTGAACCTAACAGATGGAGCCAAAACTAGGAACTCAAGAGAACCAACAGGAGTGGCAATGTTCTCTTGCTTCATATCCCAAATGGAGCCCAAAACAACAGATTAAGCCCCGGATGACTACACATGGGTGATTACAATGCAAGAAAAACTAAACCAGATGGAGAGGAACAATGTCTGGGAAATAACAGACAGACCATATCACAAGAAAGTCAATGGCACCAAATGGGTATACATAAACAGGCGTGATGAAGATGGAGCTGTCATTAGGAATAAGGCCAGATTTGTTGCGAAAGGACATGCTCAATGTGAAGGAATAGATTTTGATAGAATATATGTACCAGTAGCAAGGCTAGAAGGAATCGGGTTATTTCTTGCATATGCAGCCTTCAAAGATTTTGAAGTTCACCAAATGGACGTGAAAAGTGCATTTCTCAATGGAGTACTAGAAGAAGAAGTCTATGTTGAGCAACTCCTGGATTTATTAAAGGAGACAAGGTATACAAGCTACTAAAAGCTCTATATGGACTCAAACAGGCACCAAGAGCCTGGTATGATACTCTATCCCTATTTCTTGAGAGGAATGGATTTTGCAAGGGGAAGATGACCAAAACTCTCTTCAGGATTGAACATGAAGACCACATACTACTAGTTCAAGTATATGTGGATGATATTATATTTGGCTCAACCAACCCTGAGCTATGTGAAAAATTCTAAACTCTCATGCAAAGAGAATTTAAAATGAACATGATGGGCAAACTGAATTTCTTTCTTAGTTTGCAAGTCAAACAACTTGACACTGAAAAATTCATCAACCAAGCTAAGTAGACAAGGAAGCTAATCAAGAGATTTGGCATAGAGTCAGCCAAACCCCTGAGAGTACTAATGAGCACATCTTTACACATTGATGCAGATGATGGAGTCATTCCAGTGGATCCAACCCAAAATAGAGGACTAATTGGATCACTACTATATATCACTTCAAGCAAGCCTGCCATTTCATATGCAGTAGGAGTGTGTGCAAGCTTCCAGTCCAAGCTTCATATGTATTAGGAGTGTGTGCAAGATTCCAGTCCAAGCCAATGCAGTCTCACCAGGAAGCAACAAAAAGGATAATCAAATACCTAAAATCTACAATCAATGTTGGATTGTGGTATCCCAAAGATGACAACTTTGAACTATCAGGATATTCTGATGCTCGCTTTGCAGGATGCAAGATCAACAGAAAAAGCACCAGTGGAGCATGTCAATTCCTTGGAAGCAGACTAATATCTTGGTTCATTAAGAAGCAAGTGTCCAACTCAATATCCACAACTGAGTCAGAATACCTAGCTGCAGGTAGCTGTTATGCTCAATTTCTATGGATCAGACAACAATTAAGGGACTACAACATCATTGCCAATGAGTTCCTATTTGGTGTGACAATAATAGTGCAATTGTTATAACAAACAATCCAGTCTTACATTTAAGGACGAAGCACATAGATGTCAAGCATCATTTCATCAGAGATCATGTGCTCAACAAAAGAGTAAGGGTGAGAAGAGTCAGCATAGAGTATCATATTTTTGATATATTCACAAACCTTTACCAGAAGAAAGGTTTCTTGAACTAAGCAAGGACCTTGGACTTCTAGACTGTGAATCTAGTGCCTAGCTGAAAATCCAAAGATGAAGAATGTCACCTGATCTGAAGAACATGCAAGAAAAGCTACCTGATCAGAACCAGACGAGGAAAAGTCACATGATCTAAAGAAAATGAGAAAAACTACCTGACCAGAACCAGATAAGGAAAAGTCACATGATCTGAAGTAGATAAGAAAAGTCACCTGATCAGATCTAGACGAGAAAAGTCACCTGATCAGAACCAGACGAGAAAAGTCACCTGATCAGAATTAGATGAGAAAAGTCAACTGGTCAGAACCAGATGAGAAAAGCCACCTGATCAGAACCATAGACAAGGAAAGTCATTTGATCAGAAGCACGGACGAGGGAAGCTAGCTGATCATAATTACAACCATGATGCAAAAAGTAAGCTGATCCAAAGCACATATAAGATTATACAAAGGAAGCAAGGGGTTGAAATCGCATCTGATCAGAAGTCAAAAAGTCAACCAACTAAGTTTTCAATTTCTTTAAATACTCATTTTATAACACGTGGACTAGAATGCACGATCCTACTAACTCCACGTCTACATCATGCCGTCCTATCAGTCATACGAACCGCCATTCTTTAATTAATTGTCTTTTAAAAAAACCTGTGTGGCTATTTAAGATGGTTGAAATCATTTCACTAAAACCTTATCGTCTTCAACCTTCAAGCTAAGAACCCTAATTTTTCTCAGAGAAGCAAAACCCTAGAATATTCACTACACCAATCTCCAAAAAATTTGCAGATATGGACGCCAACACCTATTTCAAGAACACCAATCTGAGGATGGTGAAGGAACAGATACTATTTAGTATTATTGTAGACTTTGTCAGTCTACTGGAGGCTAATAACACCGCATTGATGGCGTAGCTGATTCAGAAGATGAAGAATAATGGGATTTACCATTTTCTGGACATTAACCCGACACAGCTATTCAAGAAGGCTGTCGTTTGCTTTTACAAGGAGGCCCTAGTCAGAGAAAGGGGCATTGAAAGCTCGATTGTTGGAGAACCCATTTTCATAACCATATAGACCATCGCAGACACGTTCAACTTGGAGAACTAGGGCATTTTAGTTGAGGCCCTAAAACAAAACCCAGTCGAGATATGGTACGAGATTAAGGTGGCAGACCAGCCGATGAAGATGAAATTCACTGCCCGAAAGTCAGACCTGAAGAAAGAATACAGATACATGCTGGACATCACAAACAAAATTGTGATGGGAATGCTAGGAAGCTTTGACCAGCTATCTTCCTCCAATATAATGTTATGGGCGCCATGATTCAGAGTTAGAGGATAAATTGTCCTGACTACATTTACAGGAAATTAGTCCGAAAAGTAAATAAGGTGAGGTGGGACATTGCTAACAAGAAGTTTGGGCAAAATTTGGCCTTTGGAACTCAAATTAGTTACATTCTGGAGTTTTTGGGAAAAGCCAAAGGGAAGGCTGAAAATTTCCACAGTAGCAAGAGGCTTGGCCACTTGGACCAAGCTGCAATACAGAAATTTGCAGAGAACAAGTCCAGATCGGTTGGAATTCTTGAGAAGATGAGGACTGGAATATCCTCATACAAAGGAGTCTCAGACTCAGAGAAGGAAGAGGTTGAGTCAGTTGCAGCTGATAAAAATACAGCTGAGAAAACCACAGTTGTGATCCCAACTGCAGCTGAGGAAATAGCAGCTGAAACCGCACCTTCTCCAACACCAGCTGTAAAAACTGCAGCTGACATCCCATCTGAACAGTTAGCGACATTCCACCCGCACCTACAACCGCACCTGTTCTTTGCACCGCACCTGCAACCACACCTGCGGACAGCCTAGACAACGAAAAACATACCTATCTCTAAGCTCTTAAAGAGGAAGTCACTTGAGAGAGAAAAAGTTGTCCACGTCACCTCATCTCCTGAACAATCTCCCAAGAGACAGAAGGGTCTGGTGGACCACTCACCTGAAGAAGAGGAGGAGATACAGCAAGCCACCAACACCCTAGCTGCACTACCACTCACCACATCTGCAGATCAACCAGCTCACTCTACTGAGCTGATATCAGAAGTAATTCCACTCCTGACACTCCCTAGTGTCATAGAAGAAGAAGAAGCAGAGGAACTTTTTGAGGAACAAAATGTCCAATACTCCATCAACCTCCAGTAGAATAATCCTATGAACCTTACCAAGGCCCAACTGAACTAGTAAGGAAACCAGCTCTAAAGTTGTAATATCCGACTGTAATTCTTATCTACCATTGTATTATTCAGATAATTTGAGTACCATTATAATCATGTTACATTTAGTGTGATGATTATTGATGTTAGGTTATATCAGAATAGAATTAATTATAATTGTCATTCGCATTGTGGTTGATTTCTAGACGTTATATAGATTGTTACATCTTTTTTGGCTAGGTTTTCTGTGTTTAACGTACGATAAGGTTTCAGTCTAACGTATGCTATAACTGCAAACTTACATACGTAATGGAGTATATATTACGTACGTAATGCAGAGAATCTAATCCGATCTCAACTATCGGCATGGGGGACCATGCTAGATTCGGATAATGGGGTCTTTCGAGGTAGCCAGGTTGACCTACATTACATAGGTAATGCTCATGCTATAACGTACGTAGTGAGATAGGTGTTGTGAGGCAGTAGCCTCTGGAGGATTATTACGTACTAACACCTTATGTGTAGCATACGTAAAGAGACTAACGTACATTAGCTTTGTGCTATAACGTACGTAATGGATTGTACAGTTTATAAAAAGACAGGTTAGTCTTTCATTTTACACGATCCAAACTCGACCTCTTCTCCAAGTTGTCATCCCTATGCATCCCTAGATAGATTCTAGCCTCTTCCAACTTGTCTTTGAGCCTTCCATATTGTATTGGAGTTTCATATCGTGGATTGAAACTTAGAGATTAAGGATTGGAGGTTGTTCTTGATGTATTTTGGAGTTGTTCTTCATTCTCAAAGGTTGGTTATTTTAACTTGTACTAATTTCGATAATGTTAGGGATTACTTTCATTTATGGTTAATCAATCAAGTACATCATGTTAGTTATTAGAATCATGAACAACTAAATAGGAACATGATAATATTGATGATAACTCTTCTTGAATAATTGGAATGTTGAAAGAAAACATGATTGTTATTGATCTTTAGAAAGATATGATTATGAACATTTAGATTAATAAATCCTTCACAAATTAGAGATTGTTAGGTGATATAATCATGTTGTAGAAAGGGTTTTCATGAATTATTGGATGATCATCACAAATTTTGGTATATTCATGTAGAACTTAATGAATTGTTGTATAACTCTTGTGATTTTGTTGTGTTTAAAATAGACTTGATCAATTGATGAAGTAGGATTGTTTAGAAAATCATATTCGAATGTTGTTAATGTTCTAAAAAAGGGTTTGATGAGATAAGCTTACATTAATAACACAAGGCGATTAACAGGTATTACTCTTGTTAGATTATTGGTTGATAGAACTTCATAACTTATTAAGAACTTGATGAAGGTGATAATTCGGTCATAGGAACGAACTGGGGAATCATAGAATTCTTGAATTAGAACCATAATATTTGTTTGAGATAGTTAAACCATTCAGATTGACCTACGGATGCCGCTTCCTACGAATTCGATATAGATGATTGTATGAATGTGTTATTAAATGAATTACATTTCATTCAACGTCGCTTGCTCGAGTGATTGTCAATTAGTCGAGCACATCGTTTTTCGTTCGTTCATTCGTTTGTTCGTTTGTTCATAGAAGGATTATCTCCATCTCGAAATTGAGGCAAGTTATCTTGCTTGGTTATAATGATGATTGAATTCTCGTGTACGTTATACATTTCGTGTATATGTAATGCTTTATGAATCTACGATTTATAATGTGGTATTGTTCTTGATCATGTTTACCGTTTCGTTGTGAGATTGTATTCTCAAGTTTCACTACCTTCGTACAGTTGATCTCGTTGATTATTGTTGCCACTTCGGTGAGCCTTTCTTGACTTTGGTTGGTTGTGTGATTCGTTGAGTTTCGTTGTCATGTTGTATAGTGGCATATCTGGAATCATATATGCGTTCCAATTGGTTATTATGTAGGATTTTTAGCCGGACACATATAGTCATGCATGGATTTTTCCGCATTGGACTGTGCACATGAGACGTAGTTCGTGAGACTAATTAGGTACATTGTCCCATGTGCATTCTGGATTCCGTATACGGGTTAGACATGTGCACTGACACATTTCCGGATCGAGCGTACTATGATATCCATCTTGAGCCTTACTGATTGGTCATTCATATTCCATGTTTGATTGGTTATGATTGATGGTTTGTGATTGGTTGTTCATACGCCCGAGGGGTATGTTCAACAGTCGTGTTGTCTCTTTGAGATCCAATATATGTGAATTGTATAACATCTTGAGAATTTATTATCATGTATATCTGACCCTGTGGTTTGGACGAAATACTTGTATTGTATTTTAGGTCGAGGCAAGGGCAAGGCACGGGAAGAGCACAGTGACGATGAAGGATTCGAAGGATACTAGTTGGGCCCCTCGAGTATTTTGTTCTCCGGTTATGCTTAAACCGTGTAATGTTATTTTTCACTTCGTTTGAACTATTGTCATTGTACTATTATTTTAAGTGTATTCCATCTTCATATGGTTTGTACTAGTATTTGGATCCTGTGTATTCTGAGGCTAATGGCCGTACTATTCGTAGACTCCTAATCGGAGTAAGGATTATTGTATTGTGATTCGGTGTCACAATAATTTTATGTTTAATTTGTTTATTGGTATCGCCTGGTGGGTCCCAGTATGGGGTCCACGGCACTATAATGGCCGCCGTATTCGGGGTGTTACAGTAGATGGTATTGGAGAGCGCGTCTTTTCTCTTTAAGAGTCGTTGTGAAGTAAACTAGTATCAAGAAACCTTCGCGTCATGTGTGACCTGTGCAAGCACCTGACCCTACGAGCCAAATACGATATGTTCTTTATAAGCCATGATTTAATTATTGGCATGATATTGATGACGAAATGGATCTCTTTGTTGATCTTGATATTTCGAGAATCTGTGGCGGGATTTATCTATTTGATTTTTTTGAGGAAAATTCTGAACTGATTACATGATTGAATTTGTTTCGATTTGATGTTAATGTGATATTTTGTGTGGCGCTCGCGGTGACTATAATTCATTATGAACTGTTTTCTTGAATAACTAGTTTCATTGTTGCTATTAGCTTAACATGAATTTTGATCAGTTGTAAAGACGGTCATGAACTGTGCTTATGATTATTGTTTGATTCTTTCAGTATGGAAAGAAATTTGAGGGGCCGTGGTAGAGGGGGTCGAGGCCGCGGAAGGGGTCGAATCCCGAGACCACAAGCCAATGCACGTTTGAATGTAGAACAGAGCTCAACTGGTAGTGATTCGCCTACTGAGAATCAATCACACCACACCGAGCGACACGAGGGCAAGCGCGTCGACCCGTATGTTGTTATGAAGGGCATGATGGCCCAGATGACCCAGATGGGTCAATTAATGGAAGCTATGCAGAGAGCTACTATTGGACAGCAACAGGGACCTCATCCACCACCTTCTGTGCACGACGGACCTATGAGTCGAATCATTAGCGACATCTCTTGTCAGCGGCCTCCACTTTTGAAGGCTCCTCTAATCCTACGGATATTGTACACTGGATGGAGCACTTCGAGAAGTTGTTCGAGATGGTAGAATGTTCGGAAGAGAACCGCATCTCGGTGGCAGCTTACTACATTAGCAAGGGCACCCACACTTGGTGGCTTTCGGTGAGACCAGCTGATGGTGCATGCACTTGGGAGGAGTTCAAGAACCACATGATGGATCGTTATTATCCAGGTCCACTTCGTGAGGCCAAGCTGTCAGAATTGCTAAACCCAGACCTGTTGGAGGAGGATAATGTGTTATCGATTGCTAAAAAATTTCAGGCACTACTTCCGTTCGCTACGTCGATTGTACGGACGGAAGCGGATAAAATCAAGTATTTACTCAAGAGGCTTAAAGTCCGGATGAGGATGCAGTTACTTAATCACCACTGCACGACTCTACCGGAGTTTATTGAGATAGAGTTGTAAAACTCTTTCGCATTGCGGAAGCAATTTAAATGAAAGTGCAGAAAATAAATCGACACAAGGATTTATAGAGGTTTGGCCAAACGTGCCTACGTCCTCTCTCAGTATCTTTTTCAATAGGATAAAGATCAACCTCTGCACCTCTCTTCTATCGGTCGAGGGATAACCGTTACAAACTTGTCTTCTATCAGTCTAAGTTAAACCGTACAATCTCTCTTCTATCGGTCGAGATATTACCGCTTGTACTTGTCTTTTTGTGTCGGTCCAAGTTAAACCGTTTTCCTTTTCTATTGGGCAAGGAATCAACCACTCTAACTTTCTATGGGTACTAGATAAACCCCACTTAGATATCGATTGCGATTCTAACAATGCCTGATCCTTGATCCTAATAACACTGAATCTAATTGTATCTTTTCTTTTACCTCTCGTGTATGTGTTTAATGTATAAACACTCAAACTATTAATATAAGCACAATTACAACAACAAGAATATCAATATCAATATCTGATCAATGTATCGTTTGTTTTGTGTTGTTTTTTTGGATGAATACCATTAGAAGTGGTATTTATAGGCATTTCTCTTCCAACTAGCCGTTAGCCTTCTGACACTTCATTATGTACGCTATCTCTCCTCAACTACGTACTCTAGCCATCTTACGTACGTTAACATCTACAGGTTACGTACGTTATCCTTTTTCACAAAACAGCCCAGTAGCCTTCGTCTTTTGTGTTACGTACGTTAGCAAATTATCCATTACGTACGTTACTCAATGTCAACATATCCGTTGCTTGCTGACCCATGCCATGACATCATCTCCAACATTCTTCATGTTTGAATGCAGAAACATCACATTACGTACGTTAATCCTTCTCTCTTACGTACATTAATCTTGAACACTTACGTACGTTATATATCGAATGTTACGTACGTTAATCATGTAATTTCCAGCTTTTTGCGACTTCGATTCCTTCATTGCGTTGCTTTGCTTCGCTTCTTTGTTGTTTTGCTTTGTTTATCAACTTAATCATCAAAACTCTATTAACGAATATATGGAATAAAATATTCCAACAACCAAGAATCTACGAGATGAAGAAGGCTGACGATATCGAAGCCAGCATGGTCGGAGATTAACTCGAGATTCATTCTCAGCCTGTATGTGTTCTTTTTTATACTGGCACTCCACACTCCTTTATATCTGCTTCTTATTTGAGTCGGTTGCCATTAGGTCATGTTATCGATTGTGAACCTTATGTGATTGGTCTACCCGATGGTAGAAGGATCATTGGGAATTGTGAAGTGTAGAACTGTCTGATTCGTATGAACGACCGTGAGAGGTTGTCAAACTTGATTGTGGTCAATTTACCCAAAGATGATGTGAGATTGGGTATCGATTGAATGGACCGTCATGATGCCATACTGAGTATCCGCAAGCGGATGGTGACCGTCACTTCTGACGATGGTTTTGAGTGCATTTTTCTGGGTGATAATCCCAACCGTTCCAGGAGAATTATCAATGCAATGAAAGTAGTGAAACTACTTAATCAGGGGTGTATTGGTTATTGGTGCTACATGACCAAGACAGTAGACCGACCTCCTGAACTACCCGATATTCTGGTGGTCCGAGACTACCCAGATGTCTTTCCAGATGAGTTGCCAGACTTGCCTCCACATCGTGAGGTAGAGTTAGCTCGAGGATTTGACTGAGAAGGGTTATATCTGACCCAGTGCGTCCCTTTGGGGAGAACCGGTGCTATTTGTGCGGAAGAAATATGGATCCTTGTGTTTATGTATTGATTATAGAGAGTTGAATAGGGTAACAATAAAGAATAAATATCCGTTGCCTCGTATTGATGATTTGCTGGATCAACTCTAAGGCACCACTATATTTTCCAATATCGACTTAAGATCCGGCTATCATCAGCTGAGGATTCGAGAGTCCTATGTTTCTAAGACTGCCTTTCGTACTCGTTATGGGCATTATGATTTTGTGGTTGTTATACCCGAGATTTTTATTCTGATTAATTTGAATTTTCCTTTTATGACCGTAAATTTCTCGGTTGTCGAGCGTTGGTATTATTTTTCTCGACGATTGATTTTGTGTTTATGGCCATATGTGGTGATTTGTTGTATGTTGTTTTTATTTCGGATCGATATTGTTGTCCCCGAGCATTTTGTCATGTTTGTTTCTGTGCAATTTCTGAAAATCGGGTCGTCGAGTCATGGCGGCTCGGCATCGGCCGGCCAGGTGCGACAGTGGCCAGCCAGGTGCGGCAGTAAACCGGCCAGGTATGCACGAGCAGCCCATACGGACCGGCGCTCATGCGGCTCTCGTGCGGGACAGGCAGACTACTGGACAGTCCCTGGGGCCGTGCACGAGTAGGGCGCACGAGCAAGGCGCATGGGATGGCGCTCGTGCGGCACTAGGCAGGAAGTAGCAGGCGTGCACGAGCAGTGCTCGTGCGGTACGGCAGAGGCCAGGCGGTGCCGCGCACGAGCAGGCCACACGACTGGACGCCCGAGCATCATGCTCGTGCGTGTCCGGAAGACTCCCAGACGTGTTCCGGCAGGTTCTTGGCGCACGAGTCATGCACGGCCGGTGCTCGTGCGTCTCTACTCGTGCGTCGTGCAGGATCTATATAATGACCCGGCAGACGTGTTCTTCACCCATTTTCTTCCCCCAACTCATATCCTCCGCGGCCAAGGATTGGAGAACATGAAGGCATGGTGCTACCAATCCACGTTGTTTTTGAGTTCCTAACATCGGTTAATCATCCTATAATCTTCTTCAATCCATCGAATCAAGGTATGATTTCATAAAAATCTAGTTTTGGGGATTTTAGTTGATTTCGTCCGATTTCATCATATTAACTCAGACTACTGATGGATAATCGAAGAGTAAGTTGTGTTCTATCATTTTCATCATCTTTCCACGGTTTTATCATTTTCGATTCGTCGTTTATATGAGTTTTCAATTGACGCCTTCAAGGTGTCCGGGGAAATGCCGCAGAGGGAGATTCGGTCATTTTGCGATGTTTTTCCTCGTGTGATTTATTGTTTATTTGATTATAGGATATTAGGGACGAATTCCCTACGAAAATCTGGTGTTGAGCCTTTCCGGTCGTCGTTTTCAATGGAGTTCCGGATTTTTCCAATCAACCGTATTTTCAGAGTATTCACGAGAGATTACCAAGGCAAGTACCTTGATATACGAATTATAACTACGTGAAATCATTGTTGTCGAAGTGTGTGAATCATTTTACGAATATATATATATATACACATTATATTTATATGTTAAATATACGTGTATATATATATGGGGACTTTATTTTCAGAACTCTCTTAAGTGCGAGAACTGCGAGAACTCCTCTAAACCAATGATATTTTTTTAAATATTAAAAAATATTTTTAATTCAAAGGGTATTGTAGTAAAATACAATTTTTATATTATTTTTGAATTTTTTTTATTAAATATAATAGCCCCTACTAATGATAACCCCTACTATATAGTAGGGGTTATGATCAGTAGGGGTTGTATGCATTGACATGATGTACATTATGTATGATTAGGAGTACAAAAGGTGGTTCTCGCAGTTCTCGCACTTAACAGGGTTCTGAAAATAAAGTTACACTATATATATGTTAAATATACGTATATATATACATATATATATATATATATATATATATATACACACACACACATACGTTGGTGAATGTCAGGTGATTATGTAACACCCCCAATACACTCATGGATATTACACGCCGTAGACCTCTTTGCGCAAGGGTGTACGAGGCAGGAGACTACAAAACAAAACCCACACGCGGCCAACTAGACCAAAACATAAAACCGTAGACCGATTAGGTTTTTCAAAACACAACATAGATGTACATCTGATAAACCAAAATACAAATCGATCGCATATTACATAACATGTCCATCCCCTCAGGGATGATAAGGAAAACTCAGACCGACAGATCACTGACGGACAACCGACTACAATTTACTAGTATCGCTGCTTTACATCATCCTCCGAACCGATCCTGTGGTTGCTCTCCCTCCAGTCAGAACACCTGGAATAAATAACAAAATCCCCAACGTGGGGTTTGCGATGGAATCGCTAGCAAGTAACCAAGCTATAAAGTTATACATCAAGAATACAACCGTTATGAAAATAACCTTTCGACAAGGTAGTAACACGATCCCCGAGTCCAAAATCTTTTCGAAAACAGTTCCCACTAGGGAGGATCATGAAGATAACTTCAATACACGTTTGAAAGAATAATTGAGGACGTCGGGGGTCTCAATGTAAAATCATGAAAAGATTTGTAATTCTCATTTTCAAAAGGGTTTTCTTTCAAAATCATATAAATGATACAATTCTTTAAACAAGCCTCAAAGGCAGAACCATATTCACCAATATAGCCAGAATCCAAGATTCAAGCATTCACAATTCAGAAATATTAAATCAATACTCATACCACCTCCGTGGCCTCAATAGGACCCACCCAGATTGGCTACCGAAACAAACTCGAATCCACCCATAAGTTATCTTGACATCGTACTCGCAAGTAACGATTCTCGGAGCCTTCTCCAGACCTACCCGATCAGATAACCTTATGGTCAAATCTTATCAACCGGCTCTACTCGCAAGTAACACACCGCCGGAGGCCTCACGGGTCCCTACCCGGTTAATCATCATTCAAACACGCCAACAAGTTATCGTGACATCTCACTCGCAAGTGACGATTCTCGGAGACCTCTCTAGACCTACCCGATTCGATAACCTTATGGTCAAATCATAGCATCTGGCTGTACTCGCAAGTACGCGCTGCCGGAGGCCACACGAGTCCATACCCGGGCAATATCTTAATTCACCGATTTCACAACAACAAGGGTATAATATTCGCCACAATGACAAACACGTAAAATCGTAAGTTAATGCAACAAACACTTTCACAAAGTATATCTTCACATCACATCATTGCTTAGTAAACATACTAACAAGTGAACAATACAAATATTCCACGATTCCTCAGATAACTACTCACTTCTAAATATCCGACTCAAGCACAATACAACATGAAATGGTAGTTATCATTCTTCAACAAATTTATGCTCGTATTTACTTTCATAGAATCACATATTCATTTAGAAGTGAGTTATGGTTAGATGTTCAATCACTAACAAGTCCACATTAAATTCACGACACGTCACATTATCAAAGTATAAAGATTACAGATGAGATACTCGCCTCAAGTCCAAAGCACGCGAAACAATGGGGAAGCTCGACCGGAATACTCGTACAGCTATAATCCTCCAGAAAACACAACGAAAATACGATCACAACGAGAATCAAGGTAAAAAACAACGGAAATCCCAATAACTATCGAAGGGAACTCATTGGGACATTTAATCGAACATTCAATGTTCGATAATTCCCAAGAACACTCGAATCCCCAATCGAGTTGAATAAACTCGAAATACGGATATACAACCCAAATAAAACGATTAATAATGATCAATAACATCAACCGATACATCGAAATCAGACAAACAACGAAGATTAAGAAGAAATCCCGAAAGTCAACCCTAGGAGATTTCAAGAAATTACCTCGATCCGAACAAGGATTAGATGTTGTTATGATCGATAAGGGCCTATAAAAACACCTTGGAATTGAGTGGAATCGACCAAGTATCGACGTTAGCGTCTCTCCCATACAGCAGTTGCGAGAAAAAGAAGGAAAATGAAGAGGACACGTCGCCCAGGCCATATATAGGCCCGCACGTTACGGCCGTAACCGGTAGCGCCTTACAGCCGTAACTCGGCCCTTACAGACATACTCGGTAGGCCCTTACGGCCGTAACCAGGTCCCCAGGCCTACTGTCCTAAAAACGAAAGTGTGTTACGGCCGTAATCGGCAAGGCATTACGGCCGTAACTCGGCAGCCTTGCGGCCGTAACCGATTACGCCTTAGGGCCATAACAGGCAGTGTTTTACGGCTGTAGCCGGCAGTTCTTTACGTACGTAACTCAGCCAGGCCTCTCGACCGAAACTCGATCGTTCCGATAGTCCGGTTAGGTGCTCGATGATGTCTCGATCACACCAATGCACCTGCTACGATTCAAAACAATAACGAGCCAACCACGAAATGTAACATACCACATCCCAAGCACACATTTAATCAAAGAAATGTTGGAACATTTTGTTCCATACATGCTTAATAATGTTTTGATGATTAAGTTGTTACACAATACAAAACAACAAAAAGGCGAAGCAAAGCATCGAAGAAGACGAAGTGCAAAAAGATGGAATTTGCAAAGCTTACGTGCGTAAAATATCAGTCATAGCGTACATAACAAGTGTGAAATAACGTACGTAAAGGTGTTCAAACAAGAAGAATGTTGGGAAGAGTCAAAGTCAGAAAAGCAGCAACAGACATATGACGTCATCAATGACGTATAGCTAATGTACGTAATGCAAGATTGGCTAACGTACGTAAGGAAAGAAATGAATGTTACTCGACTGAAACTGGTACGTGATAACGTACGTAATCCATGATGTTTAACATACGTAACGCTGTTAGTGTACATAATGAAAGGAAGATAGCGGCCGTAATCTATGCACAGGAGGCTAACAGCTAGTTTGGGTGATGAAGGCTATAAATACCACATCTTTGGTATTATTCCACACAACAACTTCAAGCAAGAGATACATTGATCACTTATTCATATTGATATTATTGTTGTTGTAATATTGAGCTTATATTGTTAGTTTGAGTGCTTATACATTCAACATTATACACGAGAGGTAAAAGAAAAGATACGATTGGATTCGGTGTTATTAGGATCAAGGATTGGCATTATTAGAATCACAATTGCTATCTTCATGATGTTTATCTAGTACCCATACAAAGCTAAAGAGGTTGATTCCTTGTCCTACGAAAAGGAAAACGGTTTAACTTGGACCGACGCAAAGACAAGTACAAGTGGTTTGTCACGGACCAATAGAAGACGTGATTGTAATGGTTATCCCTCGACCGATAGAAGAGAGATGTAGAGGTTTTTATCTTGAACCTATAGAAAAAGATACCGAGAGAAGACGTAGGCTCGTTTATAGCCGAACCTCTATAAATCCATGCGTCATTTAATTTCTGCATACTTATTTTATGCTTCCGCAACACGGCGCATATTCCGATCTCGATCCAACAATTGGTATCGGAGCAGTACCTCCAATACACGACTTAACATCCGAGGAGTTGATCCAAATGGCATTTCAATTTGCTCCAGTCGAAGGCCTTGCTCTTAACCGACCACCATTTTTTGATGGTGCAAATTTCATGACATGGAAGAAAAAGATGTCGATCTTCATTCGTGCTTATGATATTGATATTTGGAAGATCATTTGTCTTGGCCCAAAAGTTCTAATAAAAGCCGACGGATCTCTCAAGAGTTTCGAAGAATATAATGATGAGGATTGGAAGAACGACCATCTAAATTGTAAGGCTACTCAACTCTTATATTGTGCCTTCAATCCGGAAGAGGTCAATCGAATCTCATTGTGTGAAAGTGCTAAAGAGATATGGAAAATTCTTGAAATCACACACGAAGGGACAACTCAAGTCAAGGAGACAAAGATCAATATGCTTCTCCATGACTACGAGTTATTCATGATGAAGGGTGCCGAGTCCATCACCAACATTCTCGACCGATTTTCGGTCATCACTAATGGACTTGCTTCATTCGGTAAACCATTATCTAGTAGTGAAAAAGTCAAGAAAATTTTACGATCACTACCTAGTGAATGAGACGGCACCGTGACTGCGATTATGGAATCGAAAGATCTCAATACGCTTGATTTTAGCGCCCTAGTTGGTTCGCTAATTAATTATGAGATAGTTCTTAAATCACGAAGTGTCAAACCGAAGCCGAAGGAACGATCAATAGCCTTAAAGGCTAAGATGTCTAAAAGAGAAGAAGTTCCGGTGCATGATAGCGACGAAGAATCGTCATATTATGCCAAGAATATTAATAAGTTCCAAACCTTATTAAACCGGAGAAAGAAAGACGTCTCGCACGAATCTAAGAAATTCGACAACTCTTGTCGATTATGTGGAAAACCAGGTCACTTTGCAAAAATTTGCCGAGCTAAACCCAAGAAGGAGGTTCTCGTTGCAACATGGAGCGATGACGACGAAGATGATGATTTTATCAATCAAAATAATCTTGCTCTCATGGCCCGAAGTTCACTCGACGATAGCGACGTCGAAAGTCGGGTAAGTACGTCATCTCAAGATGAGTTATTTGAAGCATTCGAGTTATTACATATCGATTTCCAAAATACTTTAAAAGAAATCAAATCCCTTCAAACTAAAAATAAATCATTGGAAAATGAGATTTCCAAAATTCTTGAAAAGGGAAAATCTATTGAAATCAATCATTCAAAATGCGTTGAAAAGGAAAATATTTGAAAGGATGATCTTGTTAAAATTCAAACCGAGCTCAAAAATTTGACGAAGAAATTTTCTCTCGAAAATGAGAAATTTAAAAATATGCTCTCGGTTCAAAGTTTACTTTAAATAAAGAGGGGTTAGGATTCAAACCACGTTTTAAAAATGAATTCGTAAATTTCAAAATACCCCATTGCGAAAAATGTTTGAAAATCGGGCATCATATTTCAAACTGTAAAAGCCCACGCCGGACAATTAAAATTAAAAAGATTTGGGTTCCTAAAGGAACAAATATTTCAAATATAATCTATGTTTCAAATGAAAAAACAACTCTCGGTTGGATCCCAAAAAATTGATTTTTATCAAAATATATTTTACTCAGGGGGAGTAATAATTTTTTTTTAAAGGGGAAATAATATTTTCAGGGGGAGTTTCTACCCTATTGTTATATTTATCATTTGGTATCATGCATATTTTATATTTGGTATCATTATATTTATTTTATTACACTTTTTGATGAAAACAAAAAGGGGGAGAGAAAGGAGAAATTGAAGAATGAGATTAACCCTGAAAGGGGGAGAAAAATCAAAGAAAAGTAGAAAAATCAATTAAAAATAAAAAAGATGAAGTTGAAAAGAAAAATGAGGAAACGTCGAAAAGCCGATGAAAATTTGAAAATTCGAAAAGAAAAAGAAAAGGAAAGAAGGAGAAAGAGGGAGTCGAAGAAAAAGAAATGGGAGAAGAAACTAATGAAACGGACAAAGTCGAAAACTTTGGTCTGTACACATATACATATATTTGTATTTTTGCAGGTAAATCCCATTGGCGAAGTGTTGTTTTGTATTCATCAAAAAGAGAGAGATTTTTGGAACATTTTGTTCCATACATGCTTAATAATGTTTTGATGATTAAGTTGTTACACAATACAAAACAACAAAAAGGCGAAGCAAAGAATCGAAGAAGACGAAGTGCAAAAAGCCGGAATTTGCAAAGCTAACGTGCGTAAAATGTCAATCATAGCGTACATAACAAGTGTGAAATAACGTACGTAAAGGATGGTTCATAACGTACGCAAAGGTGTTCAAACGAGAAGAACGTTGGGAAGAGTCAAAGTCAGAAAAGCATCAATGGACATATAACGTCATCAATGACATATAGCTAACGTACGTAATGCAAGATTGGCTAACGTACATAAGGAAAGAAACGAATGTTACTGGACTGAAATTGGTACGTGCTAACGTACATAATCCATGACGTTTAACGTACGTAACGCTGTTAGCGTACGTAATGAAAGGAAGATAGCAGCCGTAATCTACGTAATGAAAGGAAGATAGCAGCCGTAATCTATGCACAGGAGGCTAACGACTAGTTTGGTGATGAAGGCTATAAATACCACATCTTTGGTATTATTCCACACAACAACTTCAAGCAAGAGATACATTGATCACTTATTCATATTGATATTATTGTTGTTGTAATATTGAGCTTATATTGTTAGTTTGAGTACTTATACATTCAACATTATACACGAGAGGTAAAAGAAAAGATACGATTGGATTCGGTGTTATTAGGATCAAGGATCCGGTATTATTAGAATCGCAATCGCTATCTTCGTGAGGTTTATCTAGTACCCATAGAAATCTAGAGAGGTTGATTCCTTGTCCTACGAAAAGGAAAACAGTTTAACTTGGACCGACGCAAATACAAGTACGAGTGGTTTTTCACGGACCAATAGAAGACGTGATTGTAACGGTTATCCCTCGACCGATAGATGAGAGGTGTTGAGGTTTTTATCTTGAACCTATAGAAAAAGATATCGAGAGAGGACGTAGTCTCGTTTATAGCCGAACCTCTATAAATCCGTGCGTCATTTAATTTCCGCATAATTATTTTACGCTTCCGCAACACGGCGCATATTCCGATCTTGATCCAACAAGAAATGCCGGTGACACAAGTCTCACATGACGAACTTCACAACAGTACATATCATACAGTGCATCATAGAAAAATGTATCCCATAAAATCGTAACGAAATAAATAATTGGAACCAAATGATAAATAATTCAGGGCAACTGGAAAATAAAAATCTCGGGTATTACAGATTAATACCGCTACTAGTTTACGTACTCAACTTGGATTAAAGTACGAACCATATTTATAAAGATAATATAGTAAGGTTTATATATTCGCTTGAATCATGATCTAAGGATATATGGGTAGCATTGGTTGGTTATGCCGAAGGCTTATTGTGTTGAGTCTTGATTGATAACGTGCGTGTTGTTGTTTATTTGTTTGGTTATGGACTGACAATTAATTTGTGTGAATTGGTGTGCTGATTTGATAATTGTTTCAACGATTGACTGTGTTCTTGATGTTTGAAACAATGTGAATACTTGTTGTGAGAGACATCGTATCCGGGAACCTCTGAGGGCAGGCGTGTACTCCGGCCTGGTGTATGCTGCAATAAGCAGCTCCATATGGTTGGTGGACACCGGTGTTACCTAATGCGTGTGCAAGAGGCGGCTCTTGCGGGAGTGAACGCCGACGCGGTGACATGTTCAAGGGGCGGGCAACATAGTGGAGTGAACACCGGTGCACAGGTGTGTAAGGGAGGCGCCTGGCAGGCTTATTGGTTACGGATATTCGAGGGACAGCTAAGACCCCGTTACCAAATGATGTTCGTAATTCAAAGTTCTTCAAACTCATTTTAAAATGTTGGTCTTGATATAGACCGCGATTTGTGTTTCTAAAAGTTTGTTTCAACTTGTTTTAAACGTTGGTATCAGGGTTAATTAACCAAGGATATTTGACGAGATCTCCGAGGGTTAATTAATCAAGGGTCTTGAGCAGAAATTGTCTAAATGAGAGGCTATGTCTTTGATTGTGCTGTGATGATATTCTTTGGAATTGGGTCGAGAACCCCTTGAGATGTTGTAATGATTCGCTTGTGACAGTGTTCTATAAATTGGGTCGAGGACCCCGAATAACGTTGTAATATTTTTCTTGTAAAATTGTTTTCTCCATGCTGGGTCAAGGACCCGAGAGCTTTTGAAGTTACTTTCTACAAGTATTCCCATTCGATTTTCAAAAACCCCAAGACGGCCGAGTCAATAATAACGTTTTCAAATTATCTTATCAAATAGTTTTCCTTTTAAAAAGGGGGTTTTCAAACTAGACCTTTTAACTCATTGGGCTCGTTTAAAGTTTCATTGGTGTTATGTTCCGTAAATAGAAAATGATTATGTGATTATCTTTCACCTTGTGTAAGCGAGTGCTATTCTGTGTTGACTATGGGAATGTGTGGTTTGTGCTAAGGCTTCGCGGCTGTTGAGTTTTGTGTTGATATTTTTCGTATATCTTGTATATTATGTACTTGCACTAGCAAAATTCCAGTTTGCTAACCCCCGAGTTTTCAGGGGGTGGGTGCCTATTATGTGCTCAGGTTTTGGAAGCTCGGGAGCAGTCACAGGATTGGCTTGGAAAGAGATGGAGGACAATTATGCTAATCACACCAGAGTCAGAGTCTTTTCTTTTGTTTCATTTTGGTCGGCCTTTCTCTTTCGGTCGAGTATTCACCCTTGCATGGGTGTAGTTTTCATTTATTAAATCGAGTTGTCATTCTTTTCTGTGTTCAAGTTTATTATTGTCGTTGAGATGTGAATTTCATTAGTTTCTGAATTGTTTAATGACCTTGTCGGTCTGTTTTATAATTAATTTGACCCCGGTTGGTCAATCGTTGAGTAGTCTTTTGGAGTATAGCCTCGTAGATCTTGTGAGAAGGGTCTGCGACATGTGACATTTGTAATACCCGAGATTTCTGATATGTATTTGGAACTTGTGATATTGTAATCGTTGTACTTGATCTGAGTATTATTCTCCGTATTTCATAATCCGATGTTGTCGAGCGTATGATTTCATGTATGTGATTTAAAAAAAATTGTAATTCTGCGCATGTAGCGCACGCTATCGGCTATGTGTAGCGCACGCTAACATGGATTCATAGCGCACGCTACAAAGGAATATTAGCGCACGCTATGCGTGGTCAATTTGATTGAGACATGCGGTAGGTGAGATCTGGCCGGGAACCCCTGTCAGATTGTGTCGGGATGAACCTGGACGGCTTTCGGGAAAAGCCAAGTCAACGCCTTAGCGCACGCTAAGCGTTGAGTACAGTTAAGTCAGTGAACCGTTAGCGCACGCTACGAGCAGGGACTAGCGCGCGCTAATAGCCATTTCTTATAAATAGGACAGCATCCTATTCGTGATTTCAGTTCTTTTTCTCCCATACCCGAATTCTTACACTTAGAACATAACTTCCTTCATCCTAAACACTTCATATCAACATCCTAGCTCGTGATTGAAGATCGAATATCGTTGGAGATTGGTGTTCAAGCCTTCGGTGTTGGATTGCTTCGATTTCCTCCGTGTTCTTCACTACTGTGAGGTAGGTGATTCTTCACCGATATTAGTAATGTTCTTAAGGACGTTTGATCATGTTTTGATAGCCAGTTATTTCGTTTATAATCGGTCATCACATGTTAGAAGGATACTTTTGACGTATCGGCACTATATATTGTATGAACCCTTGAACCTTTTTAGTAATTGGACTCCTAGCATTTTCAAACCGATTTATGATCAGTAGATGGAGATTTTCAAGTTCTTATGCGTTTATATAGAAGGATCGTACGTTTTGAGACTTATATCGGATTGAACTCAGAATATACCTTGAAGATCTAAGATGAACTATGGTGTTGTGATGATTATACGTATCTTTGCATCGCATGGTCATTTAGTACGTATAGAACTTTCACAAACCTTATTAGCGTGATATGCTCGAGGATGACTGGTTTTATCACCATAGAATTTATGAGTTCATCACCATTCAATCCAGTTTTCTGTCTGTAGTAATCTGCCATGCAAGGTTAGCTAGCGCACGCTAACATACGTTAGTTAACGTGCGCTATCGGGGATAAGTTAACGCACGATACGTACGTAATGTACGTTATGTTATCAGCCGATTCAAACTGTCAGTCCGTGGCTAGCGCACGCTAGGCTTATACGATAGCGTACGCTAATAGGCCGGCTTAGCGCACGTTACGTAGAGTATGTAGCGCACGCTAAGCAGTCCAGGCAGATTGTTTATTTAGAGCTTTTCGGCCGTAGACCGAATTGTTAGGCCATCGTTCGACTTGAGATGATTTGTATATCATTCCATTTGTTAAGGTTCGAGCTTGCTACGTTGATCGAAGGAGGCAGCCTTCGAGTGTGTTGAGATCACTGAAGTATTTCGTTCTTGCCATCTTCGAGGCAAGTATCGTAATATATAATTATTGTTATTTTGAGCATGCGTGTGATTTTCCATGTTGTTGAACATGAGATTTATTACGTTGAATTGTCATGATATTCGTTATCTAGTGTTTGTATGTTCATGTTGATGAACATAATGATTTGGCATATGTGTATGCATGAGTTGTGTTTGTGTACGTTGTACGATCTATGCTGAGGGCGCTGGATCGAATGTCCACCTCGTGTTGGTCCGACGGGATCATCTTGGGATCTAGGCTGAGGGTGCTGGATCATTGGACGAGTTATTTCCACCTCGTGTTGGTCCGACGGGATCATCTTGGGATCTATGCTGAGGGCGCTGGATCATTGGAATACCCATGCTGTGTTAATGGAATCTTGTGGATTCGCATTGTCGGATTCCGGTAGCGGAAGTCCGTGTGGTGTATCTTGTTATGTATTGTTGATGCATATTCGAATTGTTTAATATGATACTTGTACTAGCATCGTTTTGCTAACCCCTTCGGGGGTGGACATTTGTTTTGATGTTCAGGTAGCCGAGGAGCAGGGAAACAGCCACAGTACCGACGTGACGACGAAGGGGTTCAGTGATGTTTGTTGTTGGTGATTTGTTTTCTTGTTTTGAGTTCAGTACTCGAGTACGCATGTCGTATTAAAATTATTCGATATGGTTGTATAAATTACTAGTTGAAACAGTTGTTCGGTTTTGCAAACTTGAATTTCCGATGATGATGATGTCTTATATTTACCTTTCTTTTAAATTAGCCTTGTAAATCCTTACTTAAAGGGTTTACGGCGCTGTAATTATTCCGAATATCTCGGGGTGTTACAACATTACCGGTTGAATTCTGGAGGTGTTACAGATATGGTATCGGAGCTTAGGTTTGCGAAAAACCTAGGCCGTTGGGTCAAGTCCATGTCTTGTGTAAGTCGCACGCATTAGAGTTGTGATGAATATCGTGGTTCTGACATCATCTTCAGGCAATCCGTGATGGCAAGTCTCCCGATCGTAAGTCCCTTTATATACGTATTTGATTATATTGTGCTAATGTGTTTAATGTGAAGAAGGGGTTGGAATTTGTTTGTGATATTATTGTTTTAGGATATAACATGCGTATACGGTCTGAGTGAGAACGGTTACGTAGTATGCTTCGGAAGTCGAGTGTACTTATCGATTTTTACATTTCATTAGGATAAATCTTTTAGTATTAATCTTATCCGCTGCACGTACGTTTTAAAATGGTGTTTTGAAATTTTCTAACATTGTAAAAATCTACGATTTAATGTCGTTATGTCAAATGGTCACGTATTTCGGTGAAAAATCCTTTCGATTAAATATTTTGATAGAAGAGGAAAGATTTTCAATTTGTGGTATCTAGAACTCAACACTTTTGAAATTTCAAGTTAGTTATGATTCAATTTTCAATTTTCTTTTATACATTACTCGAAAATAATTTTTAGAGTCGTTGTATAAACTTAAAATTAAAAAGATTTGGGTTCCTAAAGGAACAAATATTTCAAATATCATCTATGTTTCAAATGAAAAAACAACTCTCGGTTGGATCCCAAAAAATTGATATTTATCAAAATATATTTTACTCAGGGGGAGTAATAATTTTTTTTTTAAAGGGGAAATAATATTTTCAGGGGGAGTTTCTACCCTATTGTTATATTTATCATTTGGTATCATGCATATTTTATATTTGGTATCATTATATTTATTTTATTACACTTTTTGATGAAAACAAAAAGGGGGAGAGAAAGGAGAAATTGAAGAATGAGATTAACCCTGAAAGGGGGAGAAAAATCAAAGAAAAGTAGAAAAATCAATTAAAAATAAAAAGATGAAGTTGAAAAGAAAATGAGGAAACGCTTAAAAGACGATGAAAATTTGAAAATTCAAAAGAAAAAGAAAAGGAAAGAAGGAGAAAGAGGGAGTCAAGAAAAGAAATGGGAGAAGAAACTAATGAAACGGACAAAGTCGAAAACTTTGGTCTGTACACATATACATATATTTGTATTTTTGCAGGTAAATCCCATTGGCGAAGTGTTGTTTTGTATTCATCAAAAAGGGAGAGATTTTTGGAACATTTTGTTCCATACATGCTTAATAATGTTTTGATGATTAAGTTGTTACACAATACAAAACAACAAAAAGGCGAAGCAAAGCATCGAAGAAGACGAAGTGCAAAAAGCCGGAATTTGCAAAGCTAACGTGCGTAAAATGTCAATCATAGCGTACATAACAAGTGTGAAATAACGTACGTAAAGGATGGTTCATAACGTACGCAAAGGTGTTCAAACGAGAAGAACGTTGGGAAGAGTCAAAGTCAGAAAAGCATCAATGGACATATAACGTCATCAATGACATATAGCTAACGTACGTAATGCAAGATTGGCTAACGTACATAAGGAAAGAAACGAATGTTACTGGACTGAAATTGGTACGTGCTAACGTACATAATCCATGACGTTTAACGTACGTAACGCTGTTAGCGTACGTAATGAAAGGAAGATAGCAGCCGTAATCTACGTAATGAAAGGAAAATAGCAGCCGTAATCTATGGACAGGAGGCTAACGACTAGTTTGGGTGATGAAGGCTATAAATACCACATCTTTGGTATTATTCCACACAACAACTTCAAGCAAGAGATACATTGATCACTTATTCATATTGATATTATTGTTGTTGTAATATTGAGCTTATATTGTTAGTTTGAGTACTTATACATTCAACATTATACACGAGAGGCAAAGAAAAGATACGATTGGATTCGGTGTTATTAGGATCAAGGATCCGGCATTATTAGAATCGCAATCGCTATCTTCGTGAGGTTTATCTAGTACCCATAGAAATCTAGAGAGGTTGATTCCTTGTCCTACGAAAAGGAAAACAGTTTAACTTGGACCGACGCAAATACAAGTACGAGTGGTTTATCACGGACCAATAGAAGACGTGATTGTAACGGTTATCCCTCGACCGATAGATGAGAGGTGTTGAGGTTTTTATCTTGAACCTATAGAAAAAGATACCGAGAGAGGACGTAGTCTCGTTTATAGCCGAACCTCTATAAATCCGTGCGTCATTTAATTTCCGCATAATTATTTTACGCTTCCGCAACACGGCGCATATTCCGATCTTGATCCAACAAGAAATGCCGGTGACACAAGTCTCACATGACGAACTTCACAACAGTACATATCATACAGTGCATCATAGAAAAATGTATCCCATAAAATCGTAACGAAATAAATAATTGGAACCAAATGATAAATAATTCAGGGCAACTGGAAAATAAAAATCTCGGGTATTACAGATTAATACCGCTACTAGTTTACGTACTCAACTTGGATTAAAGTACGAACCATATTTATAAAGATAATATAGTAAGGTTTATATATTCGCTTGAATCATGATCTAAGGATATATGGGTAGCATTGGTTGGTTATGCCGAAGGCTTATTGTGTTGAGTCTTGATTGATAACGTGCGTGTTGTTGTTTATTTGTTTGGTTATGGACTGACAATTAATTTGTGTGAATTGGTGTGCTGATTTGATAATTGTTTCAACGATTGACTGTGTTCTTGATGTTTGAAACAATGTGAATACTTGTTGTGAGAGACATCGTATCCGGGAACCTCTGAGTGCAGGCGTGTACTCCGGCCTGGTGTATGCTGCAATAAGCAGCTCCATATGGTTGGTGGACACCGGTGTTACCTAATGCGTGTGCAAGGGGCGGCTCTTGCGGGAGTGAACGCCGACGCGGTGACATGTTCAAGGGGCGGGCAACATAGTGGAGTGAACACCGGTGCACAGGTGTGTAAGGGAGGCGCCTGGCAGGCTTATTGGTTACGGATATTCGAGGGACAGCTAAGACCCCGTTACCAAATGATGTTCGTAATTCAAAGTTCTTCAAACTCATTTTAAAATGTTGGTCTTGATATAGACCGCGATTTGTGTTTCTAAAAGTTTGTTTCAACTTGTTTTAAACGTTGGTATCAGGGTTAATTAACCAAGGATATTTGACGAGATCTCCGAGGGTTAATTAATCAAGGGTCTTGAGCAGGATTTGTCTAAATGAGAGGCTATGTCTTTGATTGTGCTGTGATGATATTCTTTGGAATTGGGTCGAGAACCCCTTGAGATTTTGTAATGATTCGCTTGTGACAGTGTTCTATAAATTGGGTCGAGGACCCCGAATAACGTTGTAATATTTTTCTTGTAAAATTGTTTTCCCCATGCTGGGTCAAGGACCCGAGAGCTTTTGAAGTTATTTTCTACAAGTATTCCCATTCGATTTTCAAAAACCCCAAGACGGCCGAGTCAATAATAATGTTTTCAAATTATCTTATCAAATAGTTTTCCTTTTAAAAAGGGGGTTTTCAAACTAGACCTTTTAACTCATTGGGCTCGTTTAAAGTTTCATTGGTGTTATGTTCCGTAAATAGAAAATGATTATGTGATTATCTTTCACCTTGTGTAAGCGAGTGCTATTCTGTGTTGACTATGGGAATGTGTGGTTTGTGCTAAGGCTTCACGGCTGTTTAGTTTTGTGTTGATATTTTTCGTATATCTTGTATATTATGTACTTGCACTAGCAAAATTCCAGTTTGCTAACCCCCGAGTTTTCAGGGGGTGGGTGCCTATTATGTGCTCAGGTTTTGGCAGCTCGGGAGCAGTCACAGGATTGGCTTGGAAAGAGATGGAGGACAATTATGCTAATCACACCAGAGTCAGAGTCTTTTCTTTTGTTTCATTTTGGTCGGCCTTTCTCTTTCGGTCGAGTATTCACCCTTGCATGGGTGTAGTTTTCATTTATTAAATCGAGTTGTCATTCTTTTCTGTGTTCAAGTTTATTATTGTCGTTCAGATGTGAATTTCATTAGTTTCTGAATTGTTTAATGACCTTGTCGTTCTGTTTTGTAATTATTTTGACCCCGGTTGGTCAATCGTTGAGTAGTCTTTTGGAGTATAGCCTGGTAGATCTTGTGAGAAGGGTCTGCGACATGTGACATTTGTAATACCCGAGATTTCTGATATGTATTTGGAACTTGTGATATTGTAATCGTTGTACTTGATCTGAGTATTATTCTCCGTATTTCATAATCCGATGTTGTCGAGCGTATGATTTCATGTATGTGATTTAAAAAAAATTGTAATTCTGCGCATGTAGCGCACGCTATCGGCTATGTGTAGCGCACGCTAACATGGATTCATAGCGCACGCTACAAAGGAATATTAGCGCACGCTATGCGTGGTCAATTTGATTGAGACGTGCGGTAGGTGAGATCTGGCCGGGAACCCTGTCGTTGTGTCGGTCGATGAACTGGGACGGCTTTCGAAAAGCTGTCAACGCCTTAGCGCACGCTACGGGCATGTGCATAGCGCGCGCTAAGCGTTGAGTACTGATTAAGTCGGTGAACCGTTAGCGCACGCTACGAGGTGACTAGCGCGCGCTAATAGCCATTTCTTATAAATAGATGATCCTATTCGTGATTTGATTCTTTTTCTCCCATACCCGAATTCTTACACTTAGAACATAACTTCCTTCATCCTAAACACTTCATATCAACATCCTAGCTCGTGATTGAAGATCGAATATCGTTGGAGATTGGTGTTCAAGCCTTCGGTGTTGGATTGCTTCGATTTCCTCCGTGTTCTTCACTACTGTGAGGTAGGTGATTCTTCACCGATATTAGTAATGTTCTTAAGGACGTTTGATCATGTTTTGATAGCCAGTTATTTCGTTTATAATCGGTCATCACATGTTAGAAGGATACTTTTGACGTATCGGCACTATATATCGTATGAACCCTTGAACCTTTTTAGTAATTGGACTCCTATCATTTTCAAACCGATTTATGATCAGTAGATGGAGATTTTCAAGTTTTTATGCGTTTATATAGAAGGATCGTACGTTTTGAGACTTATATCGGATTGAACTCAGAATATACCTTGAAGATCTAAGATGAACTATGGTGTTGTGATGATTATACGTATCTTTGCATCGCATGGTCATTTAGTACGTATAGAACTTTCACAAACCTTATTAGCGTGATATGCTCGAGGATGACTGGTTTTATCACCATAGAATTTCTGAGTTCATCACCATTCAATCCAGTTTTCTGTCTGTAGTAATCTGCCATGCAAGGTTAGCTAGCGCACGCTAACATACGTTAGTTAACGTGCGCTATCGGGGATAAGTTAACGCACGATACGTACGTAATGTACGTTATGTTACCAGCCGATTCAAACTGTCAGTCCGTGGCTAGCGCACGCTAGGCTTATACGATAGCGTACGCTAATAGGCCGGCTTAGCGCACGTTACGTAGAGTACGTAGCACACGCTAAGCAGTCCAGGCAGATTGTTTATTTTGAGCTTTTCGGCCGTAGACTGAATTGTTAGGCCATCGTTCGACTTGAGATGATTTGTATATCATTCCTTTTGTTAAGGTTCGAGCTTGCTACGTTGATCGAAGGAGGCAGCCTTCGAGTGTGTTGAGATCACTGAAGTATTTCGTTCTTGCCATCTTCGAGGCAAGTATCGTAATATATAATTATTGTTATTTTGAGCATGCGTGTGATTTTCCATGTTGTTGAACATGAGATTTATTACGTTGAATTGTCATGATATTCGTTATCTAGTGTTTGTATGTTCATGTTGATGAACATAAGGATTTGGCATATGTGTATGCATGAGTTCTGTTTGTGTACGTTGTACGATCTATGCTGAGGGCGCTGGATCGGATGTCCACCTCGTGTTGGTCCGACGGGATCATCTTGGGATCTAGGCTGAGGGCGCTGGATCATTGGACGGGTTATTTCCACCTCATGTTGGTCCGACGGGATCATCTTGGGATCTATGCTGAGGGCGCTGGATCATTGGAATACCCATGCTGTGTTAATGGAATCTTGTGGATTCGCATTGTCGGATTCCGGTAGCGGAAGTCCGTGTGGTGTATCTTGTTATGTATTGTTGATGCATATTCGAATTGTTTAATATGATACTTGTACTAACATCGTTTTGCTAACCCCTTCGGGGGTGGACATTTGTTTTGATGTTCAGGTAGCCGAGGAGCGGGAAGCGACCGATCAAGCGTGACGACGAAGGGGTTCAGTGATGTTTGTTGTTGTTGGTGATTTGTTTTCTTGTTTTGAGTTCAGTACTCGAGTACGCGTGTCGTATTAAAATTATTCGATATGGTTGTATAAATTACTAGTTGAAACAGTTGTTCGGTTTTGCAAACTTGAATTTCCGATGATGATGATGTCTTATATTTACCTTTCTTTTAAATTAGCCTTGTAAATCCTTACTTAAAGGGTTTACGGCGCTGTAATTATTCCGAATATCTCGGGGTGTTACAAAATTACCAGTTGAATTCTGGAGGTGTTACAGATATGGTATCGGAGCTTAGGTTTGCGAAAAACCTAGGCCGTTGGGTCAAGTCCATGTCTTGTGTAGGTCGCAAGCATCAGAGTTGTGATGAATATCGTGGTTCTGACATCATCTTCAGGCAATCCGTGATGGCAAGTCTCCCGATCGTAAGTCCCTTTATATACGTATTTGATTATATTGTGCTAATGTGTTTAATGTGAAGAAGGGGTTGGAATTTGTTTGTGATATTATTGTTTTAGGATATAACATGCGTATACGGTCTGAGTGAGAACGGTTACGTAGTATGCTTCGGAAGTCGAGTGTACTTAACGATTTTTACATTTCATTAGGATAAATCTTTTAGTATTAATCTTATCCGCTGCACGTACGTTTTAAAGTGGTGTTTTGAAATTTTCTAACATTGTAAAAATCTACGATTTAATGTCGTTATGTCAAATGGTCACGTATTTCGGTGAAAAATCCTTTCGATTAAATATTTTGATAGAAGAGGAAAGATTTTCAATTTGTGGTATCTAGAACTCAACACTTTTGAAATTTCAAGATTCAATTTTCAATTTTCTTTTATACATTACTCGAAAATAATTTTTAGAGTCGTTGTATAAACTTACTCTTCCAATATAAAGGATAGTATTTACAAGTTTTGGGCGTAATGTAACTCGTCCTCTTTTTCAAAAATTTGTTTCCATTAAGTGCATACATATAATGATCGTCCTAGTCGAAGAACTGGAAATTGACTTTAGAAAACTTTGTGCTTTATGATATTACCATTATTCTAAGGATGCTAACTAAACCTTGTGTTGATAATTATGCTATACCGTACGACTGACTATTTGTTAATGCTAAACGGTACTATCTGCATTAGCATGTCGAGCCTTGGCGGACGTAGACGTGATGATGGAAGTGGAAGCGGTGAGGTGGTTCGTACGACAACGATTCATGCTACAGTGAAGGAGTATCAAGATCAAACGATATCCTATGAAATCTCCTCAGTGATCGAGCCAACGAGCGAAGCGAAGAGACCGAGGACATCTGGAAAATTTTTGGGCGGTGAAGAGACTAAGGCTCCCAAACCCCCAAGTCGTTCGAACGCATTGTCTTCGCGGTCGGGAGTGAGCGCTGGGAATCCCAATCCAGCATCGATGACTCTCGGTAAGAAGAGAGGGTGCTTCAACTGCAACCGCCAGGGACATGTTCGTGCAAATTGTCCCTTTCTGTAACACCCTAAAAAACAACCGGGAATATTACAGCACCGTGGGCACCGCGCGGAACCCACAAGAGTAAAAATCATTTTCGCAAACATTTCAAACACGCCAAAGAGGCAAAGACGGTAATATTTTAAATACCCAAATGTTTTACAAACATAGTTCCCAAATACCGTCATAAAATACCATTTGAAAACACAAGGCGAAGACGCCAAAAGGACATTTAGAAAGTATACACGAGTTGGTAAAATACCGAAAGCCATTATAAAAGTTCACACGCAGCGGATATAACATAATAAGATATAGTGCAGCGGAATCATAACAACCAGAAAGGAATACACGAATCCCAAATAACCATGCCATGGCCAGTATCACCGAAAAGCTCATCCCTTCATGGCCGCTACTAGCTCGATCTCCGAATACCTAAAAGATAAAGCCCATGATGGGGTCAGCCACAATACTCAATAATGATAATCACATCAACATAAATAATTACATATCAATGTAATTATAGAGTAAGAATATTCCAATGTAATTTTACCATAATAACCTTACCAAATCATGGTAACTAATATCAAATCAACCATTACCTCAATCCACACCTCGCATTCTTAAGTGACGAACGAATTCGACATAACCATCTGTACTGTATTCAAGCAATGCCAAGATTCTCAGAAACATAAATATATTCCAAATATGGAGTAATCTGTCCATGACCAATCCTGTTCGCTAAATCGCACGATCGAATCCCAATCTGATAAAACCGATGACACACGATGCATCTGTAGATCGACTGCCCCGAAATAATGACAAGTCCTGGATATCGATACAAAGTATGAATGCTCACACAATCAAAAATAATAAACCACCAATGCATCGAAACGGGAATATCAATGACAGGATAACTCCACACAATATCAATAAAGGACCAACCACGAACGAGAATACCATTGATGTGGTAAACTCCAACGAGAGCAATAAAGGATCAACTACCGAGAATACCAACGATACGGTAAACTCCAGCAAGATCAATAAGGATCAACAACCGAGAATACCAACGATACGGTAAACCCCAACAAGATCAATAAAGGATTAGCAACCAAGAATACCAACGATATGATAAACTCCAACAAGATTAATAAAGGATCAACGACCGGGAATACCAACAATATGCTAAACTCCAACAAGATAAATAAAGGATCAACAACCGAGAATACCAACAATATGGTAAACTCCAACAAGATTAATAAAGGATCAACAACGGGGAATACCAATGATATGATAAACTCCATCAAGATCAATTAAGGATCAACAACCGAGAATACCAACGATACGGTAAACTCCAACAAGATCAATAAAGGATCAACAACCGAAAATACCAATGATACGGTAAACCCCAACAAGATCAACAAAGGATCAACAACCGATAATACCAACGATACGGTAAACTCCAACAAGATTAATAAAGGATCAACAACCGGGAATACCAATGATACGGTAAACTCCAGCAATATCAATAAAGGATCAACAACGACCAAGAATACCAACGATACGGTAAACTCCAGCAAGATCAATAAAGGATCAACAACGACCGAGAATACCAACGGTAAGGCAAACTCTAAACGGAATCAATAAGGATCAATAACGAACGAGATTAGCCACGATAGGGTGAACTCCAAATGAGATCAGTAGAGGGTCAACAAGAACAGATATACGAGAGAATAAAATCATCAACCATATACAAAGCACATATACGGGACCTCAAAGACAAACCCGACTATCGAATAGATCTGACCATGCATGAGCTATGAACGACCAATCAATATGACTCAAGATGGACGTCACGATACGCCAGATTCGAAAATGTGTCCGTGCACCGGCCAACCAAGGGTATTGATCAGATACACGTCTGGTCTCGTGCCTAATCAGTCTCACAAAGTACGTCTCGTGTGCACGGTTAAATGTGAGGTCAAAACCAACACATGTTACATGCGCCCGCCTTGAAAATCCTACACAAGATCGATCAGAACGTATGTGACTCCAGATATGCCGCGATACAACATGACAACAAAACTCGAAGAAACGCATATCCAACAAGGGTCATAAGACTTTCCAATTGAGCAACGATAACTCAATCATTAAAGACCGACACGACCACAATGTCGTATTTCCATGAGACAACAGTTCATAACATGATCAACAATGCATATAATATTAGCACATAGACTCCCAAGGTCGCAACCAAGGGTCACAGAAGCATCTACTTAGGAATACTCCGGACGTGGGTACCATTTCGGTTTTATCCCGCAACACAGTTCATGCAATCACAATAAACACCAAGGTCGCAACCAAGGGTCACGAAAGCATCTCACAAGAATACTCCAGAACGTAGGTGCCATTTAGGTCTTATCCCCTAATACATCGGCCTAACAAATTACAGTTCAAAGAAAGAGCACATCACAATATACCAAACAATGATGCACACTCATTACGTGAAACATCAACACACACATATGCAATAATGCAACATAATAATTAACATAATTCAGCAATACTAAATTACCTCAAAGCCGGAGACACTAACCTTACACGACCAACCTCCCTGAATGAATACACAGTTATTCGAATAGTCCAAAATGAAATACAGTCCATCACTAATACCAAACCACCATCTCGATTTCAATGTCGGTACGATAAACTATCCTCGATATCCACCATTACATACAATAGATCAAAGACAATTCACATTTCTGTTTCCACTAGACATCTTTAAAATCATATACATTATGATTTATCCCAGTCCAAGCATAATATACATACCATCATCCCGACAATTCATATTCATAATATCATTGCTATATGAATCATAAATGAAATGAAATCAAAACCATTTATTAAACATTGTGAACTGAGTAAGCATAACTTGCCTCGATACCGATATGACGAAGCCGTTACCAATCCCGTCATCTTCATCTACAAGTTCCTCAGCCCTGACCAAGGCGATCCATGCATTCTCTAATCTCAACCGCAGCCAAATGGTTAATAATCAACGATCACTTATTGCAACCTAATGCAACAATCAATTAACAATACGTTCGATAACAATCAACAACCGATATAATCAACCAATCAAACTCAATGGTTCAACGATATTTCGATCATATCTGAAGCCAAAACATTTCAACTTCAACAATACGAATACAACTCGAAATTCGATAATCAATCAATTCTAACAATGTCTCAACATTCTCAATTCCGAATTCAACCTTAATTACGGTTTTAACAATATTCCTACTTGTTCGTATCCGTAAATTCATAGAAAGCCAATTACCGTTTTACTATCACGAATAATCACATACCAAAATTAACCGTAATCCTTCCAATTTCCATAAAATCACGACATATATAACTCAAGAGTTCTTCAAGAACATGAATTAATCCATAATCATGTTTGTAGCCAACAAAACGACGTAATCCGATGTGTTCTAACATCTAAACCATCATATAATTCATAATCCAAATCATATATCATCATATTCTTCAGTATACAATTCATAAATCCTCAAGAATCACACCACCACCACCATAACCATCATCATACGAAGAAGAACATCAACAACAATATCAAAATCCGAATCAAAGAGAGGAGTTTCTCAGCATACCTCTTGAAGAAGAGCCACAACGACCAAACACTTCAAGAAACATCAAGGATTCCAAAACTCAAGCTTCTATCCAACTCACCAAGGTCTCAATGAAGGTAGAAGGGTCTGAAATGGGATTGAAAGTGAAGAGGGACGAAGTTGGGGTGAAAAAATGTGTTTCTTCTCGTGAAGAAATGAAAAACCGATCCTTAATATATAATCTTCATAGCTCGTTATGTATGTTAACTCCCAACATTAACGTACGTAATTCCCTATAACGTACGCTACTTGTCCTGCATAGCGTACGTAATCGGCATCCAGGGCTCACTGTCTTATTTCGTGGCATGCATTACGTACGTAATTTCCTTGCCATAACGTACGTAATGTAGCTGTTGACTTGCTACAGTAACATACTCGCTTAACGTACGTAATGATATATCCTTAACGTACGTAAGGCTCGAGGTTGACTCGCCTGTCCACATCCGCGCCGAAAGATGCCGACACCGGGCCCACCTGCCGACCACAGCTCGGACCTGTCCGATTCCCCTCATAACGTACGTTATGTACTCAACCTAACGTATGCTAAACTCGCTTCGCTAAGTACGTAAGTTCCTCAGCTTAGCGTACGCTACGCTGGTACCATTACGTACGTAAGCTCCTATGCTTAACATACGTAATGGCTTTCATACTTACCCATTTATGCTCCTGTCTCCCGTCTCAATATACCGAACACGTATACGCGACATACTGAATACATATACTCGTTCCGATAACATTCTCATACGATACACCTGATGCACGATATCCTCAAATATAATTATCGACCAAGTACGACAATTATACAAATACTCATACAATATATCCGACATCGAAACACATAACAAGCATGTAATATCCTAGAATTAAAAATAACCGCGATAGTTATACCGGTACAACTATCACAGTTCCCAAAATTATTCATCCATACTGCATCAGTTCCACTCTGTACAGTACAACTCAGATAAAACAATGCGAAAAATTCATAGCGAAATTCTAGGATATTACATATCTTCCCACTTAAATAAGTTTCGTCCTCGAAACTTAAAATCCTGTCATAATCAATATCTAAATCCCGAAATAACTTAAAATCATGCCACCATACTCAAATAATCATCATCAAAACCAAATAACTGAAAGAACATACTTACAGGTCCGTGAAGTCGATGATCTCCCGTGATACTAGCATACGACTCCCATACAAAGCCTCAACACAATAACAACACACACGAATATCGTAATTATAGAAATTTGAAAATGTCTAAAAAATTTTAGATTCTCCAAAAATCAGTTTGACTGGAAAGTCAAAAAAATTATTTTCAAAAGCCGCGCTACTACCATACCGGTAGAGCCACTTAACAAACATGCCCGGGTTTTACGAAACCCAAGCTCTAATACCATCTTCTGTAACACCCTAAAAACCAACCGGGAATATTACAGCACCGTGGGCACCGCGCGGAACCCACAAGAGTAAAAATCATTTTCGCAAACATTTCAAACACGCCAAAGAGGCAAAGACGGTAATATTTTAAAAACCCAAATGTTTTACAAACATAGTTCCCAAATACCGTCATAAAATACCATTTGAAAACACAAGGCGAAGACGCCAAAAGGACATTTAGAAACTATACACGAGTTGGTAAAATACCGAAAGCCATTATAAAAGTTCACACGCAGCGGATATAACATAATAAGATACAGTGCAGTGGAATCATAACAACCAGAAAGGAATACACGAATCCCAAATGACCATGCCATGGCCAGTATCACTCGAAAGCTCATCCCTTCACGGCCACTACTAGCTCGATCTCCGAGTACCTAAAAGATAAAGCCCATGATGGGGTCAGCCATAATACTCAATAATGATAACGATCACATCAACATAAATAATTACATATCAATGTAATTATAGAGTAAGAATATTCCCAATGTAATCTTACCATAATAACCTTACCAAATCGTGGTAACTCATATCACATCAACCATTACCTCAATTCACACCTCGCATTCTCAATTGACGAATGATTTCGACATAACCATCTATGTTGTATTCAAACAATGCTAGACCAATCCTGTTTGCTGGATCGCACGATCGAATCCCAATTCTGATAAAATCGATGACACACGATGCATCCGTAGATCGACTGCCCCAAAACAATGACAAGTCCCGGATACCGATACAAAGTATGAATCCTCACACAATAAAAAATAATAAACCACCAATGCATCGAAATAGGAATATCAGTGATAGGATAACTCCATGCGAGATCAACAAAGGACCAACCACGAACGAGAATACCATTGATGTGGAAACTCCAATGAGAGAAATAAAGGATCAACTACCGAGAATACCAACGCTACGGTAAACTCCAACAAGATCAATAAAGGATCAACAACTGAGAATACCAACGATACGGTAAATCCCAACAAGATCAATAAAGGATCAACAACCAAGAATACCAGTGATACAGTAAACTCCAACAAGATTAATAAAGGATCAACGACCGGGAATACCAACGATACGGTAAACTCCAACAAGATCAATAAAGGATCAACAAACGAGAATACCAACGATACGATAAACTCCGATAAGATTAATAAAGGATCAACTACTGGGAATACCAACGATACGATAAACTCCAACAAGATCAATAAAGGATCAACAACCGAGAATACCAATGATACGGTAAACTCCAATAAGATCAATAAAGGATCAACAACCGAGAATACCAACGATACGGTAAATCCCAACAAGATCAATAAAGGATCAACAACCGAGAATACCAACGATACGATAAACTCCAACAAGATTAATAAAGGATCAACAACTGGGAACACCAACGATACGGTAAACTCCAGCAATATCAATAAAGGATCAACAACGACTGAGAATACCATCAATACGGTAAACTCCAGCAAGATCAATAAAGGATCAACAACGACCGAGAATACCAACGGTCAGGCAAACTCCAAACTGAATCAATAAGGATTAATAACGAACGAGATTACCCACGATGGGGTGAACTCCAAACGAGATCAGTAGAGGGTCAACAAGAACAGATATACGAGAGAATAAAATCATCAACCATATATAAATCACATATAGGGGACCTCGAAGACAAACCCGACTATCGAATAGATCCGACCATACATGAACTATGAACAACCAATCAATATGACTCAAGATGGACGCCAAGATACGCCGAATCTAAAAATGTGTCCGTGCACAGGCCAACCACGGGTATTGATCAGATACACATCTGGTCTCGTGCCTAATCAGTCTCACAAAGTACGTCTCGTGTGCACGATTCAATGTGAGGTCGAAACCAACACATTCTACACGTGCCCGCCCTGGAAATCCTACACAAGACCGATCAGAATGTATGTGACTCCAGATATGCCATGATAAAACATGACAACGAAACTCGACGAAATGCATATCCAACAAGGGTCAGAAGACTTTCCAAGTGAGCAACGATAACTCGATCATGAAAGACCGACACGACCACAATGTCATATTTCTGTCAGACAACAGTTCACAACATGCTCAACAATGCATATAATATTAGCACATAAACTCCCAAGGTCGCAATCAAGGGCCACGGAAGCATCTACTCATGAATACTCCGGACGTGGGAACCATTCAGGTTTTATCCCGTAACACAGTTCATGCAATCACAATATACCCCAAGGTCGCAACCAAGGGTCACGGAAGCATCTCACAGGAATACTCCGGAACGTAGGTGCCATTTAGGTCTTATACCCTAACACATCGGCCCAACAAATTACAGTTCAAAGAAAGAGCACATCACAATATACCAAACAATGATGCACACTCATTACGTGAAACATCAACACACACATATGTAATAATGCAACATGATAATTAACATAATTCAGCAATACTAAATTACCTCAAAGCCGGAGACACTAACCCTTCCATGACCAACATGCTTGAATGAATACATAGTTATTCGAATAGTCCAAAATGAAATACAGTCCATCACTAATACCAAACCACCATCTCGAGTTCAATGTCGGTACGATAAACTATCCACGATATCCACCATTACATACAATAGATCAAAGACAATTCACATCTATGTTTCCACTAGACATCTTTAAAATCATATAAATTATGATTTATCCCAGTCCAAGCATAATATACATACCATCATCCCGACAATTCATATTCATAATATCATTGCTATATGAATCATAAATGAAATGAAATCAAAACCATTTATTAAACATTATGAACTGAGCAAGCATAACTTGCCTCGATACTGATACGACGAAGCTGTTACTGTAACACCCAAAATTTATTTATATATATTTTTTTTTTCTTTTTTTTTTTTGCGGAAATAATATAAAGTTTGACACCAATTCATAAAGGAACTTCATTTATTTAATTTAATAAGCCAATAATGGCAGTCAAGTTATCAAACTTCTAAAGAAAACAACATAAGTAAAACTTTCTAATATAGAAATGTCAAAAGCGGAAGTACTAAAAATGTTCATTGACTTAAAATAAATCACAGTGTGTCACGAATGCTCCCACGGTCCTTAGCCTCCTTAATCGTAATACCTGAAAATGTTAAGTAAAACCGTAAGCACAAAGCTTAGTGAATTCAAACACAACATTATACCAATATCCACAATCACTAGACCTAGATTAAAATATATCGTTATAACATTTAAACATAAGCCAAGAACAAATCAAGGCTTATAAGGAGGGCTAGTAGGTTACCCGCATCTCACAAACCGAAGAGTATAGGCTTAATCTAACCCTCACCTCACATCCCGAGGGTATTGGAGTAATTATACCTAACCACGCGCACCGGACAAAAGCCGGATAATTGCTATGATCCCTCAACAATAAACATACAAAGGCACATGTATGATTAACAATTTAAGCATGCATCCACATTATCATACCATAATAATAATTTAACACTCACGTGCTAACCTAGCAATCATAAATATTGAGACAATGGAGTGAGAGAACTCACCTTGAATACTTAAGGGAGATTGCTAAATCAAAACTGGCTACCACACTTGAGCAAATGCCAAAACTTCACCTATTATAAACTAGGAGTTAGGATATACCCAAAGATGAAGCTTAAAGACTTAAACAAAAATCTGGACAGCAAGGTCTAAAAACAGACCCGCTGTTAAAGATGGATTTACTAAATTTTGCTAAGTATTAACATATCAATATTAAATTTTTCTAAGAAACTAGAGTCTTTCCCCTTTTTAAAACAGTAAAGAACTCACTCTAACTCCAAAATATGAATTTATTATGATGCTTTTAAAAAGACATCGCAGTGCAGTCCCAAATCATAGGAATCAGTAGTGTTGGCCAATTCTACCCAACTTGTGGGTAGACATTGTCCAAACTAAAAATCACAGAGATAATAGACATAAATACCAAAGTCTCAGAGTTGGAACCGACCAAAAAGGGTTTCCCAAACTCTAGATATGAAATTCACAACATGACTAATTACAAAACCCTTAAAAGCTGATGACAGAAAACTTATCTGGAGTGTGAACTCAATATGACCAAGAAATACTTGGAGATAACATCCCATAAACTCCAGATCACAACTTTAGGTCATAACAAACATGTGGGAACTTGGAATCCCATTAGATCATTTCCCAAGCCCTAGAAACGAATAAAACAAGTTGACCTATCAGATCAGACCCGGATCAGACCTACCAGCAAAGGTGCTGTTCTTGCCCATGGATAAATTCCTAATTAGTGAGAGTGACCTTCATAAGAAAGTTACCCAACACAATTTGTAAACTTTTGGCACAGGTTTGAGATCCGTTTGAGTTATAAAATTCAAGTTATGATTTTTGTAAGATGACTACAAATCTGATGGAAACAGAATCGTAGCCAACCCTTAATCTTTTTAACCAATCCATTCCTCTCCCTTTTGAAACACATACCTAGATGTGTTTATCACCCAAATTCAGTCCCCTATGAACATGGTGGCACCAAAAAGGGCTAGGGGTCATTGGCATTTCATTTAGTCACAAGGAAAAGAATCAAATCAACATAATATATGACAAACCATTTAAACTCATAATTTTCCCCTTTCTTAAGGGTTCCTTGATCTTTCAAATACACAAACATTTATATACACATCTTAGAAGATGCTATAAAATTGTATACTTAGATCTAAACATATTGATATGGATATGTTAAGAATCAAAATAATAATTAACAAGAATTATAACCATTCACAAGATCTATCACATTTTATCACCTAAATAAAACTTGGTGATTTCCATGGTTCATTTAGACCTTGTATTTTGTATAATCATCTAGATCCATCATACACCATGTATAGGGTGTAGATATAATCTAGAGATGATGATAACATACAACTTATAAAAATAACAACATTGGTTAAAACCATAAGATCTATCTTCTTTAAATCACACAAGTTACAACTTGATGATTTTTATGAATCATATAGATCTTTTACATAATATGATCATCTAGGCTCATCATACACCATGTATAGGAGATGGTGATGAAATTTCTAGATGATAATCAACACTTAAAACAATTAATTGAATATAAATCAAAAGAAAAAATTAAAACACCTTAAAAGATCTTACCTAAGCTTGTTACACCAACAAGGAAGTGAAGGAGAAGATGATTGTGGCTTTGGAAGAGAAAAATGAGAGAGAGATGGGAGAGAGGGATCGGCCGAAAATGAGGGAGAGAGGAGGGAGTTTAGGGTTTTGTGATATTTTTATAAATCATTTAAGGATAAAGCCCATACCAAAAAAATAAAGGATACGGTAAATCCCAACAAGATCAATAACGGATCAACAACCGAGAATACCAACGATACGGTAAATCCCAACAAGATCAATAAAGGATCAACAACCGAGGATACCAACGATACAGTAAACTCCAACAAGATTAATAAAGGATCAACAACTGGGAATACCAACGATACGGTAAACTCCAGCAATATCAGTAAAGGATCAACAACGACCGAGAATACCAACAATACGGTAACTCCAGCAAGATCAATAAAGGATCAACAACGACCGAGAATACCAACGGTCAGGCTAACTCCAAACTGAATCAATAAGGATCAATAACGAACGAGATTACCCACGATGGGGTGAACTCCAAACGAGATCAGTAGAGGGTCAACAGGAACAGATATACGAGAGAATAAAATCATCAACCATATATAAATCACATATAGGGGACCTCGAAGACAAACCCGACTATCGAATAGATCCGACCATACATGAACTATGAACAACCAATCAATATGACTCAAGATGGACGTCAAGATACGCCGAATCTAAAAATGTGTCCGTACACAGGCCAACCACGGGTATTGATCAGATACACATCTGGTCTCGTGCCTAATCAGTCTCACAAAGTACGTCACGTGTGCACGGTTCAATGTGAGGTTGAAACCAACACATGCTACACGTGCCCGCCCTGGAAATCCTACACAAGACCGATCAGAATGTATCTGACTCCAGATATGCCACGATAAAACATGACAACGAAACTCGAAGAAACGCATATCCAACAAGGGTCATAAGACTTTCCAAGTGAGCAACGATAACTCGATCATGAAAGACCGACACGACCACAATGTCATATTTCCGTCAGACAACAGTTCACAGCATGCTCAACAATGCATATAATATTAGCACATAAACTCCCGAGGTCGCAACCAAGGGCCACGGAAGCATCTACTCATGAATACTCCGGACGTGGGTACCATTCAGGTTTTATCCCGTAACACAGTTCATGCAATCACAATATACCCCAAGGTCGCAACCAAGGGTCACGGAAGCATCTCACAGGAATACTCCGGAACGTAGGTGCCATTTAGGTCTTATCCCCTAACACATCGGCCCACCAAATTACAGTTCAAAGAAAGAGCACATCACAATATACCAAACAATGATGCACACTCATTACGTGAAACATCAACACACACATATGTAATAATGCAACATGATAATTAACATAATTCAGCAATACTAAATTACCTCAAAGCTGGAGACACTAGCCCTTCCATGACCAACATGCCTGAATGAATACACAGTTATTCGAATAGTCCAAAATGAAATACAGTCCATCACTAATACCAAACCACCATCTCGAGTTCAATGTCGGTACGATAAACTATCCACGATATCCACCATTACATACAATAGATCAAAGACAATTCACATCTCCGTTTCCATTAGACATCTTTAAAATCATATAAATTATGATTTATCCCAGTCCAAGCATAATATACATACCATCATCCCGACAATTCATATTCATAATATCATTGCTATATGAATCATAAATGAAATGAAATCAAAACCATTTATTAAACATTGTGAACTGAGCAAGCATAACTTGCCTCGATACCGATACGACGAAGCTGTTACCAATCCGTCGTCTTCATCTACAAGTTCTTCAGCCCTGACCAAGGCGATCCATGCATTCTCCAATCTCAACTGCAGCACAATGGTTAATAATCAACGATCACTTATCGCAACCTAATGCAACAATCAATTAGCAATACGTTCGATAACAATCAACAACCGATATAATCAACCAATCAAACTCAATGGTTCAACCATATCTCGATCATATCCGAAGCCAAACCATTTCAACTTAAACAATATGAATACAAGCCAAAATTCGATAATCAATCAATTCTAACAATGTCACAACATTCTCAATTCCAACTTCAACCTTAATTACGGTTTTAACAAGGTTCATACTTGTTCGTATCCGTAAATTCATAGAAAGCCAATTACCGTTTTACTATCACGAATAATCACGTACCAAAATTAACCATAATCCTTCCAATTCCCATAAAATCACGACATATATAACTCAAGAGTTCTTCAAGAACATGAATTAATCCATAATCATGTTTGTAGCCAACAAAACGACGTAATCCGATGCGTTCTAACATCTAAACCATCATCTAATTCATAATCCAAAGCATATATCATCATATTCTTCAATATACAAATCATAAATCCTCAAGAATCAAAACAATAACACCATAACCATCATCATACGAAGAAGAACATCAACAACAATATCAAAATCCGAATCAAAGAGAGGAGTTTCTCAGCATACCTCTTGAAGAAGAGCCAAAATGATCAAACACTTCAACAAACATCAAGGATTACAAAACTCAAGCTTCTATCTAACTCACCAAGGTCTCAACCAAGGTAGAAGGGTCTGAAATGGGATTGAAAGTGAAGAGGGATGAAGCTGGGGTGAAAAATGTGTTTCTTCTCGTGAAGTAATGAAAAACCGATCCTTAATATATAATCTGCATAACTCGTTACGTACGTTAACACCCAACATCAATGTACGTAATCCCCTTTAACGTATGTTACTTGTCCTGCACAGCGTACGTAATCGGCATCCAGGGCTCACTGTCTTATTTCGTGGCATGCATTACGTACATAATTTCCTTGCCATAGCGTACGTAATGTAGCTGTTGACTTGCTATAGTAACATACTCGCTTAACATACGTAATGATATATCCTTAACGTACGTACGGCTCGAGGTTGACTCGCCTGTCCATATCTACGCCAAAAGTGCCGACACCGGGCCCACCCGCCGACCACAGCTCGGACCTGTCCGATTCCTCTCATAACGTACGTTATGTACTAAACCTAACGTACGCTAAACTCACTTCGCTACGTACGTAAGTTCCTCTGCTTAGCGTGCGCTACGCTTGTACCATTACGTACGTAAGCTCCTATGCTTAACGTACGTAATGGCTTTCATACTTAGCCATTTCTGCTCCTATCTCCCATCTCAATATACCGAACACGTATACGCGACATACTAAATACATATACTCGTTCCGATAACATTTTTGTAATACCTCCGGTATTCCATGCTTGATTACTTTGTACTGTATGAATGTTTGGTAATATGACGTCATTTCTATTTATGTATTCCATTGAGTGCTATATAATTGTACAATGTGAACGAAACGAGGGTGACACACCTTGATGCCGTGAGACGATCGTCGGTGCGAATATGACGGTGGCCAACGTCTTGTTCCCCGATAATTGTTGACGAGCGGAAGGGATGGTCACCCGAGATGGTTAGAATGTGTTTGAGGCTAAAATTTCTGTCTAACGTACGCTATAACCCATGCCTAACGTACGCTAAATTTCAAAGGTTACGTACGTTAAGGCAGCCACATTACGTACGTAACGGGTAGGTCGGTCTCCCGACCAGAATCTTCCTTTGACACGGACAGGGCTACTTTCGGCGGGCTAGATGACAAACGAGTTAACTGTTTGTTACGTACGTAATGCCCAAGAATTAACGTACGTAACACTTGGGCACATTTCGGGCAGTTAGTTCCTTACGTACGTTGTCATCGCACTGTTACGTACGTAATACACCTTACGTACGTAACACTCTTATCGTTAATGTACGTTATCTAAATCCAGGTTTATAAAATGATAACTCCCTTCTTCATTTGCACGTCCCAACACCAAGTCACTACTACCCTTGGAGAAATTCCTAGCCCTATACCCGATTCTTAAGCCTTAAACACTTGAATTAACATTGAGGAGGTAGATTCTTGAGCTTCGGTGAAGATTATCCAAGTCGTTCAAGTCACTTCTCGTTCTCCTTGTAGTTCTTGTGAATCCGTCAACTATCTTCACTATTCTTCTTCTTCCAAAGGTAAGCCACCAATCCCTGGAGTTATATCTTCGATGTTTTCTTAGTTATACTTGTTATATTGCGGGTATGGGGTAGATTTTGCTAAACTTCGTAGACAATCTTGTCGGATGAAATTGTGATAACCGTAAATTCCGTTTCTTATATGTTTAGTTTCATACAAACGAAATTTCACTTCAAATCATCACTAGGAATGTAAAATTTGACGAATCAATTGTGGGGAAATTCATAGTAATCCGTCACCGTATGTTCCATTGTTCGTAGCTACCCTCACCTTTGATTTTTGACACTTAGCAAAACTAAGGAAGTAATTCGATAGTATAATCAATATGGGTTGTTAAACCACCGGAGTTATTGTGCAATAAAATCCGTCGATTGTAGTATTCGGAATATAGAATTATAATAGAAAGCATAGGATTCGATTTCGCCATAATAATTCATTGACAACCGAAGAATGGTAGGATTATCTTCTTGAATAAATCGATATACCTAATGTTAACTATAAGATTGAACGAGATAATGGTACACGACACTTGAAAACTTGGAAACGATACTCATACCGACAATTAAAACTACACTAGGAATCCGGTTAGGAAAGGGAGACTAGTTTTATTCATTATGGTCCGTATTTAGGGGTTAATCGGATGTTTCGTGGCTAGGTTAAGCTCGAGCGGGCGTGGGACTTCGTCATCATAAAGCACCTACTATCGGATCACGAGCAAGTGAAATCTTGCTCGTGAATTTCTAATATCAATGTTATACCGTATGTGTGTACGTGCCATTTTGATAAAAGCCGACGTTGTCTTTCTCTAAAGATGTATAAATGGGCCGATGTGTTGGGGATAAAACCTGTATGGTACCCGCGTGGAAATGTGTTAGGGGGTAAGACCCGAATTGGGCACCTGTGTTCCGGGGTATTCCCATGTGGATACTTCCGTGACCCTTGGTTGCGACCTTGGGGGTTTATGAGATAAAGAGAGAGACACGTCGGTTAAGTGGTGAAATATTCCTTGTGATTAATAGGTACGGTGATTGTAAAAATGTCGTATCGTTGTTAGTAGTTGTTATTTGATATGCATTCTCGACTCTGGTTACCTGGTATGACTCGTCATACTGTAAAATTGTTCATCATGTGCGGGACATTCCCGAGGGGTCGGTCGGACTTGAGCGGTGTTGGGATTATCTTTAACCGTTGCTTGAATTGGAATAAATTGTTTTCTTTGGAAAAACATTTGTTGTGTAATAATTCTTGAATTACATTTTTTCCTTAAATCTTTCGTTTCACGTCATGTAACCCTTGAATTTGAGGTTTTATCACGATTTTCTTAAAATGCCTATTTTTAATTAGCCTTGTGGGTCCCACGTGGGATTCACGGCCTTTGTAATACCTCGGGATATTTTGGGGTGTTACAGAAAATGGTATCGGAGCGAAACTCCTGGTTGAATAAACTTTTTCCTATTTCTTTTTTTTTTAAAAAAAAAAATCCAACACCCCAAGCGATCGAAGCTCCTCATGGGAATGCAAGTAAGTGATATGCGTGTGTTTCTATTTTGTGCAATATTTAATTGTAAACCATGCGTGGAACTGGCTTGAGATTAATACCGTTAGCGATGGCACGCCGAGGAGCTAAAAGGGTGGTGAATGACGCTCAGGGTTCCGCCGCGAACCACAATGAGGACGGAACACCGCGAGACCCATCTCTGGGGCCGCCCGCCACCGCTAATCAAAATGATCAAGAAGCGAACGCCGTAACAACAACCCGGGAGGCATGGATCCAACTTTTGTTCAGCCCTTGCTCAGCTATCGCCATGGGAATTGCTCGAGTCAATCAAAGCGAACGGATACCGGTCATCAATGTGGAAGAAAACGCAGGAAGGGATCGATGGCTGGGAGAGATGATGAAGGCTAGGCCTCCATTATTTGACGGGACAGGAGAGAAACACGTGGACGACTGGATTTCTGAAATGGAGACCGCCTTCGAAGTAATCGGATGCCCAGAAAACAGAAAGGTGCCGCTCGGAATTAATCTACTTCGTGACACTGCTGCACGATGGTGGAGAACTTACAGGCCAGAGGACCGAGTGGTCGGGTGGACCGAATTTGCCCGACTACTATGGAGCGAGTACTGTCCCAGATCAGCCCGAACCGCTCGCGCACGAGACTTTTTCAGTGCCGGACCGCAGAACATGCTGGTACCAGAGATCATTCGGGCCTACCGAACCGAGCTAAGTTACATCTCCCAGATGGTTCCATCAGAAGATCAACGAATATGCCATCTTGCACAGAGGTTACCAGAGGATGTACAACGCTATGCCGCCGGATTTCACTGCACCACCCTGAGAGCATACGAGGACGTAGTCACAGCATATGCCGGTACAATTGTTAATACCGACATCGGGCATAACTCGAAGAAGCAGAAGACATCAGTTCAGCCTGGGAACAACAACAAAACGAATTCGGGACCCGCATCTTCTTTTAAGTCGGCGGTTTCGTACCAACAGAAGGGTGTATCTGATCGGCCTTACCGTAGGGACTGTTTCAATTGTGGCATGACCGGGCATACTAAGGATCGGTGTCAGAAGACGGCCACCAAATGTTTCACTTGCGGAAAGAGTGGACACATGTCTCGTTATTCTTTGGCGGGCCAATTCCGCTCGAGCCCGGCCTTCGCAACCAAGTCAACAAGGCTCGTGCAATCCCTCAGACGCGCTGCTGTTTCCAACTACCGAGCTCCATCCCACGAGAACCAACCACCACCGCACGGTGCCGGACGAGGCCGTGGGCGCGGCGGAGGTACCTCGTCCTTCTCGGAGTCGGTGCCGTCTCGTGTATTTGAGCCGAGGGCTACGGATGGTCAACTGCGCCCGCTATTTCGTACTCTTCTTGTTAACTCTCGGCGGTGCATGTACTATTTGATACCGGAGCCACCCATTCGTTTATATCTGTGGAATGTTTTGAACGCTTAAATCTTGTTTGTGTACCTTGTGATCCCTTTACCGTAAAACTACCCGAGGGTAGTAGATTAAGCGGTGATCAAAAGGTTCGAGACTGTCGGATCTGCATCAACGATCACAGCTGGACCGCTAATCTTATGGTCCTCCCGCTCCAGAATGAAGATATCATATTAGGTATGGACTGGATGCCATTGCACAGAACGATCTTGGATACCTATCACCTGACTATCTCCATTTCGGCTCATGATGGTACCACACATGTCATCAGCGGACGTGAACACTTCAGTACAAAAGGTTCTCTCCGCATTATCGCATCAGAAGCCTCCTGCAGCTCTCGAAATGAATACTACTGGTATTATGTTCTTCGAGAGGACACTTCACAACTTGCAAAACATTCCGGTGGTGAATGAGTTTCCAGACGTTTTTCCTGATGAACTACCAGGGCTGCCACCGCACCGAGAAGTTGACCTTACCATTGAACTCGAACCGGGGACGAGACCTATTTCCAAAGCTCCTTACAGAATGGCACCGGCCGAGATGAAGGAATTAAAGATACAACTCGAAAATCTGTTGGAGAAAGGGTTGATCCGCCCAAGCACCTCGCCGTGGGGCGCGCCGGTACTTTTCGTTAAGAAGAAAGATAACTCTCTACGCTTGTGCATCGACTACAGGGAGCTGAATAAGGTTACTATCAAGAATCGTTATCCACTACCAAGGATTGACGACCTCTTAGATCAGTTACAAGGTGCAGTCGTGTTTTCAAAGATCGATTTACGGTCCGGATATCACCAATTGAGGATTCGGGAGGAAGATATACCCAAGACTGCATTTCGGTCGAGGTATGGGCATTACAAATACATCGTGGTATCATTCGGGTTGACTAATGCCCGGCCGTTTTCATGGAACCGATGAATAGAGTTTTGATTGATTTCCTCGATAAATGCGTGGTGGTTTTTATCGACGACATCCCGATATATTCTCGAAGCCGACAGGAACACGAGGAACATTTGAGGCAAGTCCGGGCGTGTTAAGACAACACCAACTTTATGCGAAACCTGTCCAAGTGCGAATTCTGGATGCCGGAGGTAATTTTTCTCGGGCATATTGTTTCGGCAGAAGGTGTCAAGGTCGACCCACAAAAAATCGAGACAATAACGAGTTAGGAACCCCCGAAGAATGTCAAAGAGGTTAGGAGCTTCCTAGGATTGGCGGGTTACTATCGAAGATTCGTCGAGGCTTTTACCTGTATCGCCCGACCGTTAACGAACCTACTGAGAAAGAGCACCAAATTTGTATGGACTGCAGACTGCCAGAAGAGCTTCGACGAGCTCAAGAGAAGGTTAACTACTGCCCCAGTACTAGTGATACCACAGGGTACAGAAGGATTCATTATATACACGGATGCATCCAAGCATGGACTAGGATGTGTCTTCATGCAGAATGGCAGAGTCGTTGCGTACGCATCCCGACAACTGAAGCCGTACGAAGTAAATTACCCGACACATGACTTGGAGCTAGCCGCGGTGGTGCATGCCCTCAAGATTTGGAGGCACTATCTTTACGGAGTTACTTGCAAAGTTTTCACGGATCATAAGAGTTTGAAATATATCTTCACGCAGAGAGAACTAAACATGAGACAGAGGCGTTGGTTGGAGCTAATCAAGGACTACGATGTGGAAATTTCCTATCATCCCGGAAAAGCCAACGTGGTAGCTGATGCTCTTAGTCGGAAGACTACACAAGAGGTGATGGTATCCAAAGATAACAGCCAGCCCAAATGCGGCAAGAGATCGGGAGAAGCAACACCGAAGTATGGATACAACGTAGGCAAGGACGATTATGCTCAATCAATATACTTTCGTCCTTACTAGACGAGATACGTCTAGCAGGATGGAAGATCACGAATTACGTGCGATTGGTGAAAGAATCGAGAGAGGGGATGTTTCCGACTATAAGATTCAGGGTGACCTGGTGAGGTTCAAGAACAGAATATGTATTCCATCAAATGACGGACTGAAGCAAACTATATTCAAGGAGGCGCACTCCACCCCTTATTCTATTCACCGGAGCAAGCAAGATGTACAAGGATCTAAGACAGAGTTTTTGGTGGAAAAACATGAAGTGGGAGGTTGCTAGGTTCGTCGCCCGATGTATGACATGCCAACAAGTGAAGATCGAACACCGCATCACGGTGGAATTATGCAACCCCTACCCATCCCGAGTGGAAATGGGAGAGCATATCAATGGACTTTGTCACTCAGCTACCCACGGCGGTGGGAGGAAAGGATACGATGTGGGTCATTGTTGATCGATTGACACAGTCAGCACATTTCATTCCTATTCAAGAGACAAGCGGAAAGCAAATTGTCATTTTCATCAGAGAAATCGTAAGGCTACATGGTGTTCCCTCGTCCATCATTTCGGATAGGGACACCAGATATGTGTCTCGTTTTTGGAAAGCCGTCCATAAAGCTATGGGGACACAGATACACTTTAGCACGGCTTATCATCCTCAGACAGATGGACAGACCGAGCAGACGATTCAAACCTTGGAAGATATGTTGAGGGCGTGCGTGCTCGATTGGGGAAAGGATTGGGCTAGACATTTGGGGTTAGTGGAGTTCTCGTACAACAACAGCTAGCATGCAAGCATATGTATGGCACCGTTTGAGGCCCTGTATGGGCGAAGATGCAAGTCACCATTATGCTGGGATGATGCCTCCGACACCGCGGTTACCGAGTTGGATCTTATCCAGGAGTCCATTAAGAAGATCTCTATAGTTCGGAAACACATGCTGGCCGCACAGATCCGGCAGAAATCTTATGCCGAGAACCGACAGCGACCGTTAGAATTTACGGTCGGGGATCATGTTTGGGTCAAAGTATCACCTATGCGAGGCATTCGGCGTTTCGGCCAGAAGGGCAAGTTAAGCCCGAGATTTATAGGTCCGTTTGAGATATTGGACCGGGTAGGAAAACTCGCGTATCGATTAGCTCTACCGCCGCACCTGGATGGAGTGCATAATGTTTTTCACGTCTCCCAGTTAAGGAAGTATGTCTATGACCCGAGCCACAACCTCAATTTCGAAGAAGTGGAAATTTCCGATGACGCTACCTTTAGGGAGATACCGATCGCCATTCTGGATCGGCGTGTGAAGATGTTAAGAAATAAAGCCATACCCCTCGTGAAGATTCAGTGGTCGCACCACGGCACGGAAGAGGCGACTTGGGAAACCGAGTCGAGCATGAAGGAGAGTCATCCCGAGTTATTTTCTTAAGTTTCGTGACGAAACTATTTTAAGAGGGGTGATATGTAATACCTCCGGTATTCCATGCTTGATTACTTTGTACTGTATGAATGTTTGGTAATATGACGTCATTTCTATTTATGTATTCCATTGAGTGCTATATAATTGTACAATGTGAACGAAACGAGGGTGACACACCTTGATGCCGTGAGACGATCGTCGGTGCGAATATGACGGTGGCCAACGTCTTGTTCCCCGATAATTGTTGACGAGCGGAAGGGATGGTCACCCGAGATGGTTAGAATGTGTTTGAGGCTAAAATTTCTGTCTAACGTACGCTATAACCCATGCCTAACGTACGCTAAATTTCAATGGTTACGTACGTTAAGGCAGCCACATTACGTACGTAACGGGTAGGTCGGTCTCCCGACCAGAATCTTCCTTTGACACGGACAGGGCTACTTTCGGCGGGCTAGATGACAAACGAGTCAACTGTTTGTTACGTACGTAATGCCCAAGAATTAACGTACGTAACACTTGGGCACATTTCGGGCAGTTAGTTCCTTACGTACGTTGTCATCGCACTGTTACGTACGTAATACACCTTACGTACGTAACACTCTTATCGTTAACGTACGTTATCTAAATCCAGTTTTATAAAATGATAACTCCCTTCTTCATTTGCACGTCCCAACACCAAGTCACTACTACCCTTGGAGAAATTCCTAGCCCTATACCCGGTTCTTAAGCCTTAAACACTTGAATTAACATTGAGGAGGTAGATTCTTGAGCTTCGGTGAAGATTATCCAAGTCGTTCAAGTCACTTCTCGTTCTCCTCGTAGTTCTTGTGAATCCGTCAACTATCTTCACTATTCTTCTTCTTCCAAAGGTAAGCCACCAATCCCTGGAGTTATATCTTAGATGTTTTCTTAGTTATACTTGTTATATTGCGGGTATGGGGTAGATTTTGCTAAACTTCGTAGACAATCTTGTCGGATGAAATTGTGATAACCGTAAATTCCGTTTCTTATATGTTTAGTTTCATACAAACGAAATTTCACTTCAAATCATCACTAGGAATGTAAAATTTGACGAATCAATTGTGGGAAATTCATAGTAATCCGTCACCGTATGTTCCATTGTTCGTAGCTACCCTCACCTTTGATTTTTGACACTTAGCAAAACTAAGGAAGTAATTCGATAGTATAATCAATATGGGTTGTTAAACCACCGGAGTTATTGTGCAATAAAATCCGTCGATTGTAGTATTCGGAATATAGAATTATAATAGAAAGCATAGGATTCGATTTCGCCATAATAATTCATTGACAACCGAAGAATGGTAGGATTATCTTCTTGAATAAATCGATATACCTAATGTTAACTATAAGATTGAACGAGATAATGGTACACGACACTTGAAAACTTGGAAACGATACTCATACCGACAATTAAAACTACACTAGGAATCCGGTTAGGAAAGGGAGAATAGTTTTATTCATTATGGTCCGATTTACGAGGGTTAATCGGATGTTTCGTGGCTAGGTTAAGCTCGGCGGGCGTGGGGACTTCGTCATCATAAAGCACCTACTATCGGATCACGAGCAAGTGATATCTTGCTCGTGATTTTCTACTATCATTGTTATACCTTATGTGTGTACGTGCCTTTTTGATAATAGCCTACGTTGTCTTTCTCTAAAGATGTATAAATGGGACGATGTGTTGGGGATAGAACACGTATGGTACCAGCGTGGAAATGTGTTAGGGGTAAGACCCGAATTGGGCACTGTGTTCAGGTATTCCGTGTGGATACTTCCGTGACCCTTGGTTGCGACCTTGGGGGTTTATGAGATAAAGAGAGAGACACGTCGGTTAAGTGGTGAAATATTCCTTGTGATTAATAGGTACGGTGATTGTAAAAATGTCGTATACTGTTGTTAGTAGTTGTTATTTGATATGCATTCTCTGACTCTGGTTACCTGGTATGACTCGTCATACCAGGTAAAATTGTTCATCATGTGCAGGACATTCCCGAGGGGTCCGGTCAGACTTGAGCGGTGTTGGGATTATCTTTAACCGTTGCTTGAATTGGAATAAATTGTTTTCTTTGGAAAAACATTTGTTGTGTAATAATTCTTCGAATTCCATTTTTTCCTTAAATCTTTCGTTTCACGTCATGTAACCCTTGAATTTGAGGTTTTATCACGATTTTCTTAAAATGCCTATTTTTTTAATTAGCCTTGTGGGTCCCACGTGGGATTCACTACACTGTAATACCTCGGGATATTTTGGGGGTGTTACAATTTTCATACGATACACCTGATGCATGATATCCTCAAATACAATTGTCTTCACATAAACTTAACGCCCAGTCAAGTTTCATCGACTTGCAAACGATTAAGTATTTGAGCAATAAACCTTTCTAGTGCCGACCCCCTTATCCAATAAGGAGTGGAACGTTTTGATCTCAAATACACGGACTAGTTTCTATATGTATATTTACGAGTTAGGAATGCCAGTAACTACCAGTAAATAAACAAACATATATTGCCTTATTATTAATGATTTACATAATTACAAGTACAATGCCCTCACTCAACATCCTCTGAGTGGCATTCGAGGGCATATTTCTCACAGTTCTAGCTCCCGGAGTCGAATTCCGCGGAGTGTTTCATCGTTTCCTTCCGTAGTAAGGTATGTGGTACTCTAACCGTATGGAATTCATGTTCTTAGGAATGTTTATGAGTAGATTACTGAGGTTATTGATCTTGTTATGAACTATACGATCGAACAACACGTATAGGGGAACTAGATGAATGGAATTTAGGGTTTATCCCTTGTAGAAGAGGATGATAATGATGTTGAACCTATTAACGAGTTTTATATGATGATTATGGTGTTCTTCAAGTTAATTCCGAAATCATGTTGCGTTAGATTGTTGATGGGTATGGTTAGGATCCTTGTAAGACGAACTATCATGAGGTATAATTGTAGAATTCAATCGAAAGATGTGTTTAGTCTTGATTGGAACATTATAAGATTATTGTTCGGATAAGGATTGTAGTGATGATTCGACCGGTATGGCTTGGGACTGATTAGTGTGTTTATCTTAATCGGATAGATTATGTCTTTTCATGTTCGTATAATGTTTAGAAGCGATTATCCGGAACCGTTAGTTATATTGGTGTTATTGTATATTTAAGGTTTGGATTTTGTGAATTGATCGAGTGGGAGTTCTTCGAGCGGGTTGAAGGTTATTGGAAGTATCAATCCTTGTCGTCATTTCTAAGGCAAGTACCTTAATTTGATTTTGGTTTAATGTTGATGATTTTGATCATGCATATTGTCATTCATGTTGTTGAACATGAGGTCGTCCAAGTTGATTTGTCATAATGTCGTTCATGTTATGATTCATATGTTGTTCATGTTGATGAACATAGTGATTTGCATATGTGTATGCATAGTTGTATTGTATATGTTGTATTGATCTGATGGGATTGGGTGATATATGCTTAGGGTTTTGGACCAGTTGTCCACCTCGTGTTGGTCCGACGGGATCATCTTGGGATCTATGCGGAGGGCACTGGATCATTGGACGGGTTTTCCACCTCGTGTCGGTCCAACGGGATCATCTTGGGATCTATGCTGAGGGCGCTGGATCATTGGATTACCTTGTATTGTGTTGATGGAATCATGTGGATTCGCATCGTTGGATTCCGGTAGAGGAAGTCCGTGTTTTGTGTTTTTGCTATGCATTGTTGTTGCATATCTGATTTTGTATAATTATGATACTTGTACTAGCATCATTTTGCTAACCCCTGCGGGGTGGACATTTGTTTAATGTTCAGGTAGCCGAGGAGCGGGAAAGCAACCACAATGTCGGCATGATGAAGAAGGGGCATAGTGATGTTATCCGCCTGAATTATTTTGGTATTCTGGTTTTGTATTAAGTACTCGAGTACGTGTTTCCTTTATGGTGATTTGAGAAGTTTTTTTAATGGGTTGTTCTGGATGATTAAACCGGTTATTAAATTACACAACTATTGGTGGTATTATTCCTATTGATCAGTTTTTCTTTTAATTTATCCTTGTAAATTCTTATATAAAGGGTTTACGGCGCTATAATTATTCCGAATATCCCGGGGCGTTACAGAATATGGTATCGGAGCTAAGATTTATGGATATCTTGGCAGTTGAGTTTAGTTGGGCCTGTTTATGTCGTTTTATTTGTCGGTCGCGCATAACATCACTTTACAGCCAACGTCATCATGTGAACCGTGATTGTAAGTTTCATAATGTCAGATACTATCATTTAATTATTGCGCTTTTTGTGGATATTGACGAATTTTAGGAGATTTTGCTCTGGGTATTGAGTATTTGTGTTTACAGTATGTTTAGAGGAGGTCGTGGACGCGGATGCGGTCGTGGACGCGGACGTGGTAATGCGAGACGGGAAGATTCATCATCTGTCCCAGATTCGTTGGCTAATCAACCTGATTCCAGTTCCGGCGGACAACAGGAATCAGTTAATAATGACTGAGTACGAACTGTGGTGGCAGATACAAATACTAACATGCCTGAAGTGCTTCAGAAAGTGGTCACTCAGATGACCCAATTTGCTCAGGTGGTTTACCACATGCAAATGACGATGGGCCAACAGCGTAACGAAGAAAATCGAGGAGACAAGTGGCTTTCAGAGGTGGTCAAATTACACCCACCGAAATTTGACAGTTCTTCATAGATGCCTACATGGGACCACTGGCTGAAAGAACTAGAGAAGGTATTTGCGGGAATTAATTGTTCCAATGACCGAAAAATTCTGATCGCTCAGTATTTTCTGACTGGGGAAGCTTCCGATCGGTGGGAAGACATTCCACCTGAGGATCATAATGTTGACTGGAGAGAATTCAAATTAATGATAGAAGCACAATATTGTCCTCGTCCAGTTAGAGAGGCTAGATTCCGAGAGTTATTCTCACCATAAAATCTGGAGGCATCTGTGACATATATGATTAAGACTTTTAATCACCAGCTGACCTTTGTACTATATCTAGTCAGAACCAAGACAAAAATTTTTTTTCATTTCGACATGAGGATGTAGCCGTAGATACAACGATATATGTTGGGATTTGAATGTACTACTCTCCGACAGTATCAGGATAAATCTTACGAGATGAAAGCGACAGAAGTGGAGAAATTTGCGGAATCGAAGAAGCAGAGAGTGTCTGGAAACTTCACTGAGAGCAAGGGTAGTGGCCCTGCAAGGGCCAGTACTCATTCCATTCATCGAAGAGGCCTCTGTATCCTTTCCAAGGCGGAAAGAAGTTCATAACAGCATCGACGGTTACAGATGCAACGAAGAAGTGTTATAACTCTGGACGACCAGGGCATGTTCGACATGATTGCTTCGCTCCTTCTGCGACCTGTTTTGAATGTGGGCAAGAAGGGCACTGTGCGACATTTTGCCGAAATGCGACTGGATCGTTTGGAGCTCGTACTTCAGTGCAAGTTCCAAAAGAGATGAGTGTGAACCTGACACAGCAGAGTGGTCTACAACAGCAGAATTTTGGAAAGAGAGAAGCATCCAGTGCTGGGTCCGTTCCTCCGCGCCTTTATAATATGAGGAGGTCAGATCATCAGAACATTACTGATGCATCTGGTACGATTCAGATTCTTTTGCAACCAGTTAGTGTCTTATTCGATTTAGGAGCTACACATTTTTTCATATCATTGCATGATTGTGAACCTTATGTTGTGAGTATGCCGAGTGGATAGAGAATTATGGGAAATCTAGAAGCTAGAAATTTTCTTGTGTCGATAGGAGGGAGGAATTGGCCATCAAATCTTATTGTGGTCGACATTCATGGTGATGATTTAATTCTTGGAGCCGATTGGCTCAATCATTATCGGGCTATTTTGAATTATCGAAAAAGAGTTATCTCGATTATTGTTGATGAGAGATCTGAACATTTATTCAAAGGATGGAGACCAGGAAGCTCATGGAAAGTGATCAAATCCATGACTGCGATTAAATTGTTGAAACAGGGTTTTACCGGGTTTTGGTGTTATGCCATGAAAAAGGAAGAAGGAGTAGAGCTCTCATCTATTCCAGTTGTGAACGAGATGTATTCCCTGACGAACTACCTGGATTACCTCCGCTTAGAGCTGTAGAGTTTATTATTGAATTGGAACCAGGAGCCTCACCTATTTCCAGAGCACCATACCGTATGGCGCCAAATGAGATGTATGAGTTAAAGAAACTGCTTGAAGAATTGTTGCAGAAGAGTTACATTCAACCTAGTGTTTCTATTTGGGGTGCGCCCATTCTTTTTGTTCGAAAGAAATACGGATCACTCCGATTGTGTATTGATTACAGGGAGCTAAACAAGGTGAGGATCAAGGATAAATATCCATTGCATCAGATTGATGATTTGTTTTATCAATTACAGAGAGCGACGGTATTCTCGAAGATCGATTTGAGATCAGGATACCATCAGTTGAGGATTAAGGAGTCTGATATATCGAAGTCGGCTTCCAGATCTCGATATGGGCACTATGAGTTTATATTAATGCCGTTTAGTCTTACTAATGCTCCTGCTGTGTTTATGCAATTAATGAATCGAGTATTCTTAGAATACTTGGATAAATTCGTGGTCGTTTTCATTGACGACATCTTGATTTATTCGAAGAATCCAGAAGAGCATGTAGAACATTTGTATATTGTTTTGAATACTTTGAGAAATGAACATCTTTATGCAAAACTTTCCAAATGTGAGTTGTGGCTTAAGGAAGTAACGTTCCTTCGGCACGTGATATCAACCGATGGAGTCCAAGTAGACCCGAAGAAATTTGAAGCAATCTTGGAGTGGGAATCTCCTAAGAACGTGAAAGAAGTCCGAAGTTTCTTAGGACTTGCTGGGTATTATCGTCGTTTTGTGGAAGGGTTTTCCAAAATTGCTCGTCCGCTTACTCAGTTGTTACAAGAGACTCATAAATTCGTGTGGAATGAGAAATGTCAGATTAGTTTTGATGAATTCAAGAGGTGACTGACAACAGCGCCTATATTAGCACTACCAGACGGAACTGAAGGGTTCGTAGTCTACAATGATGCTTCAAATCAGGGTCTGGGTTGCGTGTTGATGCAGAAGGATTGGGTGATTGCCTATGCTTCTCGACAGTTGAAACCATATGAGGTTAACTACCCGACACATGATTTAGAGTTAGCAACCGTTGTCTTTACTCTGAAGATTTGGCGGCATTATTTGTACGGTACTCATTGTCAGATCTTCACAGATCATAAGAGTCTCAAATATATTTCCAATAAGAAGGAATTAAACATAAGACTGAGGAGATGGCTGGAATTGATTAAAGATTATGACCTGGAAATTCTTTATCATCCAGGCAAAGCGAACGTGGTAGTTGATACACTAAGCTGCAAACCTGTTTCTATTCGAATGTTGGAAACTCTTACATCCCAGTCCAGCATTCAGCGAGAGTTGATTCGTGAAGGAATTGAAGTATGGTTACAAGACGTTCAAGGGCAATTATGTGTGATAAAATTAACTTCATCATTGATCGATGAAATCAAATCTATACAGTTAGATGACCCCCTGATGATTCGATTATGTGATGAAGTGGATAAAGGAAAGGCCCCAAGTTTCATAATTTATGATGATGGAGTCTTGAGATTCCAGAGTCGACTTTGCATCCCTGATGATGATGTTTTGAAGCAGACAATCATGAAGGAAGCTCACAGTGTGCCCTATTCTATTCACCTGGGAACCAGTAAGATGTATAAGGATCTAAAGTATAATTTCTAGTGGGGAAATATGAAGAAGGACATAGCAGAATACGTCTCGAAGTGTTAAAACTTTTCAACAGGTTAAGGTTGAACATCAGCGACCTGCCGGAATGTTGAAGCCACTGCCGATTCCTGAATAGAAGTGGGAAGATATATCGATGGACTTTATCACCAATATGCCAAGGACCAGAACAGAAATGAATATGATTTGGGTGATAGTTGATCGTCTAACCAAGTCGGCTCATTTTCTGGGTATTAAAGATACTTGGGGACCGGAGAAGTTGGTACGAGTATTTAGTGCGGAGATAGTCCGATTGCATGGTACGCCGAAGACCATTATTTCAGATCGGGATGGTCGCTTTGTATCACACTTTTGTGTCACACCATTATCTGAACTTTAGCACAACTTATCATCCTCAGACTGACGGACAGTCCGAAATGACTATTCAGATAGTAGAAGATATGCTGAGAGCTTGTGCCTTAGATTGATCAACTGATTGGGAAGTTCATCTGCCATTGATTGAATTCACTTACAACAATAGTTGTCATGCTTCTATTAAAATGGCACCTTTTGATAGCATTATACAAGAGAAGATGCAGATCACCCCTGTGTTGGAATTTATCGTTTTGGGAAGAGAGGAAAGTTAAGTCTGAGATATATCGGACCATTTGAGATTCTTGAAAAAGTTGGAGGTTTGGCGTACAGGTTGGCCTTGCCGCCATCGGTGAGTCATGTTCATAATGTGTTCTACGTATCCCAGTTATGAAAGTATGTACCATATCCCAGTCATGTCATCAATTTCGGTGAGATCGAAATAGCTAATGATGACAAGTTCGAAGAGAAACCAATCAAGATACTCGAGAGCCGGTTCAAACAATTGAGAAATAAACCAATATCCTTGGTTAAAGTTCAATGGTCGCGACACGGAGTTGAAGAAGCCACTTGGGAGACGGAGGATGGTGTGAAGGCTAGATATCCGGAATTATTTTCATCTTAAGTTTCGGGACGAAACTTCTTTTTAGAGGGAGAGTATGTAATATCCAGATTATTGTTGGGTATTTTCATATGTATTTGAACCTTGTAATATTCTACTTTGTGGTATCAATAATCGCAGTGTGATTTTTCTCGTATTCGTATTCCAACATTCATGATCATATTAGGAAGAGTTGCAAAATCCCATGCATGCAACTACGTCATAACGTACGCTAGCAGGTTAGCATAACGTACATTAAGGAGCTGCGGATAGCATACGCCATGGACGAAGCGTAGCGTACATAATGGTAGTCAGTGACAGATAGCCTGGTCGACTCATGGTGTAATATCCGGAATTTCTACTACTGTTGTTTAATGTTATTTTATCCGAGTTATGTTGTACAACGTGGAATCTGTACAGTATGGATAAAATAAATGAAGGACTGAGACATCCGTATTGGTATAATTGTCGTCCTTGGCCGACAATTGCATTTGAGGATATAATGTGTTGTGTATACATATTCGGTATATTGAAACGACAAGCAAGATCAGTGTAAATGGCTAAGTATAGAAGACATAACATACGTTAAGCATATGAGCTTACGTACATTAATTCCCAAAGGTTACGTACGTTAACATTAGGTCGTTACGTATGTTAAAGTATCAGGTGAGATATAGTTGGTTGATCAGAGAGGACCTTGTCAAGCATAGCGTATGTTAAGCATAAGAGCTTACGTACGCTAAAACAAAGACATAACGTACGTTACATAGAGTGCATAATGTACATTATGAAGAGAATCAGACAGGATCAGGCTATGGCCGACAGGTGGGTCCCGTGGTCGACAGCTTTCGGCACATAACATGGGAGGGAGAGTCAACATCATGTATTACGTACGTTATGGACTACCCATTACGTATTTTTTCTTCATAAAAAAATTGGGATTTTCTCTTCGCTAAATGGATATGTAGTGTAGCAAGTCAACGTGTGTATTACGTACATTATGGCCTATGCATTACGTACATAAGCGATCGAACGAAACAAGGCATTGAGTTCTGGAATGATGTTACATACGCTATGAAGGACCTGTAGCGTGCATAAGGGAGCATTACGTACGTTAATATTGATCGGTAACGTACGTAATGAGCGGTGCAGATTATAAATGGAAGTTCGGCCTTTCATTTCTTCACGAAAGAAAAACCATTCCTTCCTCCAAACTTCATCCCTCTGAGTATGGTAGTAAAGATAAACCTCTTCTATCTTGGATATAAGCTTGGAAACATGGATTTGAGGCTTGATATGAAGATATTGTTGATCCTTGATGTGTTTGATGGTGTTGTTCATGTTGTTGAGGTATGTTGTTGAACTCTACACCTTGATTTCGGATTCTTGGTATTGTTATCCATATTTGATGCATATGATGATTATTATAATGGTGTTGATACGAAAAGTGTATATTGAAGAATATGATGATACATGACTTGAATTATGAGTTGGATGATTATCTACATGTTATAGGATATCGAATTATGTTGTTTTGATGACTATGAACATGGTTTCGAATCACTTGGAGTTCCAGAAGAGCTTTTGATAAATAGAACATATCAAGACGATCTTATGTTGAATTATCAGTATTTTTAGATATGAAGATCGAATGTTCGTTAAGTCATGTTGATTGTAGTGGTAGAATTCGTATGTTCTTGATGAAATACGAAGCATGATAACAATTTGGAATTCGGAAAGATCATGATTGATCATCGAATATGATTTCCTTTACATTCGTATCCGTAATCGTATCGTGGTTGTGAATTTGTAATTGTTTGAGTTGGATTGTCCGGACTTGTGTTTAATCGAGATATTGTGAAATCGTTAGGTTTGTTGATCGGTTATATTGATTGTTAATAACGATTATCGGATTTTGGTTCGTATTATAGATATGAGTTCGTGATGGTTTGAGTTATACTATTTGGTTTTATATATGATCGATGAATTATTGAGCCGTTGAGTTTGATTGATTGGTTATATTGGGAATTGAATATTATCGAATGTGTGTTAATTGATTTCTTCAATAGGTTGTGATCATTGATGGTTGGTTATAATCGTTGACTAGAAAAGTTTGTTGCGGTCGTGTTCGAGAATGTTCGTGAATTGCTTTGGTCAGGGCCGAGGAGCTCATAGACGAAGACAATGGAATTGGTAGTGGCTTCATCATCATCGTGTCGGTATCGAGGCAAGTTATTACTTGCTCAGTCTATAATATTTAATGAATGGTTTCCATTTCATTCGTTTATAATTCGTATAGCAATGAATATAATTGTGAACACCAAAGATTTGGGATTCTAAGTTCTTTTCGGATTTTGGGAATTTAAATCATAATGTATATGATTTTCTTTTGCTATTGGTATACTTGGGTATCGAGGATACATTGTGATAAAGACAAAGATATGAATTATCTATCGTTTGTGACATTTTGGACCGTTGAATATTGAGGATAATAGTAGGTGATGGTTTAGACATCGGGATTGCTCTCGAAGGACTTTGGGCAAGTACTCTAATCATTTTTGTCATTTTGTGTCGATCATATTGTGATACATTGTGTATTGATGTTGTCATGCATTTGTGTATTGTCGTTAATATGCATTTGTGCATTGTTGTCGTATGTCCACCATGCGTTGGCCCGACGGGATCATAATGGGATATCTATAGTTGTGTGCGCTGTTTCGTTGGACAGGTATTTCCACCATGCGTTGGTCCGACGGGATCATCATGGGATATCGATGCTGTGTGCGCTGGATCGTTGGATTACCATGTGTTGTTGCTGTTGTGCATATGTATATTATGGGTTATCCACCTCATGTTGGTCTTTCAGGATCATCTTGGGATCTATGTTGTGTGCGCTGGATCATCGGATTTCCGTAAGTGTACATTGTTGTTGTTATTGTGGGCATATTGATGTCGTCATGCGAGTATGCATTTGTAGGTCTTATGTTAGGACCATGTCCATATGTTGTATTGATCTTATCTCGGATTAGACTGACATGAATTGTCGTGGCATTGTGTATGTTGAGGTATGTACTGTATTTCCTTTGGTATTTGTCTTTTGATGGACAATCGATTATCGTGTTGAGATTTGATGATGTTATCCGATGGATCAAATTGGTCAGAGTTGGTATATTTCCGTATTGTGAGTGTTTTGAGAATCTTGAGTATTGTTTGAGGTACCGTATAGATGTCGTGTATGAGTTCACTATTAAATGGAGGTGACAAGATGTGGAATATGATAAGAGTTATTTTGATGAGGATTATCATCGAGTTGGTACAGTTATGACGGTAAGATTACAATGGTAGTATTCTTACTTAGTGTTTTCATTGGTATGTAATTATCAACACGATGTGATTGTTATCATTGTTGATTATTATGGCTGACCCCGTCGTGGGCTTTCCTTTTAGGTTCTTGGGTTATCGAGCTTGTAGCGGTCGTGAAGAGATGAGATTCCCGGAAGATACTGGCTATGGCATGTGATTGTGAATCGAGTATTCTGAGTATGTTGTATTCCGCTGCTAGAGTATTTTTAACTGGTTGTCTTTTCCGCTGCGTGAGTATTTTTAAATGAGCTCTCGATATCTGGTAACTTAAGTTACCTTGGGAAATTATTTTCTAAACTATTTTGTCGGTACGGGTAAGCGATAGCTTAATGTATGTTTTCAAACTATTTAGTCTTGGCATTTCGAGCCTTCTAGTTTCAAATGAGATTTTACGACGGTTTTGATAAATGGATTTTATAAAGTCTTCGAATGTTTTTAAAAGATAGTACCTTCGTTAGCCTCTTGGGCGTTTGTAAATGTTTGCGAAAATGTCTTTTAGCCTTGTGGGTTCCGTCTTGGGGCCCACGACGCTGTAATATTCCTGGGTGGCTCTGGGGGTGTTACAGAATATGGTATCGGAGCTTAGGTTGAGAAAACCTAGGCTGTTGGGTCGAGTCGAGTCGTGTTTTTATCACGTCATTCGAGTTTTCGATTGACGAATATTAGAGCCCTGGGTTTTTGTTGTTCACTCGGGCTTGTGTGTTATATGATTTACCAGTGTGGTACTGAGGTTGTTGTAAATTTTTCCAAATGGTATTAACGTGTTTCTTCGGATAGAGATGTGTTGTATTCTCGAGTTGAACTGAGTTTGCATACGGTGTGTTTTGAAAATATCTGTGTCGAGTATTTTTCTAGAGTTGATGCATGTGCAGTATCACGGGGAATCTTCGGCTTCACGATCTGTAAGTATTTGGATTTTTGAATTGCATTGAGATTTGTTGTCATTCTAAGCCGATATGCTTTGAGATTCAGAAAGATATTATATGTCACATTATGAGGTGACAAAGTTTGGACATGATTGATGATCTTGAGAAGCTATGATTTGGAAATCAATATATCAGTTAAATTTTGGAACAGAGTTGTGCATTGGGAGAAAGATTGTGGATTGATGAGGAAAACATGTAGTCATGTTAGTTCATTTTGAGATATATGAAACTGTTTTTGAGCATTTGGAAATGATACTTTTCAAAATGAATGTTTTACGGATGTTTTAGAAAATGATTTTTGGGCCGAGACCCAATCGATTTTGAAATAGTTTTATAACTCAGGACGCGAGGTCCAAAAAGGGTTTTCTACTTTTAAACTTCTTGTAATGTGGAACGGGATACGGGTTGAGACCCCTAATGGTTCAAAAAGGCTTTTCAGTTTTTCTAAAACTCCCGAGATTTGTAAAAACACTTTACCAATCGTTTATCTATTTCATTACTACCTTTCGGAGTTTTGATTTATTTGTTCAAACGAGACTTCCCGGGTAGTCTTTCGTTGTATTTGATTTGTCAATTTTTTAATGTTTTGTCATAGCATAGTTGAGGTGATCCAGAATGGAATAATGATCGACATTGCAAGTTATATGTGGAAAAGGAGTTTTCATCGGAGTCTATATATTGAGATTTTGGAACTTTATCGTGTGGTTTTCCGATAGAATGTCAGTGGATTTGGTGACGAGCCTAACTGGTATACAGGAGTATGGATGTGGGCAATCATTTGCATAATTCCATTTTATTTAATCGTGTGTATTCGAAAATAATTATCATCGAGAACTTGACGTAAGTAAGCCGATTTAATTTTTCAAAAATTGATTTCGTGGTCTTACGAAAATTTATGTTTTGAGTTTTGAAATTCTTGAAGGAACTTTCGAAAATTTGTCTTCTTGACGAGATTATATGATTTCAAACAGGTTTTCAAAATGTGATTGATATACATATGCATTTAGTGCATAGTGCATATCATGGTGATGTTATGAATGTGGCTCACAAACTGGATAATACATCAGTATGGTATGATGAAAAGAGATTCGAAATTTAGTATGGTAGTTTGGTTATTCAAGGATGATCGGTTGATTGATCAGATAAGAGAAATATGCTTCGTGTTGTAGATTCATGTACAGGATGTGATTTTGGAACTTTGGATTTTGTGAAACCGAGACATATGTGCTATATGATTCCATTGGTATGGTAGTAGCACGATTTTACCATAGTGATTTTTGAGTGATTCCTTTGTAAGTGTAGATTTGGGGATGGTGACCCCAGGATGGTTGTTTTGGGTAATGATTGTCGTTCCCACTCCATGTATGTTTGGGTATGTTCGACAGTTTATGACTGGTTGTTCGTATGCCGAGGGGTATGTTCAACAGTCGGGTGTGTTTCTTTGAGATCCACTATATGTGATTTGTGTAACGTTTTGAGAATTTTATTCATCCGTATATCTGTCTATGTGGTTCTATGTTCATCATGTTGGAGCTTACCGTGTGAAGGTATTCTCGATTATCATTATCGTTCGTTGGTCATATTGGAATTTATCATGTCAATGATATTCTTGGTTAATTTATTGGTTAATCATTGTTAATGGTCGTATGAGCGTTTGGATTTTGTGTCGATGTTTCGGGATTTGTGTCATTATTTTGGGCAGTCGTTTCCCAAATGTATCGTGTATTATTGGATTTTAGCAGGATTGGGACTTGATTGCGTAAGCAGGCACACATGATTCGACACGGATAGATTATTTCATCCGAAGATGATATATTTTGTTAAGACTCGTGGATCTGTGATTGTAAGCGTATTGAGGCTTTACAGTGAAGTCACTTGCTAGTATCTCAGGAGATCGTCGACTTGGCGCATTTGTAAGTATACTATTTTGGTTATTCGTTAATGATGATGATTGATCGTTGTTGTGATGGTTTCAGAATATTTTAGTTGAACGGTTTGGTTGTTTTCTATGACGGATTGCATGTTTCGAGAACGAAACTTATTTTAAGTGGTGTAGTATGTCATATCCAGAATTTTATTGTTTATTGTTATTTTATCTGAGTTATGTTGTACAACGTGGAATCTGTACAGTATGGATAAAATAAATGAAGGACTAAGACATCCGTATTAGTATAATTGTCGTCCTTGGTCGACAATTGCATTTGAGGATATAGTGTGTTATGTATACGTATTCAGTATATTGAGACGACAAGCAAGATTAGTGTAAATGGATAAGTATAGAAGCCATAACGTACGTTAAGCATATGAGCTTATGTACGTTAATTCCCAAAGGTTACGTACGTTAACATTAGGTCGTTACGTACGTTAAAGTATCAGGTGAGATATAGTTGGCTGATCAGAGAGGACCTTGTCAAGCGCAGCATACGTTAAGCATATGAGCTTACGTACGCTAAAACAAAGACGTAACGTACATTACGTAGAGTGCATAACATACGTTATGAAGAGAATCGAACAGGATCAGGCTACGGCCGACCGGTGGGTCCCGTGGTCGGCAGCTTTCGGCGCAGAACGTGGGAAGGCGAGTCAACGTCGTGTATTACGTACGTTATGGACTACCCATTACGTACGCTAAATGGATATGTACTGTAGCAAGTCAACGTGTGTATTACGTATGTTATGGCCTATGCATTACGTATGTAAGCGATCGAATGAAACAAGGCAGTGAGTTCTGGAATGATGTTACGTACGCTATGAAGGACCTGTAGCGTACGTAAGGGAGCATTACGTATGTTAATATTGATCGGTAACGTACGTAATGACCGGTGTAGATTATAAATGGAAGTTCGGACTTTCATTTCTTCACGAGAGAAAAACCATTCCTTCCTCCAAACTTCATCCCTCTGAGTATGGTAGTGAAGATAAACCTCTTATATCTTGGATATAAGCTTGGAAACATGGATTTGAGGCTTGGATATGAAGATATTCTTGATCCTTGATGTGTTTGATGGTGTTGTTCATGTTCTTGAAGTATGTTGTTGAACTCTACACCTTGATTTCGGATTCTTGGTATTGTTATCCGTATTTGATGCATATGATGATGATTATAATGGTGTTGATACGATTCTTAATGTTATGAAAAGTGTATATTGAAGAATATGATGATACATGACTTGAATTATAAGTTGGATGATTATCTACATGTTAAAGGATATCGAATTATGTTGTTTTGATGACTATGAACATGGTTTCGAATCACTTGGAGTTATGGAAGAGCTTTTGATAAATAGAACATATCAAGACGATCTTATGTTGAATTATTAGTATTTTTAGATATGAAGATCGAATGTTCGTTAAGTCATGTTGATTGTAGTGGTAGAATTCGTATGTTCTTGATGAAATACGAATCATGATAACAATTTGGAATTTGGAAAGATCATGATTGATCATCGAATATGACTTCCTTTACATTCATATCCGTAATCATATCGTGGTTGTGAATTTGTAATTGTTTGAGCTGGATTGTCCGGACTTGTGTTTAATCGAGATATTGTGAAATCGTTGGGTTTGTTGATCGGTTATATTGATTGTTAATAACGATTATCGGATTTTGGTTCGTATTATGGATATGAGTTCGTGATGGTTTGAGTTATACTATTTGGTTTTATATATGATTGAGGAATTATTGAGCCGTTGAGTTTGATTGATTAGTTATATTGGGAATTGAATATTATCGAATGTGTGTTAATTGATTTCTTCAATAGGTTGTGATCATTGATGGTTAGTTATAATCGTCGACTAGAAAAGTTTGTTGCGGTCGTGTTCGAGAATGTTCGTGAATTGCTTTGGTCAGGGCCGAGGAGCTCATAGACGAAGACAATGGAATTGGTAGCGGCTTCATCATCATCGTGTCGGTATCGAGGCAAGTTATTACTTGCTCAGTCTATAATATTTAATGAATGGTTTCCATTTCAATCATTTATAATTTGTATAGCAATGATTATAATTTTGAACACCGGAGATTTGGGATTCTAAGTTGTTTTCGGATTTTGGGAATTTAAATCATAATGTATATGATTTTCTTTTGTTATTGGTATACTTGGGTATCGAGGATACATTGTGATAAAGACAAAGATATGAATTATCTATCGTTTGTGACATTTTGGACCGTTGAATATTGAGGATAATAGTAGGTGATGGTTTAGACATCGGGATTGCTCTCGAAGGACTTTGGGCAAGTACTCTAATCATTTTTGTCATTTTGTGTCGATCATATTGTGATACATTGTGTATTGATGTTGTCATGCATTTGTGTATTGTCGTTAATATGCATTTGTGCATTGTTGTCGTATGTCCACCATGCGTTGGCCCGACGGGATCATAATGGGAGCTGTGTGCTCTAGATCGTTGGACAGGTATTTCCACCATGCGTTGGTCTGACGGGATCATCATGGGATATCTATGATGTGTGCGCTGGATCGTTGGATTACCATGTGTTGTTGTTGTGCATATGTATATTATGGGTTATCAACCTCGTGTTGGTTTTTCAGGATCATCTTGGGATCTATGTTGTGGACGCTGGATCATCGGATTTCCGTAAGTGTACATTGTTGTTGTTATTGTGGGCATATTGATGTCGTCATGGGAGTATGCATTTGTAGGTCTTGTGTTAGGACCATGTCCATATGTTGTATTGATCTGATCTCGGATTAGACTGGCATGAATTGTCGTGGCATTGCGTATGTTGAGGTATGTACTGTATTTCCTTTGGTATTTGTCTTTTGATGGACAATCGATTATCGTGTTGAGATTTGATGATGTTATCCGATGGATCAAATTGGTCAGAGTTGGTATATTTCCGTATTGTGAGTGTTTTGAGAATCTTGAGTATTGTTTGAGGTACCATATAGATGTCGTGTATGAGTTCACTATTAAATGGAGGTTACAAGATGTGGAATATGATAAGAGTTATTTTGATGAGGATTATCATCGAGTTGGTACAGTTATGATGGTAAGATTACAATGGTAGTATTCTTACTTAGTGTTTTCATTGGTATGTAATTATCGACGCGATGTGATTGTTATCATTGTTGATTATTATGGCTGACCCCGTCGTGGGCTTTCCTTTTAGGTTCTTGGGTTATCGAGCTTGTAGCGGTCGTGAAGAGATGAGATTCCCAGAAGATACTGGCTATGGCATGTGATTGTGAATCGAGTATTCTGAGTATGTTGTATTCCGCTGCTAGAGTATTTTTAACTGGTTGTCTTTTCCGTTGCGTAAGTATTTTTAAATGACCTTTCGATATCTGGTAACTTAAGTTACTTTGGGAAATTATTTTCTAAACTATTTTGTCGGTACGGGTAAGCGATAGCTTAATGTATGTTTTCAAACTGTTGAGTCTTGGCATTTCGAGCCTTCTAGTTTCAAATGAGATTTTACGACGGTTTTGATAAATGGATTTTATAAAGTCTTCGAATGTTTTTAAAAGATAGTACGTTCGTTAGCCTCTTAGGCGTTTGTAAATCTTTGCGAAAATGTCTTTTAGCCTTGTGGGTTCCGTCTTGGGGCCCACGACGCTGTAATATTCCTGGATGGCTCTGGGGGTGTTACAGAATATGGTATCAGAGCTTAGGTTGAGAAAACCTAGGCTGTTGGGTCGAGTCGAGTCGTGTTTTTATCACGTCATTCGAGTTTTCGATTGACGAATATTAGAGCCCTGGGTTTTTGTTGTTCACTCGGGCTTGTGTGTTATGTGATTTACCAGTGTGGTACTGAGGTTGTTGTAAATTTTTTCAAATGGTATTAACGTGTTTCTTCGGATAGAGATGTGTTGTATTCTCGAGTTGAACTGAGTTTGCATACTGTGTGTTTTGAAAATATCTGTGTCGAGTATTTTTCTAGAGTTGATGCATGTGCCATTATCATGGAGAATCATCGGCTTCACGATCTGTAAGTATTTGGATTTTTGAATTTCATTGAGATTTGTTGTCATTCTAAGTCGATATGCTTTGAGATTCAGAAAGATATTATACGTCACATTATAAGGTGACAAAGTTGGGACAGGATTGATGATTTTTTGAAGCTATGATTTGGAAATCAATATATCAGTTAAATTTTGGAACAGAGTTTTGCATTGGGAGAAAGATTGTGGATTGATGAGGAAAACATGTAGTCATGTTAGTTCATTTTGAGATATATGAAACTGTTTTTGAGCATTTGGAAATGATACTTTTCTAAATGAATGTTTTATGGATGTTTTAGAAAATGATTTTTGGGCCGAGACCCAATCGATTTTGAAATAGTTTTATAACTCAGGACGCGAGGTCCAAAAAGGGTTTTCTACTTTTAAACTTCTTGTAATGTGGAACGAGATACGGGTTGAGACCCCTAATGGTTCAAAAAGGCTTTTCAGTTTTTCTAAAACCCCCGAGATTTGTAAAAACACTTTACCAATCATTTATCTATTTATTACTACCTTTCGGAGTTTTGATTTATTTGTTCAAATGAGACTTCCCGGGTAGTCTTTCGTTGTATTTGATTTGTCAATTTTTCAATGTTTTGTCATAGCATAGTTGAGGTGATCCAGAATGGAATAATGATCGACGTTGCAAGTTATATGTGGAAAAGGAGTTTTCATCGGAGCCTATATATTGAGATTTTGGAACTTTATCGTGTGGTTTTCCGATAGAATGTCAGTGGATTTGGTGACGAGCCTAACTGGTATACAGGAGTATGGATGTGGGCAATCATTTGCATAATTCCATTTTATTTAATCGTGTGTATTCGAAAATAATTATCATCGAGAACTTGACGTAAGTAAGCCGATTTAATTTTTCAAAAATTGATTTCGTGGTCTTACGAAAATTTATGTTTTGAGTTTTGAAATTCTTGAAGGAACTTTCGAAAATTTGTCTTCTTGACGAGATTATATGATTTCAAACAGGTTTTCAAAATGTGATTGATATACATATGCATTTAGTGCATAGTGCATATCATGGTGATGTTATGAATGTGGCTCACAAACTGGATAATACATCAGAAAAGAGATTCGAAATTTAGTATGGTAGTTTGGTTATTCAAGGATGATCGGTTGATTGATCAGATAAGAGAAATATGCTGCGTGTTGTAGATTCATGTATAGGATGTGATTTTGGAACTTTGGATTTTGTGAAACCGAGACATATGTGCTATATTATTCCATTGGTATGGTAGTAGCGCGATTTTACCATAGTGATTTTTGAGTGATTCCTTTGTAAGTGTAGATTTGGGGATGGTGACCCCAGGATGGTTGTTTTGGGTAATGATTGTCGTTCCCACTCCATGTATGTTTGGGTATGTTCGACAGTTTATGACTGGTTGTTCGTATGCCGAGGGGTATGTTCAACACTCGGGTGTGTTTCTTTGAGATCCACTATATGTGATTTGTGTAACGTTTTGAGAATTTTATTCATCCGTATATCTGTCTATGTGGTTCTATGTTCATCATGTTGGAGCTTACCGTGTGAAGGTATTCTCGATTATCATTATCGTTCGTTGGTCATATTGGAATTTATCATGTCAATGGTATTCTTGGTTAATTTATTGGTTAATCACTGTTAATGGTCGTATGAGCGTTCGAATTTTGTGTCGATGTTTCGGGATTTGTGTCATTGTTTTGGGCAGTCGTTTCTCAAATGTATCGTGTATTATTGGTTTTTAGCAGGATTGAGACTTGATTGCGTAAGCAGGCACACATGATTCGACACGGATAGATTATTTCATCCGAAGATGATATATTTTGTTAAGACTCGTGGATCTGTGATTGTAAGCGTATTGAGGCTTTACAGTGAGGTCACTTGCTAGTATCTCAGGAGATCGTCGACTTGGCGCATTAGTAAGTATACTATTTTGGTTATTCGTTAATGATGATGATTGATCGTTGTTGTGATGGTTTCAGAATATTTTAGTTGAACGGTTTGGTTGTTTTTTATGACGGATTGCAAGTTTCTAGAACGAAACTTATTTTAAGTGGTGTAGTATGTAATATCCAGAATTTTATTGTTTAATGTTATTTTATCCTAGTTATGTTGTACAGTGTGGAATCTGTACAGTATGGATAAAATAAATGAAGGACTAAGACATCCGTATTAGTATAATTGTCGTCCTTGGTCGACAATTGCATTTGAGGATATAGTGTGTTGTGTATACGTATTCAGTATATTGAGATGACAAGAAAGATTAGTGTAAATGGCTAAGTATAGAAGCCATAATGTACGTTAAGCATATGAGCTTATGTACGTTAATTCCCAAAGCTTACGTACGTAAACATTAGGTCGTTACGTACGTTAAAGTATCACGTGAGATATAGTTGGCTGATCAGAGAGGACCTTGTCAAGCGCAGCATACGTTAAGCATATGAGCTTACGTACGCTAAAACAAAGACGTAACGTACATTACGTAGAGTGCAAAACATACGTTATGAAGAGAATCGGAGAGGATCAGGCTTTGGCCGACAGGTGGGTCCCGTGGTCGGCAGCTTTCGGCGCAGAACGTGGGAAGGCGAGTCAACGTCGTGTATTACGTACGTTATGGACTACCTATTACATACGCTAAATGGATATGTACTGTAGCAAGTCAACGTGTGTATTACGTATATAATGGCCTATGCATTACGTACGTAAGCGATCGAACGAAACAAGGCAGCGAGTTCTGGAATGATGTTACGTACTCTATGAAGGACCTGTAGCGTACGTAAGGGAGCATTACGTATGTTAATATTGATCGGTAACGTACGTAATGACCGGTATAGATTATAAATGGAAGTTCGGACTTTCATTTCTTCACGAGAGAAAAACCATTCCTTCCTCCAAACTTCATCCCCCTGAGTATGGTAGTGAACATAAACCTCTTCTATCTTGGATATAAGCTTGGAAACATGGATTTGAGGCTTGGATATGAAGATATTGTTGATCCTTGATGTGTTTGATGGTGTTGTTCATGTTCTTGAAGTATGTTGTTGAACCCTACACCTTGATTTCGGATTCTTGGTATTGGTATCCGTATTTGATGCATATGATGATTATTATAATGGTGTTGATACGATTATTAATGTTATGAAAAGTGTATATTGAAGAATATGATGATACATGACTTGAATTATAAGTTGGATGATTATCTACATGTTAAAGGATATCGAATTATGTTGTTTTGATGACTATGAACATGGTTTCGAATCACTTGGAGTTCTGGAAGAGCTTTTTATAAATAGAACATATCAAGACGATCTTATGTTGAATTATCAGTATTTTTAGATATGAAGATCGAATGTTCGTTAAGTCATGTTGATTGTAGTGGTAGAATTCGTATGTTCTTGATGAAATATGAATCATGATAACAATTTGGAATTCGGAAAGATCATGATTGATCATCGAATATGATTTCCATTACATTCGTATCCGTAATCGTATCGTGGTTGTGAATTTGTAATTGTTTGAGTTGGATTGTCCGGACTTGTGTTTAATCGAGATATTGTGAAATCGTTGAGTTTGTTGATCGGTTATATTGATTGTTAATAACGATTATCGGATTTTGGTTCGTATTATGGATATGAGTTCGTGATGGTTTGAGTTATAATATTTGGTTTATATATGATCGAGGAATTATTGAGCCGTTGAGTTGATTGATTGGTTATATTGGGAATTGAATATTATCGAATGCGTGTTAATTGATTTCTTCAATAGGTTGTAATCATTGATGGTTGGTTATAATCGTCGACTTGAAAAGTTTGTTGCGGTCGTGTTCGAGAATGTTCGTGAATTGCTTTGGTCAGGGCCGAGGAGCTCGTAGAAGAATGCAATGGAATTGGTAGCGGCTTCATCATCATCGTGTCGGTATCGAAGAAAGTTATTACTTGCTCAGTCTATAATATTTAATGAATGGTTTCCATTTCATTCGTTTATAATTCGTATAGCAATGATTATAATTGTGAACACCGGATATTTGGGATTATAAGTTGTTTTCGGATATTGGGAATTTAAATCGTAATGTATATGATTTACTTTTGTTATTAGTGGGTATCGAGGATACATTGTGATCATGACAAAGATATGAATTATCTACCGTTCGTGATATTTTGGACCGTCGAATATTGAGGATAATGGTTGGTGATGGTTTAGACATCGGGATTGCTCTCGAAGGACTTGGGGCAAGTACTCTAATCATTTTGTCATTTTGTGTCGATCATATTGTGATACATTGTGTATTGTTGTTGTCATGCATTTGTGTATTGTCGTTAATATGCATTTGTGCATTGTTGTCGTATGTCCACCATGCGTTGGTCCGACGGGATCATCATGGGATATCTATAGCTGTGTGCGCTGGATCGTTGGACAGGTATTTCGAACATGCGTTGGTCCGACGGGATCATCATGGGATATCTATGTTGTGTGCGCTCGATCGTTGGATTACCATGTGTTGTTGTTGTGCATATGTATATTATGGGTTATCCACCTTGTGTTAGTCTTTCAGGATCATCTTGGGATCTATGTTGTGTGCGCTGGATCATCGGATTTCCATAAGTGTACATTTTTGTTGTTATCGTGGGCATATTGATGTCGTCATGCGAGTATGCATTTGTAGGTCTTGTGTTAGGACCAGAGAGCCCTCCCGAAGCATAAACCTCATTTTATCATCTCTACTTAGTTGTTAAAGTTGGGAAGCATCTTGGATTGGTGTTCTAGCTCCGGGAGTCGAATTCCGCCGAGTGTTTCATCATTTCCTTCTGTAGTAAGGTATGTGATACTATAACCATCTGGAATTCATGTTCTTAGGAATGTTCATGAGTAGATTACTGATATTATTGATCTTGTTATGAACTATACGATCAAGCAACACGTATAGGGGAACTAGATGGATGGAATTTAGGGTTTATCCCTTGTAGAAGAGGATGATCATCATCTGAACCTAGTAATGAGTTTTATATGATGATTATGCTATCCCTGAGAGCCCCCCCACGGCATAAACCTCATTTTATCATCTCTACTTAGTTGTTGAAGTTGGGAAGCATCTTAGATTGGTGTTTTAGCTCCCGGAGTCGAATTCCGCTAGTGTTTCATCATTTCCTTCCGTAGTAAGGTATGTGATACTCTAACCGTCTGGAATTCATGTTCTTATGAATGTTAATGAGTAGATTACTGAGATTATTGATCTTGTTATGAACTATACGATCGAACAACACGTATAGGGGAACTAGATGGATGGAATTTAGGGTTTATCACTTGTAGAAGAGGATGATCATCATCTTGAACCTAGTAACGAGTTTTATATGGTGATTATGGTGTTCTTAAAGTTAATTCATAAATCATGTTGCGTTGGATTGTTGATGGGTATGGTTAGGATCCTTGTATGACGAACTCTCATGAGGTATAATTATAGAATTCAATCGAAAGATGTGTTTAGTCTTGATTGGAACATTATGAGATTTTTGTTCGGATAAGGATTATAGTGATGATTCGACCGGTATGGCTTGGGACAGATTAGTGTGTTTATCTTAATCGGATAGATTATGTCTTTTCATGTTCGTATAATGTTTAGAAGCGATTATCCTGAACCGTTAGTTATATTGGTGTTATTGTATAATTAAGGTTCAGATTTTGTGAATTGATCGAGTGGGAGTTCTTCGAGCGGGTTGAAGGTTATTGTAAGTATCGATCTTTGTCGTCAATTTTGAGGCAAGTAACTTAATTTGATTTTGGTTTAATGTTGATGATTTTGATCATGCATATTGTCATTCATGTTGTTGAGTATGAGGTCGTCCAAGTTGATTTGTCATAATGTCGTTCATGTTATGATTCATATGTTGTTCATGTTAATAAACATAGTGATTTGCATATGTGTATGCATAGTTGTATTGTATATGTTGCATTGATCCGATGGGATCGGGTGATCTATGCTGAGGGTGCTGGATCAGTTGTCCACCTCGTGTTGGTCCGACGGGATCATCTTGGGATCTATGCTGAGGGCGCTGGATCATTGGACGGTTTTCCACCTCGTGTCGGTCCGACGGGATCATCTTGGGATCTACGCTGATGGTGCTGGATCATTAGATTACTCTGTGTTGTGTTGATGGAATTATGTAGATTCGCATCATTGCATTCCGGTAGAGGAAGTCCGTATTGTGTGTTTTTGCTATGCATTATTGTTGCATATATGATTTTGTATATTTATAGTACTTGTACTCGCATCGTTTTGCTAACCTCTGCGGGGTGGACATTTGTTTAATGTTCAGGTAGCCGAGGAGCGGGGAAACAACCACAGTGTCGGCATGATGATGACGGGGCATAGTGATGTTATCCGCCTGAATTCTTTTGGTACTCTGGTTTTGTATTAAGTACACGAGTACGTGTGTCCTTTATGGTGATTTGAGAAGTTTGTATTAATGGGTTGTTTTGGATGATTAAACCGGTTATTAAATTACACAACTATTGGTGGTATTATTCGTATTGATCAGTTTTTCTTTTAATTTAGCCTTGTAAATTCTTATTTAAAGGGTTTATGGCGCTGTAATTATTCCGAATATCTCGGGGTGTTACACTTGCCACGTGTCTCCGTAGGTTCAACAACCCATATAGATTGAGCCAAAACAACAATCATAACAACCAGTCCCCACTCCGTGATCCCTTGCCACGAGTCACCGTATGCCCGTCGAGCACACATGGTTTGACGTACTGTGTCCTGACCCCATGATCCCTTGCCATATGTCATCGTAGGCCTCATCAGACCCATACGATTAGACCTCAGCACCTCATACTAAGTTCCGATCCCATGGTCCCTTGCCATGAATCCTCGTAGGCCCCGTCGAACTTGCACGAGTGAACTTAGCACACATAGTACAACCTCGACAAGATTGTTTATCACAACTTCACACAACTAGCACACATAGTACAACCTCGACAATCCAACTATCAACATCAATAACACATAATCAAGCATACCTCATGATCGAAACAAAACACGTTGCACAACCACGTATACAACCAATCGACAAGATTATCATAATCCTGCACGCATAATACAACACACAATACACGTCCGTAGAACCAATCTAACACAATCATCACAACCATCATGATTCCTCAATCATGAACAATTATGCACCACACAACCAACATGAAGTATTTACTACAATTGGTTAGTAATCACAGCATATGGAATATATATATATATCGAGGTAAGCCAATCATCGTAAATGTAACACGAAATCTCTATTCACAATACACAAATCGTATAAACATGATACTTGCCTTGTTAACCAATATCGAACACTCCGACGAACACGGTTCAACCGAGAAACCTCGAACCCCGAAGAAGACAACGAATGGAAGAGTTCCGACTCGAGTTCTTCACAAAGATTTGGTTCCTAAGACATATCATCAATAAATCAACGATCTACGAGGAAGGATAATTGTAGAATGCCAGAAACCCCCCTGTTGTGTCAAGAATTAACACTCTCCGACCGGCGATCGCCTCGGAGATCGGGCGACCTAGCCACTGCCAAGCGGCCAAGGCAGATCTGCCGACCAGCGACCAGGCGGCCGAGCCTTAACCCAGCGGACAAGCTACATCGACCAACCGAAGGTCCCAGGACCAGTCCCGGTGCCGAGCGATCGACATCAAATACGATCGTCTCTCGGCACTCGGCGACCGACTCCTGGCGACCGACAAGCAGGCGATCCTCTCTCGGCATCTGCCGGCCGACCCTCAGCAACTGGCCGATGGCGACCTCTGATGACCAGCTAGAGACGACCGCCTCATGACGATCAGGGCCGATGGCCATCTAGTCGGCAAAGGCCGAGCCTCAAGACTGGCACCACGTGCAAGAACCGAGACAAGATCCGCGAATCTCGGATCATTGACCACAGCCTGGCAGAATCATTCCACCAGCCGACAAGCCGCCGAAAGCTGTCAGTAGGGCCGCATGTGCCAATAAGTCCGCCGAAAGCTGTCAGTAGGGCCGCATGTGACACTGACTCCGGACGCGTGCTGGCTCTTCATTGGACCGCCCAGCTGGCGCCAGCCTCTTCCTTGGACTTTAGCCCAACAGCCCGGGTGATCGCCCCATTATAATATTGGCCGGCGGACGATCGCCCCATTATTATAATGGCCGGAAGGCGATCGCCCACCAAAGGACAAGACTCGGCTGCCACTATAAATACACGGCTCCCTACACTTGTCCAAGGACGGAACTTTTACCACACAAAAGGCTCCAGAACTTCAGCTTCCTTCGGATTTCAAGAAATACAGAAGCAAAATACCCAGCACTTGGCTATCTTCAACTCTTGGCAACAGCTATCATTCGGTCTTACTTCTCCCGGCCTCTCTCATCAGGAAGACGATCGGCGGGGACGAAGAACACCGAGCTTCGCTCAAGAGCCGGATTAACAGAGTCTTTTTACACTCATTGTATTTAGATTTCTCTCATTAATACTTGTATCCACGAATATTTGTATTAATATCATCTCGCGAGAGCATTCAAGCCCGGGCCTAACAAACCCGGCAAATCTTGTATTATTTATCTTCTCTCGGAAGTGCTCCCGCAAATTGTTGTTTGTTGTCCGTCTTCCAGCAGTATTAATCTTCGGATAAATATTTTGGGCAACAACAATTGGCGCTAGAAGAAGGGGATCTAACCCTCAAATTTTTATACCTACCGTCCCGTAGAACACTCACTGTTCTCGAGGCAGATACTTGAAGTGACACTCACTGCACTTCAAAGAAATCTTTCAGAAATCATGTCTTCCGCCTCCGCGTCGAAGAAAGCTGGCGACGGCCGGCGGACCCCGATTCCGTCCCAGTCCGAGCCGCAGCCGATGGTGGAAGGCAGCCGTCGCGGTCAGAGACGCTCGATCCCATCCCTAGGCGGCGGCCCGAGCCTCTCGCTCGATCAGCTCCGAACCAAGGAACAGATCGACGAGATCATGGCAGTCCTACAGGAGCGACGGAGTGCTCTCGACGCGCCTCCTGCTATCACCCCCTCGGCCTCCCGCCGGAAGTCCAAGCGGAAGCTCAAGGCATTACTGGCCGAGCGATCGCCAGGAGGCTCTCGTCCGCATGAAGAGGCGCTCGGCAGCCGGGGCACCTCTGTCTTCGATCGCCTGGCGGTGACCCGACACAGCGGCCGGCGGTTCGGCCCCAGCTACGAGACGACGGAGTTTGAGTCCGTCACCAGGAGCTCGGTCTACCCGGCTCCCAGAAGGCAGCCCAGCCGTCTGGCTCCCCCTCGCCAAATTGCCGAGGTCGGCAGCAGCGGAGTCCGGAGATCGGTACACGATCGCCTCGGCTCCCGCTCCCAAAGCCGATCAGCAAGCGACCGAGCCACGGCGATGGCTGCGATGCAACGTCAGATCGACGATATGAAGGCGCTCCTGCAATCCAAGGCAGGCGCCATGAAGATGATCTTCGAGCCAAGCGAGCCGCTCACGATCGACATCGAGCTCGCCCCGGTGCAGCACAAGATCGCTCCCCCGCAAACACCCGCGTACGAGGGGCGATCAGACCCCCAAACACACCTACACAAGTTCAATATCTACATGACCGGGTGTGGGGCATGTGACGCGACCAGGTGCCGAATGTTCCCTCTGATGCTGGACGACCTCGCCCACCGGTGGTACACCTCATTGCCACCTCGGTCCATTGGCTCCTTTAACGAGCTGGCGCACGTCTTCACGGAGTACTTCGCCACCAGAGTCGTCCGGCCTGAAGGTCGCCTTCGCATGATGCAAATCAAGCAGGAAGAATAAGATTCCGACTCGGACTACATCGACCGGGTAGACGGGATCATCCTCAACGGCGAGCCCGTAAGCGATGAGACCGCCCTCTATGCGGTCCTAGGAGGATTTCAGGGTTTTTCGCCTATGTTCAGGCATCTCACGAAGACCCAACCGACGACCTACGCAGCCTTCCGGGCTAGAGCCGCAGATTTCCTGGCCAGGCAAAGGCTTCTTCTTAGCCTAGGAGTAGAGCGATCGGCGCCCCCGCGACGACCTCCAGTCTCCCAGCTCGATCGCTACTATCAAGCAGAGCCGGAGGACTCGCTCACCGCCTACAGTCCACCATTTTAAATGAGGGAATAACTCCCGCCCGATCGCCGATATCGACCTACGAATAAAGCGATCGGCTGCCGAGCGACGATCGCCAGTCTTCCAGCCCGATCGCCGATCATCACGCTACATCATCAGCAACCCGGAGGACACGATCGCCATCTACAGTCCAGCATTTAACATGAGGGACTAAGGCTCGCGATCACCTCCACCGCACATCATAAAGCCATGGTCCTGGTAGTCGATGGAACCGGCTGCTTCGGCCATGCAAGGTCCCTTTCGGCCGAGATCGCCCGCCCTTCGTTTAAATACGAGGCTGGCGTAGTCTAAGGGCTCTCCAACATTAATCAGTGGACACGTGCCACTACCCCCGTATCAACGTACACCGTCGAGGTTCGTCATCTCCATGGCGGGCCGAGGTGGAAGCAGAGCTAAACAAGCCGCGGACGTGGAGTTGATTCATCCGACGCTGCCCCGTGCAAGGACTCCTCTAGACCGAGACCGCACGCCCTTCGTTTAAATACGAGGCGAGGCGCAGCCTAACAGAGGACCCTCATAATAAAGTGAGTCACGAGACACTCAATGTCTTCGCGCATCAAGACACGGTCATGGAGTCGGTCCATTGAATTCCGCGACTGTGCACGATTCCTCAAACAAGCGAAACCACCAAGTTTCCGAGGGGGATCGGCCAATGTTGTTTTTTTGCAGGTACAAGACCGAAAGATAGCTAGCCAATCGACCATGATAGCCCGAGTCCGAATCCTAAGTCAGCTCAGCAAAGATCGCCCGTCCTCATCCATACACGATCGCCAGCAAGAACCACCTCGCCCCATGTCTTCAACATAGGAGCAAGCTGGGGGGCAATTGTTGTGTCAAGAATTAACACTCTCCGACCGGCGATCGCCTCGGAGATCGGGCGAACTAGCCACTGCCGAGCGGCCAAGGCAGATCAGCCGACCAGCGACCAGGCGGCCGAGCCTTAACCCAGCGGACAAGCTAAATCGGCCAACCGAAGGCCCCAGGACAAGTCCCGGTGCCGAGCGATCGACCTCAGGTACGATCGTCTCTCGGTACTCGGCGACTGGCTCTTGGCGACCGACTAGCGGACGATCATCCTCCGGCACTTGCCGACCGACCCTTGGTGACCGACCAATGCCGACCCTCAGCAACTGGCCGATGGCGACCTCTGATGACCAGCTAGAGACGACCGCCTCATGTCGATCAGCACCGATGGCCATCCAATCGGCAAAGGCCGAGCCTCAAGACTGGCACCACGTGCAAGATCCGAGACAAGATCCACATATCTCGGATCATTGACCACAGCCTGGCAGAATCTTTCCACCAGCCGACAAGCCGCCGAAAGCTGTCAGTAGGGCCGCATGTGACATTGATTCCGCCGAAAGCTGTCAGTAGTGTTGCGATTTTCTTTACACGCAAGTGCACGTCATCGTTTACAAGTAATAAAGTGATAAGTAGAGTATCGTTCCCACGAGGATTTAATTTCTAACTACCGATTTTTGTGTATTCCAATTTTATCTGAACAATCGAATTTGGGATTTTGTAATTAATAACTAGAAGAATTACTAAAAGACTAGTATAAAACGATGGCTTGAATAAAATAAATCAAATGATGAATAAGTCTAGGGTTCTGAATCAACCTCAGTTTATCCGAATTTACTCTCGATTATCCGTAATAAATAATTTTCCCAATTTATTGAAGGCGGAGATTGCTAATATATTCTACCGCCTCTCCCGAGGTCAATAGATTTATCTGAAGGCGAATAACGCACTCTATCCCTAGGTGAATTAATTCGTCGATAGGCAAAAAGCATGAAATCTCCTAAAGGCCACGTAGTTCCTATGAGTATATTCCTATCTCACAGAATAAAACGGTCCTCACCAATAGTTCCTCACCAAATCTCCTCTCCCGATTCGAAGTGAATGATTAAATCAATACAACTATTGGCCAGATAATTGCAAGCCTTAAACATAATTGGGAAAACTCAATAAAAAGGTAATAAATTGGATAATCTCAATCAATTCGTCAAAACAAAGGTTTCATCAAAACCCTAGATTAGGGCTTTAGCCTGACATACTAAAAACTGAAAATACAGAATAAATAAACGAAAGCATAAAATTCAAACGCAGATGAAGCTCGGATTCCTCCGTTCTTCAGCTTCCGCCTTCTGCCCTTGAAGTCTTCTGCTTCCCTCTTCTTCTGCCGTCTCCAAGCTTAAGCTCTTAAAGATTAAAGATCCAAAGATAATTTAATTAGGGTATTAAACCCTATTTATAGCTCAGCACATCCACAAAATCGCGTCCGTATTAGTCGGTCGAAAACTGGCTTCGAAACAGCTCAAAATCCGCGCGGGCATACAAAAACCGCCAAGTGTGCCGCGGCTCACTAAACCTGTGCCGCGGCACATCGCCTTCAGCTGAATGCCTGGGCGTTAATTAATTCTTCTGTGCCGCGGCTCACCTGGGCTGTGCCGCGGCACAGAGTACAGGTTACTCTGCCTTCGGCTGGTGTCTTCCTGTGCCGCGGCACAGCTTCCTTGTGCCGCGGCTCAGAGTTCAGATTTGCCATTTTCGCCCGTTTTGCCTCATTTTAGCTTCCGGACTTCAATTTCCTGTCAATCATACAAAATTAAGGCATTAAAAGCTCATTTAGACGATTTCACTCTCCAAAATACTACAAAATAATGATAAATAAGCGTATAAAAATACGCCTAACAAATACCCCCAAACTTAAGCCTTTGCTTGTCCTCAAGCAAAAAGAATTAAATTCAATAAAAGAATGTCGTGAATCATCGTGCAACTCATAGTGTTCAACCTAATCAATACTATCCTGTAATTCTCTCTAAATAATACGAGTGTCATAAAAGCGAAATTTACTCGTAATAATGATTCCGCAAAGTAATCAAATTCAGTCCTAATCACTCGTTCATGAAGAAAATCCAGCTCAAAGATTAACAAAACGTGAGTCAAATCGACCGTCAATATGAAAGGCTAACACAACCAAGTTAGTTCGTCCCGTTCCACAGTCGAAAGGCACAATTTTTCACGAGTTTCATAGCAATTAAACCTCGGACAGTATTCCCTTATATATATATGCTCAAGAATTTGATTCGAGTTGACCACTAGGTTAGGATCTCGGGATGTTTTATCAGGATAATCCTAGGGTGGAACTTCCATTCTCATGTATTGGAAAACCGTTTGACGTAAAAGACACTCATGGGGCACATGGATGCTTCTAGTTACTGAGTTCCCATCTACAGCGGAGAAACAACTCGAATACATAATTTCCGCATGTCCGAATCAAGGTTGCCGTTTTACGCGAGAGTAAACAGCGGGTCACGCGAATACCCCCGGTTACTAGGCTCCCTCTTCTTGGCACATGTGAAATAACTAAATCACTAGTCTAATCGGGGTCGTCGTTTTATGCGAGAGTAAACAACGGGTCACGCGAATACCCCCGGTTACTAGACTTCCCTTCATAGAACACATTATCTCGACTTTTGGGAAAAACTGACCGACTCAAAACTCGATCTAAGTGCCAACACATCTACATAAACAGTACGACTCACTATCCGGAAAATGTATCCAAACGTATTGGCGGTGATTTTAAAACAAGTATGTATCGTCTCTTATCTGCCAAGACCTCTACAATCACGAAAAATTTTGGACCTAAATGAATACTAAGCAGAACAGAAATAACTGACTACAACTCGACTAAAACTCGACCGTTTCTTCAGAGAGAAAAATAGTGTCGTAACATCAGTATCACACAAATAGAAGTACGAAAAATTCACGAATAAAGGAAAACTAAGACAAGCAAGGCTATCTAAAAAATTTTTTTTACGCAAAGTAATGAAAAGTGCAACGAAATAAAGTACAGCAATAAAATAAGGTACAACAATGAATGTAGAAACTGAAAGTAAATCCCCCCCAAACTTAGGACGTACATTGACCTCAATGGACAAAAATGATATGCAATAAAAGTAAAAGGTCAAGTACTCCCCTCCAGTCTGCTCAGGAGCTGGTGCCGGCATCGTCCGGTGAGCTTGCACGCTTCTTGACTACATCATGCGGAATGTGAATAAATGAGCTTGCATCATCAAAAAGGAAGTTAAGTACGAGCTCTCAAGTTGAACATGATGTAGGGGTTGGGGATAATGTAATTCGACAACACGATTCATTGCATATAATTTTGAAAATGCCTAGCTTACCAATTTTTCATTGCTGCAATTTATCAAACACCTTGTGTGCACAAGTTAAAATGAAGAACAAGAATTTTGATGGTTAATTCCAAATCCCAAAAATAATAACACAGATTATAACCCTGAATCACGACAACTATCATCAACAATTCGTTCATAAACATCAATTCCATCACAATATCAAATTCCCCATATTCCAACTCCATTTTAGAAACAAAAGTGAAGAACAACTAGCAATATAAAACTTCAAATCTTTTCACATCAAGAATCACTTATGATTTAGAAATCAACAATTACCTGGAGAATTTGAGAAGGAGACAATAGAATGGTATCAACTGACCTCATTGTGTGAAGGAAGGAAGGAAGGGAGGGAGGAAGTATCTTATGCAGGCCGATCGATTGAATAAGCCCTACCTGGCTGCTCTTATTTTGCGACGGGGGCCGCGGCACAATATAAGTGAGCCGCGGCCCAAAGTACAGTAGGACTGGGATGTTTTGTAATGTCGTCGGGTGCCGCGGCTCAGTTTTCGTGTGCCGCGGCTCAGTGTGTTAGTGTGCTGCGGCTCAGGTTTAGTGTGCCGCGGCACAAAGTACAGACTCCCTGGGTGTTTCTTGGCCATTTCGTGTGCCGCGGCTCAGTTTTCGTGTGCATGGCTCGGCCGACTGGTGTGCCGCGGCTCGGTAAGATCATGCCGCGGCACAGGTGCGATTTGATCGGCCATTTTTCATCGGTGGTGTGTGCCGCGGCTCACTGGATCGTCTGCGGCCCATCATTGAATTCCTCCCCTTTGCTGATTCCTGCACAGAATTTTTACACGAAAACATCAAGACGAGAGGGAAGGATGGATTAAAGAAGAAAGAAGACAAAGAGAGACTCTAAAAATGCAAGAAAACAACAAAGAATCTACAACTAATACTCGGGTTGCCTCCCGAGGAGCGCTAAGTTTATAGTCTTCAGCCGGACTTTTCTCGCATTCATCCAGCGGTGGATAAGGTGACGCTCGTTTTCTCCGTATCTATTGGATTTCCCAAGTATGCCTTCAACCGTTGTCCATTAACTTTGAATTTTCGGCCATCTCTTTGAACTTCTACTGCACCATGTGGAAACACTTGAACTACGGTGAACGGTCCCGACCATCGTGAACGCAATTTCCCGGGAAATAACTTTAAGCGTGAGTTAAATAGCAACACCTCTTGACCCGGGACAAATTCTCTCTGCGTGATGTGCTTATCATGCCAAATCTTTGTCCGCTCCTTATAAAGTTTTTCATTTTCGTATGAGTTGTGGCGAATTTCTTCCAACTCGTTCAGCTGCAAACAACGCTTTTCCCCAGCGGATTTTAGATCAAAGTTTAGTTTTTTTATCGCCCAGTAAGCACGGTGTTCCATCTCTACGGGTAGATGGCAAACTTTCCCATAGACCAATCTGTAGGGCGACATTCCGATAGGTGTTTTATACGCAGTTCGGTACGCCCAAAGTGCATCATCGAGTTTAAATGCCCAATCTTTTCGAGACGAGCTGACCGTCTTTTCTAGAATCCACTTCAGCTCTCGATTTGATATCTCGACTTGACCACTCGTTTGCGGATGGTATGTTGTGGCAACACGATGAGTGACTCCGTATTTTCTCAAAACCGCATCAAGAAATTTGTTGTCGAAGTGTGACCCACCATCAGTTATAATAGCACGTGGAGTCCCAAAGCGTGTGAAGATATGTTGTTTAATAAACTTGATTATGACATTGGACCCATTCGTAGGTAGTGCCACCGCTTCAACCCATTTTGAGACATAATCTACGGCCACCAAAATATAGAGATTCTTGTTTGATGGGGGAAATGGACCCATGAAGTCGAACCCCCATACATCAAATAATTCGACTTCAAGTATGGTGTTCATCGTCATTTCGTGTCGTCTATAGATGTTTCCTGTCCGTTGACACCGATCACATGTAGACACAAAGGAGTGAGCATCTTTGAATAAGGACGGCCAATAAAATCCCGACTGTAAGACCTTCACTGCTGTTCTATTTCCACTAAAATGTCCACCGTAGGGTGATGCATGGCAATGGTTCAGCACACTGTGGATTTCCTCATCCGGAATGCATCTACGGATAATTTGATCGGGGCATCGCTTGAAGAGAAAAGGATCGTCCCACAAATAGTACTTAGCATCCGAGATTAGCTTCTTCTTTTGATGACGTGAGAGGTCGTTCGGAATTGTTTTACTTGCTAAGTAGTTCACTAGATCAGCATACCAAGGCGCATGTGTTGAATCCAACTTGTAGAGCTGCTCGTCGGGGAAGGTTTCTATAATTTGTGGCTGACTTTCTTCCTTCTCGAGGGAACTCTCTAATCGTGAAAGGTGATCGGCTATAACATTTTCTGTCCCTTTCTTGTCCCGAATCTCCAAGTTGAATTCTTGAAGGAGTAGCACCCACCGAATCAACCTTGGTTTGGCATCCTTCTTCTCCAAAAGGTATTTTATTGCCGAATGATCGGTCCACACTATCACTTTCGTTCCTAGTAGATAAGCCCGAAATTTATCAAATGCAAAGATCACCGCCAACAATTCCTTCTCCGTTGTGGCATAATTTCTTTGGGCGTCATCGAGTGTTCGGCTCGCGTAGTATATGACATGGAGCACCTTCCCTCGTCTCTGCCCCAAAACAGCCCCAATGGCAAAGTCGCTAGCATCGCACATTAGTTCGAACGGAAGGTCCCAATCCGGAGCGACTATCACCGGTGCCGTGCTTAGAGCTTTCTTCAGCAACTCGAAACTTTCTTTACAAGACTCGTCGAAAGTAAATGGGACATCTTTCATGAGTAAATTGCACAACGGCTTCGTGATCTTTGAAAAATCCTTAATAAATCGGCGATAGAAACCAGCATGTCCCAAAAAACTCCTAATCCCCTTGACCGAAGTGGGTGGAGGCATCTTCTCAATTGTCTCAATTTTCGCTCGGTCGACTTCAATTCCATGTGAGGATATTCGATGGCCAAGCACAATGCCCTCCTGCACCATAAAATGACACTTCTCCCAATTCAAGACTAAATTGGTCTCTTCGCATCTTCGCAAGACTTTATGCAAATTTTCCAAACAAATGTCAAATGAATCTCCAAAAATAGAAAAATCATCCATAAAAATCTCAATACACTGCTCTACCATGTCAGAAAAAATAGCCATCATACACCTTTGAAAAGTAGCCGGCGCATTACACAATCCAAAAGGCATGCGCCTATAAGCGAAAATGCCGTAAGGACATGTAAACGTCGTTTTCTCTTGGTCTTTGGGGACTATGTATATCTGATTATACCCCGAATAACCATCGAGAAAGCAATAGAAATCGTGTCCGGCTAATCTATCTAACATCTGATCAATAAAAGGCAAGGGGAAATGATCTTTTCTAGTGGCCTTATTTAATTTCCTATAATCTATGCACATACGCCACCCCGTAACAATCCTGGTGGGAATTAATTCATTATTATCGTTTTGAACAACTGTTATCCCACCCTTTTTCGATACAACCTGAACCGGACTTACCCACTTACTATCAGAAATTGGAAAGATCATACCTGCGTCGAGGAGTTTTAAAACCTCGACTTTTACCACCTCCTTCATGTTAGGATTCAGCCGGCGTTGATGCTCCACGGATGGTTTGTAGTCTTCCTCCATCAAGATCTTGTGCATGCAAATCGATGGGCTGATCCCCTTAATATCCGCAATAGACCATCCAAGAGCAGATTTGTATTCCCTCAAAACTCTTAATAATTTTGCCTCTTGATCTCCTGCTAAAGTGGCCGAAAGAATAACTGGAAGGGAGTTGTCGGGCCACAGGAATACATATTTCAAATGAGGTGGCAGCTTTTTGAGTTCCAACTTTGGAGGTTTTTCAATCGATGGGGTCGGTCGAGTTAGTGAACTTCCTAGCTCCTCGAATGGTTTACGAATAAAAATTGGCGGGGAAGCATCCATGTGTCGTACGTAGGCTGCATGCTCTCCATTTGGTTCGGAACATTGACCCAATCAAAACGGATTCCAATGGATCGGGTGGATAATTTTCTCGAAAAGTTCTACTCACGCACGAGTCAATGACGTCAACTTGGAAACAATTTTCAGCGTCACTTGGATATTTTACGGATCGAAAAATATTGAATGTTACTTGCTCCTCTTGAACACGCAAAGTCAGCTTTCCCTTTTCCACATCAATCAACGTTCGGCCTGTTGCCAAAAATGGTCTTCCCAAAATAATTGGGATATCTTGGTCTTCTTCCATGTCAAGTACGATGAAATCGGCCGGAAAGATGAACTTATCAACTTTGACTAAAACGTCCTCTATCACACCCCTCGGATATTTGATGGATCTATCGGCCAATTGTAGAGAGACTGTCGTCGGCTTGGCTTCCCCAATCTCCAGCTTTTTAAAAATAGAAAGGGGCATAAGATTTATACTGGCCCCGAGATCGCATAGGGCTCTTTCAAAAGATGAATTTCCGATGATGCAAGGGATGGTGAAACTTCCCGGATCTCTCAATTTAGGTGGGAGTTTCTTTTGTAAAATAGCGCTGCACTCTTCCGTTAAAGCGACCGTCTCATATTCCTCGAGCTTTCGTTTATTGGACAAGATCTCTTTCATGAACTTGACGTAACTCGGCATCTGTTCCAATGCGTCGGCGAACGGAATGTTTATGTGCAATTTCTTGAAGACGTCGAGGAATTTTGAAAACTGCTTGTCCAGTTTTTGCTTTTGGAAACGCTGTGGGAATGGAATTTGAGGAGTGGGCTGAGTGGTCGATACTTCCTTTGGCTTGGGCGCCTCTTCCTTTTCCTTCTCGTTTTGCTCGATCTGCTGCTCTTTGTCAATACTAGGCTGCCCTTTTAACTCTTTTCCGCTTCGTAATTCGATCGCTTGCACATTTTCCTTGGATTTCACTTCGGCTGCGCTGGGCGAGGCACTTTGAGACCGAGAGGACAATAAATTAGCAATCTGCCCCATTTGTGTTTCTAGATTTCGGATGGAGGTCGAATGATTTTGGAGGGTCGTCTCGGTGCGGGTCATGAATTGGCTTGTGTTAGCCGCCAATTGAGCAAGAGCATCTTCCAAAGATACCTTTGGTGATTGAGGGGGCTGCTGTGGGGGTTGCGCGAAGTGAGGTTGTGGAGGCTTCATAGCTTGCCCATTTCTCCATGGAAAATTTTGTTGATTCCGCCACCCTTGATTATAAGTGCTGGGGTAAAAATTGCTTTGTTGATTTCCATTGGCCACGAATTGAGCTTGCTCCATCTGATGTTGCTCGAACGGATTTCCAACTTGACATTCCGCGCTCGGGTGTGATCCGTTACACCAATTGCATGTCTCTATGGTAACGGGGGCTGGTGCGTGCGAAAATGCCTGGAGCTGTTGTGTCAAAGCGGCGACTTGAGCTGACAAGGTGGAAATCGGATCATTGCTTGAAACTTCCATGACTCTCTTCGGTGTCAATCTTTCCGATGGCCATTGGTATGCGTTTTCGGCCATATCTTCCAAAAGCACGTGTGCATCGGCCATAGATTTTCCCATGAAGGTCCCACCAGAGGCCGCATCCACGAGAGTGCGTGTAGAAGCACTCAAACCATTATAGAACGTATGAAGCTGAAGCCAATCAGGAATGCCGTGATGAGGGCATCTTCGTAGCAAATCTTTATATCGCTCCCACGCCTCGTGGATCGATTCCATATCGTACTGACCAAAGGTGGTTATTTCGTTTCTCAACCTTTCCGTCTTAGCTGGTGGGAAAAATTTGGCAAGGAAGGCTTGCGCTAACCTCTCCCATGTTGTAATCGACCCCGGCGGTAAGGAATTTAACCAAAACTTTGCTTTATCCCTCAAAGAGAAAGGGAAAAGCCTCAATCGGATGGCATCGTCGGTGACACCATTAGTCTTGAACGTGTCGCATATCTCAAGGAAAGAAGCAATATGGGCATTCGGGTCGTCATTCGGCAGTCCACAGAATTGGCTCGCCTGCACCATCTGAATAATAGCAGGCTTGATCTCAAAATTATTAGCTTGGATAGTGGGACGTCGAATTCCCGAAAAATTAGCGTTGATCTGCGGCATGGCATAATCTCGAAGAGCTAGTTCCGGTTGAACTTGCCGCACTTGGTTATCTCCTCCTTGGACTTCGATATTCTCGGCCATGTTGACCGTCGTCTGCAACTCTCTTTTCTCCTTTTTGTTCCTTCTTAGAGTGCGCTCGAGCTCGGTATCCAAAGGTAATAGGCCTTCGTTACTGAGTTTTCTCATGCACTACACGAAAGGTCCTGAAAGGAAAAACAAATAAACGAAATTAAATACATAAAAATAAAAATAAAACGTTCAAATTAAGACTGGAAATACTTAAATCGATATTAGAAAATTAAAATCCCCGGCAACGGCGCCAAAAACTTGTTGCGATTTTCTTTACACGCAAGTGCACGTCATCGTTTACAAGTAATAAAGTGATAAGTAGAGTATCGTTCCCACGAGGATTTAATTTCTAACTACTGATTTTTGTGTATTCCAATTTTATCTGAACAATCGAATTTGGGATTTTGTAATTAATAACTAGAAGAATTACTAAAAGACTAGTATAAAACGATGGCTTGAATAAAATAAATCAAATGATGAATAAGTCTAGGGTTCTGAATCCACCTCAGTTTATCCGAATTTACTCTCGATTATCCGTAATAAATAATTTTCCCAATTTATTGAAGGCGGAGATTGCTAATATATTCTACCGCCTCTCCCGAGGTCAATAGATTTATCTAAAGGCGAATAACGCACTCTATCCCTAGGTGAATTAATTCGTCGATAGGCAAAAAGTATGAAATCTCCTAAAGGCCACGTAGTTCCTATGAGTATATTCCTATCTCACAGAATAAAACGGTCCTCACCAATAGTTCCTCACCAAATCTCCTCTCCCGATTCGAAGTGAATGATTAAATCAATACAACTATTGGCCAGATAATTGCAAGCCTTAAACATAATTGGGAAAACTCAATAAAAAGGTAATAAATTGGATAATCTCAATCAATTCGTCAAAACAAAGGTTTCATTAAAACCCTAGATTAGGGCTTTAGCCTGACATACTAAAAACTGAAAATACAGAATAAATAAACAAAAGCATAAAATTCAAACGCAGATGAAGCTCGGATTCCTCCGTTCTTCAGCTTCCGCCTTCTGCCCTTGAAGTCTTCTGCTTCCCTCTTCTTCTGCCGTCTCCAAGCTTAAGCTCTTAAAGATTAAAGATCCAAAGATAATTTAATTAGGGTCTTAAACCCTATTTATAGCTCAGCACATCCACAAAATCGCGTCCGTATTAGTCGGTCGGCGGCAAGCTTGACTCAAAATCCGCGGGCATACAAAAACCGCCAAGTGTGCCGCGGCTCACTAAACTGTGCCGCGGCACATCGCCTTCATTGAATGCCCGGCATTAATTAATTCTTCGCGCGGCTCACGGGCCGTGTCGCGGCCTGAGTACAGTTACTCGCCTTGGTGGTGTCTTCCTGTGCCGCGGCACAGCTTCCTTGTGCCGCGGCTCAGAGTCCAGATTTTCCGTTTTCGCCCGTATTGCCTCGTTTTAGCTTCCGGACTTCAATTTCTTGTCAATCATACAAAATTAAGGCATTAAAAGCTCATTTAGACGATTTCACTCTCCAAAATACTACAAAATAATGATAAATAAGCGTATAAAAATACGCCTAACAAGTAGGGCCGCATGTGACCGACTCCGGACGCGTGCTGGCTCCTCATTGGACCGCCCAGCTGGTGCCGGCACCTACCTTGGACTTTAGCCCGACAGCCCGGGTGATCGCCCCATTATAATATTGGCCGGCGGACGATCGCCCCATTATTATAATGGCCGGAAGGCGATTGCCCACCAAAGGACAGGACCCGGCTGCCACTATAAATACAAGGCACCCTGCACTCGGCCAAGGGTCTGCAATATCGCGATTTCAGCACATTAGACCGAGATTCTAACTCTCTAAACACTCCCCAGTAATATTGTGATTTCAGCACTCTCTGCACTCGCCGGAATTCCCCAGCACTTGGCTATCTCCAACTCTTGGCAACAGCTATCATTCGGTCTTACTTCTCCCGGCCTCTCTCATCAGGAAGACGATCGGCGGGGATGAAGAACACCGAGATTCGCTCAAGATCCGGATTAACAGAGTCTTTTTACACTCATTGTATTTAGATTTCTCTCATTAATACTTGTATCCACGAATATTTGTATTAATATCATCTCGCGAGAGCATTCAAGCCCGGGCCTAACAAACCCGGCAAATCTTGTATTATTTATCTTCTCTCGGAAGTGCTCCCGCAAATTGTTGTTTGTTGTCCGTCTTCCAGCAGTATTAATCTTCGGATAAATATTTTGGGCAACAACACCCCCCAAGTACTTTCACCGGACACCTTCAAGGCGTCAATTAGGAACTTAACAAAATGACGAATCTTTAGCAATCGAACCATCGAACAACAAGGAAATGATAGAATACAACTTAATAATCATTGATACTCCTCTAATCTGAGTTACTACGGGTTAATCGGACAAAAACAAGCAAAACCACCAATTTTCCCAAAACTAAGATTTTAGGAAAACTTACACTGATTCGCTCGATCGAAAGAGGTTATGGAATGATTAATCAATGATAGGAACTCCAGAACTTCGTGGATTCATAGTTTAGCAACATGTCTTCGAGTTCTCCAAGACTCCAGCTGCGGACAGGAAAGAAGGGAAATGAAAAACGAGTGTAAACATGACTGCTCAGTCATAGTTATAGAGGTGCGTATTAGCGTGCGCTAGATGTTCCGAGTAGCGTGCGCTAGCGGGCCAATCTCAGCCTAAAACCTTCGGTCGGGGCCCGCACTACCTAACATGCTGACCTATCCTGTCGTCCAGAACCTTCATGTCCGACCGCGATAGCGCGCGCTGCGCGGGCGCTTGCGTGCGCTAGCCGACCCGTCCAGAACCTCCTGGACTAAACTGCTCGGCCAGGTAGCGTGCGTCGGGCGGCGGATAGTGTGCGCTACACCTGGCGATTAGCGCGCGCAACGACCGACAGTAGCGTGCGCTACCTACCGATCATTCCGGAGTCCAGAACCTCCGAAACCTCTCAGCCCAGCCAGGTAGCGTGCGGTGGGCGGCCGATAGCGTGCGCTACACCTTTCGATTAGCGCGCGCAACCCTCCGACAGTAGCGTGCGCTATGCGGTTCCTATCGCACCTGCCCAGCCAATGCCCAACAGCCATGCCGGTTCTTGCTGCAACTGTCCGGCCAGTGTCCAACTGCCATGCCGTTTCTTGCCGCAACTATCCGGCCAGTGCCCAGCCGCCATGACTCGACGACTCGATTTTCTGAAAATTCATGGAACGAACGTGACAAAACGACCGCGGATAATATTATCAATCCGAAATGAAAACAACATATAAAAAATCACCACATACGGCCATAAATCCAAAATCAGTCGTCGAGAAAATAATACCGACGCTCGACAACCGAGAAATATACGAAAAAAATCCAAAATAATCGGAACAAAAATTGTGGGTATTACATTCTCTCCCCCTAAAAATAAGTTTCGTCCCGAAACATAAAAAAGCAAGGCGACTCTAGATAACACACGTTATCTGATACTGACAGCACACAAGAGCTCCATGTAGTACAAAGCTACTGCGGTCCGATTCAATACGCAAGAATGCTTACGAAAAGCAACAAACATGAATCACTGCGGTTGATAAAACCGAGCAGTACAACAATCAAATCACGAGTTTAACGCTGAAAAAGTACAAATTCTAATAACTCAGGGATTTAGAAGATCAGATACAATGACACTTTCCCAACAGTTAAGGAAATTACGAAGTGGCCCAGGCGCTCAATAATCACGATTACGAGATCAAACAATAATGACCGGACGATGAAGAACAAATAACGATGATCGAACAACTACGATCAAACAATAACTCTGAAGTTCACACCTCAAATCAAGAAATCAATAAGCTTGTAGGAACTACGAGGTGTTAATTTCATACACGGTTGTTGCGATATTTCCTACACGCAAGTGCACGTCATCGTTTACAAGTAATAAAGTGATAAGTAGAGTATCGTTCCCACGAGGATTGAATCTCTAACTACCGACGTTTTCGTATTCCAATTTTATTTGAACAATCGAAGTTGGGTTTTTGGATTAATAACTAAAAGAATTTCTAAAATACTAAGCAGTATAAAACAATATCTTGGATTAAGGAAATCAAATGATGAATATGTCTAGAGTTCTGAATCCACCTTAGTTTATCCGAATTTACTCTCGATTATCCGTAATAAATAATTTTCCCAATTTACTGAAGGCGGAGATTGCTAATATATTCTACCGCCTCTCCCGAGGTCAATAGATTTATCTAACGGCGACTAACGCACTCTATCCCTAGGTGAATTATCTCGTCGATAGGCAAAAAGCATGAAATCTCCTAAAGGCCACGTAGTTCCTATGAGTATATTCCTATCTCACAGAATAAAACGGTCCTCACCAATAGTTCCTCACCAAATCTCCTCTCCCGATTCGAAGTGAATGATTAAATCAATACAACTATTGGCCAGATAATTGCAAGCATTAAACATAATTGGGAAAACTCAATAAAAAGGTAATAAATTGGATAATCTTAATCAATTCATCAAAACAAAGGTTTCATCAAAACCCTAGATTAGGGCTTTAGCCTGACATACTAAAAACTAAAAATACAGAATAAATAAACGAAAGCATAAAATTCAAACGCAGATGAAGCTCGGATTCCTCCGTTCTTGACTCCATATCCGCCCTTGAATTCTTCTGCTTTCCTCCTCTTCTCCGTCTCCAAGCTTAAGCTCTCCTAGGTTTAAATTCAATGATTCCAAGATAATTAAATTAGGGTCTTCAGCCCTATTTATAGCTCAGCACCTCCACAAATCGCGTCCGTATTAATCGGTTGAAAACTGGCTTCGAAACGGCCCAAAATCCGCGCAGACGTACCAAACCCGCTAAGTGTGCCGCGGCTCATGAACTCGTGCCGCGGCACATCGCCAAAAGTGAATACACGGGCGTAAATAAATTCTTACGTGCGCGGCTCACTGGGCATGCCGCGACACGAGTACGACTACTCGCCCTTCGGCTGGTGTCTTCCTGTGCCGCGGCTCAGATTCCTTGCGCCGCGGCTCATCGTCCAGTTTTGCCGTTTTCGCCCGTTTTGCCTCATTTTAGCTCCCGGACTTCAATTTCCTGTCAATCATACAAAATCAAGGCATTAAAAGCTCATTTAGATGATTTCACTCACCAAAACACTACAAAATAATGATAAATAAGCGTATAAAAATACGCCTAACGAATACCCCCAAACTTAAGCCTTTGCTTGTCCTCAAGCAAAAAGAATTAAAGTCAATAAAAGAATGTCGTGAATAATTGTGCAACTCATAGTGTTCAATCTAATCAATACTATCCTGCCATTCTCTCTAAATAATACGAGTGTCATAAAAGCGAGCTGCACTCAGAATAATGATTCCGCAAAGTAATCAAGTTCAGTCCTAATCATTCGTTCATGAAGACAACTCAGCTCAAAGATTAACAAAACATGAGTCAAATCGACCGTCAATATGAAAGGCTAACATAAACAAGCTAGTTCGTCGCGTTCCACAGTCTAAAGGCACAATTTTCACGAGTCTCATAATAAATAAACCTCGGACAGTATCCCCTTATATATATGCTCAAAAATTTGATTCGAGTCGACCACTAGGTTAGGATCTCGGGATGTTTCATCGGGATAATCCTAGGGTGGAACTTCCATTCTCATGTATTCGGAAACCGTTTGACGTAAAAGACACTCATGGGGCACATGGATGCTTCTAGTTACTAAGTTCCCGTTTACAGCGGAGAACAACTCGAATACATAATTTCCGCATGTCCGAATCAAGGTTGCCGTTTTACGCGAGAGTAAACAATGGTCACGCGAATACCCCGGTTACTAGGCTTCCTATCATTGGCACATGTGAAATCACTAAATCACTAGTCTAATCGGGGTCTTCGTTTTACGCGAGAGTAAACAACGGGTCACGCGAATGCCCCCGGTTACTAGACTTCCCCTCATAGAACACATTATCTCGACTTTTAGGGAAAAACTGACCGACTCAAAACTCAAACTAAGTGCCAACACGACTAAAGAAACGGTACGACTCACTATCCGGGAAATGTAGCCAAACGTATTGATGGGGATTTAGCAACAAGTATGTATCGTCTCTTATCTGCCAAGACCTCTACAATCACGAAAAATTTCGGACCTAATTGAATACTAAGCAGAACAGAAATAATTGACTACAACTCGACTAGAACTCGCCCGCTTCTTCAGAGAGAGAGACAGTGTCGTAACATCAGTATCACACAAATAGAAGCACGAAAAATCACGAATAAAGAAAAACTACGGCAAGCAAGGCTATCTAAAAAAATTTTCGCAAAGAAAAGAAAAGTGCAACAAAATATAATGTACAGCAAGAAAATAGAGTACAACAATGAATGTAGACTGAATGTAAATCCCCCCCCCCCCAAACTTAGGACGTACATTGACCGCAGTGGACAAAAAATGAAAAGAAAGAAAAGTAAAGGTCAAGTACTCCCCTCCGATGCTCGGGAGGTGTGCCGGCATCGTCCGGAGAGGAGGGTGGTGTGGCTGGCCGGGCGGGCGCAATAAATGGCCCGTCGGGATGCATGATGTGGGCCGTCCATGCGGCGAGGTGCTCCTGATGATAAGCATCCCTCGACGCAAGACGCCTAGCCGCTCGTCGGCTGGCCCGGCGGGCCTGCTCTCTCATCTCGTCTCTGGCGGCAGCAACAACACTCTCCCTCGCCGCCCGCTGCTCCTCCCGCATAGCAGCCATCCAGCTCTCTCTCTCTCTCCTCATCTCATCTCTCTCTCTCCTCAACTCCTCCCTATGCTCGTCTCTCTGTCTCCTCATATCCTCCCGCAGCCCATCAAACAGCTCATCCAACCTCGCTCTGTCGGGCTGCGGGCCGGCCTCTCCGTGCGTCAACAAAAGCGGCTCGGGGGATCCCTCGTGAGCCTCCTCGAGCAAAAATCCTCGCCCCCGAGCGTGTGCCGGCGCTCCACCCCACTGGTCAAAGTGCGATATGATGCGGTGGTCGATCGGGGCCTGTGGGACAAGCATCGGCTCGTCGACTGACCATGTCAGCCCCGACTGCCGGCATAAAGCGCAGATGAGGGAGGGGTGCTTCAACCCCGTCTTGGCCCCCGGATACTCGGAAGATAGATCGGACCAGAATGGGGCCACATCGAACGCGGCCGGAGGTGATAGCAAAAGTATCCGGGCGCGGGAGAGAAAAGCATACGGATCGGGAGGTGGGGTCAATGCGTGCGCAAATAAAGTAAAGCCGAGGCTCGCCGAGCCGGGTGAGGTCGAGCTCTGAAGTGAAAAGTGGATGAGCTCTGTGCTCATTGCTCCCGGTCAGTGCAGTCTGCAATCGTCTCAAGCAGGGCCTCCTTAGTGAGGCCGGTCATCACGCGGTCATAGGCTGTCTCGTCAACCGCCGGAAACCCAAAAAGCCTCCGAATAGCAGTCGGGGAGAAATCAACTGTGACCCCTCGGACGTCGACCTGAGTCCGGGACTCCAAAGATGGCAACGAATGCCCTGCCCGGATATGCTTCAGCAGAGCGCTGACGTAAAACTCCTGGACGATCGAGATGACTGCTGGCTCGGGAGGTACTGTAAATCTGGCCCATCCCATCTCGTCGATCATGGTGAGCAACTCCCCGTCCTGAGGAGCTGGAGTAAAACCCCTCTCGGGAATAAGTGGTCGTGGACGGATCTTTTCGTTGAATATTTTGTGAATTTCGGGGTCTGAAAATTGGTGCCCCTCCGCCTCGGCCCGACCCCGAGAGGTCTCCCCTCTCGTAGGGGATGACTCGGTCCTAGCACGCTTTGTTAGCTTCTTCGTGCGCGCCATAATCAATCCTGAAAAGTGAAAACACGAGGGTTAATTCACGCAAAAATGATAACAATGATCTATGCGCGGCTAAGGATATCAAACCAGAAATTCCGAATTTAAGACACTAGCGCATACGAGAGAAAAAGATGAATTTGGACTTAAACATCTAAACTGGATGTAAGGGTTGGGCTTGCTGTAAATTGAAAACGTATACGTTGCACGAAACTTCAAAACAATTGCTTTTTCAAAGAAAACTTTTCATTTGGGCAATTTATCGGACACCTTGAGGGCGCACGCTTACTTGAAGAATAAACATAGTTCTAGCTCGATTCAACCCCCAAAAACAGAAATACAATTCAATCAAAGAACAACTTAACATATTCAACTCATTTATGTTCCAATTTAATCAAGAAAATTCGATGAAACTACCCTGTTATTCTCTAACAATCACAAAACTATTTGAAGGAAAATAAACATGTTCCAATCATTCAAAGCATAAACACTTCCATATATCAACCATAAGCAAATAAGAATTCAAGATTCAAACGTACCTTTTTGAAGATTTCAAGAAAAATCGCAGGAAAAAATTGAAGAATCGCTTCGGCCGGTTCGCGCTGGGGAGGGAAGGCAAGGGAATAGGAAAGCTTACCTGGAAATGCCGGCCGAATGCTCGTTATATGCTACCTGGCCTTTCAAATTCCGCATAGTGTGCCGCGGCTCACAATAACTGTGCCGCGGCACAAGGTACAGTCCCTTTTACCTGTGTCTCGTTTTGTCGTGTGCCGCGGCACAGATTTCGTGTGCCGCGGTTCATTGCTCAAGTGTGCCGCGGCTCATTTATGCCGTGCCGCGGCACAAAGTACAGTCGGTTTTGCCTCCCCCTGCGATCGATGTGTGCCGCGGCTCACAATAACTGTGTCGCGGCTCATACTCCAGTTTCTTCCCTGGGACTTTCCTGCACAGAATTTTTAAAAGAAGACGTTAAAACGAGAGGAAGAAGCAAATAGAAGCACAAAAATGATGAAAAAAATCACGAATACAAGAAAAATAAAGAAATGCAAAATTCTACAACTACGAGCTCGGGTTGCCTCCCGAGAAGCGCTAAGTTTATAGTCTTCAGCCGGACCTATTGAACAACGTTAGTTCGCTTTTCGCAAACTCCATTTGGCTTCCGCCCCGTTCATCGAACCGTTTGTATTTTGGTTAAAATTATGACCATTGGTCATCAGCAGTTCGACTTTCGGTTCAGTCATTAAATGTAGTTTGCGGAAAGGTTTCGACTTGAATAACTTTCCGAAACACCCGGTTTCTCCATGACTAATTGTCCGCTTGGCTCTCAGCTCACTCTCCTCCTTCGCCAACGAACTCACGACTGCAGCAGATTTTTCCTCATGCTCGAGGAATGCCACTCATTCAACATCCTTCTTAAAACTTGGGCCATTCAACACAAAATCTGAATTTTTCCACCGACGATGTTTTCGGTGCTTTCCTCTTTCAACGGCATTCACCCTCTCAATTTGAGACTCTTTATCAACACTTCCGGGACATGGGAACGATTTGAACACTTGAAAAGTAACTTGCTCGTCTTGGACCCTCAGAGTTAACTCCCCCTTTTCCACGTCTATAAGGGTGCGGCCCGTCGCTAGAAATGGTCGTCCCAAGATGATCGGAATATTTTCATCTTCCTCCATGTCTAGTACGATGAAATCGGCCGGAAAGATGAACTTATCGACTTTAACTAAAACATCCTCGATCACTCCCCTCGGATACTTTATCGATCGGTCCGCCAATTGTAATGAGACTGTGGTTGGCTTAGCTTCCCCAATATTCAGCTTTTGGAAAATCGACAGAGGCATGAGGTTGATACTCGCACCAAGATCGCATAGTGCCTTATTAAATGAAAAATTCCCCATGGTGCAAGGTATGTTGAAGCTTCCCGGATCTTTTAATTTAGGTGGGAGCTTCTTTTGAAGAATGGCACTGCACTCCTCTGTCAAGGTGACCGTTTCAAACTCTTCAAGTTTTCTCTTCTTAGATAATATCTCTTTCATGAATTTGACATAACTCGGCATCTGCTCCAATGCGTCGGCGAACGGAATATTTATGTCAAGCTATTTTAACACATCAATGAATATAGAAAATTGTTTGTCCGCCCTCCTTTGCTGTAGTCTGCGGAAACGGAACGGGGGGGACACATGTCTTCAAGTTATCCGGCTTCACATCCTTTGACTCCTCTGGCTTAAATCCATCTCTTCCTCAATCACTTTCTTCTCTTTACCCAGCTCCGGTTGATCCAGCAACTCTCTCCCGCTTCTCAAGCTAACTGCGTTTAGACTCTCTCTAGGATTAGTCTCTTTTGTACTCGGCAATGCTCCCTCCGGACGAGCTGTCAACACATTAGCGATTTGGCCCAGCTGGACCTCCAAATTCCGAATGGAAGCAGAATGATTTTGTAGTGTAGCTTCCGTCCGAGTCATAAATTGACTCGTATTTGCCGCCAATTTTGCAAGCGCTTCCTCGAGAGACACTTTGGGAGCGGAAGGGGGCCGTTGATTCTGAGCGAAAGGGGGCTGGTGTGCGTTCTGTCCGTTTCTCCATGAAAAGTTGGGATGATTGCGCCACCCCGGATTATAAGTATTGGAGTACGGGTTATTCGGTCGATTCCCATTTCCTACGAATTGAGCCTGCTCCATCTGATTTTTCTCGAACGGATTTCCAAATTGACACTCCGCGCTCGGGTGTGATCCGTTACACCAATTACATGTCTCAATGGTAACGGGGGCTGGTGCGTGCGAAAATGTCTGGAGCTGTTGTGTCAAGGCGGCGACTTGAGCTGTCAAGGTGGAGATCGGATCATTGCTTGAAACTTCCATTACTCTTTTCGGTGTCAATCTTTCTGATGGCCATTGGTATGCGTTTTCGGCCATATCTTCCAAAAGCACGTGTGCCTCGGCCATAGATTTTGCCATGAATGTCCCACCGGAGGCCGCATCCACTAAAGTGCGTGTAGAAGCACTCAAACCACCATAAAACGTATGCAGCTGAAGCCAATCAGGAATGCCGTGATGAGGGCATCTTCGAAGCAATTCTTTATATCGCTCCCACGCCTCGTGGAGCGATTCCATATCGAACTGGGCAAAAGTGGTTATTTCATTTCTCAACCTCGCCGTCTTAGCTGGTGGGAAAAATTTGGCAAGGAAGGCTTGCGCTAACCTCTCCCATGTTGTAATCGACCCCGGCGGTAGGGAATTTAACCAAAACTTTGCTTTATCCCTCAAAGAAAAAGGGAAAAGCCTCAATCGGATGGCATCGTCGGTGACGCCATTAGTCTTAAATGTGTCGCATATCTCAAGGAATGAAGCAATGTGGGCATTCGGGTCGTCCTTCGGCAATCCACAGAATGGGCTCTTTGCACCATCCGAATAATGGCGGGCTTGATCTCAAAGTTATTTGCTTGGATAGTGGGGCCGGATTCGAAAAATTAGCGTTGACTGCGGCATGGCATAATCTCGAAGAGCGAGTTCGGTTGAACTTGCCGCACTTGGTTGTCTCCTCCTTGGATTTCAATATTCTCGGCCATGATGACCGCCGTCTGCAGTTCTCTTTTCTCCTTCTTGTTCCTTCTTAGAGTGCGCTCGAGCTCGGTGTCCAAAGGTAGTAAGCCTTCGTTACGAGTCTTCTCATGCACTAACGAAAGGTCTGAAAGGAAAAACGAATAAACAAAAATAAATACACAAAAATAAAAATAAAACGCTCAAATTAAGACTGGAAATACTTAAATCGATATTAGAAAAATTTCAATCCCCGGCAACGGCGCCAAAAACTTGTTGCGATATTTCCTACACGCAAGTGCACGTCATCGTTTACAAGTAATAAAGTGATAAGTAGAGTATCGTTCCCACGAGGATTGAATCTCTAACTACCGACGTTTTCGTATTCCAATTTTATTTGAACAATTGAAGTTGGGTTTTTGGATTAATAACTAAAAGAATTTCTAAAATACTAAGCAGTAGAAAACAATATCTTGGATTAAGGAAAACAAATGATGAATATGTCTAGGGTTCTGAATCCACCTTAGTTTATCCGAATTTACTCTCGATTATCCGTAATAAATAATTTTCCCAATTTACTGAAGGCGGAGATTGCTAATATATTCTACCGCCTCTCCCGAGGTCAATAGATTTATCTAACGGCGACTAACGCACTCTACCCCTAGGTGAATTATCTCGTCGATAGGCAAAAAGCATGAAATCTCCTAAAGGCCACGTAGTTCCTATGAGTATATTCCTATCTCACAGAATAAAACGGTCCTCACCAATAGTTCCTCACCAAATCTCCTCTCCCTATTCGAAGTGAATGATTAAATCAATACAACTATTGGCCAGATAATTGCAAGCATTAAACATAATTGGGAAAACTCAATAAAAAGGTAATAAATTGGATAATCTTAATCAATTCATCAAAACAAAGGTTTCATCAAAACCCTAGATTAGGGCTTTAGCCTGACATACTAAAAACTAAAAATACAGAATAAATAAACGAAAGCATAAAATTCAAACGCAGATGAAGCTCGGATTCCTCCGTTCTTCAGCTCCCGCCTTCTGCCCTTGAATTCTTCTGCTTTCCTCCTATTCTCCGTCTCCAAGCTTAAGCTCTCCTAGGTTTAAATTCAATGATTCCAAGATAATTAAATTAGGGTCTTCAGCCTATTTATAGCTCAGCACCTCCACAAATCGCGTCCGTATTAATCGGTTGAAAACTGGCTTCGAAACGGCCCAAAATCCGCGCAGACGTACCAAACCCGCTAAGTGTGCCGCGGCTCATCAACTCGTGCCGCGGCACATCGCCAAAAGTCAATACAGGCGTAAATAAATTCTTACGTGCGCGGCTCACTGGCCGTGCCGCGGCACGAGTACGGCTACTCTGCCCTTCGGCTGGTGTCTTCCTGTGCCGCGGCTCAGATTCCTTGCGCCGCGGCTCATCGTCCAGTTTTGCCGTTTTCGCCCGTTTTGCCTCGTTTTACCTCCCGGACTTCAATTTCCTGTCAATCATACAAAATCAAGGCATTAAAAGCTCATTTAGATGATTTCACTCACCAAAACACTACAAAATAATGATAAATAAGCGTATAAAAATACGCCTAACAACGGTTCACAGGAAATCGATCCGAACTTGGAAAGGTCACAACGATATACAGATCAATTTGAGATAATATCAGAACTCGCATGAACGACAAAGGCGAGAAACAACACAAAGTCAGAAGCATCAACAAACACATTCGAGTCGATAGAGTCGAATAAAACGGGAGCGAAAGAAAATGGTTATTACACTCTATCGTTGTTAAAGGAGATTTCGTCCCTGAATCCAAAACAACGAGAACGAGGTGCAAACATAGAAACCTTCCCGGCAATCTTCTCTTGGTCCCGCATATGATCTCCATGGCCATCTGTACCATGGTTACGACCACGACCTCTGCCCCTCGGCATACTGAACAAGTAACCACTCAGCACGATGAAACCCAACATCTCAAACGATATGCTAAAATACTAACGCAGCACAACATATCACCATAGGGCATCTAATATCAACACGATAAAATGCCCACTATGGATGATTATGAATTCAAACTTACAATTTCAATACCCGGAACTTGCTGTCATAGCCAATAATTCAAATAACTACATGTTACCACTCACTACCATCACGATCAATAACAATTAGCTATTCCATGGTCATGCTCTGTTGGCATCGACCCCTAGAGGTTTCACCAAACCGTCCCCGGGTGGTAGCCCATTCATACATGTACTAACCATTTCCACAGATCAACAATCTCATTCAAATAACATCATACGAGTTAGATGGCAGGTCCAACTCATGCAAACCGCAATTGACTACTCAGCCAAAGTTCCTTAGCAAGAAAGGCAACTCAACGATAACCCAAATCACTCGGATTCACAAATAATCATTTCAGTTTAAATCGAGTAAGAGTTTTCATCTTTCACTACTTATTTATTTTTGAAAAATAAAAATCATATTGTACTTTGAAATACAAAAATCTTATGGTGTGAAAGATTTTTAAAATCATGTACTTGAATTGTTTGAAAGTAAAACAATACGTCTAAAGTCATTTTCGCAAATCCTCTCAATCATGCCAAAAATCCACGACGGTAACATTTTACAAGGTGTCCAAAGTACTTTAAAACAACTTCTTTCAAATACCATCAGGGTTTTATTTGAGAATCCAAGGCCAGCTCGCTAAGTTCAAACAATTTCCAAAGTTCATACAAAGCCGCCGATTAATCGTACCGTCAAAATAGTTTTGAAAATTAATTTTCCGCAACTTGCACAAGTTTATGAAATTTTCAGAAAAGCATTTCCGAACACACACACAACAAACATAATATACCTCGATTATCTCCCAGCGCGACGAAAAGTCATAACACATATTCACACTCAACAGTTGTCATCACTAGGCAACACAATTAGAATGCGGTCGCATATGATCGATTTAATGACCGCAAAAGTTAGACCCAACGGTTATAAAAATACAGTTATACAGCTTCTGTCCAGACTGATTAGTTTGCGCTACAACAAAGATTAGCGTGCGCTACCCGTGCCACATTAGCGCGTGCTAGCCTCATACTTAGTGTGCGCTAACTGCTCTGATTCAACAACATGATTGCGAACATATATATGACATTACTAAAACCGAGGGTTACAAATAAGCAGTAATATACGAATCTGAATGCCATCGATGCACATAATTTCAACATCTAATGAGCAACCATCAATAGACAATTGTCATTCAAAACCGAAATTTCACCTCTCAACAAAGAAGGCTATCTCAACGAGTACATACCGAACGACTCAGCGTTCACACCACCATTTTAATCACAATCCTGAGCACTATTGCCCACACAACAATATCATAATCACCACGTACATTTTGACTGACAATCGTGAACCCGAAAAGTTAAAAGCGAGAGTCACGTCTTGAGTAATTTTGATAGACCTCATTTGAGTTTAAAAATCATGTTTTTTTGAAAAAATTATAATACAAGATGAAAATGTAATTTTAATAGCTTGAATTCTCAAAAATTTCGGCCTTGAGGTCATCATATGAAAATTAAAACTTTTCCTCCCTTGAGGGATGTTTTAAAATAAAATTTTCATGACTCCCCAAAAATGTTCAGAGCCTTAGAATTCTAAAGTCGTTACTCCTGTAAAACGGTTTATACAAGGATATATACACTGGCACCACTCTTTATTCAAACACAATACGAGAATCAAACACGCTTAGGTCACGTATTCACAATCGACGTTTTAATTCCACCTCATAAAATAGAATCACGTAAGTTCATATAACATAAGGCACAATCATAAGGTGGGGATGCTTACGTCCACAGATCGCACGAAGATGATGGCTGCACCTTGATAATAATCACGACTGACATCTCAGACGACGCGTCGCGACACGACTTAAACATACACAATACGACAAAACAAGACTCAATAATACACGACTTGACCCGACAGCCTAGGTTTCCACAACCTAAGCTCTGATACCATAATTGTAACACCCCCGAATTATAGCCGGGAATATTACATGCCGCAGACCCTCTCCGTGAGGATATGCTAGGCTAGACACCGAACAACACAAAATATTACAAACTGACGTAACAATTAACGAGCCATTAGACCGATTTGATCTTTCACCAAAAATATACAACTGAAAATACACATTTCTATTTTGACTCATACACATGAAAGGGTAAAATTCCCTTACAACTCATACAACAATAATACGACCTCGGAGAGATCAACATATTGAACTCCGACTATCTGCACCCAGAACTGGTCTTTGTGTGATTAGTATCATTCGTCTTTCATCATCCTTCGTACCGAACCCGTAAATGCTTGTAATATCCTAGAATTTCGCTACGATTTTTCGCATTATTTTATCTAAGTTGTACTGTACAGAGTGGGACCGATATAGTATGGATAAATAATTTTGGGAACCGTGACAGTCGTGCCAGTATATCTATCGAGGTTATGTGTTTTTCGTGTTAGGAATACTTGTTAGATTTTGATGATGTCATTAATGTAATTCAAATACTTATTACTTGGCAGATATGTAAGGAAGAACCAAATGAGTATCTTCCATAGGCCAAATTATGTTAAGTTTATTACTTGGCAAAAATGTAAGGAAGAACCCAATGAGTCTTCCATAGGCCAAATTATGTTAAGTTTATTACTTGGAAAAATGTAAAGAAGAACCAAATGAGTATCTTCTATAGGCCAAAATAAGTTAGGCTCAAAATCGGCTAAGTACAAAAGTACAACTAAGTACATTAGAGAAGTACAGCCGAGTCAAGTCAGAGAAATTTTGGTCAACAAAAATCATTAGAAATGTTTGACCAGACTGCAGTCAAGTGACCTCAGACAAGCCATCTGATCAGGCGAGTCCCAATCAGTCACCATCAGAAAAGTCCAAGCTGCAGAGAAGATGTCTGTTCATCAGCCTACTTGAGATCATCCAAGTACTCCAAGTCCATGTCAGCATGCATTGAAAAGTCAAATATTAAGGAAAGTCACATGCAACATGAAGAGACAAATTGGAGAGATTCCCGCAAAGGATATGAATTGAATAATTCATCCAGGCCTACCACTGAAGACTTTAATCTTATTATATTCAAAAGATTCAGCGCCTCACATGCAAAGTCTTCACAACGGTCGATTAATGGATTAAAATATGGGAATCCAGCCTTGCAACGTTCAGAAAAGAATAAACAAAGAAGTCTCACTCCAACAGACTGATTTGTTATAGGATTTGCAACGGATATGAAGAATGCTCAAAGATCAACACTTATATATATCCGAAGATTTGAAGTTGAGCAACTACCGGTGCAAACATAATCTCAAGCAATCAAATCATTCAAAGCAATCTAAAAGCGAACTATAGCATCATGAAAAGAGCAGTTCTCAAAAGTTCATACTTGAAGAAGCTCTTAGTTGGCGAAGACAAAAACTTGTGCCTTTAATCCTGAGTTCGGGGTACTTCACTGTTTGAAGTTCGAGACTGTAAAGGCATCCAAGGATCGCAGATCAAGAGGTGCAAGGCAGTCAAGGGAGTTGCAACGGCAAGGATTTCCACTGGTTGGAAGCTGTTGTAATTTGGTTGAATCACTGTAATATTTATCACTGGTTGACAATTATAGTGAATTCATCTCCAACTGGTTTGGAGAAAAGTGGATTAGGAGAGGATTACCCCACCTCTGAGACCACTATAACTGCCTGCGTATTTTACTGCTTTCTAGCATCATACTTTAACTGCTGCATTCATTGTTAAGTATTTCATTAGTTGTTTTGTATTCGTCATCAGCTAACTTCCGCACGTATTGAGATCAAACGACTCTAAGTCATTTGCATTTCTATCAGCTGAAGAAACTTACTCTTTGTGAAAAAGAGTTAAGAGTTTCAATAAGTCTATCCACCCCCCCTCTAGACTTATTCCTGGACGACTTGTGACCTACATGTGGTATCGAAGAGGTTGGTTCATTTATTTCACGAACCAGATCTATATCAGAGATATATTTTTACTCTCATTATATAATGGAACACATGCATTCTAGACTACCTATGTCTTCAGTTGACGAGTATGATCTTTGGAAGATAAGGATGCAGGCACATCTATCTTTAATCCATGATGACATGTGGTGCATCATAGAGGACGGGCCATTCACCTTCGAGAAGAGATTGCAGCAGGGAAGCCAGAGAAGATCCCAAAGAAGAGGACAGAGCTGACTCCCGAAGAAAGAAAGCTGACCAACCTTGACAACCGGGCCAGAGACGTGCTGTATCAAACTCTTGACAAATCCACCATGGTCAAGATCAAGAATTGCAAGAATGCAAAAGAAATCTGGGACACATTAGCCGTAATGTGTGAGGGAACGGAGCTGATCAAAGAAAACAAGTTGTCAATTGCCACTCAAAAGTTTTACAACTTCTAAATGAAGAATGGCGAATCAATAGACCAAGTGGACACAAGGTTCACTAAGATCATCAATGAGATCAACTCCCTCGGTAAATCTTATGGCAACAGGGAAATGGCGCTGAAGGTACTAAGATATCTCAATCCTGAATGGAGTATGAAGGCAGTGGCCATGAGAGAATCCAAGGATCTTAATAAAATAAAGATCCAAGAGCTGTTCTCCGATCTGAAGGCTTATGAGTTCGAGCTCCTAAGTTCATCCTCAACCGAGCCTGCAGAGAAGGGAATAGCCTTTGCAGCCGAGTCCCCTGCCAAGAGCTTATCTGATGTAAAGCCTCCAAATCCATTAGATTTTGAGGAAGAGACGGCGTTCATAATGCAAAGGTTCAGCAACTTCCGGAAGAACTACTCCAAATACAAGAAAAATTATAAGGAGAATCCCAGAAGAAACCAGAAAGCCGGAAGCTGGAAGGTGGAGTGCTACAACTGTCATAAGACAGGACACATTAAAATCGACTGTCTTGATCTTGAGAAGGACGAGAGCAAGAAGGAGGTGAGCAGAAAAGAAGACAGAAGGAAGGCCCTCATCGGAGAAGATCAAGAGCATGTAGAATCAACCAGCGGATTCTTCTCTGATGATGATGAAGAGTATGACTGCCTGATGGCCAACCTAGCTGATGAAGAGGTAACATCAAAACCCTCTGGTTCAAATAATAGTTCAGCCATGTCACAAGATATGGATCTGCACGAATATGTAAATCAGCTACTTAAAGATTTTGAGACACTAAAATCTGCACACCTAACTGTATCAGCCGAGAAAAATCAGCTGCAAGATGAGAATAAGCAGCTAAAAAATGATTTTGAAAAACTCAGCCTAGAACTGAATAAAGCAAAATCTAATTTTGAAAACCAGGCTGAAGATAAGTTGAAAAACCAGGCTGATGTCACTACAGCTGAGATACAACGATTAACTATTTTAAATAGTGAAAAATCAGCTGCACTTGCTCATGTCAAAGCCGAATTTACTAAACTGGCTCAGGTAAATAAGACTCAGGCGCAGGAAATAACCTCCCTGAAAGCGTCGTTAACTCTGGATGAATTGTGTACTAATAAGAGGCCACTATATTCCAGATCAGGCCTTGGATATGATCCTCACACTCCCTCTAGTTCTAAAACCACTTTCATCAAGGGAGAAACAATTATCTCGACTGCTGAGCCTATATACAAACCGATATTTAAAAACAGGCAACAACCAAGTCACAAGTCTAGGCTGCAGCCAGGGTTCACAAGGCAGCCACCTAGACAAGCGACTAGGCATTAGCCAAGGCAGAAGCAGCAGCCCAGACAACATGCCCACTATTATCAATAACTCCCCAAAAGCAGATTTCAAAATGGGAGGGACAGATGGAAACCTCAAGGTTATCCTAATTTACAAAATGAACAATTGTGGAGACCTCAAAGATTTAATAAATGGTCTCAGCTAAGGTTTAGAAATGGCCCACACTATCAATATTTTGAGGAATATCCGGTATACAATCCCAACAGAAGGTACAGACCTAGACCTTACACACCTTACAAGGGTAATAATAATAACAATTTTAACAATCCAAGGAGAAATCAATTCTCCAGGAAACCATCTAACCCGAGAGGACCCACGCAGATTTGGGTACCTAAATCTCTTCTTGTATGATTGCAGAAAAGGTGGAAGGACTACTACCACATCTCCACAAATTCAAACTTTGGAGTTGAAGAATGGTTTGTAGATTCTGGATGCTCGAGGCACATGACCGGGAACAAGAAGATGCTGTCTAAATACACCAAAGAAAGAGGTCCTGATGTAACCTTTGGAGATAGCTCTAGAGGACAAACAAAGGGCTTTGGAGAGCTGCACCGAGGAAATATTGTCATATCCAAAGTTCATTATGTCAAAGGGCTCAAATATAATCTCCTGAGCATAAGCCAGTTTTGCGATGAGAAGAATCTAGTATTATTCACCATTTGGAAATGTATGGTGATAGATATCCTATCTGGAGAAGTGAAGCTACAAGGATTCAGAAGGAGAGATGTCTATATGATAGATTGGAACACAGGAACTCCCACCACCTGTTTTCTATCTAAGACAATAGCTGGGAACGGATGGATGTGGCACAAAAGATTATGTCACCTGAACTTCAAAGCCATCAACAAGATTAGTTCTCAGAAGCTGGTCAGAGGACTTCCAGATGAAGCATTCAAGAAGGAAGCTCTTTGTGATGCATGTCAGAAAGGGAAGCAGATAAGAGCATCATTCAAGCTAGTCCAACCTACAACCCTCACCACAAGGATCTTAGATCTACTACACATGGATTTATTTGGTCCTATCAAGCCAAGGACTTTAAGCGGCATAAAGCATGCACTAGTAATAGTGGATGACTATTTAAGGTACACTTGGATCATCTTCCTGTACAAGAAAATTGAAACCTTGACCAAGCTACCTGAGCTGTTGAGAAGGATTCAGAATGAGAAATCCCTCTCCATCATCAAGATCAAATCAGACAGAGGAGTTGATCACTGATTACAGCGATCAGAATGGAATCCAGCATGAGCTCTCTGCAGCCAGGACCCCCCAGCAGAATGGTGTTGCTGAAAGAAGAAACAAAACCTTGAAGGAAGTAGCCAGGTCCATGATTGCAGAAGCAGACCTGCCCAATAGGTTCTGGGCTGAAGCTGTGAACACAGCTTGCCATACTCAGAATAGGAGTATGATAGTAGGGAGACATGGCAAAACTCCCTATGAGGTTTGGAATAACAGAACTCCTACTGTTGCTTACTATCATGTTTTTGGTTGTAAGTGTTTCATCCACAACAATGGTAAAACACAACTAAATGCCTTCGATGCTAAAACTGATGATGGTCTCTTTGTGGGATACTCACAAAGAAGCAAGGCATATAGAGTCTTTAACAAAAGAACCTTAGTTGTGGAAGAAACACCCCATGTTGTATTTGACGAATCTACTGTTGAGTATAGAAAGCAAGTTGAGCTAATTGAGAATAAGCTCAAATCAGCAACCCTCGAAGAAGTCATTATCCATGACACTGGAATGGTGGACTCATCTGCAGACCAGCCTGAAGATGCAACTATAGCTGCTGAAGACCCAACTGCAGATCAGACAGGAACACCAAACCTATCTGATCCAGTTGCCGCTGCTGAAGACCCATTTGTAGCTGATAAAGACTCATCTGCAGAACAGATCCAACCTGCAGATGACAAGATGGTGGCTGATCCAGTTGCAGACCACGAAGACCAGATCCAATATTATTCAGACAGAGAGGAAATCCACCATAGCATATCTACAGGGGGAACAGACCCTGAAGAAGAAGATATTCCCAAGTGGCTCACAGACCATCCAATCCAGCAAATCATTGGGAAGCTGACTGATGGAGTTAAGACAAGACAGTCCACTCTACCCGCAGGAATGGCTATGTTCTCTTGCTTCATGTCTCAGATAGAACCCAAGACAACAGAACAAGCCTTGGAAGATTATTCATGGATCAATGCCATGCAAGAGGAACTAGAACAAATGGAAAGGAACAATGTTTGGGAACTAACAGACAGACCAGATCATAAAAAGGTTATTGGCACCAAATGGGTGTACAAAAACAAGAGCGACGAAGATGGAGCTGTTGCTAGGAATAAAGCCAGACTTGTTGCTAAAGGTTATGCACAGTGTGAAGGAATAGATTTTGATGAAACCTATGCACCTGCTGCAAGATTAGAAGCCATCAGACTACTCCTTGCATATGCTGCATTCAAAGATTTTGAAGTCTACCAGATGGATGTAAAAAGTGCATTCCTGAATGGAATCCTAGAAGAAGAAGTCTATGTGGAGCAACCCCCAGGATTTGTCAAAGGAGACAGAGTCTACAAGCTGTTGAAAGCTCTCTATGGACTTAAGCAAGCACCAAGAGCATGGTATGAAACCTTATCTATATTTCTTGAGAAGAATGGTTTCTGCAAAGGAAAGGTGGACAAGACCTTATTCAGAGTGGTGCACGAAGGCCACATATTGATAGTTCAGATATATGTGGATGACATTATATTTGGCTCAACCAACCCAGAGCTGTGTGAGAAATTCTCAAATCTCATGCAAGGAGAGTTTGAGATGAGAATGATGGGAAAGATTAATTTCTTTCTTGGATTACAAGTCAAGCAGATGGAAAATGGAATTTTCATCAACCAAGCCAAATATACCTGGGATCTTATCAAAATATTTGGAATGGAATCAGCCAAACCAGCAAGAATTCCTATGAGCACAAGTAATCACCTAGATGCAGATGAGGGAGGCATATCAGTGGATTCAACCCACTACAGAGGACTTATTGGATCATTGCTATACCTCACTGCAAGCAGACCAGACATATCTTATGTCGTAGGAATATGCCCACGATTTCAATCCAAGCCTAAGCAGTCGCACCAAGATGCAGCCAAGAGAATAATTAATTACCTTAAGTCTATAGTCAATGTTGGACTATGGTATCTTAAGGACGATAACTTCGAGCTATCAGGATATTCAGACGCAGATTTCGCAGGATGCAAAATTAATAGGAAAAGCACTAGTGGAACGTGCCAATTCCTAGGAACCAGACTGATATCCTGGTTTAGAAAGAAGCAGGTTTCTAACTCTATCTCCACCACAGAGTCAGAATACCTAGCTGCAGGTAGTTGTTGTGCCCAGATCTTATGGATCAGATAACAGCTGAGGGACTACAACATCATTGCTAATGAAGTCCTATCTGGTGTGACAACAACAGTGCTATTGCAATAACCAACAACCCGGTTTTGCACTCAAGGACCAAGCACATTGATGTTAAGCATCACTTCATTAGAGATCACGTTCTTAACAAGAGAGTCAGAGTTGAAAGTGTCAGCACATACTATCAAATTGCTGATATCTTTACCAAATCTTTGCCAGAAGAAAGATTTTTGGAGCTGAGCAGAAAAAGCTAGCTGAAGCAGATCAGACGAAGGACGGACCTAGCTGATTATCGGAATCAGACCCTACCTGATGCAGACAAGAAGATGAAGGACAGACAAAGGAACCTAGCTGATCAAATCCTCAGGCGAGAAGTCAAAGGAGTCAACTCACCTGATGCAGAGCAGTCAACAGTCAACGGTCAACCACTAAGTTTCCAAATCTTAACCGACTTCTGAATATTATATTATTATCTGCTATTTGTATAATAATATCATATTATTTTTGGTTCACAAGTGGCATAATACTATATGCTTTAAATACACGTGGCAATCACAGGTTAAATCGACCTCCACTGTGACCAATTAAAATCCAACCGTCCATTTTCAAATTAAAACCTGGACCACCGATTAAAATTTGAATTTTAAAAAGGAATCTCAAAAGGTGGACCACCGATTTAAAATAAATAATTATTTAATTCCAACGTCGCTTCATCTTCCTTATAAGGACGGAAAAACCCCTCACTTTACCTTTACCAGTCTTTCAAAAACCCTAATTTACAGAGCAGAAAAATCCTTTGAACTCTAAATACACTAATAAATCTCCTATACTGCAGAAATGGAAGCTTACTTTGAAGGCGTAAACATGAAGGCTGTCAAGGACCAGATCATTTTTTCTGTGGTCGTTGATTTTGAAGGTCTCTTGGAATCAAATCTGGAAGGCTACGATGTGCTCAATCTTATCCATTCGATGAAGCTGAATGGGATCTACCCATTTTTGGATATCAGTCCTAAGCACCTGTTCAAGGAGGACGTTATCACTTTTTTCCGCGAGGCTCGAGTAATTGAAGCAGGAATTAGGAGCACTGTCGGCAAAGTTCAAGTTGACATATCGCTGGAGACGATTCGAAAAGTTTTTGGTATGAAGAGTCGTGGCATAGCGGTCGAGGCCCTCAAGCAGACCACAACCGATACTTGGATGAGGATTAAGGCGGTCGACCAGCCGGCGAAGCTAAAGCTCACCGCCAAGAGGAGCGAAATCAAAAAGGTGTATCGATATGTGTTGGACATCACCAACAAAATTGTCATGGGCATGGCCGGAAGCTACGACCAATTGTCGTCGGCCAAATTCATGGTGCACTAATTCAGGACAAGCCGATTGATTGGTCAGACTACATTTTCAGGCAATTGGTACGCGAGGTCAACAAGGCCGAATGGCTTGTTGAAGAGAAGAAGTTTAGATCCAAGCTGGCGTTTGGAACGCAGCTAAGTTAGATCCTTGAGAAGCTGGGTGTGGCGAACGGAAATACTGACCCCTTCCACATCAACAAGAGACTTGGTCACCTAGACTAAGAGACTTTGAGAAAGCTAGGAAGCAATAGAAAAGCAGCCCAGATGATAAAAGAGTTATCTGATTCAAGGACCTACAAATACCCTTCACCAGACAAGTCCGACCAGCCTGCAGACGACAACCCACCTGCAGCCAAGTCGGATTCAGAGTCAGACAATACGCCCATTGCTGTTCATTTCAAGAGAAGGGGACCAGCCCCTGGTGAGCCATCCTTCATGCATTCTTCACCAGAACCTTCACCAAAAAGGCCCAGGCGACTGCAGTTCAGCCAAGAGGAGCAGCCAGAACATTTTTCCAGTCCTGCAGCCAGGTCACCTATTCACCTGGAGGACCAGCCTACTCCGGGCAGCCTGGAGACCCAGATCATCCCTGTTCTCAACCCCCAGTACATCTCAGAAGAAGAGGAAGCAGGTTTAATAATTTCCATCCCTGAAGCAAATTATACTTTCCACCTGCTGGACAACAATATTTTCAACTTATCCCTAGAGCAACTTCAGTTGGTTAAACCCCAAGCTCTAAAACATTCTTTTGTCCATATTTTTGAAGAATGGAAAGCCTTTAAATCACTTTCTTTCACTGAACTTGAAGCTTATGTTAAAACCAGTGGTTGGGGATATCCCCAAGCCACAGAAGACGTGCTGACACATTTTTGCAAAGTGTCAGACACAATTTTGATTCTTCAGGAAAATTGGTTCATGTCCAATTTCAAAACCAATATGGACCAATTTATCCACTCTATAATGTATAACATTTTTGATGGATCTTTTGGTAAAGAAGAAGATGAGGAGGAAGAAGAAAAGGAGATAAGGATAGAAGAAGTGAATGGAGAAGTAGAAGAAGAAGAGGTTATTGTCATTGATGATGAAGAAGAGAGGCAGGAAGAAAGGGAAGAAGAAAATATTTTAGTTGAAAAAGAAACTGGAGAAGAAGTTGAAAAAACGATGGAATTAGTAGATGAAGAAGAAGAAGAAGGAGGAGAAGAAGTTGAACAGGAGGATGCAGAAGAAAAGGAGGATGATGGAAAAGATAAAGATGATGAAAAAGATGATAAGGATGATTAGGATGATGGAAAAGATGATGAAAAAGAGAAAAAGGATGATAATGATGATGATGATGATGATGATGATGATGATGGAAAGGATGATGGAGGAGAAAAGGAGGTTGAGAAAGAGAAATAGAATGCTGAAGAGGAAGAAAAGAAGGAAGAAGGAGAGAAGAAGTCAGAAAAAGAAGAAGAAGATAAAAAGAAGGAGCCGGAGAAGGAGCCAGCAAAAGAGGCTGCAGACAAGGCTGGGGCGCCTGCCCGGTATACCAGCCTAGACGCAATTTGGCTGAAGATTCCAGATCGGGGACACCTGAACAGACCCCATCTGGAATGCCAGCTGCAGACAGGAGTCTGCAGACAGGTGGCTCGTCTGCACACCTACCTGCAGGAGTAGAGGGCTCAGGCGAGTACTCTCCACCAACATCACAGATTTCACCTGCGATGACCGAGCTGATCAGACAAATTGTTAAGGACACTATTGGAGAGCTGCTTGCTTCTCAGGTCACTCTTGACCTCCAATATATCAATGCAAAGATCGACACCTTGCTGCAGCAGAACATCCCTCAACCTCCTCCTCCTACAGACAACAGAATGCCTTTTGGCATGTCTGACTGGATGCATCGAATGGAGCAGCAGTTGACCACCTTGGTTGATGCTGGCAAAAAGGGGGAAGAAAGGATTCAGGGGGAAGGCAGCAATCAAGGATAAGTTCAAGAGATGAGAACTAAGAAAAGGCAAGATATCCAATTGATCACTGTTGGGACATCTCAACTAAGAGAAAGGGAGAAGCAGAATCAGAATAGGCTGATGATCAGCCTGCAGGCAAAAGAAGGAGGATCAGATGAGGATTCGAGTCTACTCTAGAATGGGAAGGCAGAGAGTTATGGTATGTTGAAGAGTTTGTACCTTCCGAAGCTTTAGTTATGTGGGGATCTGCAAAGAAAAGGTTCATCATAGATTACTATATCTGGGAATTACTCCAGGATAGTAGTTGCTCCCCACAAAAGATTTTCATCAATTTCATGGAGGAAGCATATCCACAACTCTGGGCCATCCTTCTAAAACATGCTGAAGCATGCAATGCTTATCCCATGATCCCTCATTTCAGGGCAAAAGAACCTCCCACTTTGGAGAATAATGATCTAAATGAATTAGCACTCCAAAGGAAGATCAAGAAACTGTGTGTTGAAAACAAGTTCTCCTCTCAAGAAGAGCAAGATTTTGCAGCCCTTGTTGTAAGAAGAAAGTATGGTCTTATTCCTGTTAAGATAAGACCAATTGGAGCTAAACCACTCAGACCTGTCAAGCAGCCTATCCGAAGAGGCTATAGGCAGATGATTTATATTCATTTTTGTACTTGTAAAATTTTCTGTAAATGTTTTTAGACATGTATTTGTAATCAATACAAAAATTTTATAACAGTCTTTTGAATGACAATTCCCAGTTGTCTCAAAACTAGACTGATTTTAGTTTGTATCTTGCACTCAAGTGCAGACTTGTTCATTTGAATATTTGCTTAAGTTTTGCCATCATCAAAATAGGGGGAATTTGTTAGAAATACTTGTTAGATTTTGATGATGTCATTAATGTAATACAAATACTTATTACTTGACAGAAATGTAAGGAAGAACCAAATGAGTATCTTCCATAGGCCAAATTATGTCAAGTTTATTACTTGGCAAAAATGTATGGAAGAACCAAATGAGTCTTCCATAGGCCAAATTATGTTAAGTTTATTACTTGGCAAAATATAAAGAAGAACCAAATGAGTATCTTCTATAGGCCAAAATAAGTTAGGCTCAAAATCGACTAAGTACAAAAGTACAGCTAAGTACATCAGAGAAGTACAGCCGAGTCAAGTCCGAGAAATTCTGGTCAACAAAAATCATCAGAAATGTTTGACCAGACTGCAGTCAAGTGACCTCAGACAAGCCATCTGATCAGGCGAGTCCCAATCAGTCACCATCAAAGAAGTCCAAGCTGCAGAGAAGATGTCTGTTCATCAGCCTACTTGAGATCATCCAAGTACTCCAAGTCCACATCAGCATGCGTTGAAAAGTCAAATATTACGGAAAGTCACCTGCAACGTGAAGAGACAAATTGGAGAGATTCCTGCAAAGGATATGAATTGAATAATTCATCCAGGCCTACCACTGAAAACTTTAATCTTATTATATTCAAAAGATTCGGCGCCTCACATGCAAAGTCTTCACAACGGTCGATCAATGGATTAAAATATGGGAATCCAGCCTTGCAACATTCAGAAAAGAATAAACAAAGAAGTCTCACTCCAACGGACTGATTTGTTACAGGATTTGCAACGGCTATGAAGAATGCTCAAAGATCAACACTTATATATATCCGAAGATTTGAAGTTGAGCAACTACCGGTGCGAACATAATCTCAAGCAATCAAAGCATTCAAAGCAATCTAAAAGCGAACTATATCATCGTGAAAAGAGCAGTTCTCAAAAGTTCATACTTGAAGAAGCTCTTAGTTGGAGAAGACAAAAACTCGTGTCTTTAATCCTGAGTTCGGGGTACTTCACTGGTTGAAGTTAGAGACTGTAAAGGCATCCAAGGATCGCAGATCAAAGAGGTGCAAGGCAGTCAAGGGAGTTGCAACGGCAAGAATTTCCACTGGTTGGAAGCTGTTGTAATTTGGTTGAATCACTGTAATGTTTATCACTGGTTGACAATTATAGTGAATTCATCTCCAACTGGTTTGGAGAAAATTGGATTAGTAGAGGATTACCCTGTTGCGAAATTCGGTGAACGCAAGTACATGTTGTCGTAAACAAGTAATAAAGAGATGAGTAAGATATCGTTCCCACGAGGACTGACTTACTAATTACCGATTTATGTGTATTCTAATTTTATTTGAACTATCGAATTTGGAGGTGCAAGAATAATTAAAGAAAATTAATAAAAGAATAAATAATGAAAACGATTGTTCGAAGAAAGAAAATCAAATAAGGAATTAATCTAGGATTGTGAATCCACCTCGGTTTATCCGAATTACTCTCGATTATATGAATTTAATGATTTCCCAAATCATTGAAGGCGAAGGTTGCTAAAATACTCTACCGCCTCTCCCGAGGTCAATAGTTTTTCTAAGGCGAATAATACACTCTATTCCTAGGTGAATTAATTCGACAAGAGGCAAAAAGCACGTAATCTTCATACAGGCCACATAATTCCTATGAGTATATTCCTATCTCACAAGATAAAACGGTTCTCACCAATTTTTCCTACCAACTCTCTTCTCCCGATTCGAGTTGCGTAATTAAAATAATTCAATTATAGGCCACACAATTGAAAGAATTAAAAACAATTGGGAAAACTCAATAGAAAAGGGGATTATATTGATAATTAAAAGTAAATTCGTCAAAACTTCGGTTTTATCAAAATCCTAGAATAGGTTTCTAGCCTGACATGCTAGAAAATAAAAATACAAAAAGAATTAAAGAAAGCATGGAAATCAAACGCAGACGAAGAACTTCGATTCCTCCGTTCTCTAGCTTCCACTCTCTGCTCCTTGGTGTTTTCGGCTTCTTCTCAATTCCTTGATGATAATCCTCCTGATGATCGATCCCCCCAATGATTCCCCCTTTTCTTCCAAACCTTGAATCCCTATTTATAACTATCATTAGCCTCCAAAACGCGTCCAGGGATTGGGTCGAAAACGGGCTTCAGAAACGGCAAAGAAACGCGAAAAACACAGCACAACCGCCCTGCGGGTCGCGGCTCACTTAATCTGTGCCGCGGCCCCTAACCTTCACCGCCTATACCTGGGCGCTTATTTTTCCTCCTGGGCCGCGGATCAGCATCCTTGTGCCGCGACCCCCGGCACAGTTGACTCGGCGCTTGCTAGTCACCTTCGTGTGCCGTGGCTCACTTGGTTCGTGCCTTGGCCCCAGGTCAAAAATTGTCGTTTCAGCCCGTTTTTCGCCGTTTGAGCTTACGGACTCCGATTTCCTACAAAACATATAAGAATAGTGCATTAAAAGCTTATTTAAGCAGATTTAGACTTGAAATGGATAAAAAAATAATGATAAATAAGCGTATAAAAATACGCCTAACAAATACCCCCAAACTTGAGCCTTTGCTTGTCCTCAAGCAAAAAGAATCAATTTCAAATAAACAAAAAGTATCGTGAATGATCGTGCAAATCCATAGTGCTCAACTTAATCAGTACTACCCTGAAAATCTCAATGAATAATACGAGTATTGTAATAGTGAGTCACATCAAGGACACTGATTCCACAAAGTACCCATTTTTAGTGTTAATCAATCGTTTATGAATAAAATCAAACTCAAAGATTAACAAGCGTGAATTTAACCGACCGTCAATACGAAGGGTTAGAGTAAAAAAGCTAACTCGCCCAGTCCCACAGTCTAGTGGCAAAAATTTAAGAGTTTCATCATCAAAATTACTCCTCGGACAGCATTCCCTTATGTATGATCACATTAAAGATTCGAGTTAACCACTAGGTTCGGATCTCGGGATTTTTCATCGGGATAATCCTAGGGTGGATTTCCATTCTCATGTATTGGGGAACCGTTTGATGTAAAAGACACTCATGGGGCACATGGATGCTTCTAGTTACTAAGTCCCCCTCTACAGCGGAGAAAAAAAAACTCGAATAGCAATTCCCGCATGTCAAGGTTGCTGTTTTATGCGAGAGTAAACAACGGGTCACGTGAATACCCCCGGTTACTAGGCTTCCCATCATCGGTAATGCGATATTTCTAAACCATAAGTCTATTCAGGGTTGTCGTTTTACACGAGAGTAAATAATGGGTCACGTGAATACCCCCGGTTACTTAGCTTCCCCTCATAGAATATGTATAATATCTTGAATTTTTGGGAAAAACTGCCCGACTCTAAACTCAATTTAAGTGCCAACAGGACTCATGTTACTGGACGACTAGCTACGTGGAAAGTGTAACCAAACGTATAGACAGCGATTTGAAAACACGTATGTCTCCTTTCTTATCCGCTAAGATTTCTACAAAAACGAAAAATATAGACCTAAATGAATATTCAACGGAAACAGATATCGCTGACTGCAACTCGACTAAAACGCAACCGTTTCTTCCAAGAGAAATCAGTATCATAACATCAGTTTTACACAAAGAAGCACAAAAAATTCACAAATGCAAATAATATCACGACAAGCAAGGCTAGTGTCAAAAATAACGAAAGATAACGAAAAATGCAAACTAATAACAAAAAAGCAACTGAAGGTAACCCCCCCAAACTTAGGACGTACATTGACCTCAATGGACATAGATAATAATATGCAATAAGAGAAAAGGTCAAGTACTCCCCCAATGTCCGCTCATGAACTGGTGCCGGCCTCGTCCGGCGAGGAGGGTGTTGTGGCTGGCCTAACTGGTGGAATGAATGACCCATCCGGGTGCAGTACATGGCTCGTCCACACAGCAAGGTAATCCTGTAGGTAAGCATCCCTCGCCGCCAAGCGCCTCTCCTCACGTCGGTTGGCCCGGCGGGCCTACTCCCTCATCTCCTCCCGAACAGCAGCAAGGAGGCTCTCTCTCTCTCTCTGCCCGCATCTCCTCTCTCCAAGAATCTAAGTGACTCTCTCTCTCTCTCTCTCTCTCCTCATCTCCTCTCTCAGGCCATCGAACATCGCCTGAAGGTGCTCCCTATCGGGCGGCGGGCTGGACTCTGCCTGCCCATGTGTCAGAAGAAGAGGCTCGGGGGACTGCTCATGTGCCTCGTCAAGAAGAAATCCTCGTCCCTGAGCATGTGCCGGCGCTCCACCCCACTGGTCAAAGTGAGAAATGATGTGATGATCAATCGGACCCTAGGGGGCTAGCATCGGCTCATCATCCGACCAAGTCATGCCCGACTGGCGGCATAGAGCGCAAATGAGAGAGGGGTGCTTCAGCCCCGTCTTGGCCCCTCCTTGAATGCATAGAAGGATAGATCGGACCAGAAGAGGGGCCCATCGAATCTGAGCCCAGTAGTGATCGCATATAATGTACGGGCACGAGAGAGTAAAACAGAGCGGCTCTGCGAGGCAGGATCGACCCGTGCGCAGAGGAAATACAACCAGGCTCGCCCGAGCCGACTGAGGCATGAGCTCTTAAAATAGAAGGCTGACGAACCCGGGGCGCACGTCTCCCAGATGGATCCGGGATGTGTGAGTGCCTCGAGCAGAGCCTCCCTCGTGAGGCCACTCATATCTCGCGTATATGCCATATCGTCCACCATTGGCAGCTCGAATAATCTCCGAATGGCGGCCACTGAAAAATCCACAGTAATGCCTCGGACGACGGCCTGAGTCCGAGTATCTGACTGCGCCATCATCTGCCCTGCCCGAATATGCCTCAACAGAGCGCTAGCATAAAACTCCTGGACGATAGAGATCACAGCTGGCTCAGGAGGCCCAGCGAAACGAGCCCACCCCATCTCATCAATCATCGTCAGAAGCTCCCCGTCCTGGGGGGCAGGAGTTAATCCCCGCTCCGGGATTATAGGTCGAGGTCGGATTTTTTCATTGAATATTTTGTGAATTTTTGGATCGGAGAATTGGTGCGACTCCAGCTCGGCTCGGCTTTGTGAAGTTTCCCCTCTTGTGGGGGACGATTGTGTCCTAGCCCTTGTGCTAACCTTCCTTTTTCTAGCCATGGCGAGTTCCCTGAAAAGATAAACACCGGAAATTACGTAAATTTTAAGGAAAACAACACCACTTGACTTAAGGTCTGCAAAACGTGAATATAGAGTTGAACGAGCTTGCACCGTCGTGAGAGAAAATTAAAGTTGAGCTTTCACGTTTAAACTTGACATAAGGGTTGGGGTACAATGTAAACCCATAAACAAATTCGTTGCACATAGTTTCAAAACGTTGGCTTAAAAATTTTCATTTACGCATTTCATAAAACACCTTGACTGCATGAGTTTAAATGAAGAACAAGAAGTATAATGGTTTAATCCAATTCCTCAACAATAGCAACATTAATCGACAGTCATGACAAAGCGACAATTAACATCAGAATTTCATACATGATCAACAAATACCATCAATAATTCAATCAAAATTTTCATATCCCAACTCAAATTATGATAGAACTTAAAAAAAAACTAATCAACATATTCAAGATTGGATGAAGAACACCACCTCACTTCAACCCATGTAGCAATAAGGATTGAGAATTACCTTGCTTGGATTGAAGGATGCAAGAATAAGAAAATTTGAGAAGAGGTTCGGCCGATCGCTATGCGAAGAAATGAAGGAAGTTTACCTGGTGTGTCGGCCGATCGGGTTATAAAGGATACCTGGGCCTTTGAATTTCCGAACGGGGGCCGCGGCACAACTTAAGTGAGCCACGGCCCAGAGTACAGCCTCCTAGGCGTGTTTGTTCTTTTTGCCATGTGCCGCAGCTCAGCATATGGGTGCCGCGGCTCGTAGTGTTAGTGTGCCGCGGCTCATTTGGTCCGTGCCACGGCACGTAGTACAGGTTCCTGGGCATATCTGGTGTATTTGGTGTGCCGCGGCTCAGTGCATATGTGCCGCGGCTCAGGGACCAAATGTGCCGCGGCTCAGTAAGGTCGTGCCGCGGCACAGAGTACAGTTCGTTTGGCCTTTTTCCTTCAACTTGTGAGTGCCGCGGCTCACTATCCTTGTGCCGCGGCCCAGGGTTAAATTTTCCCCTGGGGATATTCCTGCACAAAATCTTCAAAAGAAAACACCAAGAACATGAGGGATAAGCGTATCAAAGCAAAAATGACGAAAAATAAAGATCCAAAAATGCAAGAAAATACTGAAAAATAAAAATCTACAACTAATACTCGGGTTGCCTCCGGAGAAGTGCTAAGTGTATAGTCTTCAGCCGGACTTTTTGAAAGTCAATTCGCATTTCGCAAAGACCATTTGGACTCCTCACATTCCATCGAACCGTTATTCCGTGATTTAAATTGTTGACCATTAAATTTCAACCGTTCGACTTTTGGTTTAGATATCCAATGTTCTTTGCAAAACGGCTTTAATAATAGTAGCCTTCCAAAACACCCATTTTGCAGTTGACTTGGTACTCGTTTGACATCCGGCTTAATTTTTAACTCCACGGTCGAACTTATGACAACATGAGATTTTATCGATGGTGGAAGAACGGATGTTGAAGATGACATATTTAACTGCTTAAGATACATGATTCGCTCTTCATTTTTATTAGACGTCGGGGCAGCTGAAACGGATTCTGAACACTTTGACCAACAAATCTCCCGGTGTGCATCTTTCGCAAAGATATCTACACTTTCAATTTGTGAACTCTTCTCGACACTACTTGGACACGGAAAGGATTGAAACACTTGGAAAGTGACTTGCTCATCTTGAACTCGCAGAGTGAGTTTCCCTTTTTCCACATCAATGAGAGTTCGGTCGGTAGCTAAGAATGGTCTTCCCAAAATAATTGGGATGTCTTGGTCCTCCTCCATATCGAGCACAATGAAATCAGCGGGAAAGATGAATTTATCTACCTTGACTAAAAGATCTTCTATTACCCCCTTCGGGTACTTGATAGATCGGTCAGCTAATTGCAGCGAGATTGTCATCGGCTTGGCCTCCCCAATGCCTAGCTTCTTAAATATGGAAAGGGGCATAAGATTAATGCTGGCCCCGAGATCACACAACGCTCTATCAAAAGACAGATTTCCTATAGTGCACGGTATATTAAAACTTCCTGGATCCTTCAATTTTGGCGGGAGCTTTTTCTGCAAGATGGCGCTGCACTCTTCCGTCAATGCCACTATCTCATATTCTTCGAGTTTCCTTTTATTTTATAAGATCTCTTTTATGAACTTCACATAGCTCGGCATTTGTTCCAAGTCATCAGCAAATGGAATATTTATATGTAGTTTCTTGAAAACGTCAAGAAACTTGGAGAATTGTTTGTCCAATTTCTGCTTTTGCAAACACTGTGGAAATGGGACGGGTGGCACATATGCCTTCGGATTTTCAGGAAACAGTTTCGAGGGTCTAGAATTTTGTGATTCCTCAGTCGCCAAATTTTTCTTCTCTTCATCATCACCTCTCTTTTGTTCTGTCTGGGCTGCTCACACAATTCCTTTCCACTTCTCAAACTAATGGCATTGATACTCTCTCTGGGGTTCATCTCAGTTGTACTTGGAAAGGTACCCTCAGGGCGAGATGTTAATACATTAGCAATTTGGCCCAATTGGACTTCCAAGTTGCGAATAGAAGCGGAATGGTTTTGCAAGGTTGCTTCCGTACGGGTCATGAACTGACTCGTATTTGCTGCCAATTTCGCCATTGCTTCCTCTAGAGAGATCTTTGGAGCGGGAGGAGGTTGCTGTTGGTGTTGAGCAAACTGAGGTTGGTTTAAGTTTTGTCCATTCTTCCATGAAAAATTTGGGTGATTTCGCCACCCCGGATTATATGTGTTGGAATACGGATTATTTTGCCGATTCCCGTTCCCCACGAACTGAGCTTGTTCCATCGGAGGTTGCTCGAAAGGGTTTCCGACTTGGCATTCCATGCTAGGATGAGATACATTGCACCAATTACATGATTCAGTGGTAACAGGAGAAAGAGCATGTGAAAAGGCTTGAAGTTGCTGAGTCAGTGCTGCGACTTGTGCTGATAGTGCAGATATTGGATCATTATTGGAGATTTCCATTACTCACTTCGGGATCACTCGTTCGGAAGGCCACTGATAAGCATTTGCAGCCATCGCCTCCAATAGGGAATGGGCTTCGGCCATCGTTTTTCCCATCAACGCTCCTCCAGCAGCTGCATCAACAAGAGTGTGTGTAGAAGCACTCAAGCCATTATAAAAGGTTTGAATTTGTAGCCAATCTGGTAAGCCAGGGTGTGGGCATCTCCGTAATAACTCCTTGTATCGCTCCCAAGCTTCGTGAAGTGATTCCATATCAAATTGCCCGAAAGTAGTAATCTCGTTCCTTAGTCTCGCCGTCTCTGATGGTGGAAAGAACTTAGCTAGGAAGGCTTGTGCTAATTCCGCCCAAGTCGTGATAGAGCCCGGCGGTAATGAATTCAACCAAAATTTGGCTTTGTCCCTCAAAGAGAAAGGGAAAAGCCGCAGACGAATAGCATCATCGCTAACACCATTATTCTTGAAGGTGTCACATATCTCGAGAAATGAAGCGATATGCGCGTTGGGGTCATCATTTGCCAGTCCACAAAACTGGCTTGCTTGTACCATCTGAATAATAGCCGGCTTGATTTCGAAGTTGTTCGCTTGGATGGTTGGACGCCGAATTCCCGAAAAGTTTGCATTGATTTGTGGCATAGCATAATCACGTAGTGCTAATGCCGATTGAACTTGCTGCCTAGGATTTTCTCCTCCATGATTTTCGGTATTATCGGCCATGATGTCTTTTGCCGGTAGCTCACGCTTTTCCTTCTTGGTTTTCCGAAGAGTGCGCTCGAGTTCAGTATCCAAAGGTAATAGGCCTTCATTACTGAATTTTCTCATGCACTAACCAGAAATTCCTGAAAGGAAAACAAATAAACAAATTACACAAAAATAAAATAATGTTCAAATTAATACTAGAAATACTGAAATCGATATTAGTAAAATAATCAGTCCCCGGCAACGGCGGAATAATTCGACAATAGGCAAAAAGCACGGAATCTTCAGACAGGCCACGTAATTCCTATGAGTATATTCCTATCTCACAAGATAAAACGGTTCTCACCAATTTTTCCTACCAACTCTCCTCGCCCGATTCGAGTTGCGTAATTAAAACAATTCAATTATAGGCCACACAATTGAAAGCATTAAAAACAAATGGGAAAACTAAATAGAAAAGGGAATTATATTGATAATCAAAAGTAAATTCGTCAAAACTTCGGTTTCATCAAAATCCTAGAATAGGTTCCTAGCCTGACATGCTAGAAAATAAAAATACAAAAAGAATTAAAGAAAGCATGGAAATCAAATGCAGACGAAGAACTTGGATTCCTCCGTTCTCTAGCTTTCGCTCTCTGCTCCTTGGTGTTTTCAGCTTCTTCTCAATTCCTTGATGATAATCCTCCTGATGATCGACCCCCCGATGATTCCCCCTTTTCTTCCAGACCTTGAATCCATATTTATAACTATCATTAGCCTCCAAAATGCGTCCGGGGATTGGGTCAAAAACGGGCTTCAGAAATGGCAAAGAAACGCGAAAAACACAGCAAAACCGCCCCGCGGGACGCGGCTCACTTAATCTGTGCCGCGGCCCCTAACCTTCAGCGCCTATACTTGGGCGCTTATTTTTCCTCATGGCCCGCGGCTCAGAATCCTTGTGCCACGGCCCCCGGTACAGTTCGCTCGGCGCTTGCTAGTCACCTTCGTGTGCCGCGGCTCACTTGGTTCGTACCGCGGCCCCAGGCCAAAAATTGTCGTTTCAGCCCGTTTTTCGCCGTTCGAGCTTCCGGACTCCGATTTCCTACAAAACATATAAGAATAGTGCATTAGAAGCTCATTTAAGCATATTTAGACTTCAAATGGATAAAAAAATAATGATAAATAAGCGTATAAAAATACGCCTAACATACCCCACCTCTAAGACCACTATAACTGCCTGCGTATTTTACTGCTTTCTAGCATCATACTTTAACTGCTGCATTCATTGTTAAGTGTTTCATTAGTTTTTTTGTATTCGTCATCAGCTAACTTCCGCACGTATTGAGATCAAACGACTCTAAGTCATTTGCATTTCTATCAGCTGAAGAAACTTACTCTTTGTGAAAAAGAGTTAAGAGTTTCAATAAGTCTATTCACCCCCCCTCTAGACTTATTCCTGGACGACTTGTGACCTACATTTCGATGTCGGATATACTGTATGAGTATTGTACAATTATCGTACTTGGTCGATAGTTGTATTTGAGGATATCGTGCATCAAATGTATCGTATGAGAATGTTATCAGAACGAGCACATGTATTCAGTATGTTGCGTGTACATATTCAGTATATTGAGACGGCAGACATGAGCAGAAATGGCTAAGTATGAAAGCCATTACGTACGCTAAATAATGGAGCTTACGTACGTAACTAAGCAAGCTTAATGTACATTAAGTTCTATACACAACATACGTTAAGAAGGGAATCGGATAGGATCGAGCTGTGGTCGGCAGGTGGGCCCGGTGTCGGCAGCTTTCGGCGCGGATGTGGACAAGCGAGTCAACCCCGAGCCTTACATACGCTAAGGGCAGATCATTATGTACGTTAAACGAGTATGTTACTGTATCAAGTCAACAGCTATATTACGTACGGTACATCATGGACATTATGTACGTAATACACAGTACGAATTGAGGCAGTGAGCTCTGGATGCCGATAACGTACGCTATATAGCACATGTAGCATACGTTAGGAAGTCTTATGTACGTTAATTGTGGGTGTTAGCATACGTAACATGCCGTACAAATTATATAACTAAGGTTGGTCTTTCATTTTCTCATGAGAGGAAACACATCTCTTCCTCCCAAACATCATTCCTCCTCACTCCTGGCCCTAATTCAGACCCTTATACCTTGGTTAAGACCTTGATGAGTTGATTAGAATCTTGAAGCTTGGAGTTCTTGATGTTCTTGGAAGTGTTTGATCTTTGGTATTCTTCTTCAAGAGGTATGTTGGATAACTCTTCTCTTTGATTCGGATTTTAATATTTTTGTTGACGTTCTTCTTCGTATAATGATGGGTACGGTGTTGTTGTTGTTATTCTTGAGGTTCTATGAATCGTATGTTAAGGAACATGATGATATATACCTTGGAATATGAATTAGATGATAGAACCCATCGAATTACGTCGTTTTGTTGGCTACAAACATGATTGTGTATTAATTCATGTTCTTAAAGAACTCTTGAGCTATATATGTCGTGATTTTATGGAATTTATAAGGATACAGTTAATTTCGATATATGGTTATTCGTGATGAAAACCGGTAATTGAATTTCTATGAATTTACAAAGATGAGCCATGTTAATCCGAAATTAAGATTGAAGTCGGAACCAAGAATGTTGAAGACATTGTTAGAATTATTGATTATCGAATTTTGGCTTGTATTCGTATTGTTATGAGTTAATATGGTTTGATTTCGTATGATCGAGATGTCGTTGAACCGTTGAGTTTGATTGGTTGTTTATATCGGTTGTTGATTGTTATTGAACGCATCGTTAATTGATCATTGCATTAGGTCACGTTAAGTGATTGTTGATGATTAACCATTATGCTGCGATTGTAATTGTAGAATGCATGGATCGCCTTGGTCGGGGCTGCGGAGCTTGTAGATGAAGACGACAGGATTGGTAATAACTTCATCGTATCGGTATCGAGGCAAGTTATGCTTGCTCAGTTCATAATATTTAATAAATTGTTTCGTTTTCACTTCATTTATGATTCATATAGCAATGGTATCATAGAATATGAACTATCGGGATGATGGGAGGTGCTTTGGAACAAAGCGGATGACCCCGCTTTGCTAAATCCGTGAAAAGGAGTGGACGGTTGATGTATATTATGCTTGGACTGAAATAAATCATAATGTAGATGATTTTAAAGGTGTCTAGTGGAAATGGAGACGTGAATTATATTTGGACTATTGTACGAGAAGTTAAACATCAAGGCTAGTTATCATTGAACTCGAGATGGTGGTTTGGTATTAGTAATGGGATGTACTTCATTATGGATTATTCGGATAACTGTGTATTCCTTCATGGATGTTGGCCATGGAAAGGTTAGCGTCTCCAGCTTGAGGTAAATTAATATTGATAGATTATGATAATCATCCTGTTGCATTATTGCATGTGTGTGTTGATGCTTCATGTGGAGAGTGTGCATCATTGTCTGTTACATATTGTGATTGCATGAACTGTGTTAGGGGATAAGATCTAAATGGCACCTATGTTCCAGGGTATTCTTGTGAGATGCTTCCGAGACCTTTGGTTGCGACCTTGGGGTATTTTGTGATTGCATGAACTGTATTATGGGATAAGATCTAAATGGCACCTATGTTTCGGGGTATTCCTGTGAGATGCTTCCGTGACCCTTGGATGTGACCTTGGGGTTTATGTGCTAATATTATATGCATTGTTGAGCATTTTGTGAACTGTTGTCTGACGGAAATACGACGTTGTGGTCGTGTCGATATTTCATGATCGAGTTATAGTTGCTCACTTGGAAAGTCTTCTGATCCTTTATGGATATGCGTTTCTTCGAGATTTGTTGTCTTGTTATATCGTGGCATATCTAGAGTCAGATACGTTCTGATCGTTCATGTGTAGGATTTTCGGGGCAGGCACGTGTAGCATATGTTGGTTTCGACCACATATTAAACCGTGCACACGAGACGTACTTCGTGAGGCTGATTAGGTACGAGACCAGACGTGTATCTGATCAATACCCGTGGTTGGATTGTACACATACACATGTTCGGATCGGGCGTATCGTGACATCCATCTTGAGTCTTATTGATGGGTCCTTCACAGTCCATGTATAATCGGGTCTGTTTGATAGTCGGGTTGTCTTCGAAATCCCGTATATATGATTTGTATATGGTTGGCGATTTTATTCTTTCGGGTATCTGTCCTTATCGATCTTTTATCGATCTCGTTTAGAGTTACCATATCGTTGGTAATCTCGTTTGTTGTTGATTCCCTATTGATCTCGTTTGAAGTTTATCCTATCATTGGTAATATCGTTTGTTGTTGATTCCCTAATGATCTCGTTTGAAGTTTATCCTATCGTTGGTAATCTCGTTCGTTATTGATCCTTATTGATTCCATTTGGAGTCTACCGTACCATTAGTATTCTCGGTTGTTGATCCTACATTGATCTTGTCGAAGTTTACCGTATCATTGGTATTCTCGGTTGTTGATCCTTTATTGATCTTGTTGGAGTTTACCGTACCATTGGTATTCTCGGTCGTTTTAGATCCTTATTTGATCTTGTTGGAGTTTACCGTACCGTTGGTATTCTCGGTTGTTGATCCTTCATTGATCTTGTCGGAGTTTACCGTATTGTTGGTATTCTCGGTTGTTGATCCTTTATTGATCTTGTGTAGTTTACTGTGTCGTTGGTATTCTCAGTTGTTGATCCTTTATTGATCTTGTGGAGTTTACCGTGTTGTTGGTATTCTCGGTTGCTGATCCTTATTGATCTTGTTGGAGTTACCACATTATGGTATTCTCGTCCGTGGTTGATCCTTGTCGATCTTGTGTGGAGTTATCATGTCATTGATATTCTCGTTCTGATGCATTGGTTGGTTATTATTATTGATTGTCTGAGTATTCATAATTTGTATTGGTATTCGGGACTTGCCATTATTTCGGGACAGTTGATCTACACATGTATTATGTGATATCGGTATTATCAGAATGGTGATCCGATTGTGCTATCCCGCGAACAGGATTGGTCATGGACAGATTACTCCATACTTGAGATATATTTATGTTTGAGAATCTTGGTATCGTTTTGAATACAGTACAGATGGTTATTTTCAAATCTAATTGTCATATGAGAACGCGAGTTGTGGACTATGGTAAGGATTGATATGATATGGATTGTTATAGATTGGTAAGGTTACTACGGTAAGTTTACATTGGGAATGTTCTTAGTTTGTAAATTACATTGATATGTAATCATATATGTTGATGTGATCGTTATCATTGTTGAGTATTATGGCTGACCCCATCGTGGGCTTTATCTTTTAGGTACTCGAAGTTCGAGCAAGTAGCGGTCGTGAAGGGATGAGCTTTCCGGTGATACTGGCTATGGCATGGCTATTGGGATTTGTGTATTCTTTTCTGGTTGTTATGATTCCACTGCAAATGTATTTAATCATGTCTCTATCCGCTGTGTGTGAAATTTTATAATGGCTTTCAATATTTTTCTAACTCCTGTATACTTTCTAAATGCCCTTTTGGCGTCTTTGCCTTGTGCTTTCAAAAGGTGTTTTCTGACGGTAATTGGGAACTATGTTTTGAAAAATATTTGAGTATTTAAAACATTACCGTCTTCGCCTCTTTGGCGTAATTGAAACGTTTGCGAAAGTGATTTTAGCCTTGTGGGTTCCAATGTGGGGCCCACGGCGCTGTAATATTCTCGGTTGGCTTTTGGGATGTTACAGAAGATGGTATCAAAGCTTGGGTTTCGTAAAACCCGGGCATATGTGTTATGTGGCTCTACCAGTGCGGTAGTAGCGTGACTTTTGAAAATGATTTTCCTGACTTTTGAGTCAAACCGATTTTCGGAGGTTCCAAAATTTTTGAGATGTTTTCAAATTGCTATTTGTTATATTGGTGTGTGTTGGCATTGTGCTGAGATCATCGACTTCACGGACCTGTAAGTATGTTCTTTCAGTTAATTGTTTTTGATGATGATTATTTGAGCATGGTGACATGATTTTTGTAAAACCCATAATTTCGATTTCCGGTAATTTATTTTTTTTCGGCGGAAGTCCATTTTGACGACTCGCTTGGGACCGTATCGTCATTCCGAGAATGATTAATTCTGCACTTTTTGTCATCCGAATTCGTTTCGGTGTCATTTTATTGAGTTCCGTGTTCTTAAGCGACTTTTTCAAGTATGAGTTCGATTTTGTAAAATCATCATAAATTCTTGGAAACTCCAAAAATTCTGAATCTTTGCAATATTATAGAACATCAAGTTAGCTTCCCAGTGGTTCAAACGGTGAGTTAATCGGAATCCGAACGAAGGAGTTATGGTCGAAATAGCTAAGACTGCACGATGTGCCTTTTTGGTGTTGGAGTGGACTGTACCGCGTGCCGCGGCACACTTCGGCTGGGCCGCAGCACTAAGCCAGTGCTGGGCAGTTTTTTTTGGCCATGGGCCGCGGCACACTTGTCCTGTGCCGCGGCACACAGGGCAGATTAGCCTATTTCTGCGGATTTTGTGAGATGAATGCTCATTTCATCCCTTCCTTCATTCCTCCTTCTCTTGGGCGATCTTGTGGCGATTTTTGGGCGGTTTGGCATCATCAATCCCAGAAAACTTCATATTCTTCAAGTTCTTGGTATGGATTAACAACACCGACAATTATTCTTCATCATTAATCCAAGGTAAATTCGTAAAACCTTACTTTTGGGTGATTTGGGGGTTTTTGCATTTCTGTCCGATTCGTTCCGTGTTGTTGATTAATTCATGTTGGGTATGATTAATCTTGGTAGTATTCTTGTATTTAACATCATTTAATCCATTGTTCTTCGTCGAATCGAATTATATTTCTTGATTTCATTCGAATCGACTTTTTGGGGGATTTTTTCTCGATCTCATTTTTCATCCGTTTTTGATGGATCGATTGTGGTTAAATGATGTTGTTAAACATATTCTATGGATTGCATATCCATATTTCGACTTGGAATTCCGTTTTTATGTTTTGTCGGGACGAATCGTGTTCTTGGCCGTTTTGGGGAAAACACTTGAACCTTCGTCGTTCGTTCTTTGAATTCAACGGCTTTGAGTCATGCTATGGAATTCATTTTCATTGTTGTTATTGTCCTCCATAGTTTATTATCGCGAGTTGGCGTTCGGTGGAGTCGGCGGGTTCGTAGTCGGTTCGTGCCAACCTACTTCGGTCTATTCTCCGCATTGTGATTGTTCAAGGCAAGTACCTTGTCCATACTATTCTTGTTTTGTGGATATGATAATTGATGATCATCTTGGTGTGTATGTTTATTTGTTTGAAATGAGTTTTCAAAAGATTCGGCTAGCCTCGTTAAAGGCTCACTTTCAAAGCGTGTGTGTTTTGTAAATTGTGTGGGTTGTAAGTAACTACATGAATCCTTTGGATATATTTGGTGTTGATGTTGCGCTTGATAATGTGTGTGTACGTATATTGCTTCTTTCCGTCGCGTTATTGTTGACGTGCGTGTTGTTATTTATTCGTGTGGTCGTGGACTAACGGATGAATTATGTGAATTGGTGTATTGATTTGTTAATTGTTACAACGATGAATGTGTACTTGATGTTTGTGACAATGTGAATACTTGTTGTGAGAGACGTCATATCCGGGAGCCTTTGAGGGCGGGGCGTGCGATCTCCGGCCTGGTGTACGCTGCAATGTGCGGCTCCATATGGTTGGTGAACGCCGGTGTTTACCTAATGCGCGTGCAAGGGGCGGCTCTTATGGGAGTGATGCCGGCGTGGTGACACGGACAATGTGCGGCTGACATGTGGAGTGAACGCCGGTGCACAGGTGTTTCAGTGGAGGCGCCTGGCAAGCTTATTGGTAACGGATATTTGAGTGTTTAGCTAAGACCCCGTTACCGAATGATTATCGTATTTCAAATTCTTTCAACTCTTTTCAAATGCTGGTCTCGATATAGACCGTGATTCATGTTTTCTGGAAGTGTGTTTCAACTTGTTTTAAAATGTTGGTATCAGGGTTAATTAACCAAGGACATTTGACGAGATCTCCGAGGGTTAATTAATCAGGGGTCTTGAGCAGGTTTTGGGCGGACAAAAGGCTGTGTCCTTGATTATACTGTGTTGACATTTTGTGTTTTGGGTCGAGGACCCCGTGTGACGTTGAGATGTTTGATCTCGTGTTTATATTATTTGGATTGGGTCGAGAACACCGTGGGGGAATATTTGTGAAGACTCGCTTGTGTTGATTGAATGGTTTTCTTGCAAATTGCTTTCCGCCTATTGGTCGTGGACCTTGTTGATTTTGGAATGAGTAGGATTTGATAATCCTAAATTGTTTTCTATTAAAACTCTCGATGGCACTTTAAACAGTTTTACAAATTGTTTTCCCTTGATTTGTGATCTTTCGGTTTTGAAGTGTTTTACCCAAACTCATGCCTCGTGAAGTACTTTTCATTACGTTTGAATCTTTGAGGATTTCCTGGTTATTGTTATTCGTGGAATGTGAATTGTATGGCTCATATTTGCACTTTGTCCTTGCACTAGCAAAACAGTGGAGTTTTGCTAACCCCCGAGTATTCGGGGGGTGGATGTCTATTTTTGCATTCAGGTTTTGGAGCATAACACAGGGTCGGCACGAAAGATGATGAAAGATGATCGATACTAATCACATGAGGAACCGTACATTGTTTATTGGTTCAGTCGTACTTTATTTTCCGATGCTATATATTTTTTTCCCGTTGTATGGGTGTGGTTGTATTTTGACCCCTGAGTGGGCATGAGTTGTATGTATTTATTGAAAGACCAAATCGGTCTACGGAGTTATTTTAGCCTTAAAGGCATTGTTGAGTTGTTCGATGTTGTTACCAGCCTGGTAGATCCTTGAGGAAAGGTTCTACGGCGTGTAATATCTCTGAGCGGATTGGGGGTGTTACATAAATGGTATCAGAGATTAGGTTGTGGAAACCTAGGCTGTCGGGTCAAGTCGTGTTGTTTGAGTCTTGTTTCGTCGGATTTTATCTGACTGAGTCGTGTCGCGACGCGTCGTCTAAGTTGGTTGGTCGTGATTAGTATCGTGGGGCGATCATCATCTTCGTGCGACCTGTGGATGTAAGTCTCCCTTCTTTGTGTTGTGCCTCGTGTGACACGAGCTATTTTTATGATTATTTGTTAAGTGACGGGATCCTCTTATGGATTTTGATTTCTTGATATGTGGTTATTTGACTCTCATATTTCGTTCATAAGAGGAGTAGTGTTGTTGGATTATGCATGTTTGACTGTACTTCTTTTACCCGCTGCGTGAGTTCTTTTGTAATGGCTTTCGGTATTTTACCGACTGAGTTTTATTTCGAAAACCGATTCCCTTAACTGAGTTTGTGGCATTATGGCCTTGATCGTTTTGGCGAAATTCTTATGACGGTATTTAGTGCTTTGTAAATGACTTTTGTAAGTTTTTGAAATATTACCGTCATCAGCCTTTTTGACGTTTTTGTAAATGGTTTTTAGCCTGGTGGGTTCTGGCGTGGGGCCCACGGCGTTATAATGTTCCGTGTAATTACCTGAAATTTTTGGGCATTCTAGCCCATTGGATTATTTTTGAAAACCTTGAGTATCTTAGAAAATAAATTTCGAGACGTACTTTTAAAATGAATCGTTTTCTCGTGGTACTTCCAAGGTGCCACAATATTTTTCCAAATTCTTCTATCTCGAGGACCAAAATGTTTTGAGATATTTTCAATGTTTTAGAAACACTTTTACTTAGACCCGAGGGTCGAATATTCTGAAAGTTTTCACTAAGAGAAAGTGTCCTCATTTTTATCAAATGCGAAATGGTTCTCCAAAGTCTCGATAACGATGTTTCACGTTTGTATTTTTTTTTTTGAAAGGTGATACTCAAGATCAACCAGTTTTCTTCTAAATTATTTTCAAAATGAGGTTTTCATTTTTAAAACCTATCCATTCCCGTTTGAGGGATGGGTATATATGTATGATGTTCGCGTTGTCATTTTGATATTTGCTCCCGAGTATGATCGAATTGGTGGTGTGAGCGTTGAGTCGTATTCCACACATTTGTTGTGTTAGCCCCCTGTGAGAGGCGGGATGTTGGTGTTGAATGTTGTCGCCTCGTGGTGATTTCTGCGTTGTCGCGCATGTGCGAGCTGTTAGAGCTTGGTTTGGTATGACCGTGTGCATCGGTGATCGTTCCGTTATGTGTCGGTTGTTTAATGTCTTGTTACCTTGCTCCTGTTTTTGTGAATTTCGTGGATGAGGTCGGGGGTAATACCCGTACTATTTTGACTTCTGTATTTTCTCTTTCTCTAGTCTATCGATTCGCTCATGTTCGTTGATACTTTATGAACTTGTTCTGTATTTCGGTTTCATCGTCCGAATGAACTGTGATCTTGTTGTGGGTCGATCTAGTTATCGCTGTGACTTTTTCGAGTTCGGTTCGATTCTTGTGAACCTTGTTCGGAAGTGACATCATTTGGTTCTATTAACTCTTCTATTCGACGTGGATCGGATTTCGAATTTTTGTATTTTCGACTCTGTCGACTCATTTATGTTCGTTGACATTTTCTGAACTTTCCCTATCCCTTGCTTTTATGATCGAACGAGGGTGGTATTGTTTCGGAATAACTCGTTTGTCGTTGTGACTTTTCAATCGCTATTCCCTTTCCTGTGGATCTTATGGGAATGCATGTCTTGTTGTTCTCACCAGATCATCTTGGGAGTTGTTGTTTGAATTTTATTATCCTTCGTGTTTCGGACATGATTGTTCGATTTTTGTTGTCTCGATCATTTGTTTGTTCGGTTTTTGTTCTTGTTTCGTGATTGTTGAGCGTTCAGGCTCCTTCGTAATTCCCTTAAGTTCGGGAAATTAGTCTCGTTTTCGATCTTCCAACCCTTAGGCGGTGGAATTCCGTATTTGTTCAGCGTTTGGCCCGCGTTTTGATTGATGAACCGTTGGGTTGGTCAATCGTATTAATTTTCATTCGTTGTGTTTTGTGATTGTTCGGATAATTGACTTGACTATATTATCCATTTGATGACGCTTGTCATTTGTTGGTTTTATTATATCCCTAACGGCGACGTTGTGTTGGTCGCCGTGGAGCGTGTTTTCACGCCGTATGTCTCTTTGCGTTTCTTGCAGCGTTTCGCCGTCGGGTGAGAGTTTTCGGTTTTTGTGTATCTCGTCGAGTTTTCCTGGCAGGGGATATTGCTTCTCCCTACTTATTTTAAGTTTCGGGACGAAACTTCTTTTAAGGAGGGTAGAATGTAAAACCCGTAATTTCGATTTCCGGTAATTTCTTTTTTTCGGCGGAAGTCCATTTTGACGACTCGCTTGGGACCGTATCGTCATTCCGAGAATGATTAATTCTGCACTTTTTGTCATCCGAGTTCGTTTCGGTGTCGTTTTATTGAGTTCCGTGTTCTTAAGCGACTTTTTCAAGTATGAGTTCGATTTTGTAAAATCATCATAAATTCTTGGAAACTCCAAAAATTCCGAATCTTTTCAATATTATAGAGCATCAAGTTATCTTCCCAATGGTTCAAACGGTGAGTTAATCGGAGTCCGGACGAAGGAGTTATGGTCGAAATAGCTAAGACTGCACGATGTGCCTTTTTGGTGTTGGAGTGGACTGTACCGCGTGCCGCGGCACACTTAGGCTGGGCCGCGGCACTAAGCCAGTGCTGGGCAGTTTTTTTTGGCCGTGGGCCGCGGCACACTTGTCCTGTGTCGCGGCACACAGGGCAGATTAGCCTATTTTTGCGGATTTTGTGAGATGAATGCTCATTTCATCTCTTCCTTCATTCCTCCTTCTCTTGGGCGATCTTGTGGCGATTTTTGGGCGGTTTGGCATCATCAATCCCAGAGAACTTCATATTCTTCAAGTTCTTGGTATGGATTAACAACACCAACAATTGTTCTTCATCATTAATCCAAGGTAAATTCTTGAAACCTTACTTTTGGGTGATTCGGGGGGTTTTGCATTTTTGTCCGATTCGTTCCGTGTTGTTGATTAATTCATGTTGGGTATGATTAATCTTGGTAGTATTCTTGTGTTTAACATCATTTAATCCATTGTTCTTCGTCGAATCGAATTATATTTCTTGATTTCATTCGAATCGACTTTTTGGGGTATTTGTTCTCGATCTCGTTTTCCATCCGTTTTTGATGGATCGATTGTGGTTAAATGATGTTGTTAAACATATTCTATGGATTGCATATCCATATTTCGACTTGGAATTTCGTTTTCGTGTTTTGTCGGGACGAATCGTGTTCTTGGCCATTTTGGGGAAAACACTTGAACCTTCGTCGTTCGTTCTTTGAATTCAACGGCTTTGAGTCATGCTATGGAATTCATTTTCATTGTTGTTAATGTCCTCCGTAGTTTATTATCGCGAGTTGACGTTCGGTGGAGTCGGCGGGTTCGTAGTCGGTTCGTGCCAACCTACTTCGGTCGATTCTCCGCGTTGTGATTGTTCAAGGCAAGTACCTTGTCCATACTATTCTTGTTTTGCGGATATGATAATTGGTGATCATCTTGGTGTGTATGTTTATTTGTTTGAAATGAGTTTTCAAAAGATTCGGCTAGCCTCGTTAAAAGCTCGCTTTCAAAACGCGTGTGTTTTGTAAATTGTGTGGGTTGTAAGTGACTACGTGAATCCTTTGGATATATTTGGTGTTGATGTTGCGCTTGATAATGCGTGTGTACGTATATTGCTTCTTTCCGTCGCATTATGGTTGACGTGCGTGTTGTTATTTATTCGTGTGGTCTGTAACACCCCAAAAGATTCGGAGTATATTACAGCGCCGTGGACCCCCCACATGGGACCCACCAGGCTACAAACAAGAAAACTCCACTCGACTAACCATCCCGGTTAGCGAGGACACACATTTAATTATAAGACATAAAAAGTTACGCCCGAAGCAACCGGCGAAATGATCATCAACCAACAATGTAACAATTTAAAAGTAGCACAATACGGAGTTTGAAATGAAAAGCCTAAGTACTCGCGAGTACACTCTATAAGTTTATAATTATTAGAACAACCAAATCGAAATGGACGAAAGAAATAGAAAGACCCAAATGCACATGTCAACGACCCTGGCCAACGTCCTCATACTGTCCAGGTGCCCGCTCGTCCGGATAATCATAACCTGAATTCCCTAACAAGAATTTCCCCAAAACGGGTCCCCAGAGGGGTTAGCAATTACGCTAGTACAAGTAATCAAGGCAAACCAATCGCTTACACATTTCATAGTACATGCACCAATATTATTTCAAAAACCAAAACCAGACATGTCTTTTCCGGAAACAAACAGTCACAATTAATTTGCCTAGGACCGGGACGAAGCCACGAATCCCACTCGAGGCCTCTAAGGACCCTCCCGAGCTGGCCACATTCATAAAACAAACCAAGCACCACACGTCACCTAGGACCGGGACGAAGCCACGAATCTCACTCGAGGCCTCTAAGGACCCTCCCGAGCTGGCTAGCGAATCAAACTCATGAATCCAGGCCGAAGCCATAGATTCCCTCGAGGCCCCGTCGGACCCTCCCGAGGTGAGTAAAGCACACACAATATACATTACCATTTCACGTTAAGCATAAAGGTTTCCAAGAATACTTGCCTTGAATATTTTGATGACGCAACGAATGGAAAGGATAATCACCGACGAACACTAGGAATCAACGGAACCGAACCTAACGATTCGAAGAACATAATTATAACCAACTCTAGCCGAATACGGAAATGGAATACACCCGAAAACCCGCCTACGATTCATGTATATTCGCACAAAATAACAACGAGGGCGGACCACAACCAAACCCTCTCGATTCCGCAAAACTATGAAAATATACCATGAATCCGTAGGGAAAATAATGATATCAACAAGATTAATCATATTCATCAAGAATCCATCAACAAAACGGAAAGAATCGGACAAAAACCCCAAAATCCCCAATTATCCAAAAGGGAGGGTTTCAAGAAATATTACCTTTGGAGATTCAAGTACTAAGATCCGTAGAACACGTGTTGGATTGATTGTCCGGGCTTCACTATCGAAGAAAAATGATGAAAATCAACCCCCCAATGAATAATGATGAAGAACTCCCCCCCTCTCTCTCACTCTCTCTCGCGTTGCAGGAAGAAGAAGAAAGAAATGAGCAGCGGACGCTCAAAACGACACAATTATAGGGGGTTGACCGCATTGTGTGCCGCGGCACAGTTGAGGTGTGTCGCGGCACAGGCCAAAAATTTACTCCCAGGGTTCGGCAGTGTGCCGCGGCACAGCCTGCGTGTGCCGCGGCACCCGGTACAGGCGGGTTTTGGTCGCAGATGTCACACGAGTGTGCCGCGGCACCGGATGGGTGTGCCGCGGCACACAGTACAGTTCGTTTGGCCAACAACTGAAGAAATTTGTGTGCCGCGGCACACACATCTTGTTCCGTGGCCCTCACCCCCTTTTGGGTCCCAAAATGATAAAAATGATCCGGAAAGAGAATAAAACGATAGGAATCAATATTTGGGAACCAATAGCACGAAATGTATCCACGGCAACCCCGAAACGGCGGTTCCGCACCACAATAACTAGAATACAGTTCAACAGTTGACAGGAAGGGCACACTGAAAGGTACACGAGGGTCACTATAACTGAGAAATATACCAAAAATGAAAATACAAGGGAAAGAAAAATACCGGGTATTACATTCTACCCCTCTAAAAGTAAGTTTCGTCCCGAAACTTAAGAAACAAACAACTCAGGGTACCTAGCACGCATGCTATCCTCGGTTTCCCAAGTTGCTTCCTCGACACCGTGTCTTGACCACTGCACTTTGACCAAAGGGATGGTCTTATGCCTCAGTCGTTTCTCACGATGCTCCAAAATCTTCAAAGGACGCTCCTCAAAAGTAATATCTTCAGCAATATCAATCTCGCCATAATCGATGACGTGACTAGGATCCGGAACATATTTCCTCACCTGGGAAACATGAAAAACGCTATGAATGTGACTCAAGGCCGGGGGTAACGCCAAACGGTATGCTAACGCACCGACCCGCTCGAGAATCTCGAAGGGTCCAATAAATCTCGGACTCAACTTCCCCTTCTTCCCGAAACGGAAAACCCCTCTCGTCGGCGACACCTTCAGCAAAACGTGGTCTCCCACCTCGAATTCTAAAGGTCGACGACGGACATCGGCATATGACTTCTGTCGACTCTGGGCCGTCAACATCCGTTCCGGAATTAATTCTATCTTCCGCCTCGTCTCTAAAACGACATCCGGCTCGGTCCCGACCAAATCGGACGCCTCATTCCAACAAATCGTCAATCGACATCGCCGCCCATAAAGTGCCTCATACGGTGCCATCCGAATCGACGCGTGCCAACTATTGTTGTACGTGAATTCGATCAATGGCAAATGCTCTTCCCAGTCGCTACTCCAATCGAGGGCACAAGCACGCAACATGTCCTCGAATGTCTGGATAGTGCGTTCCGACTGTCCATCTGACTGGGGATGAAAAGAGGTACTCAAATGCAAACGGGTACCCAACGCCTTATGCACCGCCTGCCAAAAGTGCGATACAAAACGGCCATCACGATCCGAAACAATAGACTTTGGAGTACCGTGAAGTCTCACAATCTGCGCGATAAACACACGAGCCAATTTATCCGGGCCCCAACTGTCCTTGATGCCCAGAAAATGTGCCGACTTGGTCAGACGATCAACAATCACCCAAACCATATTCATGCCCGATCTCGATCTCGGCAAACTCGTAATGAAATCCATCGATATATCTTCCCATTTCTATTCCGGAATGGGAAGTGACTGCAATAACCCAGCCGGTCGCTGATGCTCGATTTTGACCTGCTGGCAAGTCAAACATCTCGCCACAAACTGTGCGACCTCCTCCTTCATATCATTCCACAAGAAGTTCCTCCTCAGGTCCTTGTACATCTTACTCGAACCAGAATGAACGGAATAGGGTGTGGAATGGGCCTCACGCAAAATACTCTATCGCAACTCTGGATCGTTCGGCACACAAAGCCGACTCTGGAATCTCAAAACACCGTCCTCGTGAATCACAAACCCAGGAGACTTTCCCTTAAGAACGTTCTCTCGGATTTGAGTAATCATCGGATCCTCTAATTGTTTCAGCTTAATTTCATCGATCAAAGACGACGAAATCTCTAAAGCACAAAGTTGCCCGACAGATCCAGGCAACAAAACCTCAACACCAGACTCAATCAAAGCCCGCCGAAGCTCAGACTGAGATGTGAGGACCTCAAGCGTTCGCAACGCAATCGGTTTCCGACTCAAGGCGTCGGCTACGACGTTCGCCGTGCCCGGATGATAAAGGATTTCGAGGTCATAATCCTTAATCAGCTCTAACCACCTCCTCTGCCTCATATTCAACTCCCGCTGAGTAAATATATATTTTAGACTTTTATGATCGGTAAAAATCGACATGCAGAGCCGAAAAGATAGTGACGCCAAATCTTGAGCGCAAAAGCGATTGCCGCTAACTCCAAATCATGAGTAGGGTAGTTAAGCTCATACGGTCTCAATCGTCTCGACGCATAGGCAATGGTCTTGCCGTCCGCATCAATACGCACCCAAGACCACGGCCCAAGCGTCTCTATAAACGGCGAATCCCTCGTTGCCACACGGCAACGCCAAAACCGGGGCTGAAGTCAAACGCTTCTTGACTCCTCGAAACTCGATCGCCTCTCATCGATCCGCATTTAACTTCTCGGATTTCCGGAGCAAGCTGTAAGTGGTCGAGCTAGTTTTGAGAAACCCTCACGAACCTACGGTAGCCCAAACCCAAGAAACTACGGACCTCCTTCACATTTGTGGGCGATGCCCAATCCAACACCGCCTCAATCTTCTGCGGATCCACTCGAACTCCCTCGGTGAAATCACGTGACCCGAAACATCACTTTCTTGACCAGAACTCACATTTTGAGAACTTCGCATAGAGTTGCTCGGCCCTCAAAATGTCTAACACTATCCGCAAATGATGGGCATGCTCTTCCTCATTCCTCGAATAAATAAGAATATCGTCAATGAAGACGACGACACACTTATCCAAATACTCGATAAAGACTTTGTTCATCAATTGCATGAACACCGCCGGCGCATTAGTTAACCCGAAAGGCATAACTACAAACTCATAATGTCCGTATCTCGTCCGAAAAGCTGTCTTCGGCACGTCGGACTCCCTCACCCGGAGCTGATAGTACCCCGATTTTAAATCAATCTTCGAGAACACCGCAGCTCCCTGCAACTGATCGAACAAGTCGTCAATCCTCGGCAAAGGGTACTTGTTCTTGATGGTCACTTTGTTTAGTTCTCGATAGTCGATACACAAACGTAGTGAACCATCCTTCTTACGCACAAACAAGACCGGTGCGCCCCAAGGCGAGGCGCTCGGTCGAACATACCCCGACTCCAGAAGTTCACTCAACTGTTTCTTCAACTGGGCCATCTCTGAAGGTGCCATGCGATACGGCGCCTTCGAAATCGGAGTCGCGCCCGGCTCTAATTCTATAACAAACTCAACCTTACGATCCGGTGGCAATCCCGGCAACTCGTCAGGAAATACATCAGGAAACTCACTAACCACTGGAATCGACGAAAACTCGACTCCACCATTCTCCGCCTTCAAGGCGTAGCACCAATAACCAGTACACCCCTTTCGCAGGAGTTTCACCGCCTTCAAGGCGTTAATAACAAACTTCTGGTTTCTCTTTCGCCCCGCGAAAGAGTGTTCAGTGCCGTCCTCGGCTAACATAGTAATGATCCTCGTGCGGTAGTTCATGATTGCACCATGCCGCTCGAGCCAATCATTCCCGAGAATTAAATCCTCGCCCTCGATACTCACAACAATAAGATTAGAGAGCCAAGCCCTCTCACAAATGGTCACAGAACAGTCCCGGACTTCTCGATCACCGACAATTCTATCACCGCTAGGAAGTTTAACGATGAGAGGCTCGCAAGGTGACAAGCAGTCGAGACTCAAACGGCGTACGCACTCTAGAGAAATGAATGAATGCGTAGCACCCGAATCAAAAAGTACACCGACAGGATGAGAATGGATACGAACGGTACTTGTCGCCACAGTAGCTGCTGGGTCATCGGCCCTCCTCATCTCGTATATACGCGGCTGGGCGGAGCCGACACTAGAAGCTCCTCCTCTAGCGGGTTGACCCCGACCCCTACCTCGGCCGACACTCGGTGGAGGCGGCGGAGCAAATGAGCCCTGGTTCACACTCGGCTCCATAGGTGCTGGGTGAGAAGAACGGGCGCCGCGAAACTGTCTGAGTTTCTCGCAAAAAGAAGCCTTGTGGCCCGACTGACCACAAGTATGACAAGTTAAAGGTGGACGAAGACAATCCCGGTTCACGTGGCCTGGCTTGCCACAGTTAAAGCATCTGGGGTCCCGGACGACGGTTCCGGCGGCACTCCGAAAGCTCTCAGAGAAACGAGCCGAACCGCCCGTAGAAATATTTGCAGCCTGAGATTTCTGCTGGCCTCCACTCTTGGGACCAGAAAAATTTCCGACCGACTTCTGCTTCTTGCTCTCACGAGCCAAATCGCTAGCGGTCACCGACATATCATAAGCAAGGGCTCGACTCTGATAATCCTTCAGGGTAGTACAGACGAGCCCAGACATATAGTCCCGAATGGACAGTTTCATCCTCCTGGAAAAATGGAAAATCTTGTCGCTTTCCTCGACAACTTGGGTCTTCACATAACCCAACTCCTTGTTAAAGTCGGCAATGGCCTGAGATACGGGGATATCCCGTGGTTGAGCATCATAGAAAGCATGCACTCGAGCCTGTCTGACCGGCCACGGACAATATTCGGTCTCCATCAATTCTTGAAATTCGGCCCATGAAGCAACATGATCTTTGGGACCAACGGCCTCCCACCAATCCGTAGCATCTCCCGTGAGAAAATATTGAGCAATAGGGACCTTACGGTCCTCGGGGCAGTTGGTAGCAGTGAATACTTTGGATATCTCCTTGATCCACCCTTCCCAGCCGATCGGGTCCGAAGCTCCCGAAAACTGGGAAGGATGCATCTTGATGACATCCACAAGCCAACGATCTGCTCCGCCCGATTAGCATGGGCACGATCGGGTTCTCGACCACTGAGCTATAGACGCCATCTGGTTAACCATTTGCCGCATAATGCCGCAATACCAAGATCGGCGCGCGCTCCCGAGAAGAAGCATGATCGTGACGGTCACCGCATCGCTGCCTCGAAGAATGCGACGTGGCCGCCCCACCGGCCGCCCCACGTCCCCGGCCGCGTCCACGACCACGACCACGACCACGGTTTCCTCCGGCATCCATACCGATGTTGAGAGATAATGAAGTATATCGATGATGAGTAAGGGAGGAAAAGCAACTACGATTCAAAAGTGGAAATACAATGCAAGAAACAAAAGAGCCGAATAAGAAAACTTACGAGCACCGGAAGTACTGGGATCTGGCGGCGGTGTGACAATGTGCAAAACAAAACACGACTAGACCTAAATAACCAACAAGCCTAGGTATCCATAAACCTAGAGCTCGATACCATTTTCTGTAACACCCCAAAATATTGAGTATATTACGGACCGTGGACCCCACATGGGACCCACCAGGCTACAAACAAGAAAACTCCACTCGACTAACCATCCCGGTTAGCGAGGACACACATTTAATTATAAGACATAAAAAGTTACGCCCGGAGCAACCGACGAAATGATCATCAACCAACAATGTAACAATTTAAAAGTAGCACAATACGGAGATTGAAATGAAAAGCCTAAGTACTCGCGAGTACACTCTATAAGTTTATAATTATTAGAACAACCAAATCGAAATGGACGAAAGAAATAGAAAGACCCAAATGCACATGTCAACGACCCTGGCCAACATCCAGATCGTCTGTGTGCCCGCCGTCCGGATAATCATAACTCAAATCCATAACAAGAATTTCCCAAAACGGGTCCCCGTGAGGGGTTAGCAATTTCTCTAGTACAAGTAATAAAGGCAAAACTATCGCTTACACATTTCATAGTACATGCACCAATATTATTTCAAAACCAAAACCAGACATGTCTTTTAGGAAACAAACAGTCACAATTAATTTGCCTAGACCGGACGAAGCCACGAATCCCACTCGAGGCCTCTAAGGACCCTCCCGAGCCGCCACATTCATAAAACAAACCAAGCACCACACGTCACCTAGGACCGGGACGAAGCCACGAATCTCACTCGAGGCCTCTAAGGACCCTCCCAAGCTGGCTAGCGAATCAAACTCATGAATCCAGGCCGAAGCCATAGATTCCCTCGAGGCCCCGTCGGACCCTCCCGAGGTGAGTAAAGCACACACAATATACATTACCATTTCACGTTAAGCATAAAGGTTTCCAAGAATACTTGCCTTGAATATTTTGATGACGCAACGAATGGAAAGGATAATCACCGACGAACACTAGGAATCAACGGAACCGAACCTAACGATTCGAAGAACATAATTATAACCAACTCTAGCCGAATACGGAAATGGAATACACCCGAAAACCCGCCTACGATTCATGTATATTCGCACAAAATAACAACGAGGGCGGACCACAACCAAACCCTCTCGATTCCGCAAAACTATGAAAATATACCATGAATCCGTAGGGAAAATAATGATATCAACAAGATTAATCATATTCATCAAGAATCCATCAACAAAACGGAAAGAATCGGACAAAAACCCCAAAATCCCCAATTATCCAAAAGGGAGGGTTTCAAGAAATATTACCTTTGGAGATTCAAGTACTAAGATCCGTAGAACACGCGTTGGATTGATTGTACGGGCTTCACTATCGAAGAAAAATGATGAAAATCAACCCCCCAATGAATAATGATGAAGAACTCCCCCTCTCTCTCACTCTCTCGCGCAGAAGAAGAAGAAAGAAATGAGCAATGACGCTCAAATCGACACAATTATAGGGGGTTGACCGCATTGTGTGCCGCGGCACAGCTGAGGTGTGCCGCGGCACAGGCCAAAAATTTACTCCCAGGGTTCGGCAGTGTGCCGCGGCACGGCCTGCGTGTGCCGCGGCACCCGGTACAGGCGGGTTTTGGTCGCAGATGTCACACGAGTGTGCCGCGGCACCGGATAGGTGTGCCGCGGCACTGGCTTGGCATTGTGCCGCGGCACCGGATGGGTGTGCCGCGGCACACAGTACAGTTCGTTTGGCCAACAACTGAAGAAATTTGTGTGCCGCGGCACACACATCTTGTGCCGCGGCCCTCACCCCCTTTTGGGTCCCAAAATGATAAAAATGATCCGGAAAGAGAATAAAACGATAGGAATCAATATTTGGGAACCAATAGCACGAAATGGATCCACGGCAACCCCGAAACGGCGGTTCCGCACCACAATAACTAGAATACAGTTCAACAGTTGACAGGAAGGGCACACTGAAAGGTACACGAGGGTCACTATGACCGAGAAATATACCAAAAATGAAAATACAAGGGAAAGAAAAATACCGGGTATTACATTCTACCCCTCTAAAAGTAAGTTTCGTCCCGAAACTTAAGAAACAAACAACTCAGGGTACCTAGCACGCATGCTATCCTCGGTTTCCCAAGTTGCTTCCTCGACACCGTGTCTCGACCACTGCACTTTGACCAAAGGGATGGTCTTATGCCTCAGTCGTTTCTCACGATGCTCCAAAATCTTCAAAGGACGCTCCTCAAAAGTAATATCTTCAGCAATATCAATCTCGCCATAATCGATGACGTGACTAGGATCCGGAACATATTTCCTCACCTGGGAAACATGAAAAACGCTATGAATGTGACTCAAGGCCGGGGGTAACGCCAAACGGTATGCTAACGCACCGACCCGCTCGAGAATCTCGAAGGGTCCAATAAATCTCGAACTCAACTTCCCCTTCTTCCCGAAACGGAAAACCCCTCTCGTTGGCGACACCTTCAGCAAAACGTGGTCTCCCACCTCGAATTCTAAAGGTCGACGACGGACATCGGCATATGACTTCTGTCGACTCTGGGCCGTCAACATCCGTTCCCGAATTAATTCTATCTTCCGCCTCGTCTCTAAAACGACATCCGGCTCGGTCCCGACCAAATCGGACGCCTCATTCCAACAAATCGTCAATCGACATCGCCGCCCATAAAGTGCCTCATACGGTGCCATCCGAATCGACGCGTGCCAACTATTGTTGTACGTGAATTCGATCAATGGCAAATGCTCTTCCCAGTCGCTACTCCAATCGAGGGCACAAGCACGCAACATGTCCTCGAATGTCTGGATAGTGCGTTCCGACTGTCCATCTGACTGGGGATGAAAAGAGGTACTCAAATGCAAACGGGTACCCAACGCCTTATGCACCGCCTGCCAAAAGTGCGATACAAAATGGCCATCACGATCCGAAACAATAGACTTTGGAGTACCGTGAAGTCTCACAATCTGCGCGATAAACACACGAGCCAATTTATCCGGGCCCCAACTGTCCTTGATGCCCAGAAAATGTGCGGACTTGGTCAGACGATCAACAATCACCCAAACCATATTCATGCCCGATCTCGATCTCGGCAAACTCGTAATGAAATCCATCGATATATCTTCCCATTTCCATTCCGGAATGGGAAGTGACTGCAATAACTTGAGTCGGCCGATGCTCGATTTTGACCTGCTGGCAAGTCAAACATCTCGCCACAAACTGTGCGACCTCCTCCTTCATATCATTCCACAAGAATTTCCTCCTCAGGTCCTTGTACATCTTACTCGAACCAGGATGAACGGAATAGGGTGTGGAATGGGCCTCACGCAAAATACTCTATCGCAACTCTGGATCGTTCGGCACACAAAGCCGACTCTGGAATCTCAAAACACCGTCCTCGTGAATCACAAACCCAGGAGACTTTCCCTTAAGAACGTTCTCTCGGATTTGAGTAATCATCGGATCCTCTAATTGTTTCAGCTTAATTTCATCGATCAAAGACGACGAAATCTCTAAAGCACAAAGTTGCCCGACAGATCCAGGCAACAAAACCTCAACACCAGACTCAATCAAAGCCCGCCGAAGCTCAGACTGAGATGTGAGGACCTCAAGCGTTCGCAACGCAATCGGTTTCCGACTCAAGGCGTCGGCTACGACGTTCGCCTTGCCCGGATGATAAAGGATTTCGAGGTCATAATCCTTAATCAGCTCTAACCACCTCCTCTGCCTCATATTCAACTCCCGCTGAGTAAATATATATTTTAGACTTTTATGATCGGTAAAAATCTGACATGCAGAGCCGAAAAGATAGTGACGCCAAATCTTGAGCGCAAAAACGACTGCCGCTAACTCCAAATCATGAGTAGGGTAGTTAAGCTCATACGGTCTCAACTGTCTCGACGCATAGGCAATGGTCTTGCCGTCCGCATCAATACGCACCCAAGACCACGGCCCAAGCGTCGCTATAAATGGCGAATCCCTCATTGCCACACGGCAACCCCAAAACCGGGCTGAAGTCAACGCTTCTTGACTCCTCGAAACTCGATCGCCTCTCATCGATCCGCATTTAACTTCTCGGATTTACGGAGCAAGCGTGTAAGTGGCCGAGCTAGTTTTGAGAAACCCTCACGAACCTACGTGAGCCACCAAACCCAAGAAACTACGGACCTCCTTCACATTTGTGGGCGATGCCCAATCCAACACCGCCTCAATCTTCTGCGGATCCACTCGAACTCCCTACCGAAATCACGTGACCCGAAACATCACTTTCTTGACTAACTCACATTTTGAGAACTTCGCATAGAGTTGCTCGGCCCTCAAAATGTCTAACACTATCCGCAAATGATGGGCATGCTCTTCCTCATTCCTCGAATAAATAAGAATATCGTCCAATGAAGACGACGACACACTTATCCAAATACTCGATAAAGACTTTGTTCATCAATTGCATGAACACCGCCGCGCATTAGTTAACCCAAAAGGCATAACTACAAACTCATAATGTCCGTATCTCGTCCGAAAAGTCAGTCTTCGCACGTCGGACTCCTCACCCGGAGCCGATAGTACCCGATTTTAAATCAATCTTCGAGAACACCGCAGCTCCCTGCAACTGATCGAACAAGTCGTCAATCCTCGGCAAAGGGTACTTGTTCTTGATGGTCACTTTGTTTAGTTCGCGATAGTCGATACACAAACGTAGTGAACCATCCTTCTTACGCACAAACAAGACCGGTGCGCCCCAAGGCGAGGCGCTCGGTCGAACATACCCCGACTCCAGAAGTTCACTCAACTGTTTCTTCAACTGGGCCATCTCTGAAGGTGCCATGCGATACGGCGCCTTCGAAATCGGAGTCGCGCCCGGCTCTAATTCTATAACAAACTCAACCTTACGATCCGGTGGCAATCCCGGCAACTCGTCAGGAAATACATCAGGAAACTCACTAACGACTGGAATCGACGAAAACTCGACTCCACCATTCTCCGCCTTCAAGGCGTAGCACCAATAACCAGTACACCCCTTTCGCAGGAGTTTCACCGCCTTCAAGGCGTTAATAACAAACATCTGGTTTCTCTTTCGCCCCGCGAAAGAGTGTTCAGTGCCGTCCTCGGCTCACATAGTAATGATCCTCGTGCGGTAGTTCATGATTGCACCATGCCGCTCGAGCCAATCATTCCCGAGAATTAAATCCTCGCCCTCGATACTCACAACAATAAGATTAGAGAGCCAAGCCCTCTCACAAATGGTCACAGAACAGTCCCGGACTTCTCGATCACCGACAATTCTATCACCGCTAGGAAGTTTAACGATGAAAGGCTCGCAAGGTGACAAGCAGTCGAGACTCAAACGGCGTACACACTCTAGAGAAATGAATGAATGCGTAGCACCCGAATCAAAAAGTACACCGACAGGATGAGAATGGATACGAACGGTACCTGTCGCCACAGTAGCTGCTGGGTCATCGGCCCTCCTCATCTCGTATATACGCGGCTGGGCGGAGCCGACACTGGAAGCTCCTCCTCTAGCGGGTTGACCCCGACCCCTACCTCGGCCGACACTCGGTGGAGGCGGCGGAGCAAATGAGCCCTGGTTCACACTCGGCTCCATAGGTGCTGGGTGAGAAGAACGGGCGCCGCGAAACTGTCTGAGTTTCTCGCAAAAAGAAGCTTTGTGGCCCGACTGACCACAAGTATGACAAGTTAAAGGTGGACGAAGACAATCCCGGTTCACGTGGCCTGGCTTGCCACAGTTAAAGCATCTGGGGTCCCGGACGACGGTTCCGGCGGCACTCCGAAAGCTCTCAGAGAAACGAGCCGAACCGCCCTTAGAAATATTTGCAGCCTGAGATTTCTGCTGGCCTCCACTCTTGGGACCAGAAAAATTTCCGACCGACTTCTGCTTCTTGCTCTCACGAGCCAAATCGCTAGCGGTCACCGACATATCATAAGCAAGGGCTCGACTCTCATAATCCTTCAGGGTACTACGCAGAGCCTGCATATATAGTCCCGAATGGACAGTTTCATCCTCCTGGAAAATGGAAAATCTTGTCGCTTTCCTCGACAACTTGGGTCTTCACATAACCCAACTCCTTGTTAAAGTCGGCAATGGCCTGAGATACGGGGATATCCCGTGGTTGAGCATCATAGAAAGCATGCACTCGAGCCTGTCTGACCGGCCACGGACAATATTCGGTCTCCATCAATTCTTGAAATTCGGCCCATGAAGCAACATGATCTTTGGGACCAACGGCCTCCCACCAATCCGTAGCATCTCCCGTGAGAAAATATTGAGCAATAGGGACCTTACGGTCCTCGGGGCAGTTGGTAGCAGTGAATACTTTGGATATCTCCTTGATCCACCCTTCCCAGCCGATCGGGTCCGAAGCTCCCGAAAACTGGGGAGGATGCATCTTGATGACATCCTGAAGCCAACGATCTGTTCCGCCCCGATTAGCATGGGCCTGATCGGGGTTCTGGACCACCTGAGCTATAGACGCCATCTGGTTAACCATTTGCTGCATAACAGCCGCAATACCAAGATCGGCGCGCTCCTGAGAAGAAGCATGACTGTGACGGTCACCGCATCGCGGCTCTCGAAGAATGCGACGTGGCCGCCCCACCGGCCGCCCCACGCCCCCCAGCGTCCACGACCACGACCACGGTTTCCTCCGGCATCCATACGATGTTGAGAGATAATGTATATCGATGATGAGTAAGGGAGGAAAAGCAACTACGATTCAAAAGTGGAAATACAATGCAAGAAACAAAAGAGCCGAATAAGAAAACTTACGAGCACCGGAAGTACTGGGATCTTTGGCGGTGTGACAATGTGCAAAACAAAACACGACTAGACCCAAATAACCAACAAGCCTAGGTATCCATAAACCTAGAGCTCGATACCATTTTCTGTAACACCCCAAAATATTCGAGTATATTACGGACCGTGGACCCCCACATGGGACCCACCAGGCTACAAACAAGAAAACTCCACTCGACTAACCATCCCGGTTAGCGAGGACACACATTTAATTATAAGACATAAAGTTACGCCGAGCAACCGCGAAATGATCATCAACCAACAATGTAACAATTTAAAAGTAGCACAATACGGAGATTGAAATGAAAAGCCTAAGTACTCGCGAGTACACTCTATAAGTTTATAATTATTAGAACAACCAAATCGAAATGGACGAAAGAAATAGAAAGACCCAAATGCACATGTCAACGACCCTGGCCAACATCCTCGTATCGCCTGGTGCCCGCTCGTCCGGATAATCATAACCTGAAATCCATAACAAGAATTTCCCCAAAACGGGTCCCCAGAGGGGTTAGCAATTACGCTAGTACAAGTAATCAAGGCAAACCAATCGCTTACACATTTCATAGTACATGCACCAATATTATTTCAAAAACCAAAACCAGACATGTCTTTTCCGGAAACAAACAGTCACAATTAATTTGCCTAGGACCGGGACGAAGCCACGAATCCCACTCGAGGCCTCTAAGGACCCTCCCGAGCTGGCCACATTCATAAAACAAACCAAGCACCACACGTCACCTAGGACCGGGACGAAGCCACGAATCCCACTCGAGGCCTCTAAGGACCCTCCCGAGCTGGCTAGCGAATCAAACTCATGAATCCAGGACGAAGCCATAGATTCCCTCGAGGCCCCGTCGGACCCTCCCGAGGTGAGTAAAGAACACACAATATACATTACCATTTCACGTTAAGCATAAAGGTTTCCAAGAATACTTGCCTTGAATATTTTGATGACGCAACGAACGGAAAGGATAATCACCGACGAACACTAGGAATCAACGGAACCGAACCTAACGATTCGAAGAACATAATTATAACCAACTCTAGCCGAATACGGAAATGGAATACACCCGAAAACCCGCCTACGATTCATGTATATTCGCACAAAATAACAACGAGGGCGGACCACAACCAAACCCTCTCGATTCCGCAAAACTATGAAAATATACCATGAATCCGTAGGGAAAATAATGATATCAACAAGATTAATCATATTCATCAAGAATCCATCAACAAAATGGAAAGAATCGGACAAAAACCCCAAAATCCCCAATTATCCAAAAGGGAGGGTTTCAAGAAATATTACCTTTGGAGATTCAAGTACTAAGATCCGTAGAACACGCGTTGGATTGATTGTACGGGCTTCACTATCGAAGAAAAATGATGAAAATCAACCCCCCAATGAATAATGATGAAGAACTCCCCCCCTCTCTCTCACTCTCTCTCGCGTTGCAGGAAGAAGAAGAAAGAAATGAGCAGCGGACGCTCAAAACGACACAATTATAGGGGGTTGACCGCATTGTGTGCCGCGGCACAGGCCAAAAATTTACTCCTGTGGTTCGGCAAGGTGCCAAGATACGGCTGCGTGTGCCGCGGCACCAGACAGGCGGGTTTTGGTCGCAGATGTCACACGAGTGTGCCGCGGCACCGGATAGGTGTGCCGCGGCACTGGCTTGGCATTGTGCTGCGGCACCGGATGGGTGTGCCGCGGCACACAGTACAGTTCGTTTGGCCAACAACTGAAGAAATTTGTGTGCCGCGGCACACACATCTTGTGCCGCGGCCCTCACCCCCTTTTGGGTCCCAAAATGATAAAAATGATCCGGAAAGAGAATAAAAGGATAGGAATCAATATTTGGGAACCAATAGCACGAAATGGATCCACGGCAACCCCGAAACGGCGGTTCCGCACCACAATAACTAGAATACAGTTCAACAGTTGACAGGAAGGGCACACTGAAAGGTACACGAGGGTCACTATGACCGAGAAATATACCAAAAATGAAAATACAAGGGAAAGAAAAATATCGGGTATTACATGGTCGTGGACTGACGGATGAATTATGAGAATTGGTGTATTGATTTGATAATTGTTACGACGATGACTGTGTACTTGATGTTTGTGACAATGTGAATATTTGTTGTGAGAGATGTCATATCCGAGAGCCTCTGAGGGCGGGGCGTGCAATCTCCGGCCTGGTGTACGCTGCAATGTGCGGCTCCATATGGTTGGTAAACGCCGGTGTTTACCTAATGCGCGTGCAAGGGGCGGCTCTTATGGGAGTGACGCCGGCGCGGTGACACGGACAATGTGCGGCTGACATGTGGAGTGAACGCCGGTGCACAGGTGTTTCAGTGGAGGCGCCTGGCAGGCTTATTGGTAACGGATATTTGAGTGTTTAGCTAAGACCCCGTTGCCAAACGATTATCGTATTTCAAATTCTTTCAACTCTTTTCAAATGCTGGTCTCGATATAGACCGTGATTCATGTTTTCTGGAAGTGTGTTTCAACTTGTTTTAAAATGTTGGTATCAGGGTTAATTAACCAAGGACCTTTGACGAGATCTCCGAGGGTTAATTAATCAGGGGTCTTGAGCAGTTTTTGGGCGGACGAAAGGCTGTGTCCTTGATTATACTGTGTTGACATTTTGTGTTTTGGGTCGAGGACCACGTGTGACGTTGAGATGTTTAATCTCGTGTTGATATTATTTGGATTGGGTCGAGAACCCCGTGCGGGAATGTTTGTGAAGACTCGCTTGTGTTGATTGAATGGTTTTCTTGCAAATTGCTTTCCGCCTATTGGTCGTGGACCTTGTTGATTTTGGAATGAGTAGGATTTGATAATCCTAAATTGTTTTCTATTAAAACTCTCGATGGCACTTTAAACGGTTTTACAAATTGTTTTCCCTTGATTTGCGATCTTTCGGTTTTGAAGTGTTTTATCCAAACTCATACCTCGGGAAATACTTTTCATTACGTTTGAATCTTTGAGGATTTCCTGGTTATTGTTATTCGTGGAATGTGAATTGTATGGATCGTATTTGCACTTTGTCCTTGCACTAGCAAAACAGTGGAGTTTTGCTAACCCCCGAGTATTCGGGGGGTGGATGTCTATTTTTGCATTCAGGTTTTGGAGCATAACACAGGGTCGACATGAAGGATGATGAAAGATGATCGATACTAATCACATGAGGAACCGTACATTGTTTATTGGTTCAGTCGTACTTTATTTTCCGCTGCTATATATTTTGTTCCCGTTGTATGGGTGTGGTTGTATTTTGACCCCTGCGTGGGCATGAGTTGTATGTATTTATTAAAAGACCAAATCGGTCTACGGAGTCATTTTAGCCTTAAAGGGATTGTTGAGTTGTTCGATGTTGTTACCAGCCTGGTAGATCCTTGAGGAAAGGTTCTACGGCGTGTAATATCCCTGAGCGGATTGGGGGTGTTACAATTTTGAGATATTTCGGGATTGAGATATTGATTATGACAGGATTTTAAGTTTCGAGGACGAAACTTATTTAAGTGGGAAGATATGTAATATCCTAGAATTTTGCTACGATTTTTCGCATTATTTCATCTGAGTTTTACTGTACAGAGTGGGACCGATACAGTATGGATAAATAATTTCGGGAACCGTGACAGTCGTGCTAGTATATCTATCGAGGTTATTTTAATTTTAGGATATTACATGCTTGATGTGTTTTTCGATGCCGGATATACTGTATGAGTATGTACAATTATCGTACTTGGTCGACAGTTGTATTTGAGGATATCATGCATTAGATGTATCATATGAGAATGTTATCGGAACGAGCACATGTCAGTATGTCGCGTCTACGTATTCAGTATATTGAGATAGCAGATAGGAGCAGAAATGGCTAAGTATGAAAGCCATTACATACACTAAATAATGGAGCGTACGTACGGAACTAAGCAAGCTTAACGTATGTTAAGAAGGAAATCAGACAGGATCGAGTTGTGGTCGGCAGGTGGGTCCGGTGACGGTAGCTTTCAGTGTGGATGTGGACAGGTTTGTCAACCCCGAGCCTTACGTACGCTAAGGGCAGATCATTACGTACGTTAAACGAATATGTTACTGTAGCAAGTCAACGGCTATATTACGTACGCTACATCATGGACATTACGTACGTAATACACAATACAAATTGAGGCAGTGAGCTCTGGATGCCGATAACATGCGCTATATAGCACATGTGGCATACGTTAGGAAGTCTTATGTACGTTAATTGTGGGTGTTAATGTACGTAACATGTCAGATAGATTATATAAATAAGGTTGGTCTTTCATTTCCTCTCGAGATGAAACACATCTTTTCCTCCCAAACTTCATTCCTCCTCACTCCTGGCCCTAATTCAGACCCTTATACCTTGGTTAAGACCTTGATGAGTTGATTAGAATCTTGAAGCTTGGAGTTCTTGATGTTCTTGGAAGTGTTTGATCTTTGGGATTCTTCTTTAAGAGGTATGTTGGACAACTCTTCTCTTTGATTCGGATTTTAATATTGTTGTTTACGTTATTCTTCGTATAATGATGGTTACGGTGTTGTTGTTGTGATTCTTGAGGTTGTATGAATCGTATGTTAAGGAACATGATGATATATACCTTGGAATATGAATTAGATGATGGTTTAGATGATAGAACCCATCGAATCGCGTCGTTTTGTTGGCTACAAACATGATTATGGATTAATTCATGTTCTTAAAGAACTCTTGAGCTATATATGTCGTGATTTTACGGAATTTGGAAGGATTACGGTTAATTTCGGTATATGGTTATTCGTGATGAAAACCAGTAATTGAATTTCTATGAATTTACAAAGATGAGCCGTGTTAATCCGAAATTAAGATTGAAGTCGGAACCAAGAATGTTGAAGACATTGTTAGAATTATTGATTATAGAATTTTGGCTTGTATTCGTATTGTTAAGAGTTGATATGGTTTGGTTTTGTATGATCGAGATGTCGTTGAACCGTTGAGTTTGATTGGTTGGTTATATCGTTTGTTGATTGTTATTGAACGCATCGTTAATTGATCATTGCATTAGGTTGCGTTAAGTGATCGTTGATGATTAACCATTATGTGGCGATTGGAATTGGAGAATGCATGGATCGCCTTGGTCGGGGCTGTGGAGCTTGTAGATGAAGACGACAGGATTGATAACAACTTCAACGTATCGGTATCAAGGCAAGTTATGCTTGCTCAGTTCATAATATTTCATAAATGGTTTCATTTTGACTTCATTTATGATTCATATAGCAGTGGTATCATGGAATATGAACTGTCGAGATGATGGTATGTATATTATGCTTGGACTGAAATAAATCATAATGTCTATGATTTTAAAGATGTCTAGTGGAAATGGAGATGTAAATTATATTTGGACTATTGTACGAGAAGTTAAACATCAAGGCTAGTTATCATTGAACTCGAGATGGTGGTTTAGTATTAGTAATGGGTTGTACTTCATTATGGATTATTCGGATAACTATGTATTCGTTCAGAGATATTGGCCGTGAAAAGGTTAGTGTCTCCAGCTTGAGGTAAATTAATATTGCTAGATTATGATAATCATCCTGTTGCATTATTGCATGTGTGTATTGATGCTTCATGTGGCGAGTGTGCATCATTGTTTGTTACATCTTGTGATTGCATGAACTGTGTTAGGGGATAAGACCTAAATGACACCCTTCCGTGACCCTTGGTTGCGACCTTGGGGTATTTTGTGATTACATGAACTGTGTTAGGGGATAAGACCTAAATGGTAACTATGTTCCGGGGTATTCCTGTGAGATGCTTCCGTGACCCTTGGCTGCGACCTTGGGGTTTATGTGCTAATATTATATGCATTGTTGAGCATGCTGTGACCTGTTGTATGACGGAAATATGACGTTGTGGTTGTGTTGGTCTTTCATGATTGAGTTATCGTTGCTCACTTGGAAAGTCTTCTGATCCTTGATGGATATGCGTTTCTTCGAGATTTGTTGTCATGTTGTAGCGTGGCATATCTAGAGTCAGATACGTTCTGATCGTTCATGTGTAGGATTTTCGGGGCGGACACGTGTATCATATGTTGGTTTCGACCTCATATTGAACCGTGCACACGAGACGTACTTCGTGAGGCTGATTAGGTACGAGACTAGACGTGTATCTGATCAATACCCATGGTTGGCTTGTACACGGACACATGTCCGGATCGGGCGTATCGTGATGTCCATCTTGAGTCATATTGATTGGTCATTCACAGTCCATGTATAATCGGATCTGTTTGATAGTCGGGTTGTCTTCGAAATCCCGTATATATGATTTGTATATGGATGACGATTTTATTCTCTCGGTTATCTGTCCCTGTCGATCCTTTCTCGATCTTGTGTGGAGTTACCATATCGTTGGTAATCTCGTGTGTTGTTGATTCCCTAATGATCTCGTTTGAAGTTTATCCTATTATTGGTAATCTCGTTTGTTGTTGATTCCCTAATGATCTCGTTTGAAGTTTATCCTATCGTTAGTAATCTCATTCGTTATTGATCGTTATTGATTCCGTCGGGAGTCTACCGTACCGTTGGTATTCTCGGTTGTTGATCCTTCATTGATCTTGTCGGAGTTTGCCGTATCGTTGGTATTCTCGGTTGTTGATCCTTTATTGATCTTGTTGGAGTTTACCGTACCGTTGGTATTCTCGGTCGTTGTAGATCCTTATTTGATCTTGTTGGAGTTTACCGTACCGTTGGTATTCTCGGTTGTTGATCCTTCATTGATCTTGTAGGAGTTTACCGTATTGTTGGTATTCTTGGTTGTTGATCCTTTATTGATCTTGTGTAGTTTATTGTGTCGTTGGTATTCTCAGTTGTTGATCCTTTATTAATCTTGTGGATTTTACCGTGTCGTTGGTATTCTCGGTTGCTGATCCTTATTGATCTTGTTGGACTTACCACATTATGGTATTCTCGTCCGTGGTTGATCCTTGTCGATCTTGTGTGGAGTTATCATGTCATTGATATTCTCGTTCTGATGCATTGGTTGGTTATTATTAATGATTGTATGAGTATTCATACTTTGTATTGGTATTCGGGACTTGCCATTATTTCGGGACAGTTGATCTACAGATGTATTATGTGATATCGGTATTATCAGAATGGGGATCCGATTGTGCGATCCAGCGAATAGGATTGGTCATGGACAGATTACTCCATACTTGAGATATATTTATGTTTAATAATCTTGGTATCGTTTTGAATACAGTATAGATGGTTATTTTCGAATCCAATCGTCACATGAGAACGCGAGTTGTGGACTATGGTAAGGATTGATATGATATGGATTGTTATGGAATGGTAAGGTTACTACGGTAAGTTTACATTGGAAATGTTATTACTCTGTAAATTACATTGATATGTAATCGTATATGTTGATGTGATCGTTATCATTATTGAGTATTATGGATGACACCATCGTGGGCTTCATCTATTAGGTACTCGGAGTTTGAGCTAGCAGAGGTCGTGAAGGGATGAGCTTTTCGGTGATACTAGCTATGGCATGGTTATTGGGATTTGTGTATTCTTTTCTGGTTGTTATGATTCCGCTGCAAATGTATTTAATCATATCTTTATCCGCTTTGTGTGAAATTTTATAATGACTTTCAGTATTTTTCTAACTCGTGTATACTTTCTAAATGCCCTTTTGGTGTCTTTGCCTTGTGCTTTCAAATGGTATTTTCTGACGGTAATTGGAAACTATGTTTTGAAAAATATTTGAGTATTTAAAATATTACCGTCTTCGCCTCTTTGGCGTAATTGAAATGTTTGCGAAAGTGATTTTAGCCTTGTGGGTTCCAATGTGGGGCCAACGGCGCTGTAATATTCCCGATTGGCTTTAGGGGTGTTACACTGCTCCCACGAACCTGCATGTATCTGGACGCAGAACATACATCCACCCCCGATAATTCGGGGGTTAGTAAAATTCCACTATTTTGCTAGTGCAAGTATCATACTATACGAAATATAACAAGAAAATAGCAACCACGAATCAGATATGATAACCAACTATTAAAACATTCTCGAGAGGTTTTAGGATTTTGATTTCAAGCAAAGAAGTATTTGAAAATAAACTCATCATCTCGAGAATTTTGAAAGTAGAAATCTCTTTTGGACCTCGAATCTAAAATTAGAAAACCTTTTCAAAAAAAACTTAGGGTCTAAGCCCAAATCTCAAATTGTATTCCAACAGTTTATAGTACAACTTTTCCACAATTCATGGGGCTCGGCCCAGCATTCTTTCATAAAACTTTGATCTCAAAACATGCTCGTAACCCCGTGATCCCCTACCACGTGTCTCCGTAGGTTCAACAACCCACACGAATTGAGCCAAAACAATAAATCATCATCAAGCATGCTCATGACCCTATGATCCCCTACCACATGTCTCCGTAGGTTCAACAACCCACACGGATTGAGCCAAAACAATAATCATAACAAACATGCTCGTGACCCCGTGATCCCTTTCCACGTATCTCCGTAGGTTTAATAACCCACACGGGTTGAGCCAAAACAACAATCACAAAAACCAGTCCCGACTCCGTGATTCCTTGCGAAGAATCACCGTAGGTCCCGTCGAGCCCACACAGTTGGACGTACGGTGTCCTGACCCCATGATCCCTTGCCATGTGTCATCATAGGCCTCGTCAGACCCGCACGATTGGAACTCAGCACCTTATACTAAGTTCTGGTCCCATGGTCCCTTGCCATGAATCTTCGTAGGCCCCGTCAAACCCGCACGAGTGAACTTAGCATCAGAGCACACAACATTCACATTCACATTGTACCAACACGTTCACGATCAATCAATCACATTGCCTATCACAACTTCACACAACTAGCACACATAGCACAACCTCGACAATCCAACCATCAACATCAATAACACATAATCAAGCATACCTAATGATCGAAACACAACACGTTGCACAACCACATGTACAACCAATCGACAAGAATATCATAATCCTGCACGCATAATACAACACACAATACACGTCCATAGAACCAATCTAACACAATCATCACATCCATCATGATTCCTCAATCATGAACAATTATGCACCACACAACCAACACGAAGTATTTACAACAATTGGTTAGTAATCACAACATATGGAATATATATATATATATATATATATATATATATATATATATATATATATATCGAGGTAAGCCAATCGTCATAAATCTAACAGGAAATCTCTATTCACAAGACACAAATCGTATAAACATGATACTTGCCTCATTAACCAATATCGAACACTCCGCGAACACGGTTCAACCGAGAAACCTCGAACCCCGAAGAAGACAATGAATGGAAGAGTTTTGACTCGAGTTCTTCATAAATATTTGGTTCGTAAGACATATCATCAATAAATCAACGATCGTACGAGGAAGGATAATCGTAGAACGCCCGAAACCTCCCTCTAAGAACTTTCACCAGACACCTTCAAGGCATCGATTAGGAACTCAACAAAACAATGAATCTTTAGCAATCGAACCATGGAAAAACAAGGAAAATAATATAATACAGCTTAATAATCATTGATCTGCCTCTAATCTACGTTACTACGGGTTAATCGGACAAAACCAAGCAAAACCCCCAATTTTCCCAAAACTAAGATTTTAGGAAAACTTACTCTGATTCACTTGAATGGAGGAGGTTATGGATTAATCAATGATAGGAACTCCAGAACTTCGTGGATTCATAGTTTAGCAACATGTCTTCGAGTTCTCCAAGACTCCAGCCGTGGACAGGAAAGAAGGGAAAAGAAAAACGAGTGCAAACATGACTACTCAGTCACATTTATAGAGGTGCGCATTAGCGTGTGCTAGATGTTCCGAGTAGCGTGCGCTAGCGGGCTAGTCACGGCCTGCCATGCACAGTTAGCGCACGCTAAAATAGGCATATTAACGTGCGCTATCGAGAATGAATAACGTGCGCTACGTTTGGTACGTAACGTACGTTATGACATCAGGCAGGATAGTCGGCTGATCAGAGAAGGCTGTCTGTACACAGCTAGCGTACGCTAGACTTTATTATTTGCGTACGTTAAAGGGCAGGCTTAGCGCACGTTACGTAGAGTATGTAGCGCGCGCTAAGTAGTTCAGGCAGAATTCATTTTTAGAGCTTGCGGCCGTAAACCGGATTGTTAGACGTTCGTACGACTTGAGAGGAATTCTTTATTATTTCTTAGGTCCGAGCCTTGCATAGGGGACGATCGAGGGGTGGTGGCATACGGACGCGTGTCATTTGTTGAAGTATTTCATTCTTGCCATTTTCGAGGCAAGTATCATATGTTAAGTTTGATTTATATTGGAACTTTGATCATGCGTATGGTTTTGTTCATGTTGTCGAATATGAGATTTATTTCTTTAATTTCTCGTGGTACTTGTTAATTGTTCGTAATGATGAACATAGAATCGGCGCTGAAGTCAATCATCTCTTTAGTTCATCGAAGCTCTGCTGTCTCTCATCCGTCCAAACAAACTTTTCGGTCTTCTGGAGTAATTTCGTAAGCGGTCGAGCGAGTTTCGAGAACCCCTCGACAAACCGACACTAATACCCAGCAAGGCCCAAAAAGCTACGAACCTCCTTAACATTTTTAGGCGGTGCCAAATCTAGCACTGCTTCGATCTTCTGCGGGTCTACACGAACCCCTTCGGCCGAAATCACATGGCCGAGAAACATAACTTCTTCCAACCAAAATTCACATTTCGAGAATTTTGCATAGAGGTGCTCGGTTCTCAAAATGTCTAAAACCAAACGCAAGTGTCGGGCATGTTCCTCCTTATCTCGAGAATAGATCAAGATGTCGTCAATAAAGACGACTACACACCTGTCGAGGTACTCGATGAATATTTTATTCATTAACTGCATGAATACTGCCGGCGCATTCGTCAACCCAAAAGGCATAACTACAAATTCATAATGCCCATATCTCGTCCGGAACGCCGTCTTTGGAACGTCGGAATCCCTCACCGTGAGTTGATAATACCCGGATCTTAAGTCAATCTTCGAGAAAACCGCAGCTCCTTGCAATTGATCAAATAAATCGTCTATACGCGGTAGAGGGTACTTGTTCTTGATGGTTACTTTGTTCAGCTCGCGGTAGTCGATGCACAAACGTAGTGAACCATCTTTCTTCCTCACGAAAAGAACAGGCGCGCCCCAAGGCGAAGCGCTCGGTCTGATGTACCCTCTTTCCAGAAGTTCTCCCAACTGATTCTTCAATTCTTGCATTTCGGAAGGTGCCATCCGGTAAGGTGCTTTAGAAATCGGAGCCGCGTCTGGCTCTAAGTCTACGGTAAATTCTATCTCTCGATCTGGCGATAATCCCGGAAGATCGTCCGAAAAAACATCGGGATACTCATTAACAACCGGAATTGAAGAGAAATCGACTTCGCTTCCTTCCGTTTTCAAAGCATAACACCAATAGCCCGTACAACCTTTATTTAAAAGTTTTACGGCCTTCATGGCACTGATAAGTAACTTGGATTGGCCCGACTTACGTCCCAAAAATGAGTACTCAGATCCGTCTTTAGTCATCATGGTGATAACTTTGGTACGGTAATTCATAATCGCCTGGTGATTATTAAGCCAATCCTCGCCGAGGATTACGTCCTCGCCTTCCATATCAACTACAATTAAATTCGATAACCATTCCATACCGGATATAACCACTAGAAAATCTCTAATCTCCCGATTCCCCACAATCCTATCCCCGCTAGGCAGTCTCACAATAAAGGGATCGCACGCAGTTAAACAAGTTATATTCAAACGGCGTACACACTCCGAAGAAATAAAAGAATGTGTAGCACCCGAATAAAAAAGTACATGGATTGGATAGGATAGAATATGGATGGTACCTGAAGCCACCGCCGCATCGGGTTCGTCTGTTCGACGCATCTCATAAACCCGTGGTTGCACCGAACCGACGCTAGAGTTCCCCCCTCCACCGTTCTGACCCCGACCCCGGCCCCTGCCAAAATTCTGCTGAGGCTGACCGAAAGATTTCCGCTGATTAACACCTTGATCAAGGGGTGTTGGGGCAGAAGCCCGAGTGTCCAAAGTCTTGTTCGGCTCGGAACAATAAACCGCTCTATGCCCCATCTGACCACACGTGTGACACTTTAATAGTGGAAAGTAGCATTCCGAACTAAAGTGGCCTGGACGACCACAATTATAGCAAGTCACTATGCGATTTGAGGTACCCGGAGTGGGACAGTAACCCCTCTTCCCTTTATTAGAACGTGACGACTGTCCGGCAAAACAGTTAGTCGTCTGTGACTTCTGAAAGTTGCCACCCTTAGAGCCAGAAAAATTTCCCCCGACTTTCTGCTTCTTCGGTTCTTCAACGGTATCATTGTCGTGGCTCAACATATCATAGGCTAAAGCTCTGTCCTGATACTCTTTCAGTATGGTACAAGCAAATCCGGCCATGTACCGCCGTAAGTCCAAATTCATCCGCATATCAAAATAACGGATCTTATCACGCTCGTTACGCACTTGATCCTTCACATGGATCAATTGTTGGTTATACTCCACGATCGCCTGCGAAACGGGAATATCTTGTGGTTTAGCCTCGAAGAAGGCTCGGATTCGGCTCTCTCGTACTGGCCAAGGACAAAACTCGGCCTCCAAGAGCTCCTTAATATCATCCCACGAGGCGATACGATCCTGTGGCTTGATGACCTTCCACCAAGTAGCTGCCTCCTTAGTGAGGAAATACTGAGCAATTGGTACTTTCCTCACCTCGGGGCAATCAACCGCCTCGAAAATCTTCTCTAATTCCGCTAGCCAGTCTTCCCAGTCTAACGGGTCTGTGGCACCGCCGAACTGTGGAGGGTGCATACGGATTACATTCTGAAGCAAGGCATCCGTGTTTGGGTTCGGGTTATTCAGTTGAACGGTTTGGGCTAAAATGGTCATCTGAGTAGCCAATTGTTGAAGTGCATTCGCCACTCCAACGTCTGCGTTGTTCCCCTGACCGTCTGACTGGTCGTGCTGACTCTCGGTGTCGGGATGCACCGAGTTCGACAAACTGGGGTTGATCGACCCCGCAACTGAACTGATGGAAACGGCCGCGCCACGACCTCTTCCTCGTCCACGGCCACGACCACGGCCACGGCCCCTACCAGCTGACATACTGAAGAACACACAAGGTACGTAAGCACAATTCAAACGCACGACAATAAGGTGATCGATTCTCAAGAATATCCATAGAAGGAGCATAACGAATAAGGAAACATTAGAAGAGTAAGAGGTCTTACAAGTACCGGTCGCACTGTGATGATGGCAGAGTAGTGATACTGTGGACAATTGACGACTCATTCGACCCAAAAGACCGACAGCCTAGGTATCCATAGACCTAAGCTCTGATACCATATTCTGTAACACCCCCAAGTTATTCAGGGTATATTACAGCGCCGTGAGCCCCGCCGTGGGACCCACAAGGCTAAATATACGTGGAACCGTAGACTTTGACTGAGAAGGTCTACACACGATAGAATGAAAACATTACAAAGGTATTCAAAAACAGAACCAATGTATTCACAGACATCACAATACGAATCAATACTTCGGCAAACACAGGCCGGGAATCAAAGAAAATGGAAAACAATACTCGAGTATTCAATAACCAATCCAGTACAACAACACTGAACGGAAAACTCATAACACCACTGGAAGAAAGACACAGTATCACACTTGCCCACCATCTTCATGCCGACCCGATACCTGCCTGTCCGACCTCCTGGAACCTGAAATACATGAAACGTATTTCCCCCATAAAGGGGTTAGCCGTCGAATAGCTAGTGCAAGTATATCAATATGAAACACAATACTCCTCGACAATAAAGTAAATGTAACCGTCAATTCATCAATTCAAGACTAGTATTCCGGAATAACTAAAATCTCATGACGTATGTGAATGCCGTAGAAACGGTTCGTTCACCTCATACGCCGTTACGTATGTGAATGCCGTAGAAACGGTTCGTTCACCTCATACGCCGATACATGCAGGAATTCCGTAAAAACGGTTCGTTCATTACATGCCAACAATACATACATGAATGCCGTAAAAACGGTTCGTTCATAATATGCCATCAATATATCTATGAATGCCGTCAAAACGGCTCGTTCATGATATGCCATCAATATTTCTTACTTTCAAAGTCGAGAACGTACAATCATAAATGTATACTTGCCTTTGAGACATCGAGAAATCGAACGGAGGAAAGGTATGAGTTTGGTAGGTCCAAGAACGCGCTTCCGGCACCTAAACGATTCGCAAGGAATATGAAAATTAATTATCCATACTCAAATTACACGAAGAGACTCCCGAAACTCGTCTACGATTCAAGAAAATATACGGGTGAACAACTAAAGGTTGGGAAATCGCCCAAACTCCCACAAGTCCGAAAACGGCACAATCCAACCCGTAAAATCGTAAGAAAACACTCATACGGTAGATATATCAAAATCTCAAGGTTTTCAAGCCTCAATCGGATAAAACGGACGAATCTACGAAAACCCCCAAAATCCAACACAAAATTCAAAGTGTTCTTGAATAATCTTTCAATAATCCGATGAATACTCAAACATGTCCATAATCACGCATATATCACTTCATACACCATGATTTAGATCGACTATCCAGGCTTCCCAACCGAGTGAAAGTGGTAAATCTCCAACACACAAGTGATATATGTGAGAAAACTCCTCCCTCAAACTCTCTCTCGCAGGTGGAAGAAGGACATGGAGGAAATGGGCTGAAATCTCGCTTAAAAAGCCGAATTATGCAGTTGACCGCATTGTGTGCCGCGGCTCAGCCCAGGTGTGCCGCGGCACAGACCTAAAAATTGTTCCCAGGTTTCGGCAGTGTGCCGCGGCTCAGCCCAGGTGTGCCGCGGCACCGGGTACAGGCGGTTTTTGGCTGAGGATGCAACACAAGTGTGCCGCGGCTCAGCCTAGGTGTGCCGCGGCACCCGGTACAGTCCGCTCGGCCAGGTTTAGAAAATGTGTGTGCCGCGGCGCACGCTCCTTGTGCCGCGGCTCACACCCCCTTCGGGTCCTAAAATGATGGAAAATGGCCTGGGAAGAGAATAAAAGTAATAGGATTCAATGTCTGGGCAACAATAACACGATTCGAAGAATATGAAAAGGTCTGAAATGACATGACTTTCGACCGGGTATTACACCTGCGACATATCTTGAATCTTCTTGTCATGGGCTCGAAGCTGGGAACTGGATTCGATCAAGGCAGATGCTGTCTTGGCCTCAGACACGCGTAGCTTTGACTGCTCTTCTCTGAGGATCTGCTCCTGTTTTTCTTGCAATTGGCTCAGTGCCTTCGTGAAGACGTGTGGCAAGACAGTGAAGGCTTCTACCACTCGGGAGACTTCGTGCTTCATTCCTGTCATCTCCTCAACAGCAGATGTATGTAGCCAATCAAGAGCTTTTTCCACAGAGTACAGGGCATTGACGGCATCCTGGATGAAAACAGTTTGGAGGCCAAGAGCATATAATCGCTCTTTTCTTGTGGCAGTCCTAGGAGAGTCTGGCTAGGCGAAATCCTCAACTTCGTTCAACCGTCTCATATTCACATTGGGACGTGAATTGAGATGGACATCCTCAGGTATTATACCGTCGTCGGATTCCAAGACGGTTGAGGGTGCGGGAGTATCAGATTCGGGCTCAGCGACAGGGGCTGCTGCATCCTCCTGTGCTGAACTGGGTTCTGAAGACATGGATACAGGAGGGACTGATTCCTCCTGTTGTCTCTCAGCTTCCGCCTGCTCCGGCAAAGGGACTGATTCCTCGTGCGGGATGGCACTGAATTCTTCTTCTGCTTGGGCAGCGATAGGCTCGTGTGCTTGTTGCGAAACAGATTGTTCCTCCGCGGCATAAGGGGCTGAATCCTCGTTGTCGGGAACAGTGTCTTGTTGATGGGGAGGTGATTGATGTTGATTGGAAGTTCCTTCACCCATCTGAAATTCAGACTCCTCGCGACTCTTTCTTAGACCAGCTTCTAGGGCGTTGTCATCATCGTCTGAGTCGGGATCTGATTTTGGACTTTCGGGAGATTCCACGGACTTATATTTTCCTTTCTTTCATGCTTCGGCTTTTTCAAATAGATGTCTCTCAATAAGCTTTTTAACGTAGAGGTTGTCCCATTGGATCAGGACAGCAACATCTTGAGCATCTGTCACTTCCAAAATAAATCTTTTTTCGTTGCTCCATTCGCTCTAGTTGTACAGGGATTCGTACGGAGCAAGTATGTTATTCTTCCATTGGATAAACCGTTCGTACGCGTGTTCGATTTGCACAGAAAGTAGGTTTTTAGAAATAATTGAGTCCGGGGAGGGGCTGCGTACAGCGTCTGGGTTTGCTGTAGGCATGGGTTCGTCTACAGGTGTGGAATCCTGTATCGGAGAGGGATTCCTTACAGGGGTTGGTACCCTGATGGGAGATGGATCCTGAACGGGTGTGGGATCCCGTATAGGAGAAGTAGCTTTTGGCTCCAAAGTGGCAGCCGACTCGCCAGAGTCTTGTCTGTTGGCAGATGTCTGCGCATCCGTCATAGCCGCTAAAGGCTCGGGATATACTGTATCGATAGTTGCAAGCATCTCTTCCACAGGGGTTGGGCCCTGGGGGAGTTGTTCAGTGGGTTGGGCCACGGAAGAAGCATCCTTGGAAGTTTTTGTAGCCTTAACTTTTGAAAGCCTCCTTAGCTTCTTTTTCGGCTTCTCAACAGCAACGAGAGTTTTGCTGTGAGATCTTTTTCTCTTCCTTGAAGTCTCCTTGCTATGAGACTTCGAAGATACGTCCCTTGGGTCGGCAGAAAGGGGCAATTTGCGAACGTAGGGCCTGTTTGCAATGAGGGGTCCTTTCCTGAAGACGGGGGGTCTGATGCTTTCCATATAAATGTGAGAAGTGATCTTCTTGGCTTTATCGTGTTTCGGAACACCGCATTTCATCAAGATGTAGTTCAACAGTAGCCCAAAGGATTTCTTCTGCGAAGCAGGCTTAGAAACTTCTTCCTGCAGCCATTTGAGGATGATTTGACACCAGTTGACCTTCTCACATGCCATAATTGCAACCATCATCCAAAACCTAAGATTGGTGCACATCTCGAAAGCACCTGTTTTGTTTTCAATAATACGGCAACAAATCGTGTAAGTAGACAAAAGATAAATAGAAGTTTTTCTTATGGCAAGAGGTGTGAACCGTTTCAACCGAGGATGAACTGGTGAATAAGCCATAGTAAGCGGTTAATAGTTCCTGGGACCCAAAGGTCTCAAGATCTTCCATTGACAGGCCATCAGCAAGTAGCCTGTAGATATTCTGGAGAAGCTCTTGGTCAATGCGGATCTCGACTCCGCGAACGACGACTGTGATGTCAGCGACATGTCCTCCCTGGGCCTGTGAAAGGAAACGAACGACAGCATTGAGGTAGAACTCCTCAACCAGATGAACATCAAATCGTTCAGCAGAGTGGCTGCCAAGGCGATAGAGGCCTTGTTGACGAATCCTAGTGATGACGTACTCCATCGATTCGACATCATCCACTTCGGCATGGACACGTTCAAGCAAGACAGATCTGGAAAAGATTCGTCCGTTGATGATGTTAGATGTTTTCTTGAGAGAGATGGAAGAGGTCTGAGAAGATGCCATTGATGATTCTCGAAGAAAAGTTAAAAAGGTTTCAAGCAAAAATGTAGTAAACACAAAAAACTTGTAGGCTGTATGTTCAATAACTCTTACAATATGCAGAAAGCGTAAAGAGTCTCAAATGGCATTTTCAGTCCTTTTATAGTAGGCGGCGAAGAAGGGTTTTCAGAGACTGAATGGTCAGATTTAAGGATGGGAACCGTTGTTTTAAATGAACGATCACGATGAACTGAGTGTAACCAGTACAACTTATCCATCTAATTTAAAATTAGAGCGGGTCCCACTTCTCATTTTTCAAATTACCCTTATTAGCCGAAACGGCGGTGTACAATTAATAAAAAATTTGAAACATCACGGATTTGAGGATATCAATGTCCAGATATCGTGTAAAGCATTTAACGCAAATGACTTGTAATGATAACAGGACACATGGACATAAAATATTTTAAAATAAATAACATGATAATTGATTTCCCATAGTATGTGTTGTATCCGCGAAAATACAGCGTTCCCCCTTCAAAGGTACATACGGGTTTCAATTCGATACAGCAGCTTTCGGATTAATGTTGTATTCTTGGATCGTACGGTATTCCCCCTTAATTATTGCACACTTCAGCTGTAGGATAATGTAATACCCGGTTGTATTTCATTCATTTTCATTCAGTAATTATCAGTCTGTAATTGTCACTCTCTAATTTTCACTCATTATTAATCACTCGTCATTCATGATTCAGTCGTTTGCGCTCACTGTTGGCATGTTGTAACCGTGATCGTCATTTCATCTCCGTTTATAGATCGAGACGGGAGTATTATCGTTTTCACCGTGTTTGGTAGTTTTGTACTAGGAGTATCATCTTTGGCTTGTGTTGGACTTGTTCACTTTCACATTCGTATGATATGTCGGATCATTCATCAGTCGTAGCGAAGAACCGGAATTATCGGCTTTTTCACCTCATCCGACTTTGAGTTACGGCCGTAAGGATTGTAGGTTACGGCCGTAACGAGGGTTCGTTGTTTTCAGGCCATTTTGGACGAATGGGACTTACGGCCGTAAGGTCTTGTAATACGGCCGTAAGTTGAGCAGGTACGGCCGTAAGGCTTGGCCGGTTACGGTCGTACGTCTCCAGCAGGCTGCCCAGGCATTTTTGGCCGAAGGCGAGTTACAGCCGTAAGAAGGGGAGGATACGGCCGTAAGTGGTATTCGTTAATTTCAGGTGTTGTCGGGCAAGGGGGACTTACGGCTGTAAGGGTTGCGGCATACGGCCGTAAGTCGAGGAAGGTACGGCCGTAAGGCTTGGCCGGATACGGCCGTACGCTGCAGGCAAGGTGCCTGGTCATTTTCGACAAAGGAGGCTTACGCCCGTAAGTTTGGCCGGATACGGCCGTATCATCCGAGTTATGCCCGTAAGGTGTGCGGGTACGGCCGTAAGGATGTCGGCATATGTTTTTGACGAAGGCGAGTTACGCCCGTAACTCAGAAGCGGTTACGGCCGTAAGTCTGTCGGCAGGATTTTGGACGAAGCCGAGTTACGGCCGTACGAGTTGGCCGGTTACGGCCGTAAGGCCGTTGACCTGGGATGTTACGGCCGTATGAGGGCCGAGTTACGGCCGTAACTTCCGGCAGTATATGAGGACCCGGCCGGGACTTTTTCATCATTTTTCATCCTTTTTCTTCTTTGTTCCGAGAGAGAGACTTGAGGGAGGGATTTTGCCATCATCAATCATTTGAGTGTGTAATTTTCATCATCTTCATTCATTTGGGAAGCTTAAATACTCGTTTTAACTCGTGTTCATCGGATCGAAGTGGTTGGATCTTCAGGAGGTAATTTCTTCAACATCTTGGATTTCGATTTAGTGTTGAGATATGATGTTTTGGACGTTATAATCATGTTATATTAAGGGATATGTATATGATTACGAGTTTGTATGAGGATTCATTGGATTATTGAGGGATTATTCAAGAACACTTTGAATATCGAGTTGAAATTGGGGGTTTTCGATTAATTGTCGTTATAATCACGTTTTCGGATATTCATTTTGGATTATTGATCATTTGGAAGATGTTTTGTTGGTTTGAAACACTTTTTGGGGGTTTTGATGTTGGTATTATTGAGGTTTGGTTGTAATCAATCGTAGTTGGCCACAAAGTGTTCGATATAATGCCCCAATGAACTTGGTTTAATCGTATCGACGTTTTGAGTTCGTTATATTCGTGTTTGATTCGTATATTGAACGAATTGTTGGTAATTGTATTGATTCAAGGTTGTTCGAGCGACCGACATTTCATTTAGGACGTTGTTCGTGGACGGACATTCTTCTTCGGTGTTGAGTAAGTTAACTCTTACTCGGTTAAAAAGGACGTTCATTCCTTTTGTTGTTGATTACTCATAATCATAACTCATTCATCATGGTATTAATCACATTGAGACTTGTAATTGTCGAATAATCATTTCATTCACGAGGAACGACAGTTCCAAATCATTTCATTGGGTTATCAATCACGTCACTATTATTTCCATCTCGGTGAGTCATCTTGGCCTTGTCGAATTATTATTCATTGATATTCATTGTGGTCATTCTCGTTCATATGACCTTCTGGGTTCATATTGCGTGGCCGGGTGTGGCTGTGTGGAATTTTTAGTCGGGCATGCGATGGTCATGTATTGGGTTCACCGATATATTGGACCGTGCACACGGTAAAGCTTAACTTCGTGAGACTAATTAGGTACAAGGACGTGTGTGTCCGGTCATTCGTCTTGTACACTTGCACAGAACATTACGGGCGCACTATGATACTCCTCTTCAGCGTAATTCATAACTAAGGATATTTCATAACTTCAGTTAAATCATGATTGTGTATTTTCAACCCTTGAGGATTGTTGTTCTGTGTAACTGACCCCGTTGGGGGATTTTGGCTTTCAGGTCACGGTAAGGCAAAGGCACGGGAAGAGCATGCTGACGGCGAGCAGTCCCAGTGTTACTAGTAGGGGGCCCCAGTCATTCCTTTTGTTTCAGTCATTTCCGTCATTTGTATTTTCCGCTGCAAATTCCGTTTGAGATGTTTAATTGTTCAGGGTGGTGTATTTTATCTCCATATAAAATATACTAGTATTCGGTTTTGTCCTGGTGTGTTGTACTTAAACTCCTCATCGGAGTACTTGGTAATATAATGTGGTTCGGTACTACAATTATATTATTTAATTCATCATTTTCATTTTCCTTGTGGGTCCCAGTCGGGGATTCACGACACTGTAATATCCGCCTAGTTTGGGGTGTTACAGAGTTGGTATCAGAGAGTGGTTTTGAATACTACCCTCCAAGTCATGTCTCGTTTGAAATCGTCGTCATCGGACTAGTATCATTGGACTTTCGCGTCACGTGTAACCTGTGCAAATGCCGAGCCAATCAGACCAAGAACTGTAAGATTTCTAATGCCATGGTATAATTCCTGGCAACAATCATTCATTCATAATTCATCAGTTAACAATCCTCAATCATCATTTTCATTTTGACCAGGACGGTCATGTTAACTCATTAATCACTCAATTCATTCATTACTCGGTTGTTGATCTGGAAGATCATATCATTAATCTTGTTAATTTGTTCAAGATAATCATTTCAATAATTTCATCAGATAATCATGTCACCTCAGTTAGTCATTCATGTAATCATTGTGTTAGAGCATATGCTCATTTTCATCATCTCATGTCATAATCATAACGTGATATTCATGCGGGGAATATAATCATCATGTGACTTTCCTACTTCAGTATGGAGAGAGCAGGAAGAGGACGAGGAGGACGAGGCCGTGGTGCGGGCCGAATCCCGAGAGCTCGTGTGAATACACGTGCGAATGCGAGAAATAATGCTAATTCATCGAGCAGCGACGCTGCCACTCATTCACCTGGACGTGATCATTCACTATCGGGGAGTCGTACCCGGGACACGGCTCAGTCAGAAGGTGTTCGGGTTGACCCACTTGCTTTTATGCAGGGCATGATGGCCCAAATGACGCAGATGGCACAACTTATGGAGACGATGCACCACTCAGTCAATCAAAATCAACAGGCTCCTCCGCCGCCACCTCAGAGGCAAGAGAGGATTGTGAGCAGTATCATCGGCGACATCTCTCGCCAAAGGCCACCTACTTTTGAAGGCTCATCTGAGCCGGCGGATATTGTTCATTGGATCGAACACTTCGAGAAGTTATTTGCGATGGTAGAATGTCCCGAAGGACACAAAGTTTCAGTTGCGGCTTACTATCTAGGTAAGAGCGCTCATTCTTGGTGGTTGTCGTTGAAGCCCACCGAAGGATCGTGTACTTGGGATCAGTTCAAGACTCTCATGATGGAGAGGTATTATCGGACCCACTCAGAGAGGCCAAGCTGTCAGAGTTACTCACTCCCGACCCCTCATGAGACGCGGATGTTCTCGCCATTGCCGAGAAATTTCAAGAACTTCTTCCGTTCGCCTCATCTATCATTCATTCTGAGGCGGATAAGATTAAGTATTTCAGCAAGAGGCTGAAACCACGTATGAGATTACAGTTGCTTAATCATAATTGCACCACGTTGGCCGAATTCATTGAGAAAGCTCTTACCTATGAGCTTACTGCTAAAGAGATTGCTAAGCAGCAACCTTCGTCTGCTAGCAAGAAATCGAAGAATCGTAATCAGTCCGACGGCAGTCAGGCCACTTTCAAGAAACCTCGTGCGGGCTCTACTTTTTCTGAGCGACCTCCTGTGACGTCTAAACCCGCGGAATCTCAGTCTCGAGCGGCCAGTTCGGCCATCACCTATTTTAACTGTGGGGATCTTGGTCATCTCAGTATCAAGTGTCCGAGACAGACTATCACGTGTCATAATTGTGGGATTGCTGGGCATAAGGCCCATTTTTGCCGTAGGGACTCCAAACCTACTCAGAAGTCATCTCAGGCCCCTAAGCAGTCAACCGTTCAGAATCAGGCCACTCAATCAGCGTTGTTTAAAATGACAGGAGCGACTAAAGGTGGAGCCTATAGCCAGCAGACGGGAGCGTCCGGTGCCGGGACTAGCAAGCCCCGGATTTATGAGATGAATAAGACCGATGATCCAGAGGCCCGAATGATCTCAGGTACACTCGATATTCTATCTCGACCTGTGTGTACCCTTTTTGATACTGGTGCATCGCATTCATTTATTTCCGAGTCATGTTTGAGTAGACTACGTCTGGGTAGTGCTACTAGTTGTGAGCCTTATGTCATTGGCCTACCTGATGGTAGACGAATTATCGGGAATCGTGAGATTCAGAATTGTCCGATTCTCTTTCATGGTCGTGTATGGCCAGCGGACCTAATCGTAGTAGATTTGCCGAGGGACGACGTCATCTTGGGTATTGATTGGATGGATCGTCATGATGCCATCATTAGTGTCCGTAAGCGTATGATCACTATCATTTCAGACGATGGGGTTGAATGTGTGTTTCAGGTAGGTAATCCCGGCTGTTCTGGTAAGGTCATTAATTTGATGAAAGCAGTGAGATTACTCAGTCAGGGATGTGTTAGTTATTGGTGCTATATGACCAAAACCGAGAAATCATCAGTAATGTTGACGGATATTCCGGTAGTGAGAGATTATGCCAATGTTTTTCCAGACGAGTTACCTGGTTTGCCTCCACAGAGAGATGTGGAATTCACGATTGAGTTGGAGCCCGGTACGTCCCCGATATCGAAGGCACCGCACCGGATGGCCCCGACCGAAATGCAGGAGTTGAAGAATCAACTTGAGGAATTTTTCGAGAAAGGTTATATCCGACCGAGTGCGTCCCCGTGGGGAGCACCAATGCTGTTTGTCAAGAAGAAGTATGGTTCGTTCCGTTTGTGTATTGATTACCGGGAATTGAATTGGGTGACGATCAAGAATAAGTATCCCTTACCCCGTATTGATGATCTCTTAGATCAACTTCAGGGAGCTTCAGTATTTTCCAAGATCGACTTAAGATCTGGATATCATCAGTTGCGGATCCGAGAGTCGGACATCGCGAGGACGGCGTTTCGAACACGCTATGGTCATTTTGAGTTTGTGGTTATGCCGTTTGGATTTACTAATGCACATGCGGTATTCATGGAGTTAATGAATTGGGTTTTCATCGACTTTTTGGATCAGTTTGTTGTTGTCTTCATCGATGACATTTTGATTTATTCTCGTGACCGAGAGGAACACGAGTTTCACCTTCATCAAGTGCTCGACGTGTTGAGACGAGAGCAACTTTATGGGAAGTTTTCCAAATGCGAGTTCTGGATGTCCGAAGTGACTTTTCTCGGACATGTAATTTCATCAGATGGAGTGCGTGTTGATACTCAGAATACGGAGGCTATCCAGGATTGGTTACCTCCGAAGAATGTTAAGGAAATCCGAAGCTTTCTCGGATTAGCCGGTTATTATCGGCGGTTTATGGAATGATTTTCTAAAATCGCTCAACCCTTGACGAACCTTTTGCGAAAGGATAAGAAATACACGTGGTCCGACGCGTGTCAACGGGGTTTTGAGGAACTCAAGAGCCGGTTAATGTCAACACCTGTACTTTCCTTGCCGCAGGGGGCGGAGGGATTTGTGGTTTATAGTGATGCGTCCGGACAGGGTCTCGGATGTGTGCTCATGCAGAATGGAAAGGTTATTGCCTATGCTTCACGGCAATTGAGACCTTACGAGGTTAATTATCCGACCCACGATCTGGAGCTGGCAGCCATAGTGTTCGCTTTGAAAATTTGGCGTCATTATCTTTATGGCGTTACCTGTCAGATATTCACCGATCATAAGAGTTTAAAGTATATATTTACTCAGAAGGAGTTAAATATGCGGCAGAGACAGTGGTTGGAATTAATCAAAGATTATGATATCGAGATCCTTTACCACCCGGGCAAGGAGAACGTGGTCGCTGACGCCTTGAGTCGTAAGTCTGTTCAGGAGCAGATGCTTGCCCGTTTAACAGTTCAGAAGGAGCTTCATCAGGAATTCCTTAGACCCGAGATCGAGGTCTGGCTTCAGTGAGTTCAGTGACAGGTTTGTATGTTGGAGATCTCATCGTCACTTGAGGAGACAATCAGGGAGAATCAGGGTTCGGACCCATCATTGTTACGTATCCGTGAGGATGTGGTTCAAGGGAAGGCCCCTGGATTCGTGGTCCACGAGGATGGACTTTTGAGATTTAAGAATCGGTTGTGCGTACCGGCAAATGACGAGTTGAAAAACTCGATTTTGAAAGAAGCTCATGCTACCCCTTATTCTGTTCATCCGGGGTCCAGCAAGATGTACAAGGACTTGAAACAAAATTACTGGTGGAGTAATATGAAGCGAGAAGTCGCAGAATTTGTTTCGATATGCTTAACATGTCAATAAGTTAAGATTGAACATCAGCGACCGGCGGATATGCTAAAACCTCTCCCTATTCCAGAGTGGAAGTGGGAAGACATTTCTATAGATTTCATCACGAGTTTGCCGACGAGTCGTCGTGGCATGAATACGATCTGGGTGATTGTGGACCGCTTAACTAAATCAGCTCATTTTCTTGAGATTAAGGATACTTGGGGTCCCGAGAGACTTGCCCAGTTATTCATCAAAGAGATAGTGAGACTTCACGGTACTCCTAAGAGTATCGTTTTCGATCGTGACGGACGGTTTGTGTCTCATTTTTGGAAATCAGTCCATCGTGCTATGGGAACTCAACTTAATCTCAGTACCGCTTTTCATCCTCAGTCCGACGGACAATCAGAGAGAACCATTCAGACATTAGAGGACATGTTGAGGGCATGCGTCCTCGATTGGAAGGACGATTGGGAAGCCCAACTACCATTGATCGAGTTCACGTATAACTATAGTTGGCATGCTTCGATCAAGATGGCACCTTACGAGGCCTTGTATGGTCGTCGTTGTCGATCTCCTTTGTGTTGGGACGATTTATCAGAATCAATCGGCACCGAGCCCGATATGCTTATAGCCGCCCGTGAGAAGGTAGCTTTGATCAGGAGTCGTTTGTTGACCGCTCAGAGTCGACAGAAATCTTATGCAGACAATCGTCGTCGACCATTAGAATTTGAGACAGGTAACCACGTTTTGGTCAAGGTATCCCCGAGTCGAGGTATTTTCCGTTTCGGAAAATGGGGAAAGTTGAGTCCGAGATTTATTGGACCGTTTGAGATTTTGGATCGAGTAGGCGAGTTAGCTTATCGATTGGCTTTACCTCCGGCATTGAGCTGAATTCATAATGTGTTTCACGTCTCTCAGTTGCGGAAGTATGTTGCCGACCCGAGTCACATACTTCAGTTCGACGAAATCGAGATCGCGGATGATCATTCGTACGAAGAGCGTCTCGTACGAATTTTAGAGCGGCGAATCAAATAGTTGAGGAACAAGACGATCCCTTTGGTCAAGATTCAGTGGTCTAGACACGGAGTCGAAGAGGCCACTTGGGAAACCGAGGAGAATATGCGCGAGAGTTATCCCGAGTTGTTTGGCCCTTAGTTTTGAGGACGAAACTCTTTTTAAGGGGGGAGTATGTAATACCCGGTTGTATTTCATTCATTTTCATTCAGTAATTATCAGTCTGTAATTGTCACTCTGTAATTTTCACTCATTATTAATCACTCGTCATTCATGATTCAGTCGTTTGTGCTCACTGTTGGCATGTTGTAACCGTGATCATCATTTCATCTCCGTTTATAGATCGAGACGGGAGTATTATCATTTTCACCGTGTTTGGTAGTTTTGTACTGGGAGTATCATCTTTGGCTTGTGTTGGACTTGTTCACTTTCACATTCGTATGATATGTCGGATCATTCATCAGTCGTAGCGAAGAACCGGAATTATCGGCTTTTTCACCTCGTCCGACTTTGAGTTACGGCCGTAAGGATTGTAGGTTACGGCCGTAACGAGGGTTCGTTGTTTTCAGGCTATTTTGGACGAATGGGACTTACGGCCGTAAGGTCTTGTAATACGGCCATAAGTTGAGCAGGTACGGCCGTAAGGCTTGGCCGGTTACGGCCGTACGTGTCCAGCAGGCTGCCCAGGCATTTTTGGCCGAAGGTGATTTACGGCCGTAAGAAGGGGAGGATACGGCCGTAAGTGGTATTCGTTAATTTCAGGTGTTGTCGGGCAAGGGGGACTTACAGCCGTAAGGGTTGCGGCATACGGTCGTAAGTCGAGGAAGGTACGGCCGTAAGGCTTGGCCGGATACGGCCGTACGCTGCAGGCAAGGTGCCTGGTCATTTTCGACGAAGGGGGCTTATGCCTGTAAGTTTGGCCGGATACGGCTGTATCATCCGAGTTACGCCCGTAAGGTGTGCGGGTACGGCCGTAAGGATGTCGGCAGATGTTTTTGACGAAGGCGAGTTACGCCCGTAACTCAGGAGCGGTTACGGCCGTAAGTCTGTCGGCAGGATTTTGGATGAAGCCGAGTTACGGCCGTACGAGTTGGCCGGTTACGGCCGTAAGGCCGTTGACCTGGGATGTTACGGCCGTATGAGGGCCGAGTTACGGCCGTAACTTTTGGCAGTATATGAGGACCCGGCCGGGACTTTTTCATCATTTTTCATCCTTTTTCTTCTTTGTTCCGAGAGAGAGACTTGAGGGAGAGATTTTGCCATCATCAATCATTTGAGTGTGTAATTTTCATCATCTTCATTCATTTGGGAAGCTTGGATACTCGTTTTAACTCGTGTTCATCGGATCAAAGTGGTTGGATCTTCAGGAGGTAATTTCTTCAACATCTTGGATTTCGATTTAGTGTTGAGATATGATGTTTTGGATGTTATAATCATGTTATATGAAGGAATATGTATATGATTACGAGTTTGTATGAGGATTCATTGGATTATTGAGGGATTATTCAAGAACACTTTGAATATCGAGTTGAAATTGGGGGTTTTCGATTAATTGTCGTTATAATCACGTTTTCGGATATTCATTTTGGATTATTGATCATTTGGAAGATGTTTTGTTGGTTTGAAACACTTCTTGGGGGTTTTGATGTTGGTATTATTGAGGTTTGGTTGTAATCAATCGTAGTTGGCCACAAAGTGTTCGATATAATGCCCCAATGAACTTGGTTTAATCGTATCGACGTTTTGAGTTCGTTATATTCGTGTTTGATTCGTATATTGAACGGATTGTTGGTAATTGTATTGATTCAAGGTTGTTCGAGCGACCGACATTTCATTTAGGATGTTGTTCGTGGACGGACATTCTTCTTCGGTGTTGAGTAAGTTAACTCTTACTCGGTTAAAAAGGACGTTCATTCCTTTTGTTGTTGATTACTCATAATCATAACTCATTCATCATGGTATTAATCACATTGAGACTTGTAATTGTCGAATAATCATTTCATTCACGAGGAACGACGGTTCCAAATCATTTCATTGGGTTATCAATCACGTCACTATTATTTCCATCTCGGTGAGTCATCTTGGCCTTGTCGAATTATTATGCATTGATATTCATTGTGGTCATTCTCGTTCATATGACCTTCTGGGTTCATATTGCGTGGCCGGGTGTGGCTGTGTGGAATTTTTAGCCGGGCACGCGATGGTCATGTATTGGGTTCACCGATATATTGGACCGTGCACACGGTAAAGCTTAACTCTGTGAGACTAATTAGGTACAAGGACGTGTGTGTCCGGTCATTCGTCTTGTACACTTGCACAGAACATTACGGACGCACTATGATACTCCTCTTCAGCGTAATTCATAACTAAGGATATTTCATAACTTCAGTTAAATCATGATTGTGTATTTTCAACCCTTGAGGATTGTTGTTCTCAGAATCGACCGTTGGGGGATTTTGGTTTTCAGGTCACGGCAAGGCAAAGGCACGGGAAGAGCATGCTGACGGCGAGGAGTCCCAGTGATACTAGTAGGGGGCCCCAGTCATTCCGTTTGTTTCAGTCATTTCAGTCATTTCCGTCATTTGTATTTTCCGCTGCAAATTCCGTTTGAGATGTTTAATTGTTCAGGGTGGTGTATTTTATCTCCATATAAAATATACTAGTATTCGGTTTTGTCCTGGTGTGTTGTACTTAAACTCCTCATCGGAGTACTTGGTAATATAATGTGGTTCGGTACTACAATTATATTATTTAATTCATCATTTTCATTTGCCTGGTGGGTCCCAGTCGGGGATTCACGGCACTGTAATATCCGCCTAGTTTGGGGTGTTACAGATAATTCATATCGCTTGGTTCCTACAGTGCTGTTCTGATGGATTGAGTGTACATATAACTAATGGTGGATACTGTATTCTTGGGTTTTACAGCATTTCCCCTCAATTTGCTGAGTTAAAGCATTAAAAACTTACAGGGAGTTAGGCTGTAGCAATCCCCATTCATGTCGAAGCATGCAGAATCTTGTTGTGTCGAAGTGATGCTTCATGTGAATATGCTTGGTGCGAGAGTGCAATACAGGGTTGTGAGTGATAGCAATTACACTCTTGCTATCGCACATAATCGGCGTCTCTTTGGCTTCAATTGCATGATCTGATATCTGTTGTTGCATCCAAAGGATTTGCATACAGCAACTACCAGCAGCATAGTATTCTGATTCAGCTGTTGAAAGCGAGTTAGCCAATTATTTCTTGATAAACCAAGATACAAGTCTAGGTCCAAGAAAGTGACAAGTTCCACTTGTACTCTTCCTATCTAGCTTGCAACCTCCAAGATCCGAGTCGCTGTAGCCAACTAAATCGAATCTGCCTTCTTTAGGATACCACAGTCCTACATCGACTGTTCCTTTGACGTATTTCAGGATTCGTTTAGCTGTTGTGAAGTGTAATTCTTTAGGTGATACTTGATATCGCGCACACACTTCCACAGCAAACTGGATATCGGGCCTGCTAGCCGTTAGGTACAGGAGTGAGACAACAAGCTTCATGTAGAGTGATTGATCAACCGGCTTTCCAGCTTCATCAGCACTAATTTGCACGGAAGTGCTCATGGGGGTTGACGATGATTTGGAAGTATTCATTCCAAATTTGTTGAGAAGCTTCTTGCTGTATTTTTCCTGGTTGATGAAAATTCCTGTAAGCAGCTGCTTTACCTGCAAACCTAGGAAATAACTAAGTTCTCCCATCATACTCATTTCAAATTTACTTTGCATGAGATGAGAGAACCTTTTACATAAAGCAAGGTTAGTTGAACCAAATATTATATCATCTACATAGATTTGAACCATTATAAGGTCATCACCTTCCTGTATTTTGAACAAGGTCTTGTCCACAGCACCTTTCTCGAATCCATTATCGGTCATATACTGGGACAGAGTCTCATACCATGCTATAGGGGCTTGCTTAAGTCCATACAGTACTTTCCTTAGCCTGTATACTAGGTCTTCGCCTTCTGGATTGACAAACCATGGTGGTTGTTCAACATATACTTCTTCAGCGAGGTCTCCATTTAGGAATGCACTTTTGACGTCCATTTGGTATACAATGAAGTTCTTATGGGCGGCAAAGGCTAAAAATATCCTAATGGCTTCTAGTCTGGCTACAGGGGCAAATGTCTCATCGTAGTCTATGCCTTCTTCCTGTCTGTAGCCTTGGGCGACTAGTATGGATTTATTCCTAATAATGAGTCCATTTCTATCCTTCTTGTTTCTAAATACCCATTTGGTTCTAATTACTGATTGATGCGTAGGTCTGGGTACAAGATACCACACGTTGTTTCTTTCGAAACCGTTAAGCTCTTCTTCCATATATGTGATCCAATGAGAGTTGTTGAGAGCTTCTTTGGTAGAAACAGGTTTGGATTGGGCTAAGAATACAGCAATAGTGCACATATTAAGTCTTCTAATCTCGGATTGAGATTTCCATTCAAGAAATGGAGACATCTCTGACTCGGGGTCTTCTTGCGCACATAGTACATTTCCTTGTGTACTCTGTATTCTCCTACGGGTAGAAACACCAGCATCAATGTTTCCGATGATCAACTCTTGTGGGTGATCTCTCAACCATCTTCTGTCGGGTTCTAATTTAGGGTCCCGTACTGTATCTAGAGTTGCTGTAGTTTCGGCTTCAGCTTGAATAGCATCGACTTCATCTACATAAGTTCTTACACCTGCGGGGTTGATTTCTAGGTCAACGACAGGTTCGATAGGAGTTGGTGGATCTATGATGGAAAGTTGTTGGATGTTCTGAGAAAGGTCTTCTACTGCTGTAGGATCATGGTGAGGTTCATCGAACACTACATGAACTGATTCCTTAATTGTTAGCTTCCTTTTATTGAAGATCCTGTAAGCTTTGCTAATAGAGGAATATCCTACAAATATCGCTTCATCCGACTTCTCATCGAAGGTTCTAATCTGATCCTTACCGTTGTTCAAAACGTAACATCTGCACCCAAAAATGTGAAAGTACAAAACTAATGGAGTTTTGTTGTTTCATACCTCGTATGTTGTTTTGTTGTGATGCTTGTTGACGATACAACAGTTTTGTGTGTAGCACGCTGTATTGTGGTTTCGCCCCAGAAACACTGTGGGAACTTGCTTGCGGCAATCATTGTCCTTGTTGCTTCCTTCAGCGTCCTGTTCTTTCACTCGATAACACCATTTTGTTGAGGTGTATGGGCAGCTGAGTATTCATGTTGTATCCCATTTTCCGAACAGTATTGCTCTATAAAGCGGTTAGTAAATTCTGTACCTCTGTTGGAACGAATGGACACGATACTCGACCCTTTTTCATTTTGAAGCTTTCTCAGCTGCTCGGGGAGCTTTGATGTTGTTTCCTTCTTCTTGATTAGGAAAATTGTCCAAGCATACCTGGAATAATCATCAACAATAACGAGACAGTATTTCTTACCTCTCAAACTTACCGGGTCTACAGGACCATAGAGATCCATATGTAGCATTTCCAACACTCTGTGGGTTGAAAGGTAGGATTTGCTTTTCAGGGTGGTCTTGATTTGCTTGCCTTTCTGACAGGGTACACAAACGCAGTCTTTCTGGAATGAAACATTTGGCAATCCACTAACCATTCCCTGTCTGGAGAGTTTGTTGATAGTCTTGAAGTTGATGTGTGACATCCTTTTGTGTTATAGCCAGCTTAGATCTGCAGTGCCTTTGGCCACAAAACAAGGAATTGTGGAGCTCGTCGGCATCCAGTCAGCAATATACATAGTACCTGATGTGCTTCCCGTGAGCACAACTTCTTTGGATAGGATGTTCTTGACTCTACAGTAATCTATATATCACCGAGAATTGTTTGTCACAGAATTGGCTAATACTGAGTAGATTGTACTGTAAGCCTTCAACATAAGCTACATCGGTGATTTTGAATTTTCTGACAAGTAGGGTTCCCTTCCCTCTTGTTCTTCCTTTAGATTTATCATCGAAGCGCACTTTTGGACCGCGACCTTCTACGAAATCTGATAACTTTCTTTTATCTCCTGTCATGTGCCGGGAACATCCGCTGTCGAAGTACCAGATGTCCTTCTCTAGAATGTCCTGTAGCAAACAAATTAGGTAGATTTAGGTCCCCTTTGATTGTTGGGTCCATGGATGTTAGTGTCTTTAGGTACCCAGATTTTCCTGACAGCAATAGGTTTACTGTAGGATGGTTTAGGTCCATAATTGCGATTTCTACGTGGGGCATATACGTAGTTGCTATAACCATGATAATTATTATGCATGTAAAATTCAGGGTTATTATTAGTCCAGTACGAATGCCATCTTGGAGGTGAAGCCATTTTCTTCGACCTAACAGCTTGCCTTCTGGGTCTTCAGTTGGATTCCCAACGTTGTTGTTGATACTGCGCGGAAATTTGTTGTCATGATGAATGACGAGGCTCCTGTATCCAATACCTAGGCATGCTGTACTGAAAGTACTGCCGTGCGGGCCTTTGGTATTTGGATACAGCCTTCCTTCTGAACGGCTGTTGGCACTGCTGAGATGCTCGGGGAGCATGCTGTTGGATACATCTTACAGGTCTAAATGGCTGGTGATTCCGCTATTCGGAATATGACTGCGGCGGCGTAATGGCAGCTTTTGCTGTCCGCGGTGCAACGGGTTCCTTCACATGACTCGGAACTTCTTTCGATACAGGAATGGGTTCCACACCCCTGACGAATACAGTACTAGTTTTTCCTTTATTGGAAAATGAGTTGTATCCTAAGCCACTTTTATCATGAGCATGTTGCCCAGTGCTTAGAATTTATTCCATTCTTTTGGATGATTTCTCGAAAGATTTCAGAATGGTCTCAAGTTCTCCTTCTCATTTTTCGAGAGTTTTTACTTTGGCTTGGAGTAGAACGAAAACATTTGTATTGCTTTCACTATGAGATTTAGTCTCACTTAGTTCATGAGAAAGTTGATGATTGCTCTCCATGAGTTTTTCATACTTGACTTTGCTATTTTCACAATCAATAGACATATTTTTATAATTTACTTTCAGCAAGTCGTTTTCTTCTTTCAGCTCTAAGTTAGAAAGTTGGAGCTGTATGTTTTCATTTTTCAATGTCTCATGGGCCATTTGAATGGGCTTAAACTGATTCATTCTGTTTGCAAAAGTATGAGATGCATTGGAGGGAATAGCTGAAGTATGAGATGCAAAAGTATGAGATGCATTGGTTTCATTTCAAAATATTCGAATTGCTGAGTTAATTTTGAAATCTTGTTTTCTTTTGAGAGCTCAGTTCCCTCACAAATTAACTTGAGTTTATCCCAGATATCCCTGGCTGATTTACAGCTCTTTACCTTAGAGAATGTGCCTTTGTCAAGGGTGACAAATAACGCATTCTTTGCAACATTGTCGAGGTTGGCGCGATTTCTTTCATCAGAAGTCCATTATTCGCGCTCTTTCTCGAGCATCTCTGCATGAGCCTGGCCTTCAATCCTTGGGGCCGGATTTACCTTCATGATCTTTATGGGGCCATCCTGTATGACAAAAATCATCTCTTCGTGCATTGCTGCAAGATGAGCCTCCATTCTAATTCTCCAATCATCAAATTCGTTAATAGAAAACATAGGAACTTTATTGATCAATGATGAATCCACATGAGAGTATAAGGACGAAAATGACTGTTTTATAAAAATAAGTGATTTAAGGATCTGATTTAATCAAAAATACGACTGATTCTTTTTAGAATCAACCGCTCCGATACCACTTGTTGGCCACTAAGTATACAGGATACAACTTGGAAAGTGTTTTAAACAGCAAGCTGTACGGTTTTCAAATCTGGGTGCGTAGCGGAAGTCTTGTCAAAATAAGTTGTTGTAAATACAGCAACTGGATATGAAGTGTATACTTAAAGATAATCACAAATATTAAAACAGTAAATGCAGAAGGTAATTGACACGGTAATTAAAGTGGTTCGAGGTAAACCTCTCTACATCCACTGGTCCTCCACACAGGAGTGAAAATGTTTATTATAAATACTACGTACACAACTACGTATTTATAATCAAACCTAATCAATATATCATTCGCACAGATTGATATAATGATCTTAGCCTTCAACCCTTCACATAGATTGGTTTGAGCTTTCACTTCACTGGCTTCTTCACACACAGTTCCGAAGCTTCGTCTCTTCAATGCAAGTCCGTCACACATAGTTAGGGAATAGCAAGGTTTCTTAGTCCACACAGGGCTGATAGGTTTGTTCAAGGGTTAGAACAATATTTGAACAACAGCTTTGACTTTCTGAGCTTTTAGCTGATGATGTGTTGTTCACAGTTTTGAGCACTGTATATCTCTTCTTTCAGAATAGCAGAATGCCTTGGGAGATATGTTTGCTCAGATGTATATGATGATAACTTCGTTGTTTCAAGCGTAAATCAGTTATTCGTTCGTTTTGCCAGATCTTCAAAGGCTGGGGATATATATATAGCTTTCTTGAAATATATCCGTTGAGCAAGATTCCGTTCCAATGAGATGATGTGTTTGAATAAAACACGATCCAGATTTTGCGCTAGATTGAAGATCTCTGAAGGCTTGATATTTAAATACTTTATCCTTTAGTATTTAAATATATCTTCTCAAACGGGACTTTAACTTTAGTGAATAACAAAGATTCCTTCTTGTCCTGTTTGGATGTTGTATGATAGCTGTATTGTCGATTCGAGACAGCTTCCATACTTAGTCTTTATGAGATTCCTTTGCTGTATGATTGATTCTGAATGCTAGAGCTATGAGAAGTCTTCGATACGGGTTGATATCTTTTTGATCAGCTTTTCGATAGAGTTGCTTGCTGTATGCTGGATTGGCATATTGTCAAAACATTCTGTCATGATCTTTTCGATACAGGGATTGTTTGTCCTGACAATCTCGATACAGGGATTGTTATCCCAACTAAAAGATTTAAAAATGATCATACATATGTCAAGAGTTACGGCCGTAACTTTTAGATGTTACGGCCGTAACATAGAAGACTTACGGCCGTATGCTTTGGATGTTACGGCCGTAACTTTGCTTCGGCTTTTTGCACATTAGTTGATGTGTGAATTACGGCCATAACTTTCAGATGTTACGCCCGTATGGAGTTTCAGACTTCATTTTCAACCCAGAATTTCTTAGACTTTTGCGTTTTCGCCCCAAATCTTCTTCGAATGATAACTTTTGATATATAACTCTGATTTTTGAATCCAGAAAGACTGCCGAACTCGTCTCGTAAAGCTCTACAACATGAATACATAAAAACTCAATAAAGAGAATATTTTATAAACATGTTATTTCTTGAGTAAATCAGCAATTCAATCCGATTAAGGCTTAAAATTACATCTTCATCCTACAAAAATAAAATTATTAAAAAAACTAATTAATTTAAAGCAAAAACGAGTAGACTAGCATAATTATGGGTAAAATATATCAATACAAATCATGGATAAGTAGATAAAATTGACATTTATCAATGGCTGATGTCGCTGGAGCGTACCCTTGAGCTCATTGTGTGCACTGATGCGCAAAGTATTCTTTGCGCCCAGTATCAAATGGTGGAGGATGCTGGATGCTGGTGGATGAGCTATTGTCATTTGAGGCCAGCAGCCGAGCGTGCTGCATTAACTTAGGATCGGTTCAAAGAACTAGTGATGGAACAGTACTATCCACAGCACTACCGAGATAAGATGGAGAGAGATTTCTGGAACCTTGAGCAAGGGAGCTTATCGGTTGAAGAATATGAGAGAAAATTCAACCAAATCAGCTTCTTTGTGGAGCACATGGTGGATACTGACCGTAATAGGGCCCTTAAGTTCCGGAGTGGTTTACGCCTGAGTATTCATCACATTGTGGCTAGTCATGGGGTGCTACCGTATACCGAGACAATGTTCAGAGCTCAAGCGGTTGAAGCTAGTCAGAACTTGAGTCCTCAACGAGCTGCTAAGTCATCCTCTGGGAAGAGAGGTTGGAATGGTAATCAATCTAAGTCGGCGGCTTCCAATAAGCAGAAGAAGGTAGATGAGAAATCAGGACCGGGTGCGCCGATCACTAGGCCTGCGTGCCCAAAGTGTGGTAAGAATCATGGTGGGGAGTGTTTGTATGGAAAAGGTGTCTGCTATAACTGTGGGAAGCCAGGTCACACAAGCCGACATTGTCCATAATCTAAGGGCAAAGGACAAGCATCGGGAGGTCAAGCTCGAGTCTACTCAATGAATCAGGCTGATGATAGTCCCGACACAGTATCAGGTATGCTTATGATCTCTAATGTGCCTACTTTTGCTTTGTTTGACACTAGTGCCACACACTCTTTTATGTCTGCAAAGTTTTATCATGCCATTGGTCATAGAAGCATTAAACTTGTTGAGTCTCTTGAGCTTATCTTACCGCCAGGAAATACGATACTCACCAACAGAATGATTGACGAGAGTATTGAGATAGGAGGAAGATAATTTGATGCTAGTCTGTATTTGATTAACTCGATAGATTTTGACATGATCCTTGGTATGGACTGGCTCGATAGACATGATACCGATATAAGATTCCGTGAGAAGAAGGTGACATTGAGGTGTTCCTAAGGCGAGTCAATCACCTTTTATGGTACTAAGAGTAGGGCAGTACCAAGAGTAATCACAACCATGAAGGCAATGAGAAGTCTAAGGAAGGATAAATGTCAGGGTTACTTGGTGAGTTTGGTCGACACTCGTACTAATGAGGTGTCCCATACAGACGTACCAAGTGGAGTTTAGTATTTATTTGGTCCCTGGGGCAGCCCCAACATCCAAAGCGCCATATAGAATGGCTCCGAAGGAACTTCAAGAATTGAAAGTCCAAATTCAAGAGTTGCTGGAGCTCGGATTTGTTTGTCCTAGCGTGTCACCATGGGGTGCACCAGTGCTGTTGTAAGGAAGAAGATGGGTCAATTCAGATGTGTATTGATTATAGGGAGTTGAACCGACTCACAGTGAATAACAAGTACCCATTACCGAGAATTGAGGATCTATTCGATCAGTCGAGGGGAGCTGGAACCTTTTCGAAGATCGATTTGAGGTCGGGGTACCATCAACTGAAGATTAGGGAGTGTGACATTCCTAAGATGGCTTTCAAGACCCGGTATGGGCATTTTGAATTGTAGTGATGCCATTTGGTCTGAGTAATGCACATGCAGTCTTAATTGATTTAATGAAAAGGGTGTTCCAACCTTACTTTGATAAGTTCATGAACGACACCAAGAGCATTTGAGAGTTACATTGGAGACACTTCACAAGGAGAAGTTGTATGCCAAGTTCAAGAAATGTGAGTTTTGGTTAAACATAGTTGGATTCCTTGGACATGTGGTAACTTCTAAAGGAATTGAGGTGGATCCCGACAAGGTTGTAGCAGTGAGTAGTTGGGGAGTACCCAAGAATGCGAGCGAAGTTCGCAGTTTTCTGGGCTTAGCTAGCTATTATAGAATATTTATTGAAGGATTTTCAAAAATCGCCACTCCTATGACCCAATTAACAAGGAAAGACGTGAGGTTTTAATGGAGTGAGAGGTGCGAGGAAAGTTTTCGAGAGTTGAAAAAGAGACTAATCTCGGCACCAGTATTAACGATTTCTGATCCGACAGAAGACTTTGTTATTTATAGTGATGCCTCAAAGCAGGGGTTGGGTTGTGTTCTGATGCAACATGGTAAAGTAGTAGCTTATGCATCGAGACAGCTTAAACCAGATGAGTTGAACTATCCTACGCATGATCTGGAGTTGGCTAATGTAGTACATGCATAGAAGATTTGGCGTCACTATCTCTACGGGGGAAAGTGTGATATATACACGGACCATAAAAGTCTGAAGTATCTTTTCACACAGAAGTACCTTAACATGAGACAAAGGCGATGGTTAGAATTGGTGAAGGACTATGATTGTACTATTCATTACCATCCGGGTAAGTCTAATGTAGTAGCTGATGCCTTGAGTCGGAAGACTAGAAGCGAGTTAGCTTGCTTGAACGATCAGGAGAGTTCGATAAAGGAGTTCTCCCGGTTGAGGATTGAGGTAGTTGAGTAGTTTGAAAGCAATCCTATCATCTTTGGTCTTGCAACCAAACTTGAGGGATAAGATTAAGGAGGCTCAACCACGTGACAAGTTCTTGTGCAAGATGAAATATCGAGCACAAGATGGGAGTATTGAGAAATTTATCACTGCCGCAGATGACGTTTTGACTTACGATGGGAGGTTATGTGTTCCTAAGGATCCATCCCTTAGGAGGCAAATCCTTGAGAAAGCTCATAATGCACCATACTCCACTCACCCAGGAGGTACAAAGTTGTAGCACATCCTGAAGAAGTTCTTTTGGTGGAGAGGAATGAAAAGGGACATTGGTGTATTCGTGGAGAGATGTATGATATGTCAGCAAGTGAAGGCAGAACACCAACGGCCAGGAGGTTTACTTCAACCGTTGGAAATCCCAGAATTGAAACGGGAGCATATCACAATGGATTTCATGGTTGGTCTGCCGGGAACCGTGAGGAAGAACAATGTTATCTGGGTAATAGTGGATCGTTCGACAAAGTTATCTCATTTTCTACCTATGAGGATGACTTATAGTATGGAACAATATGCGAAGATTTATATTCGGGAGATTGTGAGGTTATATGGTGTTCCAGTGTCGATCGTCTCGGATAGAGATCCGCAATTTACATTGAAATTTTTGAAGAGTCTTCAGAGTGCATTGGGCACTAAGTTGAATTTCAGTGCTGCATATCATCCGCAGACCGATGGTCAATCTGAACGGACTATCAAAACACTCGAAGATTTGTTGAGGGCATGTGTTCTTGATACTGGTGAGAATTGGAAAAATATTTTTTCGTTAGTAGAGTTTGCTTATAACAATAGTTACCAAGCGACTATACAAATGGCCCCGTATTAGGCTTTGTACGGAAGGAAATGTCGATCGCCCCTTTATTGGAGTGAGGTTGGAGAAGGAAAGATTTTGGGTCCAGAATTGATCGGACAGACTGTAGATAAGAAACCGACATCAGAAGTAGGATTAAAACTGCCCAGGATCGACAGAAGTCTTATGCTGATAAATGAAGGAAAGATATCCAATATGAGATTAGAGAAAAGGTCTTCTTAAAGGTAGCGCCTATGAAAGGGGTGATACGATTCGGTAAAAAAGGAAAGCTACATCCTTTTTATATCGGACCTTTTGAGATTTTGGGTCATGTTGGTGACCTTGCTTATAGTTTGGCACTGCCGTTGGAGTTATCAGAAGTGCATAATGTCTTTCACGTAACCATGCTGAGCAAATACGTACATGATCCTGGTCATGTATGCAATTTCAAAAAGTTGCATGTAGCCAAGAACCTGACTTTTGAGGAAGTATCTACAGTTGTTTTGGAGCGTACGGTACATCGGTTACGAAACAAAGAGGTTAAACTGATGAAAGTTCAATAGAGCCGTCATGGACCGAACGAAGAGACTTGGGAAGGTGTAGAAGAGATTCGTTCTAAGTATCTGGCGTTCGCCATTGAAGGTACATGATTTAATTTTCGAGGACGAAAATTCATTTAAGAGGGTTAGGTTGTAACGCCCCGATTTTCGAGCATGCATGTATTTTATAATTTACAGAAAGCGCATGAATATTTTAAATGTCCAACAAGTTATTTGCGAACCTTATTCCATTTATTAAATAAGGTCAAATTTTTCCTTATTTGCATATCATGATTTTAGTTTATGCTTCAGGATCAAGTCCAAGCACTCGTATTATTATAACCCAGTAATATTTATTTCTATAAATAATCCAAGTTAATAAGTTAGCCCAAATCGATTTTACTTTATTATTTTAAGTGTAATATCAGAAACCTATTATTATTATTAACCTAACAATTTAATTTTCCATTATTATTAATATCATAAATTAATAGGTTATTAATAAAGCTTAATTAAAGTAATTTAATTAATTTATCCTGGAATTAGTAAGTTGATTAATTAAAGATTTAAAATAATTATATAATTAATATATCACTAATATTATCTTCTGATCGATCCACATCCAACAAGAACTCTACACAAGTCAAAACTTTACTACTAACCCTAAATCTGATCCTTGTATACAGTATAAATACTATATCTTATACCCCCTCAAAACAATTCTGCTTTCTCATGTCAGAAAAAAAGAAGGGAACGAGGAAAAGAGAAAAACAACTCTGAAGGATCTTCCACAAAGAGAGAAGGGGGACGACACAAAGAGAGCTATCGCGTTACTCGACTTCTGATCAACCTCCATTCCATTTTCGATCAAATTCCATCTTCTGCAAATTCCTCTTCGCTATTGAATATCAAGGTATAATCGACATCTTCAGAATTTACCATATCATTTTTATTTAATTATAGAAAGATCCATAGCAATTTTCTCAGCCCTGTTTCTCCCTTCCCTGGCCAAACTTAGTTACAACCAATACCAATCTACAAAATTGAACTCCTGTATCTTCAGCCGATTCCAAAAGATATACAAAAAAAAGGGTCCCCTCAAATCAGATTCATCCCGATTCTAGAATATTCACAAACCATATCGAAATTTCCAAAAACCCATCCACCTTAAACTACAGTCGACGACCACCGTTTTGTGTTAGTCGGCATACAAAACTCACCTTTGCATGAGCCGTCGATCTGAAATCTACCACCTCTTAAACCTAGATCTGCCAACCCATCCAGTAATAACCCTTGTGCCCAATTCGAACCCGGACCGAAGCCCTAACCCGACCCTCAACTAGAACTCAACTCTGGTCTCCCAGCGTCCCCGCTCCCCTTTCCTCTTTTTTTTTTATGTACGCCCGTGGTTTGAGCAGTGTAATGTGTGTGTTGATTTCTATCTTTGTGTGTGTGAAATTTCACAAAGTGAGAGAGGATTAGTGAGGGAGCAGCGGAGTTAGAGAGCGAGTGTTGGTGGGGTAATTAAATGAAATGGGACTGGTTGGATTTATGGGGCTGGGAGGGATATTTTATTTGGATCAAATTTTAATTGAGTTGGGTGGAATTCTTATATATGTCGGGATGTTAAAGTATATCACCTTTGTAATGCGTAATAAGATAATATATTATAATATGTGAATTACTATGATGCCCCTGATGAAATTATGTAATTACGTTTGTGCCATCTGAAGTTTTCCTATAACTAGGGCTTCAGTCCTTAATGAAAATTCATTCCAAGAGAAATACCTTCTCTATATTCTCTATATTCTCTTTGTATTCTCCTTACCTTATTACAGTTTTATAACACATTATCAGCACGAAGGCTCTAATCCTTACTATAGAGTTTCCATGGTAGGAACTTCTTTATGATTTTATTCTATATATATTATATACTATTATTATGCTTGAGTGGTATGACCCCAAGCTATATTATTATTATGCTTGAGTGGTATGACCTCAAGCTACATATATTATATACTATTATTATGCTTGAGTGGTATGAGCCCAAGCTATACTATTATTATGCTTGAGTGGTATGACCCCAAGCTATCTATATATTATATACTATTATTATGCTTGAGTGATATGACCCCAAGTTATACTATTATTATGCTTGAGTGGTATGTCCCCAAGTTATACTATTATTATGCTTGAGTGGTATGACCCCAAGCTATATATATTATATACTATTATTATTCTTGAGTGGTATGACCCCAAGCTATATACATTATATACTATTATTACGCTTGAGTGGTATGACCCCAAGCTATGTACCGTATATATTATTATTAATGCTTGAAGCGGTATAACCCCAAGCTATAAACTGTGTATATTGTACCATTTGAAATATTTACTGAGCACCAAAAGGGTAAGTTATTCGTGGTTGATTATTTTTAATAAAATTCTTATTTCAAATCTTGTATATAAAATAAAAGTAATGTTTTACTAAATCATTCACAAATTATCACATTTTATTTTCTCTTCCCTCCCCAAGAGCTAGTTAACAACTACTTTACACTCTATAAATACATTATATTTCATTCAACAATTCACTCACTTTCTCTCATCTTCTTACAAGTTTTTCAAAAATAAAAGGGTTCTTCAAGATGATTCATCAACTCTTTTTGGCATTCTACGGTACGTTGGTCGTAGCATATACTATATTAGTTGTTTATGTAAAGTATAACACAGAAGAGGAATCTTTAATCTTTATCACAAGATTTTTTCTCTTTTATCCCATACTTGGACTCCTGATAAATCTTAATATAATACCACTTTTATATCCGAATAAAATCTTTTATGTTTCTTGATATTAATGACATGTATGTTTCATTTCCTTATAGTTTTTCAACATGTCAAATCTTGTCAAGCTCGAATTTGAAGCACTTGATATCACTGGCAATAATTACTTATCATGGATATTGGATGCTGAGATTTACCTTAATGTTAAAAGCCTCGGTGATACTATAATCAAATCAAAAGAAGCATCATTACAAGAAAAAGCAAAGGCTATGATTTTTCTTCGTCACCACCTCCATGAGGGACTGAAAATTGAGTACCTCACTATCAAGGATCCTGCAGATCTTTGGCAATCATTGAAAGAAAGATATGATCATCAGAAAACAGTTATTCTCCCAAAAGCTCGTTATGACTGGACTAAACTCCGTTTACAGGATTTTAAATCCGTCAGCGAATATAATTCGGCAATGTTCCGAATCAGTTCAAAACTAAAATTATGTGGTTAAAATATCACTGATGGTGATATGCTAGAAAAAACATTCACCACATTTCATGCTTCAAATATAATCCTTCAACAATAATATCGTGAAAGAGGATTTACAAAATATTCTGAACTGATTTCGTGTCTTCTTTTGGCCGAACAAAATAACGAGTGGTTAATGAGAAATCATGAATCTCATCCCACTGGATCTGTTCCAATCCCTGAAGTGAATACAACATCATCTGGTCACAACTCTGGTCGCTGCCGTGGTTATATTCGTGGTCGTGGTCGTGGCCGTGGTCGTGGGCGAGGAAGAGGGAGAGGTTTTCAACCTTATTATAATAAGGCAGATAAGGATGAAAAATAATAAAAGAATAATGGTGGTTTGAACAAAAGAAAAAGGGAAGAAATTTGTTATCGTTGTGGTATGAAAGGCCATTGGTCGCGTACATGTCGTACGCCGAAACATCTTGCTGATCTCTATCAGGAATCACGGAAAAATAAAGGGAAAAATGTTGAAACAAATCTCATTACGAATGATTCCGATGATTCTAATTATGGCCTCGATGATATGATAGACATGGCTGATGTTGCTACAATGGAAATGATTGATCAATCCTGAAGATGAAAATAGATTGCCAGAAAAATGAACTACTTACTATGTTTTCCGTTTGCAAGAGTGTTGTGAAATTTCATTATGTACGAGTGTTCTATGTATGATAGTTGTTTGAAATAATATAAATATGTATTTCATGTCATATCTTATAGTCCTTTTTTTCCAACAATTTAATAACTTTTTTCCACCATCATAGATATGTCTCAATCCAAAATTCAAGACGATGACTTATGTCTTGCAGACAGTGCTACTACACATACTATACTGAAAGATAAGAAATATTTTCAGCAAATTGAGAATTGTCAAAGGAAGTGTCAAAACCATATCTGGCAGTGCACAAATAATTGAGGGATTTGGAAGTGCCAATTTTCTGATGCCACGAGGCACGAACTTCAAAATAAGAAATGCATTATTTTCTCCCAAGTCCCAAAGAAATTTATTAAGTTTCAAAGATATTCGTATGAATGGATACCATATTGAAACCATGGGTAAAAATAACGATGAATATCTTTGTATTACTTCAAACACTTCCGGAAGTAAGTGTGTGTCGGAAAAACTACCCGCTCTATCATCTGGGTTGTACTATACTAATATAAAAAATACTTGAATCGTATAACACAGTAAACCCGAAGTTTGCTGAAACATTCAAAGTTTGGCATGATAGGTTAGGACATCCCGGTTCGATAATGATGCGGAAAATTATTGGAAATTCCAGTGGTCATCCATTGAAAAACCAGAAAATTTCTCAATCTCATAAACTACCCTGTGTTGCTTGTTCTCAAGGTAAATTGATAATAAGACTATCACCGACTAAAGTTGGGAATGAATCGCCGACATTTTTGGAAAGAATTCATGGTGATATATGTGGGCCTATTCATCCACCTTGTGGACTATTTCGATACTTTATGGTATTAATTGATGCTTCTAGCAGATGGTCACATGTATGTCTTTTATCAACTCGCAATTTGGCATTTGCCAGATTTCTTGCCCAATTAATCAAATTGAGAGCACAATTCCCAGATTACATGATTAAGAGAGTTCAACTTGATAATGCTGCGGAATTTACATCCCAAGCCTTTAATGATTATTGTATGGCAGTGGCCATCGATGTTGAACATCCAGTAGCTTATGTTCATACACAGAACGGTTTGGCCGAATCGTTAATCAAACGTCTACAACTTATTGCCAGACCAATAATAATGAGAACAAAGCTCCCCGTCTCTATATGGGGACATGCTATCTTGCATGCTGCAGCACTAATTCGTATTAGACCAAGTGCATATCATGAATATTCCCCACTACAACTGGCATTGGTCAAGAAACAAATCTTTCACATATTAGAATTTTTGGTTGTGCTGTATATGTACCAATTGCCCCACCGCAACGTACAAAAATGGGACCACAAAGAAGATTGGAAATTTATGTGGAATATGATTCACCCTCGATAATCAGATATATTGAACCAAAAACAGGTGATGTTTTCACCACTCGGTTTGTTGATTGTCATTTTAATGAAGAAGAATTTCCACTCTTAGGTGAAAAGGAGAAACAAGTGGGAAAAGAAATTCAGTGGTGTACATCGTCATTATTGCATCTTGATCCTCCCACAAAACAACGTGAACTAGAAGTTCAAAAGATCATACACTTGCAAAATATAGCGAATCAATTACCAGATGCATTTACAGACACAAAAAGAGTGACAAAGTAACATATAGCTGCTGCAAATACTCCTGCTCGGGTTGAGGTTCCAAAGAGCAGTCCAATGAAAATATAGCTAATGAATCCAAAACACGCCTGAAGCGTGGAAGACCTGTTGGTTCTAAAGATAAAATTCCTCAAAAGAATAATAAATGTGGAAAACCTGATGAATCCAGATTAGGTGTATGTGTTCCAGAAGAAACGCACGAAGAAATAAATCAGGGAACACATAATGATGAAGAAAACCTTCAAGAAGAAAGTCATGAGATTTCCATTAATTATATCAATAATGGAGAAATATGGAACCGAAATGAAATGAAAGATATCAATGACATGTTTTGTTATTCCATATCACGAGAAATTGATAACATGAATGAAGATACGGAACCAACATCTATATCTGAATGTCAGAAGAGTCATGATTGGGTCAGTGGGAAAGGTGCCATACAGGCTGAATTAGATTCACTTAATAAGCGAAAGGTATTTGGGTCTATTGTTGTCACACGTGAAGATGTGAAACCTATTGGATACAAATGGGTTTTCGTTCGTAAAAGAAATGAAAAAGATGAGATTATAAGGTACAAAGCTCGTCTTGTTGCACATGGTTTTTCCCAAAGACCTGGAATTGATTATGATGAAACATATTCTCCTGTCATCGATGCTGTTACCTTTAGATACTTGATCAGTTTATCAGTTTCAAATAATCTAGAAATACGCCTCATGGATGTTATAATGGCCTATTTATATGGATCATTGGATACCAATATTTACATGAGAATTCCTGAAGGATTCAAAGTGCCTGAAGCACTAAAATTAAAACCAAGGGAGTTATGTGCAATTAAACTACAACGATCATTGTATGGGCTAAAACAATCTGGGCTCATATGGTATAATTGCCTAATAGATTTTCTAGTGAAAAATGGATATGTAAATAATCGATTGTGTCCATGTGTTTTTATCAAGAAAACTACGACTGGGTTCGTGATTATTGCTGTCTATGTTGATGACTTAAACATCGTTGGGACTCCTAATGAAATTCAAGAAGCGGTTAATTATCTAAAAGGTGAATTTGAAATGAAAGACCTCGGATAGACCAAATATTGCCTTGGTTTACAAATTGAATACTTCCATAGTGGAATATTTGTACATCAATCCAATTATACAAAAAGGGTCTTAAAATGTTTTAATATGGATAAGGCAAACCAGCTTAGTACCCCTATGATAAACAGGACACTTAATGTTGAAAATGATCCATTTCGTCCTTGTGAAGATAACGAAAAAGTACTTGGTCCTGAAGTACCGTATTTAAGTGCAATTGGAGCTCTTATGTATCTTGCAAATTATACGTGACCAGATATAGCATTCGCTACGAATCTATTGGCAAGATATAGCTCATGTCCAACACGGAGACATTGGAATGGGATTAAACACATACTTCGCTATCTTCAAGGAACAATTGATTTGGGATTATTTTATCCCAAAGATTCAAAAGATGAAATAACTGGTTTTACAGATGCAGGTTATTTATCAGACCCCCATAAAGGCAAATCACAAACTGGTTATATTTTTATGATAAGTGGTACTGCAATATCCTGGCGTTCCCAAAAGCAAACACTAGTTGCTACATCTTCAAACCATGCTGAAGTTATTGCTCTTCAAGAAGCAAGTAAAGAATGTGTGTGGCTTAGATCTATCACTCAACACATTAAGGAAGCCACTGGATTACCGGTTAATAATGATCCAACAATATTGTTTGAAGATAATGCTGCATGTGTTGCACAGACCAAGGAAGGATATATCAAGAACGACAGAACTAAACACATTCCCCCAAAGTTCTTCGCATACACTCAAGAACGTGAAGAGAAGAAGGAGATTATCATTCAGTATGTTCGATCATGTGACAATGTTGCAGATTTATTTACAAAGGCGCTCCCAACCTCAGTTTTCAGAAAACATGTTCACAATATTGGGATACGACATCTCCGAGATTTATGAAGATACTCCCCCTTGTTAACTTGAGGGGGAGGTATATAGTTGTACTCTTTTTCCCTTATCATGGTTTTGTCCCACAGGGTTTTCCTGATAAGGTTTTTAATGAGGCAGCTATAAGGCATAGTCATTCAAGGGGGAGTGTTGAAGTATATCACCTTCGTAATGCATAACAAGATAATATATTATAACATGTGAATGACTATGATGCCCCTGATGAAATTATGTAATTACGTTTGTGCCATCTGAAGTTTTTCTATAAATAGGGCTTCAGTGCTTAATGAAAATTCATTCCAAGAGAAATACCTTCTCTATATTCTCTCTATTCTCTTTGTATTCTCCTATTACAGTTTTATAACACGGGAGAGTTAATCTAATTATTTGGTCTGCAATTTTACTTAATGTTGGACTATAATAATATAATTCTGGACTGGTATTATTTAATTTGGTTAATTGGATAAATTCTTTTTAAAATAATAAATTCAGTTCAGTAGATCAAATTAATAATCTTCAAGCTTCAGGGTATAAATTCAAATAATTTATGTTAATTTATTATGGACGCTCTATTAATAGTAGATTTTAATTATTTTAGGAGACGAGGACTTGGAGCTTAGGATTTGAACTGCATTCGCATCTCAAATTTTCAAGGATCTTAGTACGCCGGTGCTCGTAAGTTTTTCCTAACTTGACTCGTTATGTTATCCTATTATGTTCCCTTTTTTATATCATGATGTGTTTTGCGTTTGAATCATACTCACTAGTTACTTCTTCAGAATGCCTGCTGGTAGAGGATGCGGACGCGGTAGGGGACGTGGCGCAGCCGGTGGGTCGGCCATGTCCGATAGCTCAGGGGCTGGTTCGGCAATGCCTTCTTTGTCGAACAGTGTCCCGCTTAATGCTGAAGTCCAGCAGGATCAGTCTGCTAGCTTCGAAAATGCTCATGATAATGTTGGAGTAGCGAATATTCTGCAGCGAGTAGAGAATCAGATGACGCTACTGACTTAGATAGTTTTTGTCAACCAAGCTAATGCTAACCCGGTTCCGCCTACTGGTTCCGGCACCGACAAGCTACTTCAGGACGTGATCCGTATGCGTCCTCCTCAATTCGATGGTACTTATGACCCTTTTGGTTAGGAGATTGGTTGTTCGAGATGTAGAAGGTGTTTGAGGCGGCTAACTGCTCTGAGGAGAGGAGTACCAATCGCTCAGTACTTCCTCGCCAAGGAGGCGGCAACGTGGTGGCAAGCAGTGAAACTGCATGACCGGGCAGCCACGTAGGACGAGTTCCGAGAACTTATGGAGGATGAATATTTTCCGTGGCCGGTAAAAGAGTGGAGGATTCGAGCCTTATTTGAGGCAAAACTCCAGGATGTTCCCATTTCACAGGCGATCCAGGACTACAATCAGTAGCTACATTATGTAAGGAATCATGTCCGAGATTAGCTAGATAAGATCCGCCACTTCGACATGCGGATGAAGTCGAGGGTTCGCCACTACATGTCTGGTCTTGGGTGTATAACTCTGAAGGATTATCAGAACAAGGCGATGGCTTATGAGATGTCGTTTTCTGCGACCAAGGCGGCAACAGAGGGTAAGAAGTAGAAGAATTCCGGTCAGTTTTCGGGAGGTAAGTCTGGCGGGCATCAAAAGGCTCAGTCTGGTTCGTGAGTCTTCGGGAATCAGTCCCTATCATTTGTGCAAGTAAATGGTTCCAAGTCTACCCCGACAGTTCTTGGTCGTGGTCCTACCTATTTTAACTGTGGTCGTCCCGGACACATGATGAGTGAGTGTGATAGGCCTCCGTTACATTGTCTTACTTACGGTCGGATGGGGCATCATGCCAAGTATTATGGAGATGCAAGTCGGGCACCAGTTACTCAGGTGTCATCCCTGGATATGAGAGAACCGAGTGTGAATCAGGCACCGACAGCTAGTCAACCTCAGCAGAGTTTTGGCAGAGGTTGAGGACGTGGGCAACCTTCTAGAGGGGGAGATTCTAGTGCGGGGTCTGTTCGGCCCCGTTTGTATGAGATGAGACAAGCTGGAGATCCTGACGCAACGGTGGCCACAGGTACCGTTCACATCCTTGACCATCCTATATCTGTGTTATTCGATTTTGGTGCTACGCATTCTTTCATCTCTTTGGATTGTGTGCGTCGTCTGCATGTTGATTTTCTCGTTTCATGTGAACCATTTATTGTTAAACTACCTAGTGGAGATAGTATTGTTCCGGTGAGTATCGGGGGGAGAGATTGGTCTTCTAATCTGATTGCGGTAGATATTAAGGATGATGATTTGATTCTTGGTAAGGATTGTCTAGATCGACATGGGGCGATCATGAATTATAGAGCGAGAACTACATCGATGTTAGCCTCTGACGGTACCGAGCATTCTTTTATGGGACGTTAGCGGAGTAGTCAGAGATTTCTGATCAGCGCTATGAAAGCGGTGAGACTTCTTCGAGGAGGTTTCACTGGTTACTGGTGTTATGCCTTGAGATTGGAAGAAGGGGGAGTCGAGATCTCGTCTATTCCGGTAGTGAGTGAGTATCCTGACGTCTTTCCAGATGAGTTGCCGGGTTTGCCACCAGACCGTGAGGTTGAGTTTACTGTTGATTTAGAAGATGCCATACCGCATGGTGCCTGCCGAGATGCTTGAGTTGAAGAAACAGTTGGGAGAGTTGCTAGACATGGGCAACATTCAACCGAGCGCTTCGCCTTGGGGCGCACCAGTCTTGTTTGTGAAGAAGAAGGATGAGTCACTTCATCTATGTATCGACTATCGAGAGTTGAACAAGGTGACCATCAAAAACAAGTATCCGCTCCCGAAGATTGATGACTTGTTTGACCAATTGCATGGAGCAACCGTGTTTTCAAAGATTGATTTGAAATCGGGGTATTACCAACTCCAAGTGAAGGATTCCGATATTCCGAAGACGGCCTTTCGGACGAGATACGACCACTATGAGTTTGTGGTTATGCCGTTCGTGCCAACTAACATCCCAAGCGTGTTCATGCAGCTAATGAACAAAGTCTTTATCGAATATCTCGATAAGTGTGTAGTCGTCTTTATCGATGATATCCTGATTTACCCGAGGAGCGAGGAGGAGCATGCACGTCATTTGCCTATCATGTTGGGAATCTTGAGAACTCAGCGCCTTTATGCGAAGTTCTCAAAGTGTGAATTTTGCTTGCGGGAGGTCATGTTTCTCGGCTACGTGATCTCTACCGAGGGTGTTCGTGTGTACCCACACAAGATAGTGGCAGTGTTCGATTGGGTGCCACCCAAGAACATGAAGGAGGTCCGTAGTTTTCTGGGTTTGGCCGGGTATTCATCTCGCTCGAACGCTTACTCAGTTGTTGCAAGAGTCAGAGAAGTTTGTGTGGACCGACAAAAGACATAAGAGTTTCGAGGAGTTGAAGAAGCGGTCAACTACCACTCCCGTCTTGGATTTACCGAACGGTGATGAGGGTTTTTTAGTTTATAGTGATGCCTCAGGCCAAGGACTTGGATGTGTACTCATGTAGCACGGGAATACGATTGCTTATGCTTCCCGTCAGTTGAAACCGTACGAGTTGAATTATCCTACCCATGATCTTGAGTTGGCCGTAGTTGTGTTTGCATTGAAGATTTGGCATCATTACTTGTATGGCTCGTCGTGTCAGATTTTCACCGATCACAAGAGCCTGAATTATATTTTCACACAGAATTAACTGAATATGAGACAGAGAAGGTCACTGGAGTTAATTAAGGATTACGATCTTGAAATCCTTTATCATCCGGGCAAGGCAAATGTGGTGGCAGATGCCTTGAGTCGGAAATCAGTATCTCTTCGGGCACTTGAGTTACTCACGTCCCAGCCAGGGATCCAGCGAGAGTTGATGGGGTTGAGCGTTGAGGTTGTGCTACCAGGCAGTTGCGCACTCTTGAGATCTCTTCGTCCCTAGTCGATGACATTAAATCGAGGCAGTTAGAGAAGATCCGATGTTTATTCAACTCCGTGAGAATGTGGTGAAAGGGAAGTCCCCGGGATTCATGATTCATGAGGATGGTGTGTTGAGATTCCAAGGTCGGATGTGTGTTCCGAACAACTTGAAATTGAGGCAGGATATTATGCGAGAGGCTCATGTGTCACCTTACTCAGTCCATACGAGCTCGAGTAAAATGTATAAGGATTTGAGGAAGAATTTCTGGTGGAATGACATGAAGAATGAGGTAGTACAATGTGTGGCTAAGTGTTTGACTTGTTAGCAAGTCAAAATCGAGCATCAGCGGCCAGCCGGGTTGTTGAAACCACTCCACGTACTGGAATGGAAGTGAGAGAATGTCTCTATGGATTTTGTCACAAATTTTCCGATGACGAAGACCGGAATGAATATGGTGTGGGTGATCGTGGATCGACTGACTAACTCGGCACATTTTCTGGGTATCAAGGACACTTGGGGTCCAAAAAAATTAGCTCGTATTTTTATTGCACAGATCGTGAGACTTCATGGTACGTCGAAGACTATTATTTCGGACAGAGATGGTCGGTTTGTATCACATTTTTGGTAGGCAGTACATAAGGCATTGGGAACACCTTTGCGTTTGAGTACATCTTTCCATCCTCAGACCGATGGACAGTCCAAACGTACCATTCAGACGTTCGAGGATATGTTGCGCGCCTGTGCGCTAGACTGGATTAGTGATTGGGAGGAACATCTGGATCTGATCGAGTTTACTTATAATAATAGCTGACATGCGTCGATTAATATGGCATAATATGAGGCACTTTATGGTTGACCATGTCAATCACCGATATGTTGGGACGAGCCGTCCGATTTAGTTGGCACCGAGCTGGATCTTGTGTTGGAGACGAGGAAGAAAGTTGAGTTGATTCGAGAGAGGATGTTGGCGGCTTAGAGTCGACAAAAGTCTTATGCGGATGTTAGGTGTCGACCCTTAGAGTTTGAGGTAGGGGATCATATTTTGTTGAGAGTGTTTCCGTCGAAGAGAGTTTTCCATTTTGGGAAAAAGAGGAAGCTTAATCCAAGGTATATTGGACCTTTCGAGATATTAGAACGAGTTAGAGAGTTGGCCTACCATTTGGCATTACCCCCGTCGTTGAGCCATGTGCATAGTGTATTTCATGTTTCTCAGTTGGAAAAGTATGTTCCAGACCCGACTCACATTATTGACTTCGGGGACATGGAGATCGAGAAGAACGTTATGTTTGAGGAGAGGCCGATGAAGATTTTGGAACGTCGAGACAAACAGTTAAGGCACAAAACCTGGTTAAAGTGCAATGGTCGAGGCATGGAGTGAAGGAAGCGACGTGGGAATTGGAGGAGGATATGCGTTCGAGGCACCCGAGCTTTTTGATTCTTAAGTTTCGGGACGAAACTTATTTTTAGAGAGGGAGAATGTAATATCCGTACCTTTTCATTTTAGCAGTTTCCATTTTTGTCGCATGTCATTTTTATGCATGCTTTCTTGCGTGTGCTATCGGTACCTGCATAATGTACGTTATACCTTAGTGTTAACGTATGTTATGGCCCTCAGCATTTTGGACAGTGGGTTCTGCCCAGTTTTTGCCAAGCCCTTACGTACGCTAACACGCGGGTGTTATGTACGTAAGCTCCTTATAGCGTACACTAACTGTCTAAGTGTAGCGTACGCTATCGGCCTCAGCAAATTGGGTAGATTGTTCTGCCGAGCCATTACGTACGCTAATACCTGAGTGTTATATACGTAAGAGGCGTAGCGTACGTTAACGTCAGCATGTTAACGTATGTAATGAGTGGTCATGTTTTATAAACCTGAGTTTGTTAGGAATACTTGTTAGATTTTGATGATGTCATTAATAAATTCAAATACTTATTACTTGGCAAAAATGTGAGGAAGAACCAAATGAGTATCTTCCATAGGCCAAATGATGTTAAGTGTAAAACTTGGAAAAATGTAAAGAAGAACCAAATGAGTATCTTCTATAGGCCAAAATAAGTTAGGCTAAAAATCGGCTAAGTACAAAAGAACAGCTAAGTTCATCAGACAGGTACAGCTGAGTCATATCAGAGAAGATCTGGTCAACAAAAATTATCAGAGATGTTTGACCAGACTGCAGTCAAGTAACCTCAGACAAGTCATCTGATCAGGCGAGTCCCAAACAGTGAACATCTGAGAAGCCCAGACTGCATAGAAGTTAACTTACTTCAGCCTACCTGAGATCAGCCAAGTACTCCAAGTCCACGTCAGCATGCGTTGAAAAGTCAAGTATTACGGAAAGTCACATGCAACGTGAAGAGACAAATTGGAGAGATTCCCGTAAAGGATATGAATTAAATAATTCATCCAGGCCTATCTTGAAGACTTTAATCGTATTATATTCAAAAGATTTGGCGCCTCACATGCAGAGTCTTCACAACGGTCGAAAGATGGATTAAATTATGGGAATCCACCCTTGCAACGTTCAGAAAGAAAACAATGAAGTCTACCTCTCCAACGGACGGATTTGTTGAAAAGATTTGCAATGGCTATGAAGAAAAATCTCAGAGATCGTGACCTATATATATCCGAAGATTTGAAGTTGAGCAAAAACACAACAATTACAAACGGTGCGAACATACTTTCAAGCAATCAAAGCATTCAAGCAATCTAAAAGCAAAATACAGCATCGTGAAAAGAGCGGTTCTCAAAAGTTCATACTTGAATAAGCTCTTAGTTGAAGAAGACAAAAACTCGTGTCTTAAATCCTGAGTTCGGGGTACTTCACTGGTTGAAGTTCGAGACTGTAAAGGCATCCAAGGATCGAGGATCAAGAGGTGCAAGGCAGTCAAGTGTCTTACAACGACACGGATTTCCACTGGTTGGAAGCTGTTGTAGTTTGGTTGTGTCACTGAAATATTTATCACTGGTTGAAAATTATAGTGAATTCATCTCCAACTGGTTTGGAGAAAATTGGATTAGTAGAGGATTACCCCACCTCTCAGACCACTATAATTGCCTGCGTATTTTACTGTTTTATAGCATCATACTTTAACTGCTGCATTCATTAGTAAGTGTTTCATTAGTTGTTTTGTATTCCTCATCAGCTGACTTCCGCACGTATTAAGAACAAACGACTCCAAGTCATTTGTTTATCTATCAGCTGAAGAAACTTACTCTTTGAGAAAAAGAGTTTAAGAGTTTCAAGAAGTCTATTCACCCCCCCTCTAGACTTATTCATGGATGACTTGTGACCTACAAGTGGTATCGGAGAGGTTGGTTCATTTATTTCACGAACCAGATCTATATCAGAGATATATCTTTACTCTCATTTTATAATGGAACACATGCACTCTAGACTACCTGTGTTTTCAGTTGACGAGTATGATTTTTGGAAGATAAGGATGCAGGCACACTTATCTTCAATCCATGATGACATGTGGTGCTTCATAGAGGACGGTCCATTCACCTTGGAGAAGGACAACACTCCAGAGGAGATCGCAGCAGAGAAGCCAGAGACGTGCTGTATCAAACTTTTGACAAATCCACCATGGTCAAGATCAAGAATTGCAAAAATGCAAAAGAAATCTGGGACACATTAGCCCTAATGTGTGAAGGAACGGGGCTGATCAAAGAAAACAAGTTGTTAATTGCTATTCAAAAATTTGACAACTTCAAAATGAAGAATGGCGAATCTATAGACCAAGTGGACACAAGGTTCACTGAGATTATCAATGAGATCAACTCCCTCGGCAAATCTTATGGCAACAGGGAGATGGCACTGAAGGTTCTAAGATCTCTCAATCCTGAATGGAGCATGAAGGCAGTGGCCATGAGAGAATCCAAGGACCTCAATAAGATAAAGATCCAAGAGTTGTTCTCTGATCTGAAGGCTTATGAGTTCGAGCTTCCAAGTTCATCCTCAATCGAGCCTGCAGAGAAGGGAATAGCCTTTGCAGCCGAGTCCACTGCCAAGATCTTATCTGATATAAAGCCTCCAAATCCATTAGATTTTGAGGAAGAGGTGGCGTTTATAATGCAAAGATTCAGCAACTTCCGGAAAAACTACTCCAAATACAAGAAAAATTATAAGGAGAATCCTAGAAGGAACCAGAAAGCCGGAAGCTGGAAGGTGGAGTGCTACAAATGTCATAATACAGGACATATTCAGATCGACTATCCTGATCATAAGAAGGACGAGAGCAAGAAAGAGGTTGGTTGAAAAGAAGACAGAAGGAAGGCGCTCATCGTAGAAGATCAGGAGCGTGTAGAATCAAGCAGCGGATTCTTCTCAGATGATGATGAAGAGTATGATTGTCTGATGGCCAACTTAGCTGATGAAGAGGTAACATCAAAACCCTCTGGTTCAAATAATAGTTCAGCCATGTCACAAGATATGGATCTGCATGAATCTGTAAATCAGCTACTTAAGATTTTGAGACACTTAAATCAGCACACCTATCTGTATTAGCCGAGAAGACTCAGCTGCAAGATGAGAATAGGCAGCTGAAAAATGATTTTGAAAAACTCAGCCTAGAACTGAATAGAGTTGAGATAACTGCAGCTAACTTGCAAAACCAGGCTGATGTCACTACAGCTGAGATAAATCGACTAACTGTTTTACTTAAAGAAAAATCAGATGCACTTGCTCATGTCAAAGCCGAATTTACTAAGCTGACTCAGGCAAATAAGACTCAGGCGCAGGAAATAACCTCCCTGAAGGCGTCTTCAACTCTGGACGAACTGTGTACTAATAAAAGGCCACTATATTCTAGATCAGGCCTTGGATATGATCCTCACACTCCCTCTAGTTCCAAAAATACTTTCGTCAAGGGAGAAACAATTGTCTCAACTGCTGAGCCTACATACAAACCGATATTTAAAAATAAGCAATAGTCAAGTCACAAGTCTAGGCTGCAGCCAGGGTACACAAGGCAGCCACCTAGACAAGCGACTAGGCAATGGCCGAGGCAGAATCAGCAGCCCAGACAACATGCCCACTATTATCAACAACTCCCTAAAAACAGATTTCAAAATGGGAGGGGCAGATGGAAACCTCAAGGTTATCCTAATTTCCAAAATGAACAAGTGTGGAGACCTCAAAGATTTAATAAATGGTCTCAGCCAAGGTTTAGAAATGGCCCACACTACCAGTATTTTGAGGAACATCCGGTATACAATCCCAACATAAGATACAGACCTCGACCTTACACACCTTATAAGGGTAATAATAATAACAATTTTCACAATCCAAGGAGAAATCAATTCTCCAGGAAACCAGCTAACCTTAGAGGACCCACACAGACTTGGGTACCTAAATATCTGCTTGTTTGATTGCAGAAAAGGTGGAAGGACTACAACCACATCTCCACAAATTCAAACTTTGGAGGTGAAGAATGGTTTGTAGATTCTGGATGCTCGAGGCACATGACCGGGAACAAAAAGATGCTGTCCAAATACACAAAAGAAAGAGGTCCTGATGTAACCTTTGGAGATAGCTCTAGAGGACAAACAAAGGGCTTTGGAGAGCTGCACCGAGGAAATATTATGATATCCAAAGTTCACTATGTCAAAGGGATCAAGTATAATCTCCTGAGCATAATCCAGTTTTGCGATGAGAAGAATCTAGTAGTCTTCACCATATGGAAATGCATGGTGATAGATATCCTATCTGGAGAGGTGAAGCTACAAGGATTCAGAAGGAGAGATGTCTACATGATAGATTGGAACACAGGAACACCTAACTCCTATTTTCTATCTAAGACAGTAGATGAGAACGGATGGCTGTGGCACAAAAGATTATGTCACCTGAACTTCAAAGCCATCAACAAGATTAGTTCTCAGAAGCTGGTCAGAGGACTCCCAGAAGGAAGCTCTTTGTGATACGTGTCAGAAAGGAAAGTAGACCAGAGCATCATTCAAGCCAGTCCAGCTTACAACCCTCACAACAAGGATCTTAGATCTACTCCATATGGATCTATTTGGTCCTATCAAGCCAAGGACTCTAAGCGGCCGAAAGCATGCACTTGTTGTAGTAGATGATTATTCAAGGTACACTTGGATTATCTTCCTGTATAAGAAGAGTGAAACCTTGACCAAACTACCTGAGCTGCTGAGAAGGATCCAGAATGAGAAATCCCTATCCATCATTAAGATGAGATCAGATAGAGGAGGAGAATTTCTCAACAAGGCGATCACTGATTACAGTGATAAGAATGGGATCCAGCATGAGCTCTCTGCAGCCAGGGCCCCCCAGCAGAATGGCGTTGCTGAAAGAAGAAACAGAACCCTGAAGGAAGCAGCCAGGTCCATGATTGCAGAAGCAGACCTGCCCAAGAGGTTCTGGGCTGAAGCTGTCAACACAGCTTGCCATACTCAGAACAAGAGTATGATAGTAGGGAGACATGGCAAAACTCCCTATGAGGTTTGGAATAATAGAACTCCTACTGTTGCTTACTTTCACGTTTTTAGTTGTAAGTGTTTCATCCACAACAACAGTAAAACACAACTAAATGCCTTTGATGCTAAAACTAATGATGGTCTCTTCATGAGATACTCACAAAGAAGCAAGGCATATAGAGTTTTTAATAAAAGAACCTTAGTTGTGGAGGAAACACCCCATGTTGTATTTGATGAATCTACCGTTGAGTACAGGAAGCAAGTTGAGCTAATTGAGAATAAGCTCAAATCAGCAACCCTCGAAGAAGTCATTGTACATGATACTGGAATGGTAGACTCACCTACAGACCAGCCTGAAGACGCAACCGTAGCTGCTGAAGACCCAACTGCAGATCAGACAGGAACACCAAACCTATCTGATCCAGTTGTAGCTGATAAAGACTCATCTGCAGATCAGACCCAACCTGCAGATGACAATACGGTAGTTGATCCAACTGCAGACCAAGGAGACCAGATCCCAGCTGATGCAGAAATCCACCAAAGCAATTCAACAGGGGGAACAGACCCATAAGAAGACGATATCCCCAAGTGGCTCAAAGACCATCCAATCCAGCAAATCATCAGGAAGCTAACGAGATAAAGTCTTTTTTGGTCCCATAACTTTTCGCCTTTACCAAAAATGTCCCAAGAAATTTCGTTTAGCCAATTAAACCCCAAATTTTTCTCAAGTGTACAATTTACATCCCAATACTCGTCGGAGTTGAGAAAACGGCGTCGTTTCCCCCCATGTGACCCGCTCGTGACTTTTAATTTGGGGCTTTTTATCTCCGGCGTGATGTGGACAATATGTGGGGGATTTTTGAGTTTTTTTATCACACAAAAGCAATAATTTTTTTCCACCTCATTAATTAAATCTTTTTAATTTTTTTATTCATTAAATGTAAACGTAAACTTAAATCAACGAAGAACGGAGAACGAACCCAAAATTAGGGCGAAGAACGAAGAACCCTAAACCCTGTGAGTGGCGGAATTCGCGTGAGTGGCGAAATTCGCGTGAAATTCATGGACGAAATAGAGTGTGGGTGCCATGAACGAACCTCAATCGTGACTAGTTGGAAAGAAGCAAACGTGTGATGTACTTCAAACAGATTGCACCACCAAGGTTTGTGAACCCTATACTTGTGGAAGAGAATGTTGGTACCACTCAATAGAGCCAAGTAATCAATAAAGAATGGTACAAACCTGCTCCAGAACCTCATCTTCAGGGACCCCCCATGTACCAGCAAATGCAAATGGGACAAGGTCATTTGCAGCCAAGGGTTCAAATTAGAGCACCACCACCAAGGAGAGATGGTTGGGTTGGGCACATCACAAACAAATGTAATGCAACCCTTGGAGAGGACACTTTAAAGAGGATTGTGGTGGATAATGATGGTCAGAAGTACTTGGATTTATCATCACAGGCTGGAAAAGCGGAAGGAAAAGGAAAGAAGAAGAAGAAATGAAGACATCTGACTTATTTTCATTAATGTGTACTTGTTCAGGGGTTTTTTGCTTATTTTGAGGATTGTAATAATTATGTTTAACTTCATGTTCTGCTGTAAGGTACTTTGATGTTTGTGATTATGGTTAATGAAATTAAGTCCTGTTGTTTAAAATACTTCATTTGGTACTTTGATGTTTCTGATTTTGGTTAATGAAATTATGTCCTTTTGTTTCTGATAACTGGTCCTTTTGTTTTCTGATGCTTCCTTTTGTTTTCTGATGCTTCTGATGTTTGATACATCTGACTACATTTAGTGTTGGTGCTGATGTTTTTGGTATTTGTTCCTTCTGATGTTTTTGATGTTTGTTTCTGATGTTTCTTATGTTTGGTACATGTGACTTCATTTGGTCCTTTTGTTTCTGATGTTACAAACCTCATTTTGACAACTCATTTGGTCCATTTTGATACAAACCTCATTTTGGTTTCTCTTGCACATTATGGTTCATTTTGGTTCATTTTGGATATGTTCCTGATTTTGGTTCATTTGGTCCTTTTGTTTCTGATGTTTAACATCATGTTATGATATTTGGTCCTTTTGTTTTTGATGTTCTGATATCTGGTCCTTCCTTCTGGTTAACTTCATTTCATTTTGATAACTCTTGCACATTAAAATACAAAAGGACCAAATTGGATACAATCAACAGAGGAACACTTCAATCGACAAACCAGAACTCTTGTAAATCAACCAGATATCTGGTTCTGATACAAACCAGATACAAACCAGGTTCTGATAACTGGTTCTGATACAAACCAGATACAAACGGACCAAATTACAACTTCATTAAACAGAACAAACCAATTACAACACAATTGCACTTTATTCCTTCTACATAACCAGATACAAACCAGAACATTAAACAGAAGAACACTTCATTAAAATAAAAACTGATAATACAAACCAATTACAACACATGTGCACTTTCTCACACCACCAGTACATCAATCTAACATAACATTTTTAATCCTACACTTTCATCATATCCAAGTAGATGAGGCACTAGATTCACTAGATTCACCAAACCTAAACCAGCACAAACCATAGCAAAAGTCTTCACAAACAGATTCATATTACAAAATTTGATGCCATGTCTTCTCTCCTCCACCTTCATTTTCATCTTCAACTTCTGGTTTTGAGAAATCAATTGTCTATTTTCCTCCTTCAATGCCATGTTCTGTTCTTCAAGCTTGTCATTTGCACACTCCACCAATTGAATCATTTGATTCAATTTATCTACAATTATCTCCGCTCTTTGGGTGTCATCCCTCTGCTCATTAACCCTCCTCAGTAACCCGTGTATAATTGGTCTTGCCCCATCACACAATGGGTCGTCAATCCAGCGAAAGAATTTTCAATACCCATCTTTTTGAAACATAAATAATCGAGAAGAAAATCAGAAAACATCAAAAATTGAACGTACAATATCGACATTACAGACTTCTCAATCGATTGAGGCATACCGGGTATTTTGCACAACCGTAGAACCGCCGACCTACGTTTGCTTCTTTCCAACTAGTCATGATTGAGGCTTGTTCATGGCACCCACACTCTATTTCGTCCATGAATTTCACGCGAATTTCGCCATTCACGCGAATTCCGCCACTCACAGGGTTTAGGGTTCTTCGTTCTTCGCCCTAGTTTTGGGTCCGTTCTCCGTTCTTCGTTGATTTAAGTTTATGTTTATATTTAATGAATAAAAAAAATTAAAAAGTTTTAATTAATGAGGTGGAAAAAAATTATTGCTTTTGTGTGATAAAAAAACTCAAATATCTCCAAATTAAAAGTCACGGGCGGGTCACATGGGGGGAAACGACGCCGTTTTCTCAACTCTGACGAGTATTGGGATGTAAATTGTACACTTGAGAAAAATTTGGGGTGTAATTGGCTAAACGGAATTTCTTGGGATATTTTTTGTAAAGGCAAAAAGTTATGGGACCGAAAAAGACTTTATCTTGGAAGCTGACTGATGGAGTTAAGACAAGACAGTCTACTCTACCCGCAGGAATGGCTATGTTCTCATGCTTCATGTCTCAGATAGAACCCAAGACAACAGAACAAGCTTTGGAAGATTATTCATGTATCAATGCCATGCAAGAGGAACTGGAGCAGATGGAAAGGAACAAAGTTTGGGAACTAACAGACAGACCAGATCACAAGAAGTTCATTGGCACCAAATGGGTGTACAAAAACAAGAGTGACGAAGACGGAGCTGTTGTTAGGAATAAAGCCAGACTTGTTGCTAAAGGTTATGCACAATGTGAGGAATAGATTTTGATGAAACCTATGCACCAGTTGCAAGACTAGAAGCCATCAGACTATTCCTCGCATATGCTGCATTCAAGGATTTTGAAGTCTATCAGATGGATGTAAAGAGTGCATTTCTAAATGGCATCCTAGAAGAAGAAGTCTATGTAGAGCAACCCCCAGGTTTTGTCAAATGAGACAAAGTCTACAAGCTGTTGAAGGCTATCTATGGACTTAAGCAAGCACCAAGAGCATGGTATGAAACACTATCTGTGTTTCTTGAGAAGAATGGTTTTTGCAAAGGAAAGGTGGACAAGACCTTATTCAGAGTGGAGCACGAAGGCCACATATTGATAGTCCAGATATATGTGGATGACATCATATTTGGCTCAACCAACCCAGAGCTGTGTGAGAAATTCTCAAACCTCATGCAAGGAGAATTTGAGATGAGTATGATGGGAAAGCTTAACTTCTTTCTTGGATTACAAGTTAAGCAGATGGAAAATAGAATTTTCATCAACCAAGCTAAGTATACCAGAGATCTAATCAAGAGATTTGGAATGGAATCAGCTAAACCAGCAAGAATTCCTATAAGCACAAGTACTCACCTAGATGCAGATGAGGGAGGCATCTCAGTGGATTCAACCCACTACAGAGGACTCATTGGATCATTGCTATACCTCACTGCAAGCAGTCCAGACATATCCTATGCCGTAGGAGTTTGTGCGCGATTTCAATCTAAGCCTAAGCAGTCGCACCTAGATGCAGCAAAGAGGATAATTAAATACCTTAAGTCTACGGTCAATGTTGGACTATGGTATCTTAAGGACGATAACTTCGAGCTGTCAGGATATTCAGATGCAGATTTCGCAGGATGCAAAATTAATAGGAAAAGCACTAGTGGAACGTGCCAATTCCTAGGAACCAGACTGATATCCTGGTTCAGTAAGAAGCAGGTCTCTAACTCTATCTCCACCACAGAGTCAGAATACCTAGTTGCAGGTAGTTGTTGTGCCCAGATCTTGTGGATCAGACAGCAGCTAAGGGACTACAATATCATTGCCAATGAAGTCCCTATCTGGTGTGACAACAATAGTGCTATTGCAATAACCAACAATACGGTTTTGCATTCGAGGACCAAGCACATTGATGTTAAGCACCACTTCATTAGAGACCACATGCTTAACAAGAGAGTCAGAGTTGAAAGAGTCAGCACAGACTACCAAATAGCTGATATTTTTACCAAACCCTTGCCAGAAGAAAGGTTTTTGGAGCTGAGCAGAGAACTTGGTCTACTAGATTGGGAATCTAGTACAGAAGAAAAAGCAAGTTGAAGCACATCAGAGGAAGGACGGACCCAGCTGATTAAAGGAATCAGATCCTAGCTGATGCAGACAAAAAGGACGAAGGACGGACAAAGAAACCTAGCTGATCAAAATCTCAGGCGAGAAGTCCAAGGAGTCAACTCACCTGATGCAGAGCAGTCAACAGTCAACAGTCAACCAGCTAAGTTTTCTAAAACTTAATCGACTTCTGAATATTTTATTATTATCTGCTATATGTATAATAATATTATATTAATTTTTGGTTCACAAGTGGCATTTAAATACACGTGGCAATCACTTGATAAATCGACCTCCACGGTGACCAATTAATATCTAACCGTACAATTTTAAACTCAAAACCTGGACCACTGATTAGAATTTGAAATTTAAAAAGAATCTCAAAAGGCGAACCACCGATTCAAAATAAATAATAATTTAATCCCAACGTCGTTTCATCTTCCTTATAAGGACGGAAAACCCTTCACTTTACCTTTACGCTTATCAGTCTTTCAAACCCTAAATTTACAGAGCAAAAATCATTTGAACTCTAAATATACTGAAAATCTCTTATTTGCAGGAATGGAATCTTATTTTGAAGGCGTTAACATGAAGGCGGTCAAAGACCAGATCATTTTTTCTCTGCTCGTTGATTTCGAAGGTCTTTTGGAAGCAAATCTGGATAACAACGACGTACTCTTTCTTATCCACTCGATGAAGAAGAATGGGATCTACCCATTTCTGGATATCAATCCCAAACACCTATACAAGGAGGACTTCATCGCTTTCTACCGTGAAGCCCATGTGATTGAAGAAGGAATCAGGAGCACTGTCGGTGGAATACTGTAATACCCGAGATTTCGGATATGTATTTGGAACTTGTGATATTGTAATTATTGTACTTTTGTCTGAGTATTATTCTCCGTATTTCATAATCCGATGTTGTCGAGCGTATGATTTCGTGTATGTGATTTAAAGATTGTAATTCTGCGCATGTAGCGCACGCTATCGGCTATGTGTAGCGTACGCTAACATGGATTCATAGCGCACGCTACAAAGGAATGGTAGCGCACGCTATGCGTGGTCAATTTGATTGAGACGTGCGGTAGGTGAGATCTGGTCGGGGGACCCTTGTCGGATCGTGTCGGGATGAACCTGGACGGCTTTCGGGAAAATCCGAGTCAACGCCATAGCGCACGCTACAGGCATGTGCATAGCGCGCGCTAAGTATTGAGTACAGTTAAGTCAGTGAGCCGTTAGCGCACGCTACGAGCAGGGACTAGCGCGCGCTAATGGCCATTTCTTATAAATAGGACAGCATCCTATTCGTGATTTCAGTTCCTTTTTCTCCCATACCCGAATTCTTACACTCAGAACATAACTTCCTTCATCCTAAACACCTCATATCAACATCCTAGCTCGTGATTGAAGATCGTATATCGTTGGAGATTGGTGTTCAAGCCTTCGGTGTTGGATTGCTTCGATTTCCTCCATGTTCTTCACCACTTTGAGGTAGGTGATTCTTCACCGATATTAGTAATGTTCTTAAGGACGTTGATCATGTTTTGATAACCAGTTATTTCATTTATAAACGGTCATCACATGTTAGAAGGATACTTTTGACGTATCGGCACTATATATCGTAGGAACCCTTGAACCGTTTTTTAGTATATGGACTCCTAAGTATTTTCAAACCGATTCATGATCAGTAGACGGATACTACCCAGTTGTTACGTTTTACACATTGGAATCATGCGTAAGACGAACGGAACTTAGAATATTTTCTTGAGGATCGAAGATGAATTATGTTGCTTAGATGATTATCCGTGTATTTGTATCTCATAATCGTAGAACTTCCACAAACCTTATTAGCATGATATGCTTGAGGATGACTTGTTTTATCGCCATAGAATTCATGAGTTCTTCACCATTCAACCCAGTTTTCTGTCAGTAGTAATCTGCCATGCACGATTAGCGCACGCTAACATACGTTAGTTAACGTGCGCTATCGGGGATAGTTAACGCACGATACGTACGTAACGTACGTTATGTTATCAGCCGATTCAAACTGTCAGTCCGTGGCTAGCGCACGCTAGTCTTATACGATAGCGTACGCTAACAGGCCGGCTTAGCGCACGTTACGTAGAGTACGTAGCGCATGCTAAGCAGTCCAGGCATATTGTTTATTTTGAGCTTTTCGGCCGTAGACCGAATTGTTAGGCCATCGTTCGACTTGAGATGATTTGTATATCATTCCTTTTGTTAAGGTTCGAGCTTGTTACGTTGATCGAAGGAGGCGGCCTTCGAGTGTGTTGAGATCATTGAAGTGTTTCGTTCTTGCCATTTTCGAGGCAAGTATCATATGTCGAGTTCGATTTATATTGAAACTTTGATCATGCTTGTGGTTTTGTTCATGATGTTGAATATGAGATGTATTTCTGAAATTTCTCGTGGTATTGGTTGTTATTTGTTCGTATTGATGAACATATTGAAATGCATATATGTATGCATAGTTGATTGATTTATGGTATAAATGATCTGAGGGGATCATGAGGATCTATGCTGAGGGCGCTGGATCGAATGTCCACCATGCGTTGGTCCGACGGGATTATCATGGGGATCTATGCTGAGGGCGCTGGATCGCTGGGCGGGTTTTCCACCATGCGTTGGTCCGACGGGATCATCATGGGGATCTATACCAAGGGCGCTGGATCGCTGGATTACCCTATACTGTGTTGATGGAATCGTGAGGATTCGCATCGTTGGATTCCGGTGACGGAAGTCCGTTTGCATGTTTTATGATGCATTGATGATTTACGTATTACGATACTTGTACTAGCATTGTTTTGCTAACCCCTTCGGGGGTGGACATTGTTTTGATGTTCAGGTAGCCGAGGAGCGGGGAAGCAACCACAGTACCGACAGGACGATGAAATAGCTCAGTGATGTAATTGATGTTTATTGTTATTGTGATTTGTCTTCTTGTCTATTTAGTACTCGAGTACGTCTGTTTTAAAAATGTCTTTTCGATATGGTTGTATAAGTTAACTCATTTGATCGGTTGAATCAAATCTGTATTTGAACTTCAGTTGTACGATTGGTTTATATTTACACTCCTTTTAAAATTAGCCTTGTAAATCCTTACCTAAAGGGTTTACGGCGCTGTAATTATTCCGAATATCTCGGGGTGTTACAGAATATGGTATCGGAGCTAAGATTCATGGATATCTTGGCAGTCGAGTTAGTTGGGTCAGTTTACGTTATTTGATTATTGGTCGTTCGTAACATCACTGCTGAGCCAGCATCGTCGTGTGGATCGTGGTTGTAAGTTCCTAAATCTCAAATACTAACGTATTATTTTATTCATGTTTTGTGAACATTGATGGATGTACTTTTAGAAAGTTTGCCCTGGATATTGAGTATTTATGTTTACAGTATGTTGAGAGGAGGTCGTGGACGCGGACGCGGTCGTGGACGCGGACGTGGAAATGCGAGACAAGAAGGGTCGGTATCTACCCCAGAAGTAACCGCTAGTCGAACGGATTCCCATTCCAGGGGACAGCAGGGATCGGCAAATAATAATGCAGATCCTAACGTGCCGGGAGTGCTTCAGCAGGTGGTTGCCCAGATAAACCAGTTTGCTCAAGTTGTGGATCGCATGCAGATGGCGATGGGACAGCAGCATAACGTGGATAATCGAGGAGATAAACGGCTTACCGAAGTGATCAAATTGCATCCTCCGAAATTTGACGGTTCTGCTGAGACGCTTTCTTGGGATCACTGGCTGAAAGAATTAGAAAAGATTTTTGCAGGGATTAATAGTCCCAACGATAGGAAGGTTCCGGTCGCCTAGTATCTCCTGACCGGGGAGGCTTTCGACTGGTGGGAGGCCATTCGACCGGAGGAGCACAATGTTGACTGGACAGAATTCAAATTGATGATGGAGGTGCAGTATTGTCCTCGCCCAGTTAGAGAAGCCCGAGTTCGGGAGTTTTTCTCACCACAAAATTCAGAAGCATCTGTGACGGACGTGATTAAACGTGATTAAGACCTTTAATCACCAGCTGACTTATGTGCGCCACTTGGTCAGGACCGAGGCGGAAAGGATTCTCCATTTTGACATGCGAATGAAGCCGGAAATTCAGCAATATATGTCTGGATTTGAATGTACCACCTTGCGACAGTATCAGGACAAGGCGTTGGCCTATCATATGAAGGAGGCAGCAGTAGAGAAATCGACGGAAGCAAAGAAACAGAAGGTGTCTGGCAACTTCACGGAGAATAAGAGTAGCGGGCCTCGCAGGGGTCAGTCCTATTTTCATTCATCCAGGAGACCTCCGCATCCTTCTCGAGGTGGAAAGAAGTTCCGGGCAGCACCAACTGTTTCAAACGCAGGGAAGAAGTGTTATAACTGTGGCAAAACGGGACATGTTCGACGTGATTGTTTCGCGCCTGCTGTGACCTGTTTCGAGTGTGGACAGGAAGGACATCGCACAACATTTTGTGGGAATGCGACCCGATCTTTTGGTACTCGCACTCCAGCTCCAGTTCCGAAGGAGACGAGTGTGAACCAGACGCAGCAGAGTGGATTTCAGCAGCAGAACGTTGGGAAGAGAGAGACATCCAATGCTGGGTCCGTTCCTCCACGCCTGTACGAAATGAGGAAATCTGACGATCAGAACACTGTTGTTGCATCAGGTACAATTCAGATCCTTTTGCAACCAGTTAGTGTTTTATTCGATTCCGGAGCTACACATTCTTTTGTATCTTTGAACTGTGTAAATCGTTTGAAAATCTCGTGCTTATCTGATTGTGAACCATATGTTGTGGGTTTGCCGAGTGGAGAGAGAATTGTGGGAACCCTAGAAGCTAGGGATTTTCCAGTAACTATAGGAGGGAGAGATTGGCTATCGAACCTTATTGTGGTTGACATCTACGGTGACGATTTAATTCTCGAAGACGATTGGCTCAACCGTTATGGAGCTATTCTGAATTACCGAAAGAGAGTTATTTCTATCATTGCTGATGACGGATCTGAACACTTATTCCAAGGATGGAGACCGGGAAGCTCGGGAAAATTGATCAAGGGAATGAAAGCCATGAAATTACTGAAGCAGGGATGTCATGGACTTTGGTGCTATGCCATGAGGAAAGAGGAAAGAATATAGATCTCATCGATTCCAGTTGCGAATGAATTCTCAGACGTATTTCCTGACGAACTACCTGGGTTATCTCCGCAGAGAGAAGTGGAATTCACCATCGAATTAGAGCCTGGAGCAGCCCCTATTTCCAGAGCACCATACCGCATGGCACCAACCGAGATGTATGAACTCAAGAAGCAACTGGAGGAATTGTCACAGAAGAGTTATATTCAACCTAGCGTTTCTCCTTGGGGAGCGCCCGTTCTCTTTGTCTGGAAGAAAGACGGATCCCTCCGACTGTGTATTGATTACAGGGAGCTTAACAAAATGACGATCAAGAATAAGTATCCTATACCTCGGATCGACGACTTGTTTGATCAACTGCAAGGGGAAAGGGTATTCTCGAAGATCGACTTGCGATCAGGATACCACCAGTTGAGAATTAAGGAATCGGATATACCGAAATCTGCTTTCAGATCCCGATACGGGCATTATGAATTCGTAGTAATGCCGTTTGGGCTTACCAATGCTCCTGCGGTATTCATGCAATTGATGAATCGGGTATTCTTGGAATACTTGGATAAATTTGTGGTCGTCTTCATTGATGACATCTTGATATATTCGAAGGACGCAGGGGAGCATGCCGAGCATTTGCGTGTGGTTTTGAGCACTTTGAGGAAGGAACAGATGTATGCAAAGCTTTCTAAATGCGAGTTCTGGCTTAGGGAAGTAATTTTCCTTGGGCATGTGATATCGGTGTGAGTTCAGTGGACCGAAGAAAGTCAAGCAATCTTGGAATGGGAAGCTCCTAGTAACGTGAAAGAAGTCCGAAGTTTCCTAGGACTTGCCGGATATTATCGCCGCTTTGTAGAGGGATTTTCCAAAATTGCTCGTCCGCTCACTCAGCTGTTACAGAAAACTCAAAAGTTTAAGTGGGATGAGAAATGTCAGGCTGGTTTTGATGAACTTAAGAAGAGACTGGCGTGACACCTATTTTAGCATTGCGGATGGGCCCGATGGATTCATGGTTTACAACGACGCTTCAAATCGAGTGCAGGATGCGTGTTGATGCAAAAGGATAAGGTAATTGCCTATGCGTCTCGGCAGTTGAAACCGTATGAAGTAAATTACCCGACTCATGATCTGGAGTTAGCAGCTGTAGTCTTTGTACTGAAAATTTGGAGACATTATTTGTACGGTACTCATTGTCAGATCTTTACAGATCATAAGAGCCTCAAGTACATTTTCAGTCAGAAAGAATTAAACATGAGGCAGAGAAGGTGGCTGGAATTGATCAAGGATTACGACTTGGAGATTCTCTATCATCCGGGGAAAGCAAACGTAGTAGTCGATGCCTTGAGCTGAAAACCTGTTTCTCTTCGAGTGTTGGAAGCACTTACATCCCAAACTAGTATTCAACGGGAACTGATCCGCGAGGGGATTGAAGTATGGACACCGGGAATTCAAGGGCAACTATATGTGATGGAACTGACTTCATCACTAGTCGAGGAGATCAAGTCTAAGCAGTTGGACGATTCTATGATCCTTCGGTTATGTGATGAAGTAAAGAAAGGAAAAGCCCCAGGATTCGTGATACAAGACGATGGAGTTCTGAGATTTTAGAGTTGACTTTGCGTTCCCGATGATGATGATTTGAGACGGACTATTCTGAAGGAAGCTCACAGTAGCGCCTATTCTATTCACCGGGCGTGATAAGATGTATAAGGATTTAAAACAAAACTTCTGGTGGGGGAATATGAAGAAGGACGTAGCAGATTATGTTTCGAGGTGTTTGACGTGTCAACAGGTTAAGATTTAACATCAGCGACCTGCCGGAATGTTAAATCTGCTTCCGATCCCCGAATGGAAGTGGGAGGATATCTCGATGGATTTCATCACCAGTATGCCAAGGACTAGAACGGGAATGAACATGATTTGGGTTATAGTTGATCGACTAACCAAGTCGGCTCATTTCCTAGGAATTAAAGATACATGGGGACCCGAAAGATTGGCGCGAGTATTTATTCGGGAGATAGTCAGATTGCATGGGACGCCGAAGACCATTATTTCGGATCGAGATGGTCGCTTCGTGTCGCACTTCTGGAAAGCAGTTCACAGGGCTTTGGGGACTGAGCTCAACTTTAGCACGGCTTATCATCCCCAAACGGACGGTCAGTCCGAAAGGACTATACAAACGGTAGAAGATATTCTTAGAGCTTGTGCATTAGATTGGTCAACTGATTGGGAAGTTCACTTGCCCTTGATCGAGTTCACCTATAATAATAGTTGGCATGCTTCTATTAAGATGGCACCATTTGAAGCTTTGTACGGGAGAAGATGCCGATCACCCCTGTGTTGGGATGATTCTTCGGATTTGATCGGGACGGAACCGGAATTGATAATTCAGACTCAAGAGAAGATAGCTTTGATTCGAGAAAGACTGCTGACTGCCCAGAGTCGACAAAAGTCTTACGCAGACGTACGTCGTCATCCTCTAGAGTTCGACGTTGGGGATCATGTGCTATTGAAGGTGTCTCCTTTACGAGGGATTTTCCATTTTGGGAGGAGAGGCAAGCTTAGTCCTAGATATATCGGACCATTTGAGATCCTCGAGAGAGTTGGAGATTTAGCATACAGGTTGGCCTTACCGCCATCGCTGAGTCACGTTCACAATGTGTTTCACGTATCCCAACTGCGGAAGTATGTACCGGACCCCAGTCACATCATTGATTTCGACGAGATCGAGATAGGTAATGATGGCACCTTCGAAGAGAGACTAATCAAGATACTTGAGAGTCGGATCAAACAATTGAGGAATAAACCAATACACTTGGTTAAAGTACAATGGTCACGACACGGAGTCGAAGAGGCCACTTGGGAAACAGAAGACAGTATGAAGACTAAATATCCGGAGTTGTTTTCATCTTAAGTTTCGGGACAAAACTTCTTTTTAGGGAGGAAGGATGTAATACCCGAGATTTCGGATATGTATTTGGAACTTGTGATATTGTAATTATTGTACTTTTGTCTGAGTATTATTCTCCATATTTCATAATCCGATGTTGTCGAGCGTATGATTTCATGTATGTGATTTAAAGATTGTAATTCTGCGCATGTAGCACACGCTATCGGCTATGTGTAGCATACACTAACATGGATTCATAGCGCACGCTACAAAGGAACAGTAGCGCACGCTATGCATGGTCAATTTGATTGAGACGTGCGGTAGGTGAGATCTGGCCGGGGGACCCTTGTCGGATCGTGTCGGGATGAACCTGGACGGCTTTCGGGAAAAGCCAAGTCAACACCTTAGCGCACGCTACAGGCATGTGCATAGCGCGCGCTAAGTATTGAGTACAGTTAAGTCAGTGAGCCGTTAGCGCACACTACGAGCAGGGACTAGCGCGCGCTAATGGCCATTTCTTATAAATAGGACAGCATCCTATTCATGATTTCAGTTCCTTTTTCTCCCATACCCAAATTCTTACACTCAGAACATAACTTCCTTCATCCTAAACACCTCATATCAACATCCTAGCTCGTGATTGAAGATCGTATATCGTTGGAGATTGGTGTTCAAGCATTCGGTGTTGGATTGCTTCGATTTCCTCCATGTTCTTCACCACTTTGAGGTAGGTGATTCTTCACCGATATTAGTAATGTTCTTAAGGACGTTGATCATGTTTTGATAACCAGTTATTTCATTTATAAACGGTCATCACATGCTAGAAGGATACTTTTGACGTATCGGCACTATATATCGTAGGAACCCTTGAACCGTTTTTTAGTATATGGACTCCTAAGTATTTTCAAACCGATTCATGATCAGTAGACGGATACTACCCAGTTGTTACGTTTTACACATTGGAATCATGCGTAAGACGAACGGAACTTAGAATATTTTCTTGAGGATCGAAGATGAATTATGTTGTTGAGATGATTATCCGTGTATTTGTATCTCATAATCATAGAACTTCCACAAACCTTATTAGCATGATATGCTTGAGGATGACTTGTTTTATCACCATAGAATTCATGAGTTCTTCACCATTCAACCCAGTTTTCTGTCAGTAGTAATCTGCCATGCACGATTAGCGCACGCTAACATACGTTAGTTAACGTGCGCTATCGGGAATAGTTAACGCACGATACGTACGTAACGTACGTTATGTTATCAGCCGATTCAAATTGTCAGTCCGTGGCTAGTGCACGCTAGTCTTATACGATAGCGTACGCTAACAGGCCGGCTTAGCGCACGTTACGTAGAGTACGTAGCGCACGCTAAGCAGTCCAGGCAGATTGTTTATTTTGAGCTTTTCGGCCGTAGACCGAATTGTTAGGCCATCGTTCGACTTGAAATGATTTGTATATCATTCCTTTTGTTAAGGTTCGAGCTTGTTACGTTGATCGAAGGAGGCGGCCTTCGAGTGTGTTGAGATCATTGAAGTGTTTCGTTCTTGCCATTTTCGAGGCAAGTATCATATGTCGAGTTCGATTTATATTGAAACTTTGATCATGCTTGTGGTTTTGTTCATGATGTTGAATATGAGATGTATTTCTGAAATTTCTCGTGGTATTCGTTGTTATTTGTTCGTATTGATGAACATATTGAAATGCATATATGTATGCATAGTTGATTGATTTATGGTATAAATGATCTGAGGGGATCATGAGGATCTATGCTGAGGGCGCTGGATCGAATGTCCACCATGCGTTGGTCCGACGGGATCATCATGGGATCTATGCTGAGGGCGCTGGATCGCTGGGCGGGTTTTCCACCATGCGTTGGTCCGACGGGATCATCATGGGGATCTATACCAAGGGCGCTGGATCGCTGGATTACCTCAGTCTTGTGTTGATGGAATCGTGAGGATTCGCATCGTTGGATTCCGGTGACGGAAGTCCGTTTGCATGTTTTATGATGCATTGATGATTTACGTATTACGATACTTGTACTAGCATTGTTTTGCTAACCCCTTCGGGGGTGGACATTGTTTTGATGTTCAGGTAGCCGAGGAGCGGGGAAGCAACCACGATGCATCGGAGACGATGAAATGGCTCAGTGATGTGGTTGATGTTTATTGTTATTGTGATTTGTCTTCTTGGTCTATTTAGTACTCGAGTACGTCTATTTTAAAAATGTCTTTTCGATATGGTTGTATAAGTTAACTCATTTGATCGGTTGAATCAAATCTGTATTTGAACTTCAGTTGTACGATTGGTTTATATTTACACTCCTTTTAAAATTAGCCTTGTAAATCCTTACCTAAAGGGTTTACGGCGCTGTAATTATTCCGAATATCTCGGGGTGTTACAAATACAAATCGACATCTCGCCGGAGACGATTCGTAAAATTTTTGGTATGAAGCACCGTGGCATAGCCGTCGAAGCTCTCAAGCAGACAGCAGCCCACACTTGGCTAAAGATTAAGGCAATCGACCAGCCGACGAAGCTAAAACTCACTGCCAAAAGAAGCGAGATTAAAAAGGAGTATCGGTATATGTTGGATATTACCAACAAAATTATTATGGGTATGGCCGGCAGTTACGACCAACCGTCGTCGGCAAAATTCACAGTGCTGGGAGCACTTATTCAGGACGAGCCAATTGATTGGGCTGACTACATCTTTAGGCAATTTGTTCGCGAGGTCAACAAAGCCGAATGGCTTGCTGATGAGAAGAAATTCAGATCCAAGCTGGCGTTTGGAACGCAACTAAGTTGGATCTTGGAAAAGATGGGTGTGGTAAAGGGTAATACTAACCCCTTCCACATCAACAAGAGACTTGGTCACCTAGACCAAGAGACATTGAGGAAGTTGGGAGGCAACAGAAGATCAGCTCGGATGCTAAAAGAATTGTCTGATTCACCGCCCTACAAATATCCTTCATCAGACGAGTCGGACCGACCTGCAGACGACAACCCAACTGCAGCCGAGTCAGACTCGGAGTCAGACAACACACCGATTGCTGTCTGGTTCAAAAGAAGGGGACCATCCCCTGGTGAGCCATCATTCATACACTCCTCACCAGAACCCTCTCCCAAGAGGCCCAGGCGACTACAGTTCAGCCAGGAGGAGCAGCCAGAACATTATACCAGTCCTGCAGCCAGGTTGCCTACCCACCTGGAAGACCAGCCTGCTCCGGGCAGCCTGGAAACTCAGATCGTCCCTGTCCTCACTCCAGCATTCATTTCATAAGAGGAAGAAGCAGGTTTAATTATCTCAATCCCTGAAGCAAACTACACCTTTAACCTGCTGGACAACAATTTTTTCAACCTGTCCATAGAGCAATTACAGTTAGTTAAACCACAAGCTCTAAAACACTCTTTTGTTAATATTTTTGAAGAGTGGAAATTTTTTAAATCACTATCGTTTGCTAAACTTCAAACCTATATTGAAACTAGTGGTTGGGAATATCCCCAAGCCACAGAGGATGTACTGATACACTTTTGCAAAGTATCAGACACAGTTTTGATCCTTCAGGAGAATTGGTTCATGTCAAATTTCAAAACCAACATGGACCAATTCATCCTCTCTATAATGTACAGTATCTTTGATGGATATTTTGGGAAAGAAGATGAGGAGAAAGAAGAAAAAGAAATAAGGATTGAAGAAGTGAATGGAGAAGAAGAAGAGGAGGTCATTGTTATAGATGACGAAGAAGAGGAGCAGGAAGAAAGAAAAGGAGGAGAAAATATTTTAGTTGAAAAACAAACAGAAGAAGTTGAAAAAATAGAGGAATTAGTAGATGAAGGAGAAGAAGGGGAAGAGGTAGATCAGGATGATGATGAAGGAAAGGAGGATGATGAGAATGATGTAAAAGATGATGAGAATGATGGAGAAAATGATAAATATGATAAGAATGATAATGATGATGATGATGATAAGGATGAAGGAGGAGAACAACTGGCTGAAAAAGAAAAAGAGAATGTTGATGAAGAAGAAAAGGAGGAAGAACAAGAAAAGGAATTAGAAAAGGAAGAAGAAGAGAAAGAAAAGGAGCCGGTGAAAGAGCCAGAATTAGAGGTCACAGACAAGGTCGGGCGTCGCCCGATATACCACTGACGCAGAGAGTTGGCTGAGGACTCCAGATCAGGGACACCAAAAAAGACCCCATCTGGAGTGCCAGCTACAGATAGGAGCCTGCAGTCTAGTGGATCATTCGCAGAAGGCTCAGGCGAGCACTCTCCACCATCACAGATCTCACCTGCGATGACCGAGCTGATAAGGCAAATAGTAAAGGACACTATTGGAGAGTTGCTTGCATCTCAGGTCACCCCTGATATCCAATCCATCAATGTCAAGATTGATACTTTGCTGCAGCGGGAAGTCCCTCAACCTCCTCCTCCTACAAATAACAAAATGCCTTTTGGCATGTCTGACTGGATGCACAGAATGGAGCAGCAGTTGACCACTTTGGATGATGCTGGCAAAAAGGGGGAAGATAGGATACAGGGGGAAGGCAGTATTCAAGGAGAAATAAGGGAAGAGCTAAGAACGAAGAAGAGACAGGATGTCCAGTTGATCACTGCTGGGACATCCTCAGCCAAAAGAAAGGGAGAAGCAGAACCAGAAGAACAGGCTGATGATCAGCCTGCAGGCAAAAAGAAGAGGACAAGAGGAGGATTTGAGCCTACTCTAGAGTGGGAAAGTAAGGAGTTGTGGTACGTTGAAGAATTTGTACCTTACGAATCTCTACCCATGTGGGGATATGCAAAGAAAAAATTCATCAGAGACTACTACATCTGGGAAATACTCCAGGATGATAATCTGTCCCCACAGCAGATCTTCATCAACTTCATGGAAGAAGCTCATCCACAACTCTGGACTATTCTGATAAAACATGCTGAGACACACAATGCATATCCCATGATCCCTCTGTTCAGTGCCAAAGAACCTCCTACCTTGGTGAAATGAAATGCTTTGGATGAACTTGCACTCCATAGAAAAATCAAGAAGTTGTGTATTGAGAATAAGTTTTCATCTCAAGAAGAGCAAGATTTTGCAGCTCTTGTTGTAAGGAGGAAGTATGGTCTTGCCCCTGTCAAGACAAGACCAATCAGAGCTAAACCTTTCAGACCTGCCAAGCAGCCTATCCGAAGAGGCAGAGGCAGAGGCAGAGGCAAATGACTTTTATTTATCTTTGTACTTGTAAAATTTTCTTGTAAAGTTAAGACATGTATTTGTAATCAATTCAGAAAAATTTTATAACAGTCTTTTGAATGACAATTTCCAGTTGTCTAAAAAATTAGACTGATTTTAGTTTGTGTCTTGCACTCAAGTGCAGACTTGTTTATTTGAATATTTGCTTAAGTTTTGCCATCATCAAAATAGGGGGAATTTGTTAGGAATACTTGTTAGATTTTGATGATGTCATTAATAAATTCAAATACTTATTACTTGGCAAAAATGTAAGGAAGAACCAAATGAGTATCTTCCATAGGCCAAATTATGTTAAGTATAAAACTTGGAAAAATGTAAAGAAGAACCAAATGAGTATCTTCTATAGGCTAAAAATCGGCTAAGTACAAAAGAACGGCTAAGTTCATCAGAGAGGTACAGCCGAGTCATATCAGAGAAGATATGGTCAACAAAATTTATCAGAGATGTTTGACCAGACTGCAGTCAAGTAACCTCAGACAAGTCATCTGATCAGGCGAGTCCCAAACAGTGAACATATGAGAAGCCCAGACTGCAGAGAAGTTAACTTACTTCAGCCTACCTGAGATCAGCCAAGTACTCCAAGTCCACGTCAGCATGCGTTGAAAAGTCAAGTATTACGGAAAGTCACATGCAACGTGAAGAGACAAATTAGAGAGATTCCCGCAAAGGATATGAATTAAATAATTCATCCAGGTCTATCTTGAAGACTTTAATTGTATTATATTCAAAAGATTCGGCGCCTCATATGCAAAATCTTCACAACGGTCGAAAGATGGATTAAATTATGGGAATCCAGCCTTGCAACGTTCAGAAAGAATACAATGAAGTCTACCTTTCCAACGGACGGATTTGTTGAAAAGATTTGCAACGGCTATGAAGAAAAAGCTCAGAGATCGTGACCTATATATATCCGAAGATTTGAAGCTGAGCAAAAACACAACAATTACAAATGGTGCGAACATACTTTCAAGCAATCAAAGCATTCAAGCAATCTAAAAGCGAAATACAGCATCGTGAAAAGAGCGGTTCTCAAAAGTTCATACTTGAAGAAGCTCTTAGTTGGAGAAGACAAAAACTCGTGTCTTAAATCCTGAGTTCGGGGTACTTCACTGGTTGAAGTTCGAGACTGTAAAGGCATCCAAGGATCGAGGATCAAGAGGTGCAAGGCAGTCAAGTGTGTTACAACGGCACGGATTTCCACTGGTTGGAAGCTGTTGTAGTTTGGTTGAATCACTGTAATATTTATCACTGGTTGAAAATTATAGTGAATTCATCTCCAACTGGTTTGGAGAAAAGTGGATTAGTAGAGGATTACCCCACCTCTGAGACCACTATAATTGCCTGCGTATTTTACTGTTTTATAGCATCATACTTTAACTGCTGCATTCATTATTAAGTGTTTCATTAGTTGTTTTGTATTCGTCATCAGCTGACTTCCGCACGTATTAAGAACAAACGACTCCAAGTCATTTGTTTATCTATCAGCTGAAGAAACTTACTCTTTGAGAAAAAGAGTTTAAGAGTTTCAATAAGTCTATTCACCCCCCTAGACTTATTCCTGGACGACTTGTGACCTACAGAGTTGACCCTGCATCGCGTCATTTTCTTCTTTCTTCTTTCCTCGACCGAGAGCTGCGTTCCAAGAAGAGATTTGAGCAATTCTTCAAGTTTTGTCTATGGAGTTCCTTGAGAGATCGATTGTTGTGTTCCAAGTGAAGTTTATCATCATCGTAATCATCTTTCTCCGCCTGAATCCAAGGTATTTGGCTTAGAACCCTACCTTTATCCATTTTGGGGGTTTTTCGGGATTTGTCGAGATTTAACTCAAATTGTTCAATTATGTTGTGATATTTCTTATCGATTATTGTTGTTGGATAATTCCCAATCCATTTCTGTCGTGTTTAGTCCGTGGATTATTGATTTGAGGAGGTTTTGTGAAAATCCCTCGCCTGTATTCGTCGTCCGTGTATGTTTATGATTATTAGTCGGGGTTGTGCGTGTATTCCATTCAATTGTTGTTACCGTGTAGGATTGGGTTGTGTTAATCCTTCGTTTAGGAATGGTCGTGTTCCCTCCGGGTCATTCCTAGCCCTTGTTCGTTCCCGTTTCGTCGAAGATGTCTCAAAGGCAAGTACTTTATATTTGTTTGCATATTCTAGTATTTGGATTATGGCTCGCATGTATGTTGTGGATGTGTATGTGTATGTTCACAGGGACGGTCCTACGAGGCCTCTGGGGATACGTAGTGCCATGTGTATGCATATCACGAACTGGGGTTAACCACCCAAGGATGGTCCGACGGGGCCTCTGTGGGGTGCGGTGGCCGTGAGTCTCGTACCAACGGTTAACTTTTGGAATGTTCTATTGGAAAAATGTGTTTTGTGCTCATGCACCGTAATATTCCGGAATATAAATGTTTTCTAAAATGATTTTTGGCGCATTTTTCATCTAATTATAATGGTAGTTCAAATGGATTGTACTTGCACTAGCAGTTGTCGCTAACCCCTTAAATGGGGGAAATACTTTTGTATTTCAGGTACAGGTCTTGGAGGCAAACGAGCATGCGGGCAGTACGAGGATGATGGGCAAGAGTGAATTTGTTCAATGGTCGTTCGTTGATGTCATGTCTTTTAAATTTTATTAATCATGTTGTTTGTTTTAGTACTCGAGTACCTCTTTCTTTGGAACATTGTGATTATTGTGTACCCGACTTGGGTTTTAGTTGATGTTGTATTGCACTGTTGAGTCCGGTCTACTTATTTGGTATGTCTTTGATTGAGAAATTGTCCGTATGTTGATGATGTCTATCACTATTATCATGTCGAGTTTGTGTGTTAGCCTGGTGGATTCCAAGAGGTGGGTCCACGGTGCTATAATATGCCCTGAACGTCTTGGGGTGTTACAAAACTCCCCCTGAAAAATAGATTTCCTCATTTAAAAATAATGGTAACTCCCCTTGAGTTAAATATCAATTGTTAAAAATATAAATTATCAAAATACCATTGATGAAAATATATTAATTTTTATTTTTGGGGATCTAACCGATATTTGGTTTTTCTTTTGAAACGTAGACGATATTCGGTATTGCGGTTCCTTTAGGAATCTAAATTTTCTTAATTTTTATCGTCCGCCGTGGGCCTTTAAAATTCACAATGTGATGCCCAAGTTTTAAACACTTGTCGCAACGAGGTATTTTAAAATTTAAGGATTCAATTTTATTATTCGGTTTGACTCCTAATCCCTGTTTGTTTAAAGAAAATTTTTGAACGGAAATCATTTGTTCAAACTTGTCATTTCCGCAAGAAAATTTATTCGTTAATGTAACGCCCTGATTTTCGAGCATTTATTTATTTATTTTATAATTTATAGAAAGCGCATGACATTTTAAATGTCCAACAAGTTATTTACAAACTTTATTCCATTTATTAAATAAGGTCCAATTTTTCCTTATTTATATATCATGATTTTAGTTTACGCTTCAGGCTCAAGTCCAAGCTCTCGTATTATTATTATAGCCCAGTAATATTTATTTCTATAAATAGTCCAAGTTAATAAGTTAGCCCAAATCAATTTTTTGATTATTCTCAGTGTAATATCAAGAACCTATTATTATTATTAATCTAACAATTTAATTTTTCATTATTATTAATATCATAAATTAATAGGTTATTAATAAAGATTAATTAAAGTAATTTAATTAATTTAACCTGAAATTAGTAAGCTGATTAACTAAAGATTTAAAATAATTATATAATTAATATATCACTAATATTATCTTCTGATCGATCCACCTCTACACAAGTCAAAACTCTACTACTAACCCCAAATCTAATCCTTGTATACAATATAAATATTGTATCTTATACCCCCACAAAACAATTCTGATTTCTCACGTCAAAAAAAAGAAGGGAACGAGGAAAAGAGAAAAACAACTCTGAAGGATCTTCCACAAGGAGAGAAGGGGGACGACACAAAGAGAGCTATCGCGTTACTCGACTTCTGATCAACCTCCGTTCCGTTTTCGATCAAATGTCATCTTCTGCAAATTCCTCTTCGCTATTGAATATCAAGGTATAATCGACATCTTCAGACTGTACCATATCAATTTTATTTAATTATAGAAAGATCCATAGCAATTTTCTCAGCCTGTTTCTCCCTTCCCTGGCCAAACTTAGCTACAACCTGGAAAGCAGGGATTCGCAGCATACCTCGCATACTGCGTAGGGGATACGTAGGGGTGCGGGGGTGTGGCGGGGGTGCGGCGGGGTGCGTACGGGGTGCGCCAGGTGGCGTATCCCCGTATTTTCAAGCAGGGGTGCGGGGGGTGCGGGAGGGGTATAGACAGTAATTTTCTGATCAAATAATTGAAGATTTTAAAAAATCGGGAGCCCTAGTTTTCCAATATCACCTGAATCAATTAATTGAAGTCTCCATCGGCGGCGACCCATCGACCCATCTCCATCGGCGGCGACCATCAACGGCGCCTTCGTCTCTTCATCCGGGTATACTTCGATCTCTTCTCTTCTGGCTCTTCTCGTTCGATCTATCTTCTCTTCCCTGCTTTGCTTTCCAGTGTCTTCTCTTCTCCTTCGATTTGTGTAGTACGCGGCTTTCCAGCATATTATATATATATATATATATATAACTGTGTGTATATATTATTATTAATGTTATGTTATCACTTATGTCATTCTGTGTGTATATCACTGTTATGTTATCACTTGGTTTCTTCTTTTTTTTTTTTAAATTGTCTTCTACTATGTACTTTTACTTCTATTCTTCCGTAAAAAATAAAAATATTAAATTATTAATTTATTCTATTCGATCGGTAAAAAATAAAAATGTAAAATTATTAATTTATTCTGTTCGTTCCTTAAAATTATTAGAATATTAGATTTTTTTAAAATTTTTAATTCATTATAATTACTCATTTGTATATGTTCATTTGTTATTTAATAAAACTCTTCACTCTTTCTTTCTAATGTTTTTTTGTTATATCTAAAATCATAAATATACATATATATATATATATTAAAATATTTTTATATATGTCGTATCCCCACACCCGAATCCCCATATTTTCAAATTTTGTCAAATTTTGTAAATCCCCATATCCCCGTACTACGCACGCGCACCCCAGGCTCCGGGCTCGTGCTTCTTAGGCTACAACCAATACCAATCTACAAAATCAAACTCCTGTATCTTCAGCCGATTCCAAAAGATATACGAAAAAAAGGGTACGGCTGGTTCCCCTCAAATCAGATTCATACCGATTCTAGAATATTCACAAACCATATCGAAATTTCCAAAAACCCATCCACCTTAAACTACAGTCGACGACCACCGTTTTGTGTTAGTCGGCATACAAAACCTACCTTTGCATGAGTCGTCGATTTGAAATCCACCACCTCTTAAACCTAGATCCGCCAAGCCATCCAGTAATAACCCTTCTGCCCAATTCCATCCAGTATACAACTCTGGTCTCACAACGTCCCCGCTCCCCTTTCCTCATTTTTTTTATGTACGCCCGTGGTTTGAGAGCAGTGTAATGTGTGTGTTGATTTCTATCTTTGAGAGAGAGAGAGAGAGAGAGAGAGAGAGAGGGAGCGGCGGAGTTAGAGAGCGAGTGTTGGTGGGGTAATTAAATGAAGAGTCCGGATCCTCTTCATTTCCGGAGAGGACTGGAAGGGGTTGCACCATCCGATGCAGCCCCACACACACACACCCGCACGGGTGTGTGTGATCTGGACGGTCCAGATCGAACTGGACCGTCCAGTTACTGGAGAGGATCTCCATTCTTAAATGAAATGGGGCTGGTTGGATTTATGGGGCTGGGAGGGATCTTTTATTTGGATCAAATTTTATTTGAGTTGGGGAAATGATACCCCAACATCTAGTGACCAACACCCCATCAACACCTAGTGGGATCCACATTAAAAAACATCCCAAAATCCTTCACGGGTGTCCTCCTCTCTCCCATTTCAACTTGTCTTTCTCTCTCTCTCTCCCAGGCTCCCCCACCCCCACCCAATCCTCCCTTTCTTTTATTTTTTTCCTTTGTAGCAATGTTCAGTGGAAGAACATTTTTATATTTTTTGTTGGATTTTGTTTTTGTAATTATGGCCATAAGACTTTATGGCAAGAATTCGAAAAACCATCAATTATATTTGTGTAATTTGTCTAATGTAGTGTTATTTTTTTATTGTCCCTATTTTGTTACATTTAAACTGCGATATTTAACAATCATTCAAAGCTGCTATTTAAGAATTCTCAAAAAAAAACTGCTATTTAAGAATCAAATGTTTGAACATGTCGTTCCATAACAAAAATAGCAAGAACCGTTGTTCATCATTTAAAATAAAAATTCCTGAAAACAAAAACCACTTAATAAAAGTCACATCAATACAAAAGTCACCTAACAAAACTCAGTAAACAAAAAAATTAAGACAAATCGTTTGTGCTTTGTGCTCCCTGTGATGAATGTTCGGCTTCAAAAGTGGCATTTCGATAATTTGGGTTTTGTATGCTTTGTGCTCCTACTGCTCCGCCTACCGACCAAAATGGATTTTGATAACCCTGAAAAAATAAAAAAAATCCTAAATATTTGACATATTATTAAAAAGAGAAAATACAAAGTATATACCAGATACGGAAAGTTTCCTCCAATTCCCATATATGGTTGAAATGTGAAGCTTCCTGCGGCTATCATATTTGGAGCTCCTATGTATGGAGCATTTGAAGAATTTGTTTTCTTTCTTGAGCCCAATTTTTTCTTTGCAACTTTCTCAACATTGCCAACCATCCTTTTAGTTGGAGGCCGCCCCTTGCTACGAGTAACAAATGGATCAATTATCTTCACACTCTCTTTTGTTACTACAATATCATCGGGATGTGAGTTTGTGTCATCATGAGTGTTTGAATAGGCAATACCATCTCCACAACTTTCAGCCTTCTCCTTTATGGTCGCTTTCATTGAAAACACTAGTGACATCACATCGTCGGTCCAATCTTGATTACCCGATGCAACCTCGGGAACCTCAGAGAATTCATTGCACATTTTCTCATAACGACACACTTCTGGCCTATCCGACCAATTGTCATAACTGATCCGAATTTTAGTGTGCCTCCTTTTAACATTTTTACTCCACCTTCTCAGGAAATACTTCATAGGTAATTCATCATAAATCTCTCTATGATTATAAACCACAAGTTGATGCGTACACATTATTCCTGCAGACTCGAATAATTGGCAATCACAATCAACATTCTTGGTGTCATCATTAAAAATCACCTTGTAACTTGCCGTCCGATATCCAAAATCTTTAATTTCAACACGTTCAGAGACTTGATATTCAAAAACGGCGCCAATATCCTCCTTAACCACAGTCAAATGACAAATAGACTTTCGATTGAACTGTTCCTGGAACTCTTTAAATTTCGTACGAGTGTAAGCACTCTGAAATTGTTTCTCAATCAACCAAAGAGATACTAAGCCGTAGGTGGAGTTGTACGAATTGAAATCTTCTAACTTCTCACTTTCTACCCTTTTGCCCAATGCATTCTCATATTGTTCAACAAACTATTTCAAAGTGGTCTTCGAGTGGATGTACCCATCAAAGAAAGAGTTCATGCTTTCACTCTGTTGCGTGGTTGACATTCCCGCCCAAAAACCATCATTTAGAAAAGAAGGTATCCAACAATGTCTCTCATTATATAATCCAGATAACCATTCATTGTCCTGTAATTGAAATTTGTTAATGAACTCTCTCCAAGCATCTTCAAACTCAATTCTTGACAATGAATTGTGAACTGCTCTTTTCATAGCATATTTGATTAATTTATATTCATTGTATCCTTTTAATTTTTCAAGCAACTTTCTCATAATATGCCATAAGCACCATCGATGTCGTGCATTGGGAAAAACCACCTCTATTGCTTTTTTCATAGCTCTATCTTGATCTGTGATTATTGCACTGGGCGAACAACCAGACATACATTTAAGCCACGACTGAAATAACCAAATAAATGTATCAGCATTTTCACTTGAGACCAGTCCACACCCTAGTAAAACCGACTGCCCATGATGATTAACCCCTACCAAAGGCGCAAATGGCATGTCATATTTGTTCACTAAATATGTAGTATCAAATGTAACAACATCACCAAATTCTTTGAATGCTGCCCTACTCCTTGCATCTGCCCAGAAAACATTCTTTAATCGACCTTCATCATCCAAATCCATCAGGTAGTCGAAGTCGGAATTGTCAGATAGCATTTTCTCAAAATAATTATACATCGCATTAGCATCACCTTCGACAAGTTGTAAATGCCTAACTTGTCTCACATAATTTCTGGCATCCCTCTCTGTAAATGGAACATTTTCATGACCCCTCGACGCAACCACAATTGAATTAAACTCTTGTTCATTGGAATCCCAGCTTTATCATTTAAATAAAGTCTTTTTTTCACATTTGACCCAATGTGCCTATTGCACTTGTAAAATCGGGATTTACTTGGACTCATTTCATGATTATGATCAAGTTCAACTGTTCTCACCAACCATATTCCAGCGGGGCTACAAAGTGCAATAACCTTTGCTTTGCAATCAATTTTAGAGGTTGGCCCCATCTTAAGTAGGTTGCTTGATTTGCTCTTGTGCTTGGCGCCACGAGTACACTGAAGAATCACATATGACACCAGCCCGTTACTTTTTTTTGTGGATCTCTTAAATATGGCAAAACCTAATTCCCTCGCATAAGTGGCATAAAAACTCATGAGTTCTTCCAAAGATATAAACTCCATTCCTTTCATAGGTTTGATAATCTCAGTCGAACTATTCCCGCCCTCAATCATCAAACACTCATCTTCCTCGTCAACATCAAAATCAATCATGTTTTCAAGTTCAAGAATCGCACCTTCTTCCTCGTCAACACTTGGCTCCATAGAAACACTTGGTATTTCGTTTTCCATACAAATGAGGTTGAGAGAGCCCGAGAGTACGCTGCGACTGGAGGGAGGGAGAGAGAACGACCCGCGAGCGACCCGATAGCGAACCCTAGACCCAAAATCGGGATCCCCGACAACAAGAGAGGTAGGCCGAGAGAGGGAGGAGGGAGAGACAGAGAGAGATATATGCAGGGGGAGGATTTGGTACGGTGACTGGATTTTTTTTTTTGCGCCGGGAGGGAG